>OX940800.1:53177395-53834213 GCA_954870605.1 Acer campestre | reverse complement strand
CACCCTTTTACTAGAGAGAACCTTCCCTATCAAACAGAGATCCACCTCCACCTCTCCTTCTCGGCTCTCCTCTTCCGGCCGCTCAAAAATCTCTCCGTCATCATCTGCTAAAGAGAGATTCTCGTACAACTTAGCTATTTCAGACTCTGCCATCACTGAAACCCCCAAATTGAAGAAACCCACTAAGAAAATTGAACCTACTTCAGACAAGAAGATATCTACCCTAAAAACCTGCTACTTTTACAACCCTTATCTTCTTGAGAGAGAGAGAGAGAAAAAAAAGAGGAGAAAAGACCACTATGGCACTTATATTTGAAAGAAGAAAAGTGGGTGCTATATGAAAAAAGATATTACATCCCATATAGATTGCATTACCCTTAGAATACAAAATATCAAGAAAATTGTGAATATTTCAAAAATTATATAATATAAAAAGATGTTTTTTTTTTTTTTTTTTTTTGATGGAAAGGGCACCTGAAAACCTGGTAAACCAGATCCAGAGCAAGGTTACAATATAAAAAGATGTTAGATGTTCACTTTTATGAGTATTTAATGACAATATCAATGATATTTTTAAAATATCACAAGACATGGACCTGACATAATAATATGAAAACAGTGACAGTAGAGAAAATCATGATTTCGCAATCTATGTATTGCATGGCCACAACAAGCTTGACATGGACCTGTACCTGTAGTACTAACGACAGTACTTTCTACTCATACACACATAATTTTTCTAGTTTTTGCATTATCCCCAATATTCTCACAAAAGAAACGAATAAATAAAGGATTTTGTTTAAAAATACTATTAAATACTAACAAGTAGGCAAGTAGCTAGGACCCAATTTGTAGGGAATAAATGAGTTTGAGCATGGGTGGACGCAAGGGGCTTATCGCATTCATATCACGTGGTATGATGTGAAAAATCAATCTGATCTTAAACTCACTCAAGGTTTGTTTGTCACACTGTATTGTATTATATTGAATTAGATTGAACTGTATTATTCTTATACAATCAAGTATTTAGTGATAAATTAGTCATTGTTGTGAAGCTGGACTCTCTCACAATATCTTTTCAAAATTCTTTTAAAACAATTCTATTTTACTTTTCCTTTGATAACTTTTAATTTTTTTTTTCCTTTCTCCTAAACCGGTTTGAAATATTGAATTGATCATCAATAATTGCTTATTTCTACATCACATCACAAAAAAGAATTCAAGTTTGGCATGTTTCAGTTTTTTAAATCTTCTTTAATTATCATTTTGAAATTAGTTATTGAATCAAAATCAATTATAGATGACTTTCGTGATCTAAAAGAGCAGAAAGTTTCATTTTAAATCACATACATAGATTGTTTTTGTTTCTTTTCCTTTCATTTATGATTGAGACTTAGATGATATGGTTTATTTTATTATTATTATTACTAATATTAGCAAAATAGCAAACCTTTTAATTTTTTATATATTATTTATGCGTCCATCATTTAAAATTAGTTCAAGTTTTACCTCCTCGGAGTCAAAATCCTAGCTTCGTTCCTATTTGGATGTGATTTTTTCTTTCTAAATATTTTATTAAACTAATAAATTGAAATATTTTTAGATTATAAAAACATATTATAAAATATATATTTGTTGTATTATATTTTTAAAAATATTAATAAATATATAATTAATATTTTTATTACATAAATTATTATTCTTGTAAATACTTTAGCATTTATACTATAAGAATAAAATTTATTTTATTTTATTTTATTTATTTTTAAATTAATATATTAAAATAAATTATTTTGTACTATATTTAAAATTATTATTATATTAAATTCTATTATCAATATTATTATTATTATTATTTCTCTTCCCATTGTATTAGCTAATACAACCTCTATCCACTGTGACGAGATGAGGGTTGTATAATTAGCTAATACAACATCTATTGTATTAGAACAATTTAAATGTATTAGCTAATACAATACAATGTATAGTCCAAAACAAACCAAATATTATATTGTATTATTCTAATACATTTTAAACTCATAATACAATACAATATAATGTACCAAATGTGACCTTAATGTGATATGATGTGATGCGAGTGAAATAGATGTCTCTGCCCCTAGGGACGTAGCTCAGCTGGTAAATGAACGAGTTTGGGGTTTGGACAAATGACTTCTATGTCAGTGGCTCGAATCCTACCAATGGCAAAAAACTTAAAAAAAATACCTGGTATGGATAGGACGATAGATATTTTCAAATATATATATACATAAATATATATATATATATGTCTCTCCATTGGAGGTCGATTAAGAAGAAGATAAAAAAAAAATGGAAAAAAATTTCAGGTAATTTTCGAAACTTTTCAAGTAATTTCTGAGACTTTCAAGTATTTCCGAGACTTTTTAGGTAATTTTCGAGACTTTTCAAATATTTCTGAAACTTTTCATGTATTTCCGATACTTTTCAGGTAGTTTCCAAGACTTTTCAAGTCTTTCTAGGCAAACATGATATTTTTCGAGACTTTTGGTAATTTCCGAGACTTTCTGGGTAAAAATAAAATTTTTCGAGACTTTTTATTTTTGCCTAAAAAGTCTAGGACAATTTGATTTGTACCCAGAAAGTCTCGAAAATGCTTGAAAAGTCTCAGAAATTATCGGAAAGTCCATTTTTGTCTAGAAAGTCTCAAAAATTACCAAAAGTCTAGGAAATGATTGAAAAGTCTCGAAAATTACCTGAAAAGTTTCGAAAATACTGAAAAGTCTCGGAAATTACTTGAAAAGTCTTCAATTTTTTTTCAGGTATTTTTGAGACTTTTCATGTAGTTTTCGAGACTTAAAGTCTTTCCGAGACTTATTATATATGAACATTCCGAGACTTATGGTGTTGATTTTTTTTGTCTCATCATGCATGTCTAAAGTGTGATTTGAGATTTATTGTTCATCTTCTCCTACTCAACATGCATGCCCAGCCATGAAAATCCAATCCACTGTTGATTTTTTTTTTTTGGTATCATTATGAAAGTCTAAACTATGATTTGAGACATAGGTGGCATTTGTTTTTCGTCTGAAGTCTGAAGTCTGAACGGGTCTGAATTGAATCTGAAATCTGAATTAAGTCTGAAATCTAAAGTGTGAGCAACATGTTTGTTTTTTTATTCTTGATGTCTGAATGAAGTGATAATTAATTGTTTTTTAAAAAACAAAAATATCATAAAAACTGTAAGTTGACATTAATTCCCTTACACCATTCTTTGTTATATATATATATTTGTACTTATCTTTTAAATCTGAAAACAATATTTAACGATTTTAATAAATTTATATTTCCATTTAATTAATATTCTTAAAAAAAATCCTCTACCACTCGTAAATTTATAGTGATCATCTAATCTTTTCTTTCTCTTCAAGCCAACTGATATGTGTCTTTCTTTTTATTATTATTTATCTGCTGCAACTCTAACCATTGTATTTGTGTTGTGTGTACATGTAAGCTAGCTTGGAGGAAGGTTAATTAAGCCTTGGTGGTAGGGGCAGTGATGACAAGTAGAGGTGGGAAGGCAATGTACGGTGGGAAGAATTGTCTTATCTTGTATAATCGTTGCCATGGGAAGATTTGTCTTAGCCTTGTGATCAATATAATTTACGATTCATAGTCTTTCTCGTTGTCTCTACATATCTGTTCTGCATGATTTCTATGACAGCAGGCCCAATTTCACAGAAGTTTTGAAGCTGCCTGAAGTCAGGTAAAGTGTCGTGTTTAATGTAGTTTCATGCTTACTACAATGTTGGGTGAGAAGGTTATCTGTATAAGGGCATAGAAGTGTAAAGAACTTGACCCCATGCTGACTTATCAGTGATCCAGAATCGCTGTCTACCGTATATTTTTGAGACGAAGAGCTAATAATTGAACATAGAAGGCGATCGAGTTGGCATTTGTTCTTAGGACTAGGGTCCTTATCCAGATTAAAGTAGCAAATGCTAAGAGTAGTATAGGTCGGTGACTTCACAATGTCAATTTGTAGGCTAATATGTTTGTTGTTTGGGCATGATACAATAAATTTACCACTAACAAACTCACACAATGTGGCACGGTCACTTTTAAGAGAATGATCATGTCACTCTATAACGTTATAGAGTGGGTTTATACTGTAACGTTATAATTTACCACTAACACACTCACACAATGTGGCACGGTCACTTTTAAGAGAATGATCATGTCACTCTATAACGTTATAGAGTGGGTTTATACTGTAACGTTATAGAGCCTGTTTTATAATGTTACATGGTGATTTAGTCACTTTTGGGTGGGAGAGTGACATTAAAGGAGTGAATTGGCAACATCTAATATAAAATTGGGGTCCCCCCAAATTGGGCAACCCCGGCCCCCACAGTTGAAACTTGTTAGGCCTTTTATCAGAGTTCATTTTTGCCGCCCCCCCCCCCCCCCCCCAAAAAAAAAAATGACATGTGTCTAGGGGATAAGCATTACCTCTCTCTCAAAAAAAATGACATGTGTCTAGGGAGAGGTAAATTTATCCAAAAAGATAACCATGTTTAAATAAATTTACTCTCTCCATAGACACATGTAACCCATTTAGGAGGGAGCTATAGGTAATGGTTACTTCCTTTGAAGGGGAGTGATTAAAAGTGTTCTCCTTTTATCATCATCACTACTGTATGTCTGTACCTCGTACTATGCACTTTTTCTACAGTAAAATTTGTCATAACCCCTTCTCCAAATAGTAAACTCTTCTATATATTATATATATATATATGAGGGTTTGATGCAATAGTTATAAGTTTTAATGAAATAAAACGCATACTCTTCATTGCATTACGTAACAGTATATATAAGAAGGATATTACAAGGGATTGATAATCATAATTTAAGTTGCTCAATAACTTGATAATGAAATCAGAATTATACATTAAAGTGCCTATTTTGGCTATATATTATTTTGGGGGGGGATTCATATATAGTTTAGTTAAAGTACTACTTATTTTGTTGACCTTTCTTCTATTTCTGGGTGGGTTCATGTAGTGACTGTAGTCCCACAATTCCTACTTTAAGTAATATTCAAGTACAATTTCGACTTATTCAGGGGTGATTACACCGATCATTAGAGTCCCCATTCATCCCAAATTGTCACACACGTTGTCTGCCTTTTTACGTAGACCCTCACCTCACGGTTACTAATTGATAATCCTAATGAGTAAGAAAACTTAATTTCTGATTATGTTATTCATACACAAATCAGAAGTTAAGTCCATGACAGCTTAATTCCCCTATCCGTACATCTAAGGATTTCGTGATTTCCTTTCCAATTAGAACTCAAATCCCTGTGATTTTTACTTTCGAATCTCGATTATTAGTAAACACCGTTATAGTTTTAAGCCTTCCATTTACATTATTTATTATTCAAGTCTCATGTCATTAGGCTACATTTTTTAAACAGTTTAGTCAACTATATATGAGGGTTTGATTATGACATATGCATATGCTTGTTAGAGCTTATTTATTTTGTTGGACTTTCACCTCACCGAGGCAACCATATATGTCTAAAGTAGATCTCCAATGTGGTCCATTTTGAAATAATGTGTAGTTGTTATTATTTACTTATTGATTGAAACGGTTCAAACAATGTAGCCCCAAGTTTTGTTAAATATGTTTTGATCTATCATCAACTTTTTTGCACTTTCTCCATTTTCATGGAGCCCAAAAACACTTTCTTCAGGTGATGATTATTGCATTGGGTTCAAAAAAAATTTGTCACTATTTGGACCAGGTTTTGTAAGAAAGTTACCACTTTAATAACTTAAATTTAAAAGGCACCTATTATGGTAAACGGACAAAAATGCCCCCCACAGTAACCTTCTTCACAATTTTGGTTTTTTTCTTTTCTTTTCTTTTCTTTCAAAATCCTCCATCAATGGATTACGGTGGACCATGAGCACGCGTATGTCACCATTGATGACCACGACCAAACACAATAGCGAATTTTTTTATGTCCGAGCCTTTGTTAGTTGCATCTGAGATAAACTGCCGTGTGAAAAAAAAAAAATGATTGTTGAAAAGGCTCGAAGAACAAATGAAAATGCTAGGAGAACACATGAAAAGGCTCGGAAGTTCAAAATTAACAAAAAAAATGATTGTTGAAAAGGCTCGGAGAACAAATGAAAATGCTCAGAAAACACATAAAAAGGCTCGGAGGTTCAAAATTAACAAAAAAAAATGACTGTTGAAAAGGCTCGGAGAACAAATAAAAAGGCTTGGAACAAATGAAAAGGCTCGGGAAACAAATGAAAAGGCTCGAGCCTTTTCAATTGTTCTCCGAGACTTTTCAAAAGGCTCGGAGAGTGTTTCAATAGGCTCGGAAAAAGCGTTAAAAGGCTCGGAAACCCAGATCTTCATTGTCTTCTACATAAATTTTCATAAATTAAAACCATAACCATACCCACAACCATACTCAGATCAACACATCAAACTAAATTGAAAAAAAAGCTCTGGGGGCGCTGCCCCCTACCCCCTCGCGAGCTCAGCGGGGAGCTCGACCCCCGAATGTGTTTGCGTAGCCACTAAACTAATTATTCAATAAAAATGTATTGATGTTCAACCTCCATTGGAGGTCTGTTAAACCGACCTCTATGAAGAAGATGAAAGAATTAAAAAAAAATATCAAAGTAAGAGAATGTGTGTAAAGTAAGAGCATTTTTGGAAATCACTTACTTTAGTGCCTTTTAAACCTAAATTATTAAAGCACTCACTTTTCCACCAAATCAGCTGAAAAAAGGTGACATTTCTCACCATTTCCACTTAGGCCTGACGCGGTTCCGGTTCGGTTCCGAACCGACGGTTCCAGTTCCAGGTTTGGGTGGAACCGAAACCGAAACCGAAACCGAAACCGAAACCGAAACCGGCATAGGCTGGTTTCGATTCCGGTTCCGAACCGGATTTTTTTTTTTTTTTTTTTTTTTTTTTTTTTTAACATTACAAAATATTACATTTTATTTATAAAAAAATAAAATGTTAGAAAGGACATTGTAGAGTATTGAACCATGGCCCATAACCCTTGTCCAAGTAAATATGTTTTACATTCTTTTCTCCTCATTTTTATATAGGTTAGGCATCTCATTCACTTCTCTATTTTTCTAATGTGGGATGTGGGATAAGGGATAAGAAGTTATATTATGCATTTTTAACAAATATTTATCAATTTGTTTTCCTTAAAACTTAAAATATTATGCATTTTTTAACAAATAGTTTTAAATTAAAGGAAAAAAAATTGATAATATTTGTTAAAAATGCATAGTATGATTTTTTATCCCTTATCCCACATCCCACATTGGAAAACCAGATAAGTGAATGAGATGTCTAACCTATATAAAAAGGAGGAGAAGGGAATGGAAAATATAATTACTTGGACAAAGGTTATGGGCCATGGCTCAATACTTTACAATGTCCTTTCTAACATTTTATTTTTTTTATAAATAAAATGTAATATTTTGTAATTAAAAAAAAAAAAAAAAAAAAAAAAAAACCGGCCGGTTTAGAACCGGAACCGGAATCCTGTTCGGACCGGCCGGTTCCGGAAAAATTGGAACCGGAACCGGGTTAGACCGGTTCCGGTTCTGGTTTTCCCGGTTCCGGTTCCTCCGGTTCGAACCGGAACCGAGTCACCCCTATTTCCACTTATTGCATTTTGGGACCCTTAACAATAAGCCATTAATTTGTCATCAATAATAAAAATAAAAATATCCATGCATCGATCTCATTCCCTCCCCAGAAGAAAATATCACACAATATTCAATGTCGTGGATCACTTGGTGATCATAGACATGCATGAGAGTCGTATATATTTAAAATAGAATTATTGCATTGCACGGCAATGTGAAATGACTACTCATGCATCTGTTTTTTTTTTATTTTTTTTTTTTTATTATTATTTGTAAATGTTATAGGAGAGGCCAGCATATATACTGTATTTGCTAATGCATTTTCGTATTTGCTTAGGCAAGCTTTATTTGACTTCATTTTCGTAATTATTAAATAAAGTTTGCTATATATAGTTATGGAAAACTTAACAGAGTGAACCTATTACCTATATAATATATATATATTGTTATTTTCATATTATTTATTTATACATGCAGCATTCAGGGACTCCATAACTGGTATATAATATAATCAGCAGCAGCAGATGGCAGCTATATATATTTATTTAGTTGGCAGTAGCCACAGTTCAAGAAGGTTGACATAGATTTAAGGCATTGATCATGACGATCTAGGGCTCTTTGAAGTCAACTGATATATTTTGGTGTGCTTTTGTGGGGGTTGGGTGGTTTTGTTGTTTTTCTGCTCTCTGTTTTGCTTTTGTTGCGGTTGCTTTGTGCCTTTGGGGGTTGGCTTTGTTTCTTTGCCTTTTGGCTAATAAACTGACTGTTCAAAAAAATAAAAATAAAAATAAAAAAATCAATTTGTTATAAGTGTAATTAAACAATTTTATTATTAATAAACTAAAGAATTTTTTTTTTTTTTTTTCTAAACCCAATGTGAATATATAATATTAATAATTCAACCGTCCTTTAGTAACATTTAATTTTGTAAGTCGTAACTTTTACAAAAAAGCAGTGTACATATAACCAGTTGCAAAATAAAGATCTTGAATTTTCTTTCAGGACCGTCCTAGCTAGCATCACAAAAGCAACATTCACAATGAACGACAATAATTTGAAGACATATTTCAATATATATATATATATATATAAAATAAATAATAATAATAATAATTTGAAGGCAGAAGTGTCTAGCCCGAAAGCGAGGTTTCATGGTAAGTTGATCACTAGAACGTTCTTCATCACATGGTCTGGTCTCCGCCCTCATCAATTTCTACTCACTCACGCTTGTATCCCATCTCTCTCTTTCTCTGATTGGTCAACGTTAAATATCAACCGTCCATTCTGATCCCTCCTCAACTTCTCTAGACGTCTACTACTATAAATATATAATGCATGCAATATGCTATAACATAATTAAAACAACCACGCAAAACCCTACTTAGTGTAAAAAAAAAAAAAAAAAAAAAAACAGACACTACGTACAATGGCTAAGCTTAGTACCAATAGCAAGAAACACAATGGCATTGTAAAGCTGAAGATTGTAGTTAAAAAGCTACAAAATAGTTTTCTCTTGATTAAAAATTCGAGTATTTACTCGGAAACTAGAGACTCATCAAGCAATCAAGTGCCGAAAGACGTCAAAGAAGGACATTTGGCAGTGGTGGCTGTGGACGGAGATGAACCCAAGAGATTCATCGTTCCGTTGAATTATTTGAACCATCCAACGTTTCTGAGGCTCTTGGAACAAGCGGCCGAAGAGTACGGTTTCGATCGAGAAGGTGCAATCACGGTACGGTGCAGGCCATGTGTGCTGGAGAGGATATTGTCGAGCCAGGCAATAACAAGCTCAGGAATGAAGTAAAAAATAAATAAAAAAAATGAAGTAGTGTGTTAAATTAATGGATGATCCATGATTCAAAATAAAGATGTTGAAACATTATGATAATGTGAAGTTTCAATAGTATTAATTGATGAACAATATTTAGGAATTCTTATCTGTTAATCAAGATCTTTTCTCCCTTCTCTTATTTGTTTTCTTCTTCTTTTTCCTAATTTTCCCTTGTTTGAAAGTTGATAATTAGTGTATCAAAAGAGACGTCAGGGGAAATTTAGGTCACGCGCGCATGAGTTCTTCCATGTAAGAAATTTATTGGCCCCTTCTCTGGCTTTTTTGTTGACCAAGAACAGCACTTTTTGTTTTTTTTTTTTTGAAGACATGCATGCAATGAATTAATTGCATTGTGTACTGCGAATACTGGGCGGTAGGTCCACTTCAGCTTTGAAATGCATGGGCTATATATAAAAATTGTATTTTGTAAATGGAAGGTACGGATTTTGTTATATTGCCGTAAATGTATATAATGAATTGTTTAACCATTCTGCGTTATATGATTAACTGCAGTGAAGATCTTTACTCGAATTACAAAAATAATATGGTAACAGATAATTGGGTGATCTTATTTTTTATTTTATTTTGGACAATTATAAGTAATTCAGGATTTGATGAAGGGAATATGACTCGACCACACAATCTCAATGGTATAAATGTGAACCTCAATAGTGTAAGTGTAATGCAAATACAACATCAACCTTATCTCGTCATCAATGGTGTAAGTGTGAAGTTAATACAATTGGATCAACCTCATCTCATCATATTAAGATGATATATTGTTATGATTAGTTTTCTCTCCACTTTAAAAAACATGGTTGTAAAAGAGTTTCCTTCATGCCATTTTTTAATGAAAAATATATAAATTACTAAAGAGGCATCACTATCTCATAAAAAAAAAAAAAAAAAATAAATAAATAAAATAAATAAAAAAAACATTTACAAAATGAATGAAAATCGAAGAGGATATGAAAATTTTGATTTGTTTGCATACGAATCATGGTAAAATTATAATATAGAAAAGTTGTATAAATTATCATGTAAGACAAATTTTATATTCATCTTTAATTTTAATTTTGTAATTAAGAAAAAAAAAACAGTCTGGGACTCCCAAACTGGCCGTAGCTCAGTAGTCATGATTCACGGGTAGATACTCAGACAGTAATTTTTTCTTTTAAAAAAAATACAAATATATGCATTGCAGCCTCAACTCCACATCTATATGCCCAAAAATCTATGTAAAAAAAATTAAAAATGCATATAACCTCTTAACTCAGATGGTTGTGCACTTTCCTTCCACAATATTGGGGGTAAAAGGTTTAAGTCCTACCATGCACATTTTAGAAGTATGTATGGGGAGCAGTGGCGGACCCAGGAATTTTAATCAGGTAGAGCATTTGAATAAATTAAAATCACAATTATATGAAAAAATACTGAAAAATTAAGATCGTAGTAAAATAGTTTTTTTAGATAAAATAAAATAAATAGAATACTTACTCACATGAATTAAATAATCTTACATTCAAAAAGAAATAAAAAGAAATATATATATATATATATTTTAAAATAAATAATAACAAGAAAAACAACATAAATAATGAAAAAAATTAAAAGAATAAATTACCATTAATTTTATAATAGGAAATTTTGTTTTGAATTTATAATTAATTCAATTTAAATTTATACAAAATAATTTATTAATAAGTATAACTAGACATGTTTTTAAATTTTTTATTCTTCAAATTATTGGTAAATTATTGATCTATTGATTTTAAATAAATTAAAACTATAAAATAAAGAAAAATACTAAAGATAAGATAAAATGAATCATAGTAATAGATCCACTATTTTAATCCAATAAAGTAAAATATGAGATTTTAGGGTTTATTGATTGGACGTGTTAGGTATGTCAAATTAAAATTATTAAAAATAATAAAAATCTAAAATAATAATATATAATTTAATATAAATTAAGTAAACACAAATTAATGATAGTTACAAATTGACAACAACGGAATAGAAAAAATGAATCGGAAATGATAGTAAAATAAATAAGACATAAAATTTAGAAGATAAAATTGAATTATAAAAGGCAAATACAAAATTTGGAAGTTGAAATTGAATTAATGATTGCTTGAGATGGGACTTGAACAAAGCACCTTTACTCTAAAAAGCAAGATACACTACCAACTACACTAACAGCAATGTAATGTTAAGGATTCTTAATAAATATGTACATATATAATATACACAGAATCAATTTTTTTTTAAAAAAATTGAGGTAGGGCACGGACCCTACCTGGCCCCCACATGGGTCCGCCCCTGATGGGGAGTTTTCTCCCGATTTATAAGAGTAGATATTCTAGCCGTACATGTATTGTCTCATCTTAACAGATCACCGTAGTCCTATTGTAATATATATATATATATTTTATAATAATCTATTATAATATTTGTAATACTTCAAAAAAAATTCTTTTTAAAAATAATATATATAGAGTTTTTCCACTGTCAGTTCGTTCAGATATAAAATATATCAGGACGAAGGATGTGGACCATAGATTATGGAGAAATTTTGACAGTGCACATACACTTTGAGTCGAAGTATGTAAATCTAATAGTTCATATTCTTCGTCCTGATATCAAGACGAATTGACAATAAAAAAAACTATATATATATATATAATGATGTGGGTATTTTGCTTCTGGTTTATTCGTCGCTGTCATTGTCTTTGTGCTCAAATTTTGCTAAAATTCAAAAAACTTTAAAATTTTAATGGAACTTTTAAAAAGGTTTAAAAAATCAACGATCTGACAAAAAAAAAAGGGAAAATTGCACAAACTTACCATAACGTTTCCCATTATAGCATAATATTCAACTAATGCATTTAATTACACAAACAACCCCTCATGTTTGTCAAACATGGTTAAAAATAACCATTAACCATTATTTTTTTTCGAAAGCCCCAAATTGCCCCTGCACTTTATTACAAAAAAATCTTAATTGCCTTTTATTTAAAACATTATCTAATTTAAATTATTAGAATATAAAAAATAAATACTAAATATAATCCTTTTTAAATCAAAAAAATTCAAAAATAATATATTAAAAAAACCAATTTAGGAAATCTTTATTTTGAGAAAATACAATTTAATAATATTTTAAAAACAAAACAAAAAAACGTTATTTTAAGAAAATATAATTTAAAATTATGCAAGTCCAATATGAATAGTGGTAATGTGCTATATATTTTTGAAATTTAAAACATGTTTTTATTTTATTTAAAAAGGATTATATTTAGTATTTATTTTTTTATTTTTGAATCAAAATATAATGTGTAATATATATTGAGTCAAATTATTTTGTCTTATAAAGATGAACATTGAACAAATTTTTGGTGCAAATGTATTTTATTATGACAAATGATTATATTTTCATTTCAAAATTTTGATTATTTTATTTATATTTGTGTTTAGAATACTAAACATAATCCTTTTTAAATAAAAAAAATTCAAAAATAATATAATAAAAACAAAAAAAATTAAAAAATATATAGCACATTACCACTATTCATATTGGACTTGTATAATTTTAAATTATATTTTCTCAAAATAACATTTTTTTTTTGTTTTGTTTTTAAAATATTATTAAATTGTATTTTCTCGAAATAAAGTTTTCCTAAATTGTTTTGTTTTTAATATTATAATAATTTAAAGTAGATAATGTTTTAAATAAAGGGCAATTAGATTTTTTTGTAATAAAGTGCAGGGGCAATTTGGGGCTTTCAAAAAATAATAACGGTCAATGGTTATTTTTAACCATGTTTGACTAACATGAGGGGTTGTTTGTGCAATTAAATGTATTATTTGAATATTATGACATAATGGGAAATGTTAGGGTAAGTTTGTGCAATTTTCCCAAAAAAAAATTGGTTTTTTTTTTATTTTTCAAAAACATATAATATCGAAAAACCATATGGTAATATAAAATAAACAAAAATGGAAAAAATATAAAAAACACTAGAGAAATGAGAATATTATTAATTTTTTACATTAGATTGATTATATTCCCGATATTTCTTGGTATTATATAAAAATATGATACATGTTCAACATATATATATATATTATTGAAATAATATATATATATATTTTATGAAAAAAGATATTACATCCCATATAGATTGCATTACCCTTAGAATACAAAATATCAAGAAAATTGTGAATATTTCAAAAATTATATAATATAAAAAGATGTTAGATGTTCTCTTATATGAGTATTTAATGATAATATCAATGATATTTTTAAAATATCACAAGACATGGACCTGACATAATAATATGAAAACAGTGACAGTAGAGAAAATCATGATTTCACAATCTATGTATTGCATGGCTACAACAAGCTGGACATGGACCTATACCTGTAGTACTAACGACAGTACTTTCTACTCATACACACATAATTTTTCTAGTTTTTGCATTATCCCCAATATTCTCACCAAAGAAACGAATAAATAAAGGATTTTGTTTAAAATATATATATATATGGAAATACTATTAAATACTAACAAGTAGGCAAGTAGCTAGGACCTAATTGGTAGGGAATAAATGAGTTTGAGCATGGGTGGACACAAGGGCTTATCGCATTCATATCACGTGGTATGATGTGAAAAATCAATCTGATCTTAAACTCACTCAAGGTTTGTTTGTCACACTGTATTGTATTATATTGAATTGGATTGAATTACATTATTCTTATACAATCAAGTATTTAGTGATAAATTAGTCATTGTTATAAAGCTGGACTCTCTCACAATATCTTTTCAAAATTCTTTTAAAACAATTCTATTTTACTTTTCCTTTGATAACTTTTAATCTCTTTTTCTTTCTCTGAAATAGGTTTGAAATATTGAATTGATCATCAATAATTGTTATTTCTACATCACATCACAAAAAGGAATTCAAGTTTGGCATGTTTTAGTTTTTTAAATCTTCTTTAATTATCATTTTGAAATTAGTTATTGAATCAAAATCAATTATAGATGATTTTCGTGATCTAAAAGAGCAGAAAGTTTCATTTTAAATCACATATATAGATTGTTTTTGTTTCATTTCCTTTCATTTATGATTGAGACTTAGATGATATGGTTTATTTTATTATTATTATTACTAATATTAGCAAAATAGCAAACCTTTTAATTTTTTATATATTATTTATGCGTCCATCATTTAAAATTAGTTCAAGTTTTGCCTCCTCGGAGTCAAAATCCTAGCTTCGTTCCTATTTGGATGTGAATTTTTCTTTCTAAATATTTTATTAAACTAATAAATTAAAATATTTTTAGATTATAAAAACATATTATAAAATATATATTTGTTGTATTATATTTTTAAAAATATTAATAAATATATAATTAATATTTTTATTACATAAATTATTATTCTTGTAAATACTTTAGCATTTATACTATAAGAATAAAATTTATTTTATTTTATTTTATTTATTTTTAAATTAATATATTAAAATAAATTATTTTGTACTATATTTAAAATTATTATTATATTAAATTCTATTATCAATATTATTATTATTTCTCTTCCCATTGTATTAGCTAATACAACCTCTATCCACTGTGACGAGATGAGGGTTGTATAATTAGCTAATATAACATCTATTATATTAGAACAATTTAAATACATTTAGCTAATACAATACAATGTATAGTCCAAAACAAACCAAATATTATATTGTATTATTCTAATACATTTTAAACTCATAATACAATACAATATAATATACCAAATGTGACCTTAATGTGATATGATGTGATGCGAGTGAAATAGATGTCTCTGCCCCTAAGGGCGTAGCTCAGCTGGTAAATGAACGAGTTTGAGGTTTGAACAAATGACTTCTAAGTCAGTGGCTCGAATCCTATCAATGGTAAAAAATTTTAAAAAAAATACCTGGTATGGATAGGACGATAGATATTTTCAAATATATATACATAAATATAAATATATATATATATAAATATATATATATATGTCTCTCCATTGGAGGTCGATTAAGAAGAAGATGAAAAAAAATGGAAAAAAATTTCAGGTAATTTTCGAAACTTTTCAAGTAATTTCCGAGACTTTCAAGTATTTTCGAGACTTTTCAGGTAATTTTCGAGACTTTTCAAATATTTCTGAAACTTTTCATGTATTTCCGATACTTTTCAGGTAGTTTCCAAGACTTTTCAAGTCTTTCTAGGCAAACATGATATTTTTCAAGACTTTTGGTAATTTCCGAGACTTTCTGGATAAAAATAAAAATTTTCGAGACTTTTTATTTTTGCCCAAAAAGTCATTTTTGTCCAAAAAGTCATTTTTGTCCAAAAAATCTAGGACAATTTGATTTGTACCCAGAAAGTCTCGAAAATGCTTGAAAAGTCTCAAAAATTATCGGAAAAGTCCATTTTTGTCCATTTTTGTCTAGAAAGTCTCAAAAATTACCAAAAGTCTCAGAAATGATTGAAAAGTCTCGAAAATTACCTGAAAAGTTTCGAAAATACCTGAAAAGTCTCGGAAATTACTTGAAAAGTCTCGAAAATTATTTGAAAAGTCTTCAATTTTTTTTTCAGGTATTTTCGAGACTTTTCATGTAATTTTCGAGACTTTAAGTCCTTCCGAGACTTATTATATATGAACATTCCGAGACTTATGGTGTTGATTTTTTTTGTCTCATTATGCAAGTCTAAAGTGTGATTTGAGATTTATTGTTCATCTTCTCCTACTCAACATGCATGCCCAGCCATGAAAATCCAATCCACTGTTGATTTTTTTATTTTTATTTTATTTTTATTTTTTTTTATTTTGGTATCATTATGAAAGTCTAAACTATGATTTGAGACGTAGGTGGCATTTGTTTTTTGTTTGAAGTCTGAAGTCTGAACGGGTCTGAATTGAATCTAAAATCTGAATTAAGTCTGAAATCTAAAGTGTGAGCAACATATTTGTTTTTTTATTCTTGATGTCTGAATGAAGTGATAATTAATTGTTTTTTAAAAAACAAAAATATCATAAAAACTGTAAGTTGACATTAATTCCCTTACACCATTCTTTGTTATATATATATTTGTACTTATCTTTTAAATCTGAAAACAATATTTAACTATTTTAATAAATTTTATTTCCATTTAATTAATATTGTTAAAAAAATCTTCTACCACTCGTAAATTTATAGTGATCATCTAATCTTCTCTTTCTCTTCAAGCCAACTGATATGTGTCTTTCTTTTTATTATTATTTATCTGCTGCAACTCTAACCATTGTATTTGTGTTGTGTGTACATGTGAGCTTGGAGGAAGGTTAATTAAGCCTTGGTGGTAGGGGCAGTGATGACAAGTAGAGGTGGGAAGTCAATGTACGGTGGGAAGAATTGTCTTATCTTGTATAATCGTTGCCATGGGAAGATTTGTCTTAGCCTTGTGATCAATATAATTTACGATTCATAGTCTTTCTCGATGTCTCTACATATCTGTTCTGCATGATTTCTATGACAGCAGGCCCAATTTCACAGAAGTTTTGAAGCTGCCTGAAGTCAGGTAAAGTGTCGTGTCTAATGTAGTTTCATGCTTACTACAATGTTGGGTGAGAAGGTTATCTGTATAAGGGCATAGAAGTGTAAAGAACTTGACCCCATGCTGACTTATCGGTGATCCAGAATCGCTGTCTACCGTATATTTTTGAGACGAAGAGCTAATAATTGAACATAGAAGGCGATCGAGTTGGCATTTGTTCTTAGGACTAGGGTCCTTATCCAGATTAAAGTAGCAAATGCTAAGAGTAGTATAGGACGGTGACTTCACAATGTCAATTTGTAGGCTAATATTTTTGTTGTTTGAGCATGATACAATAAATTTACCACTAACGCACTCGCACAATGTGGCACGGTCACTTTTTAGAGAATGATCATGTTACTCTATAACGTTATAGAGTAGGTTTGTACTGTAACGTTATAGAGCCTGTTTTATAATGTTACATGGTGATTTAATCACTTTTGGGTGGGAGAGTGACATTACAGGAGTGAATTGACAACATCTAACATAAAATTGGGGTCCCCACAAATAGGGCAACCCCGGCCCCCACAGTTGCAACTTGTGAGGCCTTTTATCAGAGTCCATTTTTACTTCCCCCCTCCATAAGGGGATAAGCATTACCTCTCTCCAAAAAAAAAATGACATGTGTCTAGGGGATAAGCATTACCTCTCACCTAAAAAAATGACATGTGTCTAGGGAGAGGTAAATTTATCCAAAAAGATAACCATGTTTAAACAAATTTACTCTCTCCATGGACACATGTAACCCATTTAGGAGGGAGGTAATGGTTACTTCTCTTGAAGGAGGTGATTAAAAGTGTTCTCCTTTTATCATCATCACTATTGTATGTCTGTACCTCGTACTATGCACTTTTTCTGCAGTAAAATTTGTCATAACCCCTTCTCCAAATAGTAAACTCTTCTATATATATTATATATATATATATATGAGGGTTTGATGCAATAGTTATAAGTTTTAATGAAATAAAACTCATACTCTTCATTGCATTACGTAACAGTATATATAAGAAGGATATATACTGTTACGTTTGGTTTTTATGTGGTGGAGTTGGTGGCGTCAAAGGGAGCTTTTGATCAAATTTTGGCAACTTCTTGTGTGATAAAATGAAGATTTTGTAGTTTATAGATTTATGGTTTTAAATATGTTTTGTGTTTTCTTGGTTTGTTTGGCTTCTCAGCCTGTTTGGTGGTCTGGTGTTTCGTCAGTGTTTCTGTTATGCTTGGCTCTCTACCTTTTGGAGCCTTTTATCAATAATACTGCTGTTTCAAAAAAAAAAAAAAAAAGAAGAAGGATATTACAAGGGATTGATAATCATAATTTAAGTTGCTCAATAACTTGATAATGAAATCAGAATAATACATTAAAGTGCCTGTTTTGGCTATATATTATTTTGGGGGGATTCATATATAGTTTAGTTGAAGTACTACTTATTTTGTTGACCTTTCTTCTATTTCTGGGTGGGTTCATGTAGTGACTGTAGTCCCACAATTCCTACTTTAAGTAATATTCAAGTACAATTTCGACTTATTTAGGGGTGATTATACCAATCATTAGAGTCCCCATTCATCCCAAATTGTCACACACGTTGTCTGCCTTTTTACGTAGACCCTCACCGCACGGTTACTAATTGATAATCCTTTTTTTTTTTTTTTTTTTTGAAACCAGCAGAATTTATTAAGGGCCCCAAAGGCCAGAACAGAACAACACAGAGGGGAACAACGAACCCCAGGAAGCCACAAACCAGCAAAACCACAAGCAAGAAGCCACCAAAAAACAAGCACAAAGAGGGAAAAACAGGGGAAAAACAACAACAAAACACAACAAGAGACCGCCCCCAAACCCCAAATAGCAGACAGAACAGCAACAGCTGCCACAACAGCACAAAAACAACCAAACAAGCCCCCACAGAACAAAAAACAAAGCAGCCACAGCCCCAACATCAGCAACCAAAACCACGCAGACCACAGCAGCAGCAACACCGCGCCAACCCCAAACCCACAGCTACCAAAAAACGCACCCACTGTCACAAAATATTCCAAACCACCTCCTCCCCATTCAGCTCCAAACCCTTCTTAGCAAAACCATCCGCCAACTCGTTAGCACTTCTAGGGACAAAATTCAGAGAGGAATTGACTAAACTTCCCAATTTAGAGCGAATATCGAAAATAATCTCCACCAGCTGCAGATTTCCGAATTCTTCATCATTTACCCACCCAATAACCTCCCTCGAATCACTTTCGAAGCTTATCTTGCGATCCCTTAAAGACACCTTAGCTGCACACAAAATACACGCTTTATAAACAGCCATTAGCTCCGCCGTAGTGGCATCAACCTCACCAACGAAAGCTGAAAAAGAACACAGTATTGCCCCTTTTGAGTCTCGCAGAACACCGCCAATACCTGCCCTCCCCAACACCAAATTACACGCCCCATCCACATTGAATTTCAACTCATCTCCTAAAGGCGGAATCCACCTCTTAACTAAGATTTTCTTCACAGAATTTTCCTCAAAACAGCAGACTTCCAGGTTCTGCACCAGGACAGTTATCGGTTCATCCGAGCCCCTACCGTGATGTTTGAACCACCACGCCGCCCTAAACCTCACCAAATCAACATACTCCTCCAACACCGGGGTGACATCCTTAAAAACCTTCTTATTCCTAGCCTCCCAAATCACCCAAACGACAGCGAAAAAAATCGTCATCCACATCCTCTTCATTTTCGAAACCGGACATAACCCCGACCAACCTTCATACCATTCCTTCACATTCTTGTTAATGCAACCCTCCACCGACCACCACCCCAAACAAACACACCACAACTTCCTAGCCCAAGAACACATTAAAAAAAGATGATCCACCGTTTCCTCCCATCCGCCACACATCGGACAAGACAAGTCAACACTTCCGGTAATACCCAAACGATTCAAATATCCCCTAACCATTATCCTCCCATAAAGTAATTGCCAAACGAAGATCTCAACTTTAGGGGGACAAAAACCATACCACATATTAGGTAACACACTGCACCTAACATCACTAATTGATAATCCTAATGAGTAAGAAAACTTAATTTCTGATTATGTTATTCATACACAAATCAGAAATTAAGTTCATGACAGCTTAGGGCCCGTCCTGTAAGCCGTTTTTTGTTTTTGTTTTTCGAAAAGAAAAATGAAAATGAAAACAGTGTTTTTGGTTTCATTTTTGAATTCCGAATACGCGTCTGGTAGCATTTACTGGATTCCGTATTTTGAAAACAAAAACTGGAAAAACGCGCTCGGTAGGATAACTGAAAACTTTCGAAAATTGAAATATCAATTTTTACATTTTGTTTAATATTATTACAATTATAAACAAATTGATTAAATAATTAACCAATATAATTTTTGTAGTGTAATTTATAACTTAAACACAAGAACACATCATAAATTTCTTCCAAAAAAAATCAATTAATCAATTAATCAAAACTAAACTCTTAAATTATAAATAAGTATTATTTTAATAAATATAAATAACAGTAAATAAATATATAAAAAAATTAAAAAGAAAAAGAAAGGAAACCGGATTGGAGAAGAAGAAAGGAAGAAGATCGGAGATGAAGAAGAGGAAGACGATCGAAGAAGAAGAAGAAGCAGTGGATCAGAAGAAGAAGAAGATCGGAGAAGGAGAAGAAAAGAATCGGAGAAGAAGAAGAAGAAGATCGGAAGAAGAGGAGATCGTGGGTCGATCCGCTTTTGGAGGAGCAAATCGGTGACAAAAAATAGATCGGAAGAAGAAGAGATCGGAGGCAAGAAGACGAAGATGACGAAGAGAAGAAGAAGAGAAAAAAAAGGAGAAGATCAGTTGAAGGTAGAAGAAGAAGAAAGAAGGAGATTGACGTTGAAGAGAGAAAAAAGAGAAAAATAAAAAATTAAAGGAGATGAGGTCTGGTGGGTGAAAAAAAAAAGAAAAAAAATTTAATGTATGGGTCCCACTTATTTAATGATATGGGACCCACTATAAATGAAAAACAAAAACAAATTCATGAAAAACAAGTTTTTTTTTTTGTTTTTCAAAATTTCCTCTTTTAACACTGGTTTTGTTTTTCATTTTGTTTTTGTATTTTGAAAATAAAACGGTTTACAGGACGCGAATTCGAAATCATTTTTGGAAAACAAAAACGAAAACAGACCAAAAACAGCCTGCAGGACAGCCCCTTAATTCCCCTATCAGTACATCTAAGGATTTCGTGATTTCCTTTCCAATTAGAACTCAAATCCCTGTGATTTTTACTTTCGAATCTCGATTATTAGTAAACACCGTTATAGTTTTAAGCCTTCCATTTACATTATTTATTATTCAAGTCTCATATCATTAGGCTACATTTTTTAAACTGTTTAGTCAACTATATATGAGGGTTTGATTATGACATATGCATATGCTTGTTAGAGCTTATTTGTGGGCTCCTTATATAAAATCCTGGCTAAGGTTTTAGCTAACAGGTTGAAAATGGTTATGTGTTCTGTCATTGGGGATACACAAATGGCGTTTGTCAAAGGTCGCCAAATTGTGGATAGCTTTGTTATAGCTGAGGAAGTGTTGCATACTTGGAAGAAAAATGGTAAGGGTGGCATTATGTTAAAGTTCGACTTTGAGAAGGCTTACGATAGCGTGGATCACAATTTTTTATTGGAAGTTCTGGAAAGGATGGGTTTTGGGTTGAAGTGGATTGAGTGGATGAAATGGTGTGTGTCATCTCCATCTTTGTCCGTTCTGGTTAATGGAAGTCCTACTAGTCAGTTCGCAATGGGTAGGGGTCTCCGTCAGGGGGATCCATTATCTCCATTCCTTTTTAATCTGGTGGTGGAAGTTTTGAGTGGGTTACTCAACAAGGCTAAATCGTTGAATTTAATTAGAGGAGTTGGATATGGGGAGAATACCATTCACATTACTCATTTGCAGTTTGCAGATGATATAGTTCTTTTTGTGGAACCAAAGTTAGAGTATTTGCTCAATGTGAGGAGAATTTTGAGATGCTTCGAATTAATTTTGGGTCTAAAAATCAATTTTCACAAGTCTTGCCTGGTAAGGGTTGGTAAGAAACTCCAGAATGAGGTAGATTGGGCTGCTTTCTTTAGATGTTCAGCATCCTCTTTGCCAGTTACATATCTTGGTCTCCCAATGGGTGGTAATTCAAGTAGGGAATCCTTTTGGAGGCCGATTTTAAAGAAAGTGGAGAATAGGCTTGCTTCTTGGAAAAGGGTGTTTATCTCAAAGGCGGGAAGGTTGGTTCTTATTAAAGCAGTTTTGTCTAGCCTTCCTTCGTATTTTATGACAGTTTTTCCAATTCCAGTGAAAGTGGCGAAATCTATTGAAAAGCTCCAGAGGCAATTTTTTTGGAATGATGGTCAAGGGAAGAAGAAAATTCACTCCGTAGATTGGAATTCTATTTGTCTTAGCAAGAGGAATGGTGGGTTAGGAGTAGGGAGAATTAAAGACAAAAGTTTGAGCTTTATGGCTAAATGGATTTGGAGGTTTGGAAGAGAAGAGTTTTCTCTGTGGAAAAATGTGATTTGTGCTAAGTATAATATTAGTGCTAATTCTGTTTTATGGGAAGTTAAGAATGTTAATACAGCTTCTCCTTTTTTCAAGGCTGTGTGTAGATTTTTCGAGGAAGATCATAGTGTCTTCAACATTGTCAACAAAGGCTTCGGCTGCGGTGACAGGTTACGGTTTTGGAAGGACATTAGATGAGATTGCTATTCATTAAGTGCTGCGTTTCCAAGGATATTTGCCTTGGCATCCAATAAGGTGGGGTTTGTAAAGGATTATGGTAGGTGGAAAGATTCAAAGTGGGTGTGGAATGTTAATCTTAGGAGACCTTTATTTGATTGGGAGTCTGATCAATGGAGGTGTTTTTTGGTTCCGTTGGAAAGCATTTCGGTAAGAAGGAATTTCAAGGATGCATTGGCTTGGACCTTTTGTCCCAATGGTATTTTTTCGGTTAGTTCTTTTCGATAGTGCTTGGAAGGAAATTCTGGAGGCAGTGGTCATAATTACTGATTTATATGGCAGGGGATTTGCCCCCCAAAAATTGAGGTTTTTACATGGCAACTTTTGAAAGGGAGGGTTCTTTGTAGAGAGGTGTTGGGTAAGTTTGGAGTAACTCAAATTTCTTCTTTTAATTGTCCGCTTTGCAATTATGAAGCTGAATCCATCAATCACTTATTTCTTCTTTGTATTTGGTCCAATAAACTATGGAGGAGTTGTATGGGGTGGTGGGGAATCAAAGTCTGTACTAATTCTTCGACTCAAGATTGGCAAGAAGGCTGGCTCGGTTTGTGTTCTTCAATGTCTAGAAGAAGGGTTTGGAATACTCTCTTTTTCGCTGTTATATGGACTATTTGGGAGATCCGCAATGATGTGGTCTTTCGAGGTAAAGCAACAAATCTTAATATAGCCTTGGATTCAATCAAATTCAGAACAGCATTATGGTTTAAATACCATGGTTGTGGTTCAGACATTGACCTGACTCTGCTCATTTTAGACATCAAGGAGAGATGCATTGATTCGGTTCCTCCTACAAAGAAAAAACGTATTGAATGGATACCTCCAAAGGATAATGATCTCATTTTCAATGTCGATGGTTCTGCTCGTGGTAATCCGGGAGATGCTGGAATTGGTGGGGATCTTAGAGATTCAAATGGTAAGGTCCTCTGTCTATTTTCGAGTTTTGTCGGAATTACGGATTCAAATTCGGCTGAAGTCATGGCAATACATCATGCTTGTCATCTCATTGTTTCGAAGTCTTCTCTTGCTGATAGGAAGATAACAATTATTAGTGATTCGAAGACGGTGGTTGGTTGGATCAATGGTAAGGACTTTGGGAACTATATTCTGTTGAATTTTTTGTATGACATCAGACAGATTCTTCAGTCTTGCGTCAATCTTGATATCAAATTCATGCACAGAAGTTCAAACTCGTTAGCGGATGGTTTGGCTAAGGCTGGCTCCAGCAAGATTGGGGATAGATTAGTTTGGGATGCTTTTTAATTTAGTTTTTGGGACTTTAGTTTGCTGCCTGATTGATGTTTCTCAGGTGTTTCTCGTGATTTTTCCTTAGTTGGTGCCTGGTCTCTGGTTCCGTTTCTTTTTGCATTTTTGGTTGTTTACTCTTGATCGGGGGTGCAGTTGGTTTGCCTTCTGTGTGGCTGTATGTTGGGTAGTTGCTGTTTTGCTCTGCCCCTTTGGTTTTTTATTAATAAATCTTGCCGTTTCAAAAAAAATTTTGTTGGACTTTCACCTCACCGAGGCAACCATATATGTCTAAAGTAGATCTCCAATGTGGTCCATTTTGAAATAATGTTGTTGTTATTATTTACTTATTGATTGAAACGGTTCAAACAATGTAGCCCCAAGTTTTGTTAAAAATGTTTTGATCTATCATCAACTTTTTTGCACTTTCTCCATTTTCATGGAGCCCAAAAACACTTCATCAGGTGATGATTATTGCATTTTGGGACCCTTAACAATAACCCATTAATTTGTCATCAATATAGTATCTCATGCGAGCTCATTCAAAACTATATATATATATATATCCATGCATCGATCTCATTCCTTCCTCAGAAGAAAATATCACACAATATTCAATGTCGTGGATCACTCGGTGATCATAGACATGCATGAGAGTCGTATATATTTAAAATAGAATTATTGCATTGCACGGTAATGTGAAATGACTACTCATGCATCTGTTTTTTTTATATTTGTAAATGTTATAGGAGAGGCCAGCATATATACTGTATTTGCTAATGCATTTTCGTAATTATTAAATAAAGTTTGCTATATATAGTTATGGAAAACTTAACAGAGTGAACCTATTACCTATATAATATATATATATATTGTTATTTTCATATTATTTATTTATACATGCAGCATTCAGGGACTCCATAACTGGTATATAATATAATCAGCAGCAGCAGATGGCAGCTATATATATATATAAGAGAAGCTATATATATTTATTTAGTTGGCAGTAGCCACAGTTCAAGAAGGTTGACATAGATTTAAGGCATTGATCATGACGATCTAGGGCTCTTTGAAATCAACTGATATATCACTATTACTAAAAAAAAAAAAAAAAAAAAAAAAAAAAATCAATTTGTTATAAGTGTAATTAAACAATTTTATTATTAATAATTTAGACTATATATATGATAAGTAAGTGAGCTAATTCAATATGAAAATATCTCATGTTTGAATGAGCATGAGGCATTTCAAATAAAAAATAAATAAAAAAAAAGACTTTATGGGTGTCAGAGATAACTCACATCACATGTGTACTAGATGAGGTGGAAACAGGTTAAAATTACAGCAAAATAGATTAGTCGCATCAAAATTTTTATTTTTTATTATTTATTTTTATTTTTAACTATTATAATTTTGAGACCAAAGGAAGGGTTATAACTTGAATCAATAACCTTTTAAACCTAGGTGTAAGGGTTTATTATCGAGTCAACATCATCTTGATCACTATAATAATTATTGTTACAAAAAAACTAGAGAAATATTTTATTTTTTTCAAAACCCTATGTGAATATATAATATTAATAATTCAACCGTTCTTTAGTAACGTTACAAAAACTAATTAAATATTTATGCTTAATTTTGTAAGAGTCATCTACGTAACTTTACAAAAAGCAGTGTACATATAGATACTTCTCTGATCAAGAAAAAAAAAATTCAAGATAGAACCAGTTACAAAATAAAGATCTTGAATTTTCTTTCAGGACAGTCCTAGCTAGCATCACAAAAGCAACATTCACAATGAACGCCAATAATTTGAAGACATATTTCAATATATATATATATATAATAAATAATAATAATAATAATTTGAAGGCAGAAGTGTCTAGCCCGAAAGCGAGGTTTCATGGTAAGTTGATCACTAGAACGTTCTTCATCACATGGTCTGGTCTCCACCCTCATCAATTTCTACTCACTCACGCTTGTATCCCATCTCTCTCTTTCTCTGATTTGTCAATGTTAAATATCAACCGTCCATTCTGATCCCTCCTCAATTTCTCTAGACGTCTGCTACTATAAATATATAATGCATGCAATATGCTAACATACTCAAAACACTACTTATTGAAAAAAAAATAAAAAAAAATCAGACACTACGTACAATGGCTAAGCTTAGTACCAATAGCAAGAAACACAATGGCATTGTAAAGCTGAAGATTGTAGTTAAAAAGCTACAAAATAGTTTTCTCTTGGTTAAAAATTTGGGTATTTACTCGGAAACTAGAGACTCATCAAGCAATCAAGTGCCGGAAGACGTCAAAGAAGGACATTTGGCAGTGGTGGCTGTGGACGGAGATGAATCCAAGAGATTCATCATTCCGTTGAATTATTTGAACCATCCAACGTTTCTGAGGCTCTTGGAACAAGCGGCCGAAGAGTACGGTTTCGATCGAGAAGGTGCAATCACGGTACGGTGCAGGCCATGTGTGCTGGAGAGGATATTGTCCAGCCAGGCAATAACAAGCTCAGGAACGAAGTAAAAAATAAATAAAAAAAATGAAGTCGTGTGTTAAATTAATGGATGATCAGTTCTTTCAACTCCATGATTCAAAATAAAGATGTTGAAACATTATGATAATGTGAAGTTTCAATAGCATTAATTGATGAACAATATTAGGAATTCTTATCTGTTAATCAAGATCTTTTCTCCCTTCTCTTATTTGTTTTCTTCTTCTTTTTCCTAATTTTCCCTTGTTTGAAAGTTGATAATTAGTGTATCAAAAGAGACGTCAGGGGAAATTTAGGTCACGCGCGCATGAGTTCTTCCATGTAAGAAATTTATTGGCCTCTTCTCTGGCTTTTTTGTTGACCAAGAACAGCACTTTTTGGTTTTTTTTTTTTTTTTTTTGACGACATGCATGCAATGAATTAATTGCATTGTGTACTGCGAATACTGGTCGGTAGGTCCACTTCAGCTTTGAAATGCATGGGCTATATATAAAAATTGTATTTTGTAAATGGAAGGTACGGATTTTGTTATATTGCCGTAATTGTATATAATGAATTGTTTAACCATTCTGCGTTATATGATTAACTGCAGTGAAGATCTTTACTCGAATTACAAAAATAATATGGTAACACAGATAATTGGGTGATCTTATTTTTTATTTTATTTAGGACAATTATAAGTAATTCATGATTTGATGAAGGGAATATGACTCGACCACACAATCTCAATGGTATAAATGTGAACCTCAATAGTGTAAGTGTGATGCAAATACAACATCAACCTTATCTCGTCATCAATGGTGTAAGTGTGAAGTAAATACAATTGGATCAACCTCATCTCATCATATTAAGATGATATATTGTTATGATTAGTTTTCTCTCCACTTTAAAAAACATGGTTGTAAAAGAGTTTCCTTCATGCCATTTTTTAATGAAAAATATATAAATTACTAAAGAGGCATCACTATCTCATTAAAAAATAAAATAATAATAATAATAATAATAATAATAATAAACATTTACAAAATGAATGAAAATCGAAGAGGATATGAAAATTTTGATTTGTTTGCATACGAATCATGGTAAAATTATAATATAGAAAAGTTATATAAATTATCATGTAAGACAAATTTTATATTCATCTTTAATTTTAATTTTGTAATTAAGAAAAAAAAAAACAGTCTGGGACTCCCAAACTGGCCGTAGCTCAGTAGTCATGATTCACGGGTAGACACTCAGACAGTAATTTTTTCTTCAAAAAAAATACAAATATATGCATTGCAACCTCAACTCCACATCTATATGCCCAAAAATCTATGTAAAAAAAATTAAAAATGCATATAACCTCTTAACTCAGATGGTTGTGCACTTCCCTTCCACATTGGTGGTAAAAGGTTTAAGTCCTACCATGCACATTTTAGAAGTATGTATGAGGAGTTTTCTCCCGATTTATAAGAGTAGATATTCTAGCCGTACATGTGTTGTCTCATCTTAACAGATCACCGTAGTCCTATTGTAATATATATATTTTTTATAATAATCTATTATAATATTTGTAATACTTCAAAAAAAATTCTTTTTAAAAATAATATATATAGAATTTTTCCACTGTCAGTTCGTTCAGATATAAAATATATCAGGACGAAGGATGTGGACCATAGATTATGGAGAAATTTTGACAGTGTATACACTTTGAGTCGAAGTATGTAAATCTTTTTTTTTTGAACGGTCAAAACTTTAATGAAGGCAGGGGAAAAACCCCCCACACACCGAACACACCCACCTCAAAAAGAGGTCCAAACAAGAGCAAGAAAACACCCGCCCAAAACCACCAAAAACACCGCAGGACCAAAGCAAAAACAAGGAGAAAAAGAAACAACAGAAAAACAAAACACCCCTGCCAACAAGGCAACAAAACAGCGCAACAAAGAAAAAACAAACACAGAGAAACCAGCAAGAAAGAACCCCAACCGAGCTCGCAGGAGAAGGAGCAAGAGGCATCAGTCCACCTCCCATAACACCGAATCCCCTTCCAAGTTCGAACCACTCTTGTGTTGGATATGGCTCGAATTACCAATGATTACCAAACACGATTTACTAATGCGGAGACTTCCTGGTGACGTGAGAACGTTTGGGAGTATGAGATTATGATTGAGGGAGGTTTGAAGTCAAAGAAGAACCAGAGGAACAAATTCGGTGAATTACCGCTACGTAGGACCGTTACGTAGGACCGCTACGTAGGACCATTACGTAGGACCGTTACGCAGGCAAGTGCCTAGGGGGCTGTCCTACCTTGCACTGAACTCCAGAGAGTCTCGTTTGAATTACCGCGGCTCAGGCAAGTGCCTAGGGGGCGGTCCCAGGCAGCGGTAACAAGAAGAAAACAACGAGAATGAAGCGCGTGAATCACGGTTTTCTGAGTGGTCAAGTTCAACACGGTTTAGGAAGCAGGTGGCCAACTGCAACTTGAATCGTAGTTAATCACAAGCACGCGTTGAATCAGGAAATATTCATGGAAGAGGAAATATGTTTCTTCTGGAAGTTCGAATAGGAAAACGATTTCTACTTTGAAGAAGACTTGTCATAAATAGGAAATAGTATTTATGTAGAACAAGTAATTCTAGTACGTATAGGAATAGGATTTCCTGTTAACTTAAACTCCCTGTAATACATATAAATAGACCATAATAACTAGGTTATTGTGTGTGTGAAAAACACCTGAGAGTGGTGGAGCAAAATAGCAAATACTAGAGAGATCTCAAAGTGAGCATTTGGTGTAATTGGGTTTGGGGTATTAGTTAGAGAGAGATCCTGAGTGTGTGGTTGTAACAATTTACTACATATTGGAACTTTCTCTTGTCGTCCTGACAGCCGTGGTTTTTTCCCTGATTTGGGTTTCCACGTAAATTCTTGTGTTGTGTGCTTGGATTTGATTTACTTCTCTTCATCTATCTTTTCTTTGTGATTGTGTTTGTTTGTGTTTGACAAGCGTCGTTTTGCATGTCAAAAAATCTATATTTCAAGTTCACCTTGTTAGTGCAAGTGACTAGAGACTAGTATAGCAACAAGCAAGGGTATCGTCCACAGGGAGGTGTGATCCGTCAACCGTATCGAGTTCTAGAGTTTATTGAAAGCGTGCAAATAGAATGTGGATGTGGTGAGAATGGTGTGTGTGTGGTGTATGCATATTGCGGTGTGGTGTGTGTGGAAATGTAAATGAAATGAATGCAAATAAAAACAAAGAGAATATGAAATGGTGAGAATGGTGTTTAAAGAGACAAATAATAAAAGGGTGGTTTGGAGAGATGCATGATAATGATCGCACAAGGTACTTATTAGTTCACCAAATACAAGTGCACACCTAGTTGATTGTTAGACATTAAGTTCATCCAATTCAAGTTATGGGCTCGTTCTCACGATTAAGGAGTTCCGAAACCAAATCATCTATTATTACGAATCATTTGTTGGTTAAGGAAACCAAAATCTATTCTTGCTCCCCAAAGGTCATGGAAGAGCAATGTGTCTTAAGGTCAAAGACCCATTAAGCACCAGAACATTGAGCCAAAACCTATTCTAGCACGGTCATGCATAAAACAAGTTTCATCCATTCTTTAGAGCTAAGTGATTAAGACTATACCCGGAAGGTCATCCATGGAGGTACAATCCTAACCCACATACACTCAAACCCATCAAAACAAGGCATTTCGACCTTCCAAAGACATATATACACAAATAGGATATTTGATTACAACTACTCCTAAATTTAAGTTAATCTACTCCTAATCCCATCCATGAACACATATCAATTTCCAATCTCCACACACATGCATATCAAGATAAGAGATTATGCAATAATAACAAGAATAAATCAAAACCCAAATGAATATAAAAACAACCATCACATAAATGAGCACAAATATTGGTTTACAATATTTCCCAAGTGGGGATTACACATAAGAGAAAACAAGAAATACAAAGAGAAGAGTTTAAAGGAGACAACCCTTGAAGAAATCCCTCCAAGTTCTCCATGAATCCCTAGCTTGAAATTGGTCCAAGACCTCTCCTTTCTCCTTGCAATCTACTCCCAAATGTGGTGGATGATGTGTAGAAAGTGGTGGTGGTGAGCTTCCCATGGAGGAGAACCTCCATGGGAGCTTTGGAAGCCTCTCTCTCTCTTGGTTTGTGAAGAAGATGAAGATGGAGCTGTTGAGAGATGAAGAATTCGTGGGTCTCCCTTGAAAGAAGAGGCAAAGAGGTGTATTTATAGTTAGGGTAAGTTTGGGGACGAATTTGGGCTTGAAAAGACAAGTTTGCCCGTTCCAGGGTCATGGCGAGTGGCTGAGGCGAGTGGTTCACTCGCCATGATCAGTTGCCATGGCTTTTGTGAAGTTTGGGCAGAGGTTGAGGCGAGTGGGTGAGGCGAGTAAGTTCAATCGCCATGGTTACTCGCCATGAACACTGGTGGAATTTTCAGCTTCGCACACCAGTCACTCAAACATGCATAACTTCCTCTAGAAAGCCCGGAATTACAATCCGTCAAATGTTCTGAAATCTAGACATCCGGGGCTTTCTAAATATATGTGGATCTCATTGTGGTTCGATCCGAGGAGGAAGTTATGGCCCCCGAAAATTGGGTGTTCTGCACAAAGTCCTCTGCCACGGTTCTGTTTCCAGCCTCGCGCACCTTTACGGAAACGGCCATAACTCCCTCTAGAAAGCCCGGAACTGTAATCCGTAAAAACCGCTGGAAAGAAGACTTCTGGGGCTTTCCGAAAATATATGGTAGGAAGCTCAGTTCAACATGAGGAGGGAGATATTGACCCCGAAATATAGGTGTTCTGTATGGACATTTTATAATTTCAGCCCATCAACCTTTGGAAATCAGAGTTGACTAGTGCCGCGGTCTCAATGTCGCGTTCTAGTTCAACGGCGGATCCACCACGGAAACATGGGTTTGCTTGCCGTGGTTGACCATGAATCACGCCGCGGTTTGGGTCAACGGCGAGGCCGCGACAACTCTGAATGGCTTCCAATTCTCATTGTTTGCTCGGTTTCGCCTCCCAAACTTGACTTTAAGCTCAAAACCTTATTGTAGGGAATATGTACCTACACATGGCTCACAAAACCCATTATATACAAAAACAAGCTCGAAAACGAGAACAAACGATAGGGAATGGGGACCTCAAATAGGTATATAAATCGTCCGATCAAATACCCCCAAACCTATCTTTTGCTCGTCCTCGAGCAAAATTAAAAAGAAGAACAAACAAATAATAAAACATAAGAAAATAAAAACTAAACTAGTCCACTTTCGTAGGAAACACGATGGCACTGAGCATGTGCCACAAGCCTTTAAACCACTAGGCGATCCCTAGAGGAGGAGTTATAGTCTCCTGAGGGTTTACAGCTACGACACCCACAAACATGTACTCCGCAAGAAAAGAGTTGAGATGCAATCCACACATACCAAGCAAAGACTACACAAGCATGCTAGAATCTCAAATTATACCATTCAATAAACATGCATCACACAATGCAAGTATGCCAAAACTTAGGATGTTTTCGGTTTACAAAACAACTATGCTCGAATGCCCAAGATAAAATTCGCCTCGACTCTAATCCTCACCGGATTTCAGTCATATTTTCACTCAGAACTTAGGCGCACTCTCTAGCAAACATATGCGATTTGGAGTTTAGGTATATGGAATCAAATATAATCGCATATGAGTATTTTCCAATGACGCACATTTTCTGAAAATGGATCTCATGGAAGGAATTGAAATGCCACGAACGTGGAAAGACATGCATTGACTCGTATTCCCAAGATAGACTTCCTAAAAGATCAAATGGGCTTTCCCTCACTTTTATTGGGGCCAAGGTGAATTGTGGTAGTGTTTGGGTGGAAGAGATGGTGGGAGCGGGAAGGATAAAGTTATTAACCATGCTAAGGTGTGTTTACACATTACATTTTATAACAAAATTAGCTCTATTACACCCAATACAAGCGTCTAGGCTTTGTGCTACATTTGTACCCTTATTAGTGAGTAACTTTACAATTGAAGAACTAGAAGGCTTAAGTGTTTTATATTGCAACACTTATTCTATTTTTTTTTCTTTTTCTTTTTTTCTCTTTTTTTCTTCTTTTCTTTTTGTAAGCCTTTGCCTAGCACAATTTACATATATTTGCCTAAGTACACGCTTTTACAAAATTTAGAGCTAGCTTCTCCTAAGCTATACACCTCAACATGATCAATAACTAGGGAATGGATATGTGTTTGGCTTCAATTTGCAATGAATATAGGGGTATGGGAGTGTTTAGGCTATTTTAGTAGTGATGCACACACTCAAGCCCAAAATCATTTCTAAAAGTCCATCTACCAAGGGAATACAAGACTCAACAAGCAGTCCACATGATGAAGTTCTATGGCAATCAATGCAAAATTGATGTACAATGAGATCACAATGAAGAAAAAAAATCGAAGAGTGTATAAGAGTAGAAACAAAACCCACAAACTTTCGTTATTTAGGCACAGTGTAGCTCACGGGTAGTCTCCACAATTTTCCTAGGCTAAACAAGCATAGAAGTCTCATCCACCTTAACATCAAAAGATTGGCATTGTACAAGCAAATTTAAGCGACGCACGGAGCTAAAAGCATGCAATGCATGTCTCTACCGGCATGCAAAGAAAAACAACTCAACAAAATGGACTCATTTCCAAAAAAATTTAAAATTGATCGTTTTGTGCAGAGATTTGAAAATTTTCTAAACATAACAAAAATAAAAAACAAAATAAACAACGAAAGTGTCCACACCCCCAAACCTAAACTCAACATTGTCCTCAATGTTGCTCAAATCATAAAATATGGACAATCCTTAGCAAAATTCGGAGATGAGAACAAAATAAAAAGCTAGCAACAAAACACAACAAATCCTAAGATCTAAGCACAATACAAATCCACTCTTAGATCTAAACAAAAATAAAAGTTACAAACACTACAAGCATAGCATTTTCACATTAAGCTCATGGGCAATTTCCGCCCAACTCAACAACTAATCCACAAGCACTCTATTTAAAGTAGAGGAATTACCTCTTGTGGCTGCGTCCAACGCGTCCGTTGTGGCGATACCGTTTCACTTGGGGGTTGTTGGGTGCGATAAGCGCACACATATGATTCTCAAGAGTTGTGTGGTCCATATGACCTGAAAATTCTCTTTCCTTGCACAAACACAACTCAAACAACATTAAACGCATATGCTATAAAGAAAAAAGAAAAAACAAGTGTTTATTTTCAACATATCTAAACACAATCCGCAAAGCAATTAAATCTAAAATTTACAGAACCTAAGCTAAAACAAGAAACAACCAACGAATAAGCCACCTCCCCGGCAGCGGCGCCATTTTGACAAGCGTCGTTTTGCATGTCAAAAAATCTATATTTCAAGTTCACCTTGTTAGTGCAAGTGACTAGAGACTAGTATAGCAACAAGCAAGGGTATCGTCCACAGGGAGGTGTGATCCGTCAACCGTATCGAGTTCTAGAGTTTATTGAAAGCGTGCAAATAGAATGTGGATGTGGTGAGAATGGTGTGTGTGTGGTGTATGCATATTGCGGTGTGGTGTGTGTGGAAATGTAAATGAAATGAATGCAAATAAAAACAAAGAGAATATGAAATGGTGAGAATGGTGTTTAAAGAGACAAATAATAAAAGGGTGGTTTGGAGAGATGCATGATAATGATCGCACAAGGTACTTATTAGTTCACCAAATACAAGTGCACACCTAGTTGATTGTTAGACATTAAGTTCATCCAATTCAAGTTATGGGCTCGTTCTCACGATTAAGGAGTTCCGAAACCAAATCATCTATTATTACGAATCATTTGTTGGTTAAGGAAACCAAAATCTATTCTTGCTCCCCAAAGGTCATGGAAGAGCAATGTGTCTTAAGGTCAAAGACCCATTAAGCACCAGAACATTGAGCCAAAACCTATTCTAGCACGGTCATGCATAAAACAAGTTTCATCCATTCTTTAGAGCTAAGTGATTAAGACTATACCCGGAAGGTCATCCATGGAGGTACAATCCTAACCCACATACACTCAAACCCATCAAAACAAGGCATTTCGACCTTCCAAAGACATATATACACAAATAGGATATTTGATTACAACTACTCCTAAATTTAAGTTAATCTACTCCTAATCCCATCCATGAACACATATCAATTTCCAATCTCCACACACATGCATATCAAGATAAGAGATTATGCAATAATAACAAGAATAAATCAAAACCCAAATGAATATAAAAACAACCATCACATAAATGAGCACAAATATTGGTTTACAATATTTCCCAAGTGGGGATTACACATAAGAGAAAACAAGAAATACAAAGAGAAGAGTTTAAAGGAGACAACCCTTGAAGAAATCCCTCCAAGTTCTCCATGAATCCCTAGCTTGAAATTGGTCCAAGACCTCTCCTTTCTCCTTGCAATCTACTCCCAAATGTGGTGGATGATGTGTAGAAAGTGGTGGTGGTGAGCTTCCCATGGAGGAGAACCTCCATGGGAGCTTTGGAAGCCTCTCTCTCTCTTGGTTTGTGAAGAAGATGAAGATGGAGCTGTTGAGAGATGAAGAATTCGTGGGTCTCCCTTGAAAGAAGAGGCAAAGAGGTGTATTTATAGTTAGGGTAAGTTTGGGGACGAATTTGGGCTTGAAAAGACAAGTTTGCCCGTTCCAGGGTCATGGCGAGTGGCTGAGGCGAGTGGTTCACTCGCCATGATCAGTTGCCATGGCTTTTGTGAAGTTTGGGCAGAGGTTGAGGCGAGTGGGTGAGGCGAGTAAGTTCAATCGCCATGGTTACTCGCCATGAACACTGGTGGAATTTTCAGCTTCGCACACCAGTCACTCAAACATGCATAACTTCCTCTAGAAAGCCCGGAATTACAATCCGTCAAATGTTCTGAAATCTAGACATCCGGGGCTTTCTAAATATATGTGGATCTCATTGTGGTTCGATCCGAGGAGGAAGTTATGGCCCCCGAAAATTGGGTGTTCTGCACAAAGTCCTCTGCCACGGTTCTGTTTCCAGCCTCGCGCACCTTTACGGAAACGGCCATAACTCCCTCTAGAAAGCCCGGAACTGTAATCCGTAAAAACCGCTGGAAAGAAGACTTCTGGGGCTTTCCGAAAATATATGGTAGGAAGCTCAGTTCAACATGAGGAGGGAGATATTGACCCCGAAATATAGGTGTTCTGTATGGACATTTTATAATTTCAGCCCATCAACCTTTGGAAATCAGAGTTGACTAGTGCCGCGGTCTCAATGTCGCGTTCTAGTTCAACGGCGGATCCACCACGGAAACATGGGTTTGCTTGCCGTGGTTGACCATGAATCACGCCGCGGTTTGGGTCAACGGCGAGGCCGCGACAACTCTGAATGGCTTCCAATTCTCATTGTTTGCTCGGTTTCGCCTCCCAAACTTGACTTTAAGCTCAAAACCTTATTGTAGGGAATATGTACCTACACATGGCTCACAAAACCCATTATATACAAAAACAAGCTCAAAAACGAGAACAAACGATAGGGAATGGGGACCTCAAATATGTATATAAATCGTCCGATCAGTGTTCTATCCGGCAACGCTTCCGCGCGTATAGTGAAAAATGTTTGTTCGCTAACATCTTGGCCAAAGAATCAGCTAAGCTGTTGCTAGACCTTGGTTTGAAACAAACTTCAGTTCTGCCCAACACACTCAAGAAATTGCGAATGTCGTAAATTATGTTGACATGGTTTATACTACCAAAACTAGTCTCATTCACCCAGGAGACAGCCTTCTTAGCATCACTAACAATGATGACATCCTTCCCAATATGTAAATCTAATAGTTCATATTCTTCGTTCTGATATCAAGACGAATTAACAATAGAAAAACTATATATATATATATAATGATGCGGGTATTTTGCTTCTGGTTTATTCGTCGCTGTCATTGTCTTTGTGCTCAAATTTCGCTAAAATTCTAAAAACTTTAATGGAACTTTTAAAAAGGTTTAAAAAATCAACGATCTGACAAAAAAAATTTGTTTTTTTTTTTTTTTAATTTTTCAAAAACATATAATATCGAAAAACCATATGGTAATATGAAATAAACAAAAATGGAAAAAATATAAAAAACACTAGAGAAATGAGAATATTATTAATTTTTTACATTAGATTGATGGAATTTATATTCCCGATATTTCTTGGTATTATATAAAAATATGATACATGTTCAACATATATATATATATATATTATTGAAATAATATATATATATATTATGAAAAAAGATATTTTTTTTTTTGATATAAAAAGACCAGTAAGATTACAAGAACAATAACATTACAAAGAACTAAAATCCAACCTTAAAAATTCCCTACTAGAATAAAAAGCTGCAAATGCTAATTAACTTAAGAGCAAAGGAATTTCTAGATTTGGAAATCGCTAAACACTTAATTACGCCAACATCGGAAAACAACACTTTAACATCATTCACAATAAATTTAGATTCACCCACAAGAAGGACAGAATCGTTAAGATAAGCAACCATCGAAGGAGAATCCACATCAACGAAATCAACGTTCAAATCGTAAAAAAGGGCCAGCTGAAGACCTTCCCGCAGAGCCATCAATTCACCAATCTCATAAGAAAACATACCTGGCAGCTGGTTACATCTAGCAACAACTACCAAACCCTTATCATCGCTTATAACTGATCCAATACCAACCGTAATCCCATGTTTACGAATAGCAACTGCCGTGTTTAGCTTAAGAAGACCTGGAGGAGGGGCCAACCAATCGGAATACCTGCTAGCCTGGACTAAGGAAACCTGAGCCGAAACAGCTCGCTGAGACTTCAGAAATTCTGCCAAACCATCCACAGCTCCAGAAATAACCAAATCTGGAGGTTTATATTTCCCTTCAAAAATAAACTTGTTCCTATTATCCCATATAGCATAAGTTATCATACAAAAATTACCCAATTCCTCAACAGAAATAACAGAAGAAACAAACAGAAAAACATCAAAAGCTGATAACTGATGCAGCCCGTCCAGCAGCCAAGCAAAATTAGAACACCACCAACTTTTCCTAGCTACTTTGCACCAGAAAATGGCATGCTCAAAGGATTCAGCAGAGGAATTACATCTATTACACCTATAAGAATCCACAACTTTTCGTTGCCATAAATTCTGAAGAGACGGAAATGCATTCCAACAAGCACGCCAAACAAAAACTTTAACTTTAGGAGGAATATTTAATCTCCACATAATATTCCACCATCTCTGAGACTAAACTGAAGAGGAAGAAGAATCACTAACCTTCTGTGCAATGGCCATATTATAACAGCTACGAACAGAAAAAACTCCACTTTTGTCAAAATGCCAAGCTAGAAAATCATCTCCTACTTACCAACTAATAGGAATTGACAACACCAGCTCCTTATCCCCTGCTAAAAGATATCTATCCAGCTTCTCCATATCCCACCAGCGATGATTCCTACACATCAGATCAGCCACTGAAAGATCGAACCCAGGGTCAGGCGTAATAGTCCTAAAAGAACTAGGACGGGGAATCCACTTATCCTTAAATACTCTAATGCTATTACCATTCCCAACTATCCACTTAAAACCTTGAGTAAGCAAATCTTTCCCCCACAAAATGCTGCGCCAAATATGTGAAATACCAGTCTTAGCTGTCGCCTGCAAGAAATCCTCTTGTTTAAAATACTTCGCCTTCATCAATCTTGCAACCAATGAGTCTAGATTTTTCCAAATCCTCCAAGCTTGTTTTGCTAACAATGATTGATTAAAAAAAGATAAATCTTTAAAGTTCAAACCACCTTGACTTCTTGGTTTACAAAGAGAATTCCAATTCACCCAACTTATCTTTCTTTTCCCTTCTCGTGACCCCCACCAAAACTTGGAATACATGGAAAACAAATCTTTACATAACCCCACCGGAAGCTTGAACAAGCTCATCGCATAATTCGGGATCACTTGAGCCACTGCCCTAATCAACACTTCCTTTCCTCCAAAAGAAAAGTAATTAGCTTTCCAACTTCTAAGTTTCTTCCAGACCCTTTCCAGAATATCATTAAACATCAATATTTTATTCCTACCCACCAAAGTAGGAAGCCCGAGATACCTATCATGATTGCTACAGACGTCAATGCCAAGCAAATTATATATTTCTTCTTTAACACAAGCAACCACATTCACACTGAATGTCACCTTGCTCTTCTGAAAGTTAATAAGCTGACCTGAACCTCTAGCATACACAAGCAAAATCTCACTAATACTAGAGCTACATTCCTTCGTAGCCCTACTGAAAAGGATACTATCGTCTGCAAAAAACATATGACTTATGAGAGGACCTCCCCTACTACATCTAACCCCCAAACCCCTACCATTAAATTCAGCATGCGTGATCAACCCTGAAAAAGCCTCGGCACAAAGAATAAAGAGATAGGGGGACAAAGGACACCCTTGCCTAAGCCCTCTGGAAGGCTGCACTTCACAAACCGGCTTACCATTCAGTAAAAAATTGAGAGTAGAAGTACTAATACAATCCATAATAAACCCTATCAACCTAGAAGGGAAATTCATTTTCCTTATAACAAACTCTAAAAATTTCCACTCTACTCTATCATATGCTTTACTCATATCCAATTTGATAGCCATCCATCCCTTATTACCACTCTTCTTTCTAGCTATCGAATGGAGAGTCTCAAAAGCAATAATCACGTTGTCAAAAATTTGTCTACCGGGTACAAAAGCAGACTGATTACTAGAGATAATATCTTGTAAAAAAGACTTTAATCTCCTAGCAATAACCTTAGTAATAGCCTTATAAATAACACTACATAAAACAATAGATCTGAAATCCTTAAGAAAGTTAGGAGAGGTAATTTTCGGAATTAACACTACAGATGTACAATTAAATTCCCTAACTGAAACAAAACCATTCAAAATGCTCAAACAAACACTGATAATATCCTCCCCCAAAATATGCCAAAATTTCTGAAAGAAAACTGCCTGAAACCCATCCTGGCCAGGAGCTTTAGTAGGGCTAAGTTTAAAAATTGCTAACCTGACATCCTCCGCTGAAAACTCCATACTCAGCTCATCTCTCTGCTCCTGATCAAGACATGACTGAATCCTTTCAGAAGCAGCACTGACATCCGAATGGCTAGGATTAGAAGACTGGAAAAGAGACTGAAAAAATTCACGAACCATATGAGCCATTCCTTCCTCTGTATCAACAATCCGGCCCTCGGAATCAAGCAAACTGAGGATAGAATTTTTCTTTCTCCTAACTGAAGCCCTGACATGAAAGAACTTCGAATTTTTATCACCCGCCTCAAGCCATTCAGCCCTCGATCTCTGCTTCTAGAATAGCTCTTCACTATCAAGGAGGTCTACCACAGATTTTTCTAAAGTCTTGATGACTGCCATCACCCAAACTTTCTCACAAGACTTATACAAAATTTCTATCTCTCTATTTTTAGCCTCTATCTGAGTACTAAAATTCCTAAACCAAATCTTACTCCAACCCGTCAATCTTGCTGCACACAGATGAAGTTTAAACAGAAAATCCTGTGCTGAAAATGAAGGACCCCTAACCTTCCAAGCTTCCACAATAACACTGCCAATGTCCTCTTCTTTTAACCAGTATGATTCAAAACGAAAAACTAAAGCTCTGTTCTTCCAAAAGCACCTGTTCTTTTCAAACTTCAACAGTATAGGACGATGATCGGAAGAATTAAAACCTAAGTGTTCTACCATCACAAAAGCAAACCTATCTCTCCATATATCTTTGGCAAAAAAACGGTCAATCCTCTCTTGGATATTAGAGATACCTTCTCTTTTATTGTTCCAAGTGAATTTAGGGCCTGAGAAACCTAAATCAACTAAATCACACCTATCCATGGCCTGCCTAAACCTAATCATACCAGTAATTGATTTATCGGATCCACCCAATTTCTCATTCAAACACAAGACTTCATTAAAATCCCCTCCACAAACCCAAGGCAAACTATCAACCTCATTTAACCTCCTCAGTAACTCCCAAGAAATCACTCTCTTACTAGGAGAAAGATCTCCATACACTCCTGAAAACCTCCACTGAAATCCATCTTCCATTAAAATTCTAACATCTATATGACCTATAGAGAAAGAATTAACTGAAACCTGAATACCCTTTTGCCATAAAATCATCAAACCCCCACTGCTGCTGGAACAATCCACCCAAAAAACCTCATACTCCCTCATTTTCTCCCTAACTTTAGCTGCCTTATCACCTAATAGTTTTGTTTCCGACAGAAAAACTAGAACCGGAGAATACTTCTTCAACAGCCTCGTCAAGGCCGAGAACGCTCGGGTATTACCCAAACCCCAAACGTTCCAACATAGACAACTCATCTATCATGGCGGGTCTGTGCACCAGACTCTGCCAAATTTTTTCCTACCAAATCAAGACCTGACAACCTTCCTTTTTTATTGATACCACTCTCCCCTGCCAAACCAATGCATAATTTTCTCTTCCCAAATTGCACCTCCCATCTTTTTAAAGAGCTGGAGAGAGCTCCCTTCTGTTTAAAAACCGACTGAGAAGAATTACAAAATTTCCCCAAACCAGACCTCTTCCTTGCCAAAACAAAATGAGACTTACTGGAAGATGAAGAACCAATTCCCGTCAAACACTTCTTCCCCTTCGTGCTGACCGTTTGGATAGTGCAAAATAGGTTAGGCTTACTGCACGAGGAAATATCTGTCTTCTTAGCTCTTGCCAACCGTTTCTAGTTCTCACCTATAGATTTAAGATGTTCTATTCTCTTTTCTGGTTGAGAACTATCAACCACCAACTGATCAGCTGATAGAGTGTTACCAATGTTTGGGCTCACCGTAAGTAACTCAGATCCAGATCCACCAGTAGATAAGTCACTAACCAACACTTGTGGCCCAACTATTACATTCTTGTTATCCAACAACTTCTCAGCACTCAACCTATCCTTCTCAATTGGGCCTTCCTCCATCGGCCCAATTAGCAAAGTCGACCCGAGCCCACTTAACTTGACTCGGCTATTTGATTTAGAAAGATCTACTGCATCCAATTGAGCACTTTCAAAGTCGGTCTGATTCATCTGAGTAATTAACGAAACCGAACTCAGCAACTGCAGACCACCAACATTCTCCCCTTTCCTAAACTCCTCTGATCTTAAACTCTGTAACTCCCTTTTCTTTCCCTGCACTCCTAACCATCAAACCACTGTGATTCTTCGAACGCCCATCAATTCTCTGATCAATTTTCAATTTCTGGCGATCGACCACAGAGGCTCGCATCCAAGACCCAAACTTTGTAGAAATCCCATGTAAAGCTTCAAACTTGGCATCTTCATCATTACAATCCTTACTGACATGCCATATTCTTCCACAGACATAGCAAAATTCAGGGAGCCTCTCATACTTGAGACTCACCATCACAATATTACTTGAATTATCTAGTTTCAGCCTAAGCCATCTTCTCAAAGGTTTCGTTAAATCAATTTGCACTTTAACCTTCATAAACTTTCCCCAACAATCCTTAGATTCTGACGGTATCTCAATTACCCTTCCAATCTGATCAGCCATCCACTTAGCTGTTCGTCTATTCATACAAATTATTGGAATATCATGAATCTGAATCCACAACTCCACCTTATTAAATTCCAACTGTGAGATGCTGCCCACTCCTTCTGGCTTTTCTAGAACAATCAAGCAATTATCAAAATGCTAAGGACCACGATTCCATATCCTAATTCGTTCCTCCCGCTTGTGAAAATGAAACATAAAAATGTTAACCCCCACAGACTCAGTCTCGACCCTTCCAAACGGATTCCATAACTGATCAATCATATGAATAAAAGCTTCCCTATTCACCCTTTTACCAAAGAGAACCTTCCCTATCAAACAGAGATCCACCTCCACCTCTCCTTATCGGCTCTCCTCTTCCAGCCGCTCAAAAATATCTCCGTCATCATCCGCTAAAGAGAGATTCTCGTACAACTTAGCTATTTTAGACTCTGCCATCACTGAAACCCCCAAATTGAAGAAACCCACTAAGAAAATTGAACCTACTTCAGACAAGAAGATATCTACCCTAAAGACCTGCTACTTTTACAATCCTTATCTTCTTTCGAGAGAGAGAGAAAAAAAAAGAGGAGAAAAGACCACTATGGCACTTATATTTGAAAGAAGAAAAGTGGGTGCTATATGAAAAAAGATATTACATCCCATATAGATTGCATTACCCTTAGAATACAAAATATCAAGAAAATTGTGAATATTTCAAAAATTATATAATATAAAAAGATGTTAGATGTTCACTTTTATGAGTATTTAATGACAATATCAATGATATTTTTAAAATATCACAAGACATGGACCTGACATAATAATATGAAAACAGTGACAGTAGAGAAAATCATGATTTCACAATCTATGTATTGCATGGCCACAAAAAGCTTGACATGGACCTGTACCTGTAGTACTAACGACAGTACTTTCTACTCATACACACATAATTTTTCTAGTTTTTGCATTATCCCCAATATTCTCACAAAAGAAACGAATAAATAAAGGATTTTGTTTAAAAATACTATTAAATACTAACAAGTAGGCAAGTAGCTAGGACCCAATTAGTAGGGAATAAATGAGTTTGAGCATGGGTGGACGCAAGGGGCTTATCGCATTCATATCACGTGGTATGATGTGAAAAATCAATCTGATCTTAAACTCACTCAAGGTTTGTTTGTCACACTGTATTGTATTATATTGAATTGGATTGAACTGTATTATTCTTATACAATCAAGTATTTAGTGATAAATTAGTCATTGTTATGAAGCTGGACTCTCTCACAATATCTTTTCAAAATTCTTTTAAAACAATTCTATTTTACTTTTCCTTTAATAACTTTTTTTTTTTTCCTTTCTCCTAAACCGGTTTGAAATATTGAATTGATCATCAATAATTGCTTATTTCTACATCACATCACAAAAAGGAATTCAAGTTTGGCATGTTTCAGTTTTTTAAATCTTCTTTAATTATCATTTTGAAATTAGTTATTGAATCAAAATCAATTATAGATGACTTTCGTGATCTAAAAGAGCAGAAAGTTTCATTTTAAATCACATACATAGATTGTTTTTGTTTCATTTCCTTTCATTTATGATTGAGACTTAGATGATATGGTTTATTTTATTATTATTATTACTAATATTACCAAAATAGCAAACCTTTTAATTTTTTATATATTATTTATGCGTCCATCATTTAAAATTAGTTCAAGTTTTGCCTCCTCGGAGTCAAAATCCTAGCTTCGTTCCTATTTGGATGTGATTTTTTCTTTCTAAATATTTTATTAAACTAATAAATTGAAATATTTTTAGATTATAAAAACATATTATAAAATATATATTTGTTGTATTATATTTTTAAAAATATTAATAAATATATAATTAATATTTTTATTACATAAATTATTATTCTTGTAAATACTTTAGCATTTATACTATAAGAATAAAATTTATTTTATTTTATTTTATTTATTTTTAAATTAATATATTAAAATAAATTATTTTGTACTATATTTAAAATTATTATTATATTAAATTCTATTATCAATATTATTATTATTATTATTTCTCTTCCCATTGTATTAGCTAATACAACCTCTATCCACTGTGACGAGATGAGGGTTGTATAATTAGCTAATACAACATCTATTGTATTAGAACAATTTAAATTTATTAGCTAATACAATACAATGTATAGTCCAAAACAAACCAAATATTATATTGTATTATTCTAATACATTTTAAACTCATAATACAATACAATATAATGTACCAAATGTGACCTTAATGTGATATGATGTGATGCGAGTGAAATAGATGTCTCTGCCCCTAGGGACGTAGCTCAGTTGGTAAATGAACGAGTTTGGGGTTTGGACAAATGACTTTTATGTCAGTGGCTCGAATCCTACTAATGGCAAAAAACTTAAAAAAAATACCTGGTATGGATAGGACGATAGATATTTTCAAATATATATATACATAAATATGTATATATATATGTGTGTCTCTCCATTGGAGGTCGATTAAGAAGAAGATGAAAAAAAATGGAAAAAAATTTCAGGTAATTTTCGAAACTTTTCAAGTAATTTCTGAGACTTTCAAATATTTCCGAGACTTTTTAGGTAATTTTCGAGACTTTTCAAATATTTCTAAAACTTTTCATGTATTTCCGATACTTTTCAGGTAGTTTTCAAGACTTTTCAAGTCTTTCTAGGCAAACATGATATTTTTCGAGACTTTTGGTAATTTCCGAGACTTTCTGGGTAAAAATAAAATTTTTCGAGACTTTTTATTTTTGCCCAAAAAGTCTAGGCCCAAAAAGTCTAGGACAATTTGATTTGTACCCAGAAAGTCTCGAAAATGCTTGAAAAGTCTCAGAAATTATCGGAAAAGTCAATTTTTGTCTAGAAAGTCTCAAAAATTACCAAAAGTCTAGGAAATGATTGAAAAGTCTCGAAAATTACCTGAAAAGTTTCGAAAATACCTGAAAAGTCTCAGAAATTACTTGAAAAGTCTCGAAAATTATTTGAAAAGTCTTCAATTTTTTTTCAGGTATTTTTGAGACTTTTCATGTAATTTTCGAGACTTCAAGTCTTTCCGAGACTTATTATATATGAACATTCCGAGACTTATGGTGTTGATTTTTTTTGTCTCATCATGCATGTCTAAAGTGTGATTTGAGATTTATTGTTCATCTTCTCCTACTCAACATGCATGCCCAGCCATGAAAATCCAATCCACTGTTGATTTTTTTTTTTTTTTGGTATCATTATGAAAGTCTAAACTATGATTTGAGACATAGGTGGCATTTGTTTTTCGTCTGAAGTCTGAAGTTTGAACGGGTCTGAATTGAATCTGAAATCTGAATTAAGTCTGAAATCTAAAGTGTGAGCAACATGTTTGTTTTTTTATTCTTGATGTCTGAATGAAGTGATAATTAATTGTTTTTTAAAAAACAAAAATATCATAAAAACTGTAAGTTGACATTAATTCCCTTACACCATTCTTTGTTATATATATATTTGTACTTATCTTTTAAATCTGAAAACAATATTTAACTATTTTAATAAATTTATATTTCCATTTAATTAATATTCTTAAAAAAAATCCTCTACCACTCGTAAATTTGTAGTGATCATCTAATCTTCTCTTTCTCTTCAAGCCAACTGATATGTGTCTTTCTTTTTATTATTATTTATCTGCTGCAACTCTAACCATTGTATTTGTGTTGTGTGTACATGTGAGCTTGGAGGAAGGTTAATTAAGCCTTGGTGGTAGGGGCAGTGATGACAAGTAGAGGTGGGAAGGCAATGTACGGTGGGAAGAATTGTCTTATCTTGTATAATCGTTGCCATGGGAAGATTTGTCTTAGCCTTGTGATCAATATAATTTACGATTCATAGTCTTTCTCGTTGTCTCTACATATCTGTTCTGCATGATTTCTATGACAGCAGGCCCAATTTCACAGAAGTTTTGAAGCTGCCTGAAGTCAGGTAAAGTGTCGTGTTTAATGTAGTTTCATGCTTACTACAATGTTGGGTGAGAAGGTTATCTGTATAAGGGCATAGAAGTGTAAAGAACTTGACCCCATGCTGACTTATCAGTGATCCAGAATCGCTGTCTACCGTATATTTTTGAGACGAAGAGCTAATAATTGAACATAGAAGGCGATCGAGTTGGCATTTGTTCTTAGGACTAGGGTCCTTATCCAGATTAAAGTAGCAAATGCTAAGAGTAGTATAGGTCGGTGACTTCACAATGTCAATTTGTAGGCTAATATGTTTGTTGTTTGGGCATGATACAATAAATTTACCACTAACACACTCACACAAGGTGGCACGGTCACTTTTAAGAGAATGATCATGTCACTCTATAACGTTATAGAGTGGGTTTATACTGTAACGTTATAGAGCCTGTTTTATAATATTACATGGTGATTTAGTCACTTTTGGGTGGAAGAGTGACATTAAAGGAGTGAATTGGCAACATCTAATATAAAATTGGGGTCCCCTCAAATTGGGCAACCCCGGCCCCCACAGTTGCAACTTGTTAGGCCTTTTATCAGAGTCCATTTTTGCACACCCCCCCACACCCCACACCCCACACCACCCCCCCCCCCCCCCAAAAAAAAAAAAAAAAAAAATGACATGTGTCTAGGGGATAAGCATTACCTCTCTCTCAAAAAAATGACATGTGTCTAGGGAGAGGTAAATTTATCCAAAAAGATAACCATGTTTAAATAAATTTACTCTCTCCATGGACACATGTAACCCATTTAGGAGGGAGTGATGTAGGACAGTTGGCGTTAGATTTTGAAGAAGAGATGGACAGAAAACTGTCCAAAAGGGGTGCTCCGAAGAAACGGACATAACTTTTAGCTCGGTTGTCAGATTTCCTATTATAATATGTTTTCGGAAAGGGTTTTCAGAGCTCCACAGCAGGGCAATTGGGGTTTCCCCGGTTGACATTATTTGCATCCTCAACGGAGCTGTTTAAGTTGGGTTGTCAGGCCGCCGAAGTTTTTAGCGTTTTTATTTGTTTTCCGTTTTGGTTTAGTTTGAGGATATTTTAGTCTTTTTGCTTATTTTAGGGTTTCCTGAGTCTATTTAAGGCTCTTTGTTATCAGTTTCGAATCATTGAATAATATTATTATTTTGGTTTCAATTGAATTTACTGGTGGATTCCAGATTGTGAGAACTTAGGGTTTACGCTGGTAAATCCTTTACTTCCGTTCTGCGTCAGGGAGGTAATGGTTACTTCCTTTGAAGGGGGGGTGATTAAAAGTGTTCTCCTTTTATCATCATCACTACTGTATGTCTGTACCTCGTACTATGCACTTTTTCTCCAGTAAAATTTGTCATAACCCCTTCTCCAAATAGTAAACTCTTCTATATTATATATATATATATATGAGGGTTTGATGCAATAGTTATAAGTTTTAATGAAATAAAACGCATACTCTTCATTGCATTACGTAACAGTATATATAAGAAGGATAACTTGGTAATGAAATCAGAATTATACATTAAAGTGCCTATTTTGGCTATATATTATTTTGGGGGGATTCATATATAGTTTAGTTAAAGTACTACTTATTTTGTTGACCTTTCTTCTATTTCTGGGTGGGTTCATGTAGTGACTGTAGTCCCACAATTCCTACTTTAAGTAATATTCAAGTACAATTTCGACTTATTCAGGGGTGATTATACCGATCATTAGAGTCCCCATTCATCCCAAATTGTCACACATGTTGTCTGCCTTTTTACGTAGACCCTCACCTCACGGTTACTAATTGATAATCCTAATGAGTAAGAATACTTAATTTCTGATTATGTTATTCATACACAAATCAGAAGTTAAGTTCATGACAGCTTAAGTCCCCTATCCGTATATCTAAGGATTTCGTGATTTCCTTTCCAATTAGAACTCAAATCCCTGTGATTTTTACTTTCGAATCTCGATTATTAGTAAACACCGTTATAGTTTTAAGCCTTCCATTTACATTATTTATTATTCAAGTCTCATATCATTAGGCTACATTTTTTAAACAGTTTAGTCAACTATATATGAGGGTTTGATTATGACATATGCATATGCTTGCTAGAGCTTATTTATTTTGTTGGACTTTCACCTCACCGAGGCAACCATATATGTCTAAAGTAGATCTCCAATGTGGTCCATTTTGAAATAATGTGTTGTTGTTATTATTTACTTATTGATTGAAACGGTTCAAACAATGTAGCCCCAAGTTTTGTTAAAAATGTTTTGATCTATCATCAACTTTTTATTGATTGAAACGGTTCAAACAATGTAGTCCCAAGTTTTGTTAAAAATGTTTTGATCTATCATCAACTTTTTTGCACTTTCTCCATTTTCATGGAGCCCAAAAACACTTCATCAGGTGGTGATTATTGCATTTTGGGACCCTTAACAATAACCCATTAATTTGTCATCAATATAGTATCCCATGCGAGCTCATTCAAAACAATATATATATATATATATATATCCATGCATCGATCTCATTCCTTCCCCAGAAGAAAATATCACACAATATTCAATGTCGTGGATCACTCGGTGATCATAGACATGCATGAGAGTCGTATATATTTAAAATAGCAGAATTATTGCATTGCACGGCAATGTGAAATGACTACTCATGTATCTGTTTTTGTTTTTTTTTTATTATTTGTAAATGTTATATATAGGAGAGGCCAGCATATATAATTATATACTGTATTTGCTAATGCATGTTCGTATTTGCTTAGGCTTTATTTGACTTCATTTTCGTAATTATTAAATCAAGTTTGCTATAAATAGTTATGGAAAACTTAACAGAGTGAACCTATTACCTATATATATATTGTTATTTTCAATATTATATTATTTCATTTATACATGCAGCATTCAGGGACTCCATAACTGGTATATAATATAATCAGCAGCATGCAGCAGATGGCAGCTATATATATATATATATATAAGAGAAGCTATATATATTTATTTAGTTGGCAGTAGCCACAGTTCAAGAAGGTTGACATGGATTTAAGGCATTGATCATGACGATCTAGGGCTCTTTGAAATCAACTGATATATCACTATTACTATAAAAAAAATATAAATAAAAATAAATAAAAAAATCAATTTGTTATAAAACAATTAAACAATAATTTAGACAATTTTATTATTAATAATTTAGACTATATATATGATAAGTAAGTGCGCTAATTCAATATGAAAATATCTCATGTTTGAATGAGCATGAGGCATTTCAAATATAAAATAAAATAAATAAATAAATAATAATAATAATAATAATAATAATAATAAATAAAAATAAATAAATAAATAAATAAATAAGACTTTATGGGTGTCAGAGATAACTCACATCACATGTGTACTAGATGAGGTTGAAACAGGTTGAAATTATAGCAAAATAGATTAGTCGAATCAATAACCTTTTAACGTAGGTGTGACGGTTTATTATCGAGTCAACATCATCTTGATCACTATAATAATTATTGCTAAAAAAAACTAGAGAAATATTTTATTTGTTTCAAAACCCAATGTGAATATATAATATTAATAATGCAACCGTTCTTTAGTAACGTTACAAAAACTAAATAAATATTTATGCTTAATTTTGTAAGAGTCATCTACGTAACTTTACAAAAAGCAGTGTACATAACTACATATAGATACTTCTCTGATCAAGAAAAAAAAAATTCAAGATAGAACCAGTTACAAAATAAAGATCTTGAATTTTCTTTCAGGACCGTCCTAGCTAGCATCACAAAAGCAACATTCACAATGAACGCCAATAATTTGAAGACATATTTCAATATATATATATATAATAAATAATAATAATAATAATAATTTGAAGGCAGAAGTGTCTAGCCCGAAAGCGAGGTTTCATGGTAAGTTGATCACTAGAACTTTCTTCATCACATGGTCTGGTCTCCACCCTCATCAATTTCTACTCGCTCACACTTGTATCCCATCTCTCTCTTTCTCTGATTTGTCAATGTTAAATATATCAACCGTCCATTCTGATCCCTCCTCAACTTCTCTAGACGTCTGCTACTATAAATAAATAATGCATGCAATATGCTAACATACTCAAAACACTACTTATTGAAAGAAAAAAAAAATCAGACACTACGTACAATGGCTAAGCTTAGTACCAATAGCAAGAAACACAATGGCATTGTAAAGCTGAAGATTGTAGTTAAAAAGCTACAAAATAGTTTTCTCTTGGTTAAAAATTCGAGTATTTACTCGGAAACTAGAGACTCATCAAGCAATCAAGTGCCGAAAGACGTCAAAGAAGGACATTTGGCAGTGGTGGCTGTGGACGGAGATGAACCCAAGAGATTCATCGTTCCGTTGAATTATTTGAACCATCCAACGTTTCTGAGGCTCTTGGAACAAGCGGCCGAAGAGTACGGTTTCGATCGAGAAGGTGCAATCACGGTACGGTGCAGGCCATGTGTGCTGGAGAGGATATTGTCGAGCCAGGCAATAACAAGCTCAGGAATGAAGTAAAAAAAAATAAAAATAAATGAAGTAGTGTGTTAAATTAATGGATGATCAGTTCTTTCAACTCCATGATTCAAAATAAAGATGTTGAAACATTATGATAATGTGAAGTTTCAATAGCATTAATTGATGAATAATATTAGGAATTCTTATCTGTTAATCAAGATCTTTTCTCCCTTCTCTTATTTGTTTTCTTCTTCTTTTTCCTAATTTTCCCTTGTTTGAAAGTTGATAATTAGTGTATCAAAAGAGAGTCAGGGGAAATTTAGGTCACGCGCGCATGAGTTGTTCCATGTAAGAAATTTATTGGCCTCTTCTCTGGCTTTTTTGTTGACCAAGAACAGCACTTTTTGTTTTTTTTTTTTTTTTTGACGACATGCATGCAATGAATTAATTGCATTGTGTACTGTGATTACTGGGCGGTTGGTCCACTTCAGCTTTGAAATGCGCGGGCTATATATAAAAATTGTATTTTGTAAATGGAAGGTACGGATTTTGTCATATTGCCGTAAATGTATATAATGAATTGTTTAACCATTATGCGTTATATAATTAACTGCAGTGAAGATCTTTACTCGAATTACAAAAGTAATATGGTAACAGATAATTGGGTGATCTTATCTTTTATTTTATTTTGAACAATTATAATTAATTCAGGATTTGGTGAAGGGAATATAACTCGAACACACAATCTCAATGATATAAATGTGAACCTCAATAGTGTAAGTGTGATGCAAATACAAGATCAACCTTATCTCGTTATCAATGGTGTAAGTGTGAAGCAAATACAACTGGATCAACCTCATCTCATCATATTGATGATATATTGTTATGATTAGTTTTCTCTCTTCACTTTAAAAAAACATGGTTGTAAAAGAGTTTCCTTCATGCCATTTTTTAATGAAAAATATATAAATTACTAAAGAGGCATCACTATCTCATTAAAAAAAAAAAAATTACAAAATGAATGAAAATCGAAGAGGATATGAAAATTTTGATTTGTTTGCATACCAATCATGGTAAAATTATAATATAGAAAAGTTATATAAATTATCATGTAAGACAAATTTTATATTCATCTTTAATTTTAATTTTGTAATTAAGAAACAAAAAAAACAGTCTGGGACTCTGAACTGAACTCTGAAGCCCAAACTGGCCGTAGCTCAGTAGTATTGATTCACGGGTTGACACTCAGACAGTAATTTTTTCTTTAAAAAAAAAATACAAATATATGCATTGCAACCTCAACTCCACATCTATATGCCCAAAAATATATGTAAAAAAAATTAAAAATGCATATTACCTCTTAACTCAGTTGGTTGTGCACTTCCCTTTCACATTGGTGGTAAAGGATTTAAGTCCTACCACGCACATTTTAGAAGCATGTATGGGGAGTTTTCTCCCGATTTATAAAAGTAGATATCCGAGCAGTACATGTATTGTCTCATCTTAATAGATCACCGTAGTCCTATTGTAATATATATATTTTTTATAATAATCTATTATAATAGTTGTAATACTTCAAAAAAAATTCCTTTTAAAAATAATATATATATCAGGACGAAGGATATGAACTATAGATTATGGAGAAATTTTGACAGTGCATACACTTTGAGTCGAAATATGTAAATCTAATAGTTCATATTCTTCGTCCTGATATCAGGACGAATTGACAATAGGAAATATATATATATATATAATGATGTGGGTATTTTGCTTCTGGTTTATTCGTCACTGTCATTGTCTTTGTGCTTAAATTTGGATAAAATTCTAAAAGCTTTAAATTTTTAATGGAACTTTTAAAAAGGTTTAAAAAAATCAACGATCTGACAAAAAAATTGCTTTTTTATTTTTATTTTTCAAAAACATATAATATCGAAAAACCATAGGGTAATATAAAATAAACAAAAAAGGAAAATAAAAACACTAGAGAAATGAGAATATTATTAATTTTTTACATTAGATTGATGGAATTTATATTCCCGATATTTCTTGGTATTATATAAAAATATTATACATGTTCAACATATATATATTATTGAAATAATATATATATATATATATTTTATGAAAAAAGATATTACATCCCATATAGACTGCATTACCCTTGGAATACAAAATATCAAGAAAATTGTGAATATTTCAAACACAAATTGATAGAATATGTTATATGTTCACTTATATCAGTATTTAATGACAATATCACAAGACAGGACCTGACACAATAATATGAAAACAGTGACAGTAGAGAAAATCGTGATTTCACAATCTATATATTGCATGGCCACAACAAGCTAGACATGGACCTGTACTCCTGTAGTACTAACGACAGTACTTTCTACTCATACACACATAATTTTTCTAGTTTTTGCATTATCCCCAATATTCTCACAAAAGAAACGAATAAATAAAGGATTTTGTTTAAAATATATATATATATATATATATATGGAAATACTATTAAATACAAACAAGTAGGCAAGTAGCTAGGACCCAAATTGGTAGGGAATAAATGAGTTTGAGCATGGGTGGACGCAAGGGGCTTATCGCATTCATATCACGTGGTATCATGTGAAAAATCAATCTGATCTTGAACTCACTCAGGGTTTGTTTGGCATATTGTATTGTATTATATTGAATTGGATTGAATTATTTGTATTTGATTAAACTGTATTATTCTTATACAATCGAGTATTTAGTGATAAATTAGTCATTGTTATGAAGTTGAACTCTCTCACAATATCTTTTCAAAATTCTTTTAAAACAATTCTATTTTACTTTTCCTTTGATAACTTTTAATCTCTTTTTCTTTCTCTGAAATAGGTTTGAAATATTGAATTGATCATCAATAATTGTTATTTCTACATCACATCACAAAAAGGAATTCAAGTTTGGCACGTTTCAGTTTTTTTTTTTTTAATTATCAATTTGAAATTAGTCATTGAATCAAAATCAATTATAGATGACTTTCGTGATCTAAAAGAGCAGAAAGTTTCATTTTAAATCACATATATAGATTGTTTTTGTTTCATTTCCTTTCATTTATGATTGAGACTTAGATGATATGGTTTATTTTATTATTATTATTATTAGCAAACCTTTTAATTTTTTATATATTATTTATGCGTTCATCGTTTAAAATTAGTTCAAGTTTTTCCTCCCCGGAGTCAAAATCTCAGCTTCGTCCCTATGGATGTGATTTTTTTCTTTCTAAATATTTTATTAAAATAATAAATTGAAATATTTTTAGATTATAAAAACATATTATAAAATATATATTTGTTGTATTATATTTTTTAAAATATTAATAAATATATAATTTATATTTTTATTACATAAATTAATATTCTTGTAAATACTTTAACATTTATACTATAAGAATAAAATTTATTTTATTTTATTTTATTTTATTTATTTAGATAATATTTATTTTTAAATTAATATATTAAAATAAATTATTTTGTACTATATTTAAAATTATTATTATATTAAATTCTATTATCAATATTATTATTATTATTATTATTATTTCTCTTCCTATTGTATTAGCTAATACAACCTCTATCCACTGTGACGAGATGAGGGTTGTATAATTAGCTAATATAACATCTATTGTATTAGAGCAATTTAAATGTATTAGCTAATACAATACAATGTATAGTCCAAAACAAGCCAAATATTATATTGTATTATTCTAATACATTTTAAACTCATAATACAATACAATATAATATACCAAATATGACCTTAATGTGATATGATGTGCTGCGAGTGAAATATATGTCTCTACCCCTAGGGGCTTAGCTCAGCTGATAGATGAATGAGTTTGAGGCTTGGACAAATGACTTCTAAGTCAGTGACTTGAATCCTATCAATGACAAAAAACTTCAAAAAAATATCTGGTCTGGATAGGACGATAGATATTGTCATATATATATATGTGTATGTCTCTCCATTGGAGGTCGATTAAGAAGAAGATGAAAAAAAAATGGGAAAAAATTTCAAGTAATTTTCGAAACTTTTCAAGTAATTTCCGAGACTTTCAAGTATTTTTGAGACTTTTCAGGTAGTTTCCAAGACTTTTCAAGTATTTCTAAGACTTTTAGTAACTTTGAGACTTTCTAGGCAAACATGATATTTTCCGAGACTTTTGGTTATTTCTGAGACTTTCTGAGTAAAAATGAATTTTTTTGAGACTTTTTATTTTTGTCCAAAAAGTCTAGGACAATTTCATTTGGACCCAGAAAGTCTCGAAAATTACCAAAAGTCTGGAAAATGCTTGAAAAGTATCAGAAAATACCTGAAAAGTCCATTTTTGTCCAGAAAGTCTCAAAAATTACCAAAAGTCTCGGAAATACTTGAAAAGTCTCAGAAATTACCTGAAAAGTCTCGAAAATACCTGAAAAGTCTCATAAATTACCTGAAAAGTCTTTCAATTTTTTTTTTCAGGTATTTCCGAGACTTATTATATATGAACATTTCGAGACTTATGGTGTTGATTTTTTTTGTCTCATTATGCAAGTCTAAAGTGTGATTTGAGATTTAGGGGTCGTTTGTTTTTTTGTCTGAAGACTGAATAGTCCTGAATTTTACTGAAGACTGAATAGTGACTGAAACCTGAATCTGAATGACATGTTTGTTTGTTTTTTTTTCTTACATCTAAATGTACTATCAACATGTTTGTTTTTTAAAAATAAAATTGTCTGAAAAGAAGTATTTTACATCTATACTCATGTTAAACAATTATACATATAATTTAGAATAAAAACAATTCAAAAATAATAATTATATATGAACACATATGATCATGATCCTTTTCTTTGATTACAAACAAACTTTATTTTTACTAAGAAAAGAAAATGTTTTTTTTTTTTTCAAAAAAAATAAAAGGGACAACAGGAAAATTCACACAAAACACTCTAAAAATAATAATATAAAATACATCAAGTATTGATATTAAAGACCAATATGAGAAGTGATTATGGTTTTTTTTTTTTTTAAACTATTTAAAATAAGCAATATATTAAAATAAAGATTTCTGTACAATATATAATTATGATGAAATTGGAGATATGTTATATATGGAGGATAGTATCGGAAGAAAAGATTTTGAATTGCATTTAATGCAATTCAGTGATTTACAATTAAATGAAAAGTCATGATTTTTTACTTTTTATTTTAAGTTGTTTTTTGGTATTTTTAAGTTGTTTGAGCACTTAAAAAAACAAACAAAACAACTTAATAATTATGATTCAGACCCATTAAGTTTTAAGTGGAAAAAACAAACGACCCCTTACTGTTCATCTTCTCCTACTCAACACGCATGCCAGCAATGAAAATCCAAATCCACTGTTGATTTTTTTTTGGTCTCATTATGAAAGTCTAAATTGTGATTTGAGACTTAGGTGGCATTTGTTTTTTGTCTGAAGTCCGAAGTCCGAAGTCTCTGAATTGAGTCTGAAATCTGAATTAACTCTGAAATCTAAAGTGTGAGTAACATGTTTGTTTTTTTATTCTTAATGTCTAAATGAAGTGATAATTAATTGTTTTTAAAAAAACAAAAATATCATAAAAACTGTAAGTTGACAACTTGACATTAATTCCCTTATCTTTTAAATCTGAAAACAATATTTAACTATTTTAATAAATTTATATTTCCATTTAATTAATATTCTTAAAAAAATCCTCAACCACTCGTAAATTTATAGTGATCATCTAAACTTCTCTTTCTCTTCAAGCCAACTGATATGTTTTTCTTTTTATTTTATTATTTTCTCTTTTTTAATTTTATCTGCTGCAACTCTAACCATTGTATTTGTGTTGTGTGTGTGAGCTTGGAGGAAGGTTAATGAAGCCTTGGTGGTAGGGGCAGTGATGACAAGTAGACGTGGGAAGTCAATGTACGGTAAGAAGAATTGTCTTATCTTGTATAATCGTTGCCATGGGAAGAGTTGTTTTCTTTCTCTCTCTCTCTCTTTCTCTCTTTTTTAATCTTTCTCCTGCTATGTTGCTTTCTCCTTTTGTTTTAAACATTAATTGAAGATTAAACTTTAAAAACGAAAAACAATCTTACCAAATTTTTGATGAGATGATTAGAAAATGTTGTTTTCTCGCGATGTAATGATATATGAGTTATGGTGTTTATGAGAAAAACATTTGAGAATCGAGAAGAGGTTGAGAATTGAGAAGAGAAGAAAATGGTTTACAGATTTGTTAGGTTTATTTGAAGGGATATATTTGGAAATAGGTTGATTTGCAAAGGGCAAATTTGGACATAAAAATGTAAAGAAAAATGCCATGATATTCAGTTCAGACAAAAGTCAAGAATTCCAACTTTTTTTTCTCCGATGTTTTTAATGCTTTCTCATATTTAAGTTAACTTTAAAATAATAATAATAAATAAATAAATAAATAAATAAATAAATAAATAAATAAATAAAAACAAACAAAAATGTCTTACTAAAACATTTAAGAGACTTCAAGTCTTCGGATGAGAAAAACAAACAGGTCCTCACTGTTCATCTTCTTCAACTCAACACCATGCACAGCCATGAAAATCCAAGATCCACAATTTAAGGGCATTGGATTTTATTTAAGGGCATTGAACTGACCTCTCATTTTTTCTGTTCTGTATTTCTCTCATATTAAAATCCAAGATACATACAATTTTAATAAATAAAATAAAAAAACACATGAAATGGAGGTCGAATGAACAAACCTCCATTGAAGGTCGATTCTCGAAAATTTTAAAAAAAAAAAAAAAAAATGTAAAGTAAGGTCATTTTTTTAAGTTCATTTAGTTTGGTGTCTTTAAAACTTTTATTAAAGTAGTGATAGTCTTGAAACACTAATTGAAAAAAGTAACAAAACCATCATTTCCACGTCAATTGTCTCTAGGATGTGACCAACATTTCATTCATTTTGACATGTGTTGTTATGTATTCGATTGAGTTAATGTTTTTTTCTGTAATACCTTCGAGATCAGTTGTTCCTCAGAATATCCAACTTTTTGAGAGCAGTCCATAATTTGCAAGGATATAGGTTCGCAAAAGATTATTCTTAAATATGTTAACATAGTCAACCGACATTTGAAACGACTTCGGAGGTTAACTAGCTAGGTTTGGGGGTTTCTCATCATTTCATACCAGGACAATCCTATTGTAATATTGGATTGTAATATTTGTAATACCTTAAAAAAAAAAAAAAAAAAAAAAAGTAGTGATTCACATGGCACTGATTTGATCACTTATTTTTTAGTATTTAGTCCTTATTAATTCTATTTGTAAAATAATTAAAAGTTGATTATCTACACCAACAAAACTAAATAATCAACAAATGTGAACAGTACTACAAAATCTTGTATTAAAATAAGGACTACCATATTAATGGATTTTACAAGAAGAGAGACTATTAGAGTATTAGACTAATTAACTAATATTTCAATAGATTGGCACCATTGTTTGATCACAGGAGCGCCAGTTGACACCAAGAGTACTACCAGTAGTAGTAGAGGAGTCTCCTTCCTGCTGCCATTGTTGTTCTTCATGATCATCACCAGCAAGTAATCTCTCAAGCTCAATTGGCCTGCAAGGGATTGTCAATGCACCCTCGTGAATGTGATCGAATCCATACTCTTCTACTGCTTGCTCCAACAGCTCCAGAAACCTTGGATGACTCAAATAACTCAATGGAATCACAAATCTCTTTGACTGCACTTCACCATCCACAGCTATCACTGCAAAATGCCCTTCCTTCACATCTTCAGGCACATATGATCTTGACTCACTAACTTCTTCGAAATCATCGTCGCAATAGGAACTTGATTTCAACGGCCTTCCCATTAAAAGATTTATCTTGTATAGCTTTTCTAGTACAATCTTAAGCTTGACAATGCCACTGATCTTCTTCTTGTTGCTGCTGGTTCTGAGCTTGGCCATGACTCTAGCTGCTATATATATATATCCAATAATATATGTCTGATCAATTTAGCTATTGTGAGCAATTTCTTGGTGCTTTGGTTTGTATCCGGACAACATGGTGTATATATAGAGAGCAAAGAGGGACGTAAGAGATAAGCATGCATGATGCATGGGCGGTAACCATTTAGATTGACAGCAAGACAGAGAAGTAAGGATATGGAAGACCTGACCTTGGAGTTAATTGGGAGACCAGTCCATGTGACTGAGTGATGTCTAGCTTCAACTTACTGTGAAACGTCCCTTTTAGCTAGTCATGTCTGCCTTCTAATTATTGTCACTCTCCCTTGTTTTTTGCATCTCACCTATCTAGACTCTAGTAATTATATTTTCAAGAAAAGTTCAAATACATATGCATTGGAGGAGAGAAACTTTGGTGATGCAATTTGACACAGCAGGAGATGTATGGTGCATCCTGCTGCACCCAAAAATTTTCTGCACTGGGGAGAGAGTACTAAATAGAAATGTACAATAAATTTTTGCAGATCGTGATGTAAGAAATTTCGGGAACTTTTTACGAAGGGCAAACAACTCATAATATATCGTTGGTTGGAACCATATCAACAAACCCAACTTTTGTTGCTGGTACTTACCCCCATAGTGCATTGCAATTTTATTAAATTTGGTTGTTTCCACTTCAATTATTTAGGCAGTATTTTCATATCCTAATAACTTTCGGTAAGAATTTATATTTTCATGAGTACGTAAGATTTGTTTGTTTGCATTTGATTAGGAATGCTCTTTTGGATTTTAACAATAACTCAAATTTGTCTTTCTGGTAAATTTTAAATTTTTTCGTGTTTTAGTCAATTTAGTAAAGATCTTGAGTCCTATTGAAATCGGTATTGTTTTTCTATTTAGCAAGGATTCGCTTTCGCTTTGTTAGATCTGGGTAGATATGTATTTTTTTTAAAGGAAATGGTTAGCACAAAGTTGATGCTAATTCTCTCTATTGAAAATTGAATTCTATGTGCAGAAAAATGAATTATATATGAACAATTGAACACCAAGAATTGATTATTATGAGTCTATGATTTAACAGAGAAAAGTTGTATGTACGACAACATATATTGATCATATATGTCTTTTGTACCATAAAAATGTTATTTTATAGAACATGCATGAATTATTTGAACATCATCGGCATATTATTTAACATATGTGAGTACTGTAAATTAATAAGTTGTTACTATAGATTACCAACATGTATCGTGATTTTGTTTCTACTTTTTGAGACAGAATAATTAAAATCTTAGAAACGATGGTCATGAAATTTGATGAACATTCGAGAGATTGTGATGAACAGTCTTTTCAAGTGAAGATCGTCAGGTGCAGTCGTGCAGAAATATTATGATAAAGTATAATAGGAAGTATATGGTTCACACAATATTGAAGCATGCATACATAACTTCAAGTTTTTAACTTACCCCACTTGATAATACAACTCCTTCATTTTTGTATGGTCAATACTCAATAGCTTAGCTAGTTAAAAAAAAACACCACAAAAACAAAAACAACAACAACAAATTTTTTTTTTTTTTTTTTTTTTTTTTTTTTTTTTTTTTTTTTTTTTTGTTGTTGTTGTTATTTTTAACTAATTACAATTTATAGTCTTTTCTCCTCTTTTTTTTCTCTCTCTTTTAGAAAGCAAAATAAGGGTTGTAAAAGTAGGTTGTCTTTAGGGTATTTTGTCTTCTTTACTGAAGTCGGTTTCTAATTTCACAGTGGGTTTTTTCAATTCAGTAGAATTTGTGATGGCAGATTCAGATATTGATAGGTTGTATGCAAATCTTTCGTTAGCGGATGACGATGGGGAAATTTTTGAGCGGTCTGCAGAGGAGTGTCGAGAAGGAGAGGTGGATGTGGGGTTATGTCTGGTAGGGAAGATTCTTGCGGGCAAAAGGGTGAATAGAGAGGCTTTTATTCATCTAATTGATCAGCTCTGGAGTCCGTTTGGAAGGGTTGAGGTCGAATTAGTAGGGATTAATATCTTTATGTTTCATTTTTCTAGTCAGGAAGAAAGAAATAGGATCTGGAATCGTGGTCCTTGGCATTTTGACAAGAGTTTAATCGTATTGGAGAAGCCAGAAGGGTTGGGCAGTATCTCCCAGTTGCAGTTTAACAAGGTGGAATTATGGATTCAAATTCATGATGTTCCTATTAGTTGTATGAATAGAAGAACAGCTAAGTGGATGGCTGATCAAATCGGTAGGGTGATTGAGATTCCGTCTGAATCGAAGGATTGTTGGGGGAAATTCCTGAAGGTAAAAGTTCAATTAGATATTTCGAAGCCTCTGCGCCGGTGGCTTCGACTGAAATTGGATAATTCGGGTAATATAGTGATGGTGAGTTTAAAATACGAGAGGCTTCCTGAGTTTTGTTACGTATGTGGTAGAATAGGTCATCTGAGTAAGGAATGTATTGATGATGAAGCTAAAACTGAAGCTTTGCAGGGGAGTTCGTTGAAATTCGGGTCTTGGATGAGGGCCTCTGGTTTTGATCGACAGAAAATGAGAATGGATCCGAAAATTGATGATAGTTTGGCGGTTCACAGTCGGTTAGAGGAGAGACGGGAGGGGAAAGGAATTGGATTATCTATCTTGGGTTCAGATGGAAATCGTCAAGGGGAGAAGGAAGGCGGTTTGCAGTCTGGAAGTTCTGGTTTGGGTTTAGTTCAGAAGAAAGACATGACCGCCTCTGAGAGACAGCCTAAGGAAGCAGGAGATTTTTCTATTTCTTCTACGCGGGTCAAATATGGTGGACTCGGGTCGAACTTGTTGATTGGGCCGTTGGAAAAAGGCCCAACAGAAGTGGATCAGTTATGTGGAAAAAAGTCTCTTCTGATGGGTAAGGAATTACTTGGGCCTGGCAAGTTGGGTGATCAGAATACTGCTGGTGGGTCTGATTTAGTTCTTATTCAGGGAGGCCAAAGTTCTGTGAAGGACAAGTTAGAAGATCAGATGTTGGTTGCTCTACCTATTCCGGAGGAGGATGAGTGTTCTCTGAAACCTGTTGGGAGAAATTGGAAAAGGTTGGCTAGAGCTAAGAAGGCTGATAGCTCTTTGAGTAATCAGATTAGTTTATTCCGAAATTTGCAAACGGTCAATACGAAGGGGAAGAAAAGTTTAAAGGGTATTGATTCGGTTTCTTTTGGCAAGTCTAAATTTGAATATGCTGGAAAAAGGTGTGGTTTGGGGAAATATTCTCCCTCTTCTCAGAAGTCTCTCAAGCAGAAGGGAGTTATTTCTAGTTCGTTAAAACGGTGGGAAGTCCAATTTGGAAAACGGAAATTGTGTGTTGGTCTGGCTGGGGAGATTGGTAATCACAAGAAAGTGTGTCAGCCAGGGATAGTGATTGTCGAAAATAATTTGGCGGAGTCTGGAGCACAGACCCGCCAGGATGGATGAGCTGTATTAGCTGGAATGTTCGGGGGTTGGGGAATCCCCGAACATCTTCAGCCTTGAAGAGGCTGTTGTCGAAGCATTCTCCGGATTTGGTTTTCCTGTCGGAAACTAAGCTTTCAGGTGTGAAGGCAGTAAAGTTTAGAGATACTATGAGAGGCTATGAGGTCTTTTGGGTGGATTGCATCGGTTGTAGTGGTGGGTTGATGATGTTGTGGAAGACTGATATTTCGGTTTCAGTTATTTCTTTTTCAAGTGGGCACATCGATGTTAGGATTCAAATGTCGGATGGTTTTCTGTGGAGGTTTTCAGGGGTGTATGGTGATCCTGCTCCTTCCAAGAGATTGAATTCTTGGGCTTTAATGAAAAGGTTAAGTGAGGTTGATAGTTTACCTTGGGTGTGTGGAGGGGATTTCAATGAGGTGTTAAGCATGCATGAGAAATTGGGTGGTTCTGATAAAGATATTGCTGGTATGATTCGGTTTCGTCAGGCTATAGATAAGAGTGATTTAATTGATTTAGGGTGCTCGGGTCCTCGTTTTACTTGGAACAATAAACGGGACGGGCAGTTCAATATTCAGGAACGAATTGACAGATTTTTCGCCAATAATGAATGGAGGGATAGGTTTGCTTATGTGATGGTGGAGCATCTAGGCTTTAACTTTTCTGATCATCGTCCGATATTTCTGAAGTTTGCAAGGACCAAGCAGTTTTTGAAGAGCAGGAAATCTGATTTTCGTTTTGAAACCTTTTGGTTAAAGGAGGAGGACATTGGGAGGGTTATTGTGGAGGCTTGGAAGGGTAGGGGTCCATCTTATTCGGCTCAGGATTTTCTTCATAAACTTCATCTGTGTGCTGAAAGTCTGTCAGGATGGAGTAAATTACGGTTTCGGAATTTTAGTTCTCAAATTGAGATAAAAAATAGGGAAATTGAGAATTTATATCAGTATTGTGAGAGAGATGGTGTGATGGCTGAAATTAAGGAGTTAGAAACCGATGTGGAAGAGTTGGTAGGCTGTGAGGAGTTGTTCTGGAAGCAGAGGTCGAGGGTTGGATGGCTAGAGGCGGGCGACAGAAATACGAAATTCTTCCATGCCAGGGCTTCAGCTAGAAGGAAGAAAAATGCTATTCATGGTCTTTGTGATCAGGAGGGGCGGACTGAGGTAACAGATGCTGGTATGGCTCGTATTGTGAAGGAATTTTTTCAATCCCTGTTTCAATCTTCTAGGCCTAGTTGTTCGGCTGTCAGTTTGGCTTCTGAGAGGATTAGTTCCAGCTTTGATCAGGTGCAGAGGGAGGAGCTGAGTAAGGATTTTACAGCAGAGGATGTCAGGTTAGCACTTTTCAATCTTAGCCCTACTAAAGCTCCAGGCCCGGATGGGTTTCATGCTATCTTCTTTCAAAAATTCTGGCATATTTTGAGTGAGGATTTTACTAGGGTTTGTTTGAGTATTTTGAATGGATTTACATCTGTTAGGGACTTTAATAATTCCTCTGTTGTGTTAATTCCGAAAATTGTTAATCCTGATGCTCTTAAGGATTTTAGGCCTATTGCATTATGTGGTGTTATGTATAAGACTGTTACTAAGGCAATAGCTAATAGGATTAAACCTTATCTCCAGAATATTATCTCTGTGAATCAGTCAGCCTTTGTCCCTGGCCGACAGATTTTTGATAATGTCATTATTGCTTTTGAGACGCTTCATTCGTTAGCTAGGAAGAATAGTGGTAAGAAGGGGTGGATGGCTATCAAACTAGACATGTGTAAAGCTTATGATCGAGTTGAGTGGAAATTCTTAGAGATGGTTATGAGAAAGATGAATTTTCCTTCTAGATTAGTAGAGCTTATTTTGGATTGTATTAGCACTTCCTCTCTCAGTTTTTTACTTAATGGGAAGTCGGTTTGTGAAGTGAAGCCGTCTAGAGGACTTCGACAGGGCTATCCTTTGTCTCCATATTTGTTTATTTTATGCGCTGAGGCTTTTTCGGGTTTGATTTCTTATGCTGAATATAACGGCAGGGGGTTGGGAGTTAAGTGTGGGAGAGGTGGTCCTCTTATTAGTCACATGTTGTTTGCGGACGATAGTATTTTGTTTAGTAGGGCTACGAGGGATTGTTGTGATAGTATTAGAGATATTTTAAATGTGTATGCTAGAGGTTCGGGGCAGCAGATTAATTTTCAGAAAAGCAAGGTAACATTTAGTGGGAATGTGGTTGCTAGTGTTAAAGAAGATTTATTTAATTTGCTTGGCATTGAGGTTTGTAGCACACATGATAAATATCTTGGTTTACCGACATTGGTGGGTAGGAATAAACGTTTATTGTTTAATGATATTATGGAACGAGTTTGGAAGAAGATGAGAGGATGGAAGGATAATTTTTTCTCTTTCGGAGGGAAGGAGGTGTTAATTAGGGCAGTAGCTCAGGCTGTCCCCAACTATGCGATGAGTTTGTTCAAGCTTCCGGTGGGGTTGTGTAAAGATTTGAATTCCATGTATTCCAAATTTTGGTGGGGTTCAAGAGAAGGGAAAAGGAAGATTAGTTGGGTGAAGTGGAAATCTCTTTGTAAACCTAAGTGTCAAGGTGGTTTGAATTTTAAAGATTTATCTTTGTTTAATCAATCCTTATTAGCTAAACAAGCTTGGAGGATATTGAATGATCCTGAGTCTTTGGTTGCTAGGTTGATGAAGGCGAAGTATTTTAAACAAGAGGATTTTCTGCAGGTGGAAGCGAAGCCTGGGATTTCTCATATTTGGCGTAGTATTTTGTGGGGAAAAGATTTACTGTCAAAAGGGTTAAAGTGGGTGGTTGGGGATGGTAAAAGTATTAGTGTCTTTAAGGATAGGTGGCTCCCTAGGCCCAGCACTTTCAGGACTATTACGCCGGATCCCGGGTTTGATCTTTACGTGGCTGATCTGTTAAGTAATAATTTTCGTTGGTGGGATATGGAGAAGTTGGACAGATTCCTGTTACCAGGGGATAAGGAGCTGGTCTTGACTATTCCCATTAGTTGGCAAGGAGGAGATGATTTTCTAGCATGGCATTTTGATAAAAATGGGGTTTTCTCTGTTAAGAGCTGCTACCAGATGGCGATTGATCTTGAGGGTAGTGTCACTTCTTCTTCTACAGATCAGATTCAGAAGTGGTGGAATACTTTATGGGGGTTAAAAATTCCTCCTAAAGTAAAGCTTTTTGTTTGGAGAGCTTGCTGGAATGCTTTCCCTTCTCTCCAAAATCTGTGGCTAAGAAAAGTGGTGGACTCTTATAGGTGTAATAGGTGTGGTTCTTCGGTTGAATCTTTCGATCATGCTATTTTCTGGTGTAAAATGGCCAGAAATTGCTGGAGGTTGTCTTCGTTTGTTTCTGTTTTGGTTGGTGTGCAGCAGCTGTCTGCTTTTGATGTGTTTCTTTATGTTTCTTCGCTTGTTTCTGCAGATGATCTGGGCAGTTTTTGCTTGATTGCTTATGCTATTTGGGATGATAGGAATAAGTTTAATTTTGAAGGGAAAGGTAAGCCTCCGGAATTGGTTTTTTCTGGTGCTTTGGCTATGCATTCAGAATTTTTGAAGTTAAATTCTGCTGCTGTGCAGCCCTCCCCTAATGGTCATATCAGTTGTGGAATTGATTGGTTACCTCCTCCTCCTGGTCGGTTAAAACTGAATACGGCTGTTGCTTTTCGTAAAAATGGGAAGTCGGTTGGTATAGGAGCGATTATTAGAGATGATAAGGGTTTGGTTGTTGCAGCTAGAGCAAATCTGTTGCCAGGTTTGGTTAATTCTGTTATGGGTGAACTGGTTGCTCTTCGGGAAGGCCTTCAGTTGGCGTTTTTCTATGAGCTGAAGATAGATTTTGTTGATGTGATTTCTTCTTCTTTGATTCCTTTTTTTAACGATTCGGTCCCTCTCGTAGGGGAATCTAAATTTATCTTAAATGATATTAAAGTGTTGCTTTCTGATGTTGGCGCTATTAAGTGTTTAGCGGTTTCCAAACCTGGAAACTCCTTTGCTCTTGAGCTTGCATTTGCAGCTTTTTCTTCTAGTCGTGAGTTCTTATGGTTGGACTTTAGTTCTTTGTAATGGTTCTTTTTTCTGTTTTTTCTTTGCTTTGTTGTTGTTTGTAAGTTTCTGGTTTGGTTCATATGTATCAAAAAAAAAAAAAAAAACAACAACAAAAATAAAAATAAAAAGCTTTGGATGCCTTTTTCAGGTCATGGTGCATTGATATGATCACTGATTCACTGACACCAAATCCACGTTTTGAAAATATAAATAGCTGTCTAGCTAGAATATATAATTGTAGCACTCTGAACAATATATATAATTTAATTTATTACATTCATTTCTCATTCTTTCACTTTTCTCTCATTTTGTTGTAAGCGGAATTTGAATTTATAATCTTTTTATATAAAAATATAAAAACTCACGTTAATGATGGGAGAGTTCGATCTACAATACATATTTTACGAGTATTTATAAGGATTTTGTTTTCCAATATTACCGTGAGTAGATATCTCCCGTTATGGAATAGATATATATATATATACACGGGTTTCTATGGACAACTACATGCATGGTCTCCTTAGTCAATCAATCTATAATTCTTGACAGTAGCCCATATTGCCTATAGTACGTATCCATACATGCATTTTGAAGTATTAGAATATCATCTTAAAAAGAAAAAGAAAAAAATTAATTATATAAGCAGGAATTATTTGCCAGATGGTAAAGAGACCAGGTGCACCGTAGAAAACAGAGGCAGATGTCCGGACGTACGTGAGTACGCTTCATGATATGAAAAGGAGTGATCAGAAATCAGTATATGCATTATGCAGTTAGCTAGCTAGGGTTCACGCGTTTTTATTGTAACTTATAAAAAAAAAAAGGTAGGTTTTCAAGTATTTTCAAGTATTTCAATACGTTAGAAAATCTATATATAAATGCCCCGATCCAAGATCTTTGTAAATTCATTATTTGACACATGCATTCTAAATTAATCTTTAAACACTAGTTTGAAAGTTTGTGGAATGGAATGCCTACTGCGTTCTAGATGTTGGGACCACTACTCGTCATCGAAGGTATGACCGGAAATGCAACCGAAGTTGGCGAAGAATAGTGGTGGAGCTATTTGGTTTGTCGGCAAATGATTGTACGGGCTAGACTAGGCTAAAGCCCCGTCTGTTTTTTTTTTTATAAAAAAAAAAAAAAAATTGTATTATTACAATTTTACTTGATATTTTGTATCAAATTACAATTCAAACCTTTATTTTAACAAATATTATAAATATGCTCATTCACCTTTTATTCGACTTCTGTGTTTCACCATGGGTCCCACCAATTTTTCTTTGCTTTTGTTTTTTCTATAGGTTTTCTTAATTTTAACATAAATTGTTAATTATTTTTTATATGCTTATTTATTATTTTGTTAGGTTAGTTTGTTTTACTATAAGTGATTTAGGATTAGTTTGATTTAGATAATTTTGCTTATGATTTGTTTATTACTAGAATAAAATAGGTATTCACCTATTAAATACTCAAAAATAAAATTATAATTAATATTTAGTTCAGTCCCGTCTGATATAAAATCCTAGATTTATCCCTGGTTTGTCATAAGAGAGTGAGACTATACTAAGCCACTACTCGTGGAAGGTATGGCTGGAAATATAACCGAAGTTGGCGGAGGATAGTGATGGAGTTGTTTGGTTTGCCATAAGAAAATGAGAGTATACTAAATCCTATTTCCAGAAGTTATATGGAACCCATTATGCTAATCCCATATATAGGAATAAGCTCACATGTTAAAAATATTTATATTGACTCATCCCATAACAAGTTCAAAACATGAATCACTATAGGGATGAGTCACACTAATCAAAATAATATATAATATTGGATTTGTATACAAATGGATCAAACGGATCAACATAAAATTTGACATTAAACGTGAGTTATTATCCAAATGTCCACAAAATTAGAATAATATAGATAGAAATTAAAAAGAAGGTGCACTTTTTGGTTGTTACGTGTCCCTCCTCAAGCTCTAAAAAGTCTCACACAGAAATTCATCATTTATTATAATGATGGCTGCGGTTCATGCTCCACTTTTTAGTGTCGCACCTACATTCAAGCCTTCGTGGCTTCGTATATGCCTTTTGTTTCACACGCTCTTTAAATTAGCTTTACAAGTACAACTATAACGACAACAAAGGAAAAACTACTCTTTGGAAAAACACGTTACATTGATTTAATTATTATTCATTTATATTCAAAGTTCCACGAATAAAAATGAGGGGCAACTTAGTCATTTGCATCATGTCAATTTCTACGAATATCAAAAATGTGGGTCCACGTATTAATTACGCGGGTCCCAAGTGTTTTTACTTATTTTTCCACTACGGGACCGCAAAGGTGCCGCAACCCCGGTGGTACGTAGCAGCCCTCTATCAGAAATATCGCAAATGCTTGATATTTGTATCAAGAAAGTAAATATCAATTTCGATGAATATCAAAAATATCAAAGATATTTTATATATCAAAATGTATCGAGAATACGATCGAAACATAAAATATAAAATACCATAATATAATAAGCTCTGTCAAGTACAACATATAATAAAACCAGACACTACTTTGATGGTTCACATACGCAACGAATCGCATCTAATCTAAATTTATATCCTTGTATACCTCCTTGACCAAATGCCAAGTATGATAGAAGAGAAAATTTAAACAGAGAACAAAAATATCACCTACAACCTTAACTTAGCAGAAAAATATATGGAATGTATCAGCTTCAAACATAAATAAAAAGCCTGCATCCCTCTCTGCTTCCATCATTTTCGTCGTAATTCACCCCTGGAAAAACCATCAAACCAGGGATGGCCATATATTAGCACACCTGCTCTCTCGCTCAATCCAACACACCAGCCTTGGCCTTGAGGTGAGCCTTGAACTCCATAATGTCGCCCTCCCACCGGGTAACAGCTTGATTCTCACACACCCAGATCTCTTTGGCTACCTGGTTTATCAGCCTGAAATCGTGGCTAACGAGAACCAGACCTCCATCCCACTCATTCAATGCATCAGCCAGGGAGTCTATCGTCTCAATATCCAAATGGTTAGTTGGCTCATCCAACAGAAGCATTTGAGGTTGCCTAAATGCTAACCAAGCAAAGATCACACGACTCTTCTGCCCATCTGACAAGTGGTTCATCGGCATCACCTGGGCTTTACCTGTCAATCCAAATTTCCCAATCGCTGCTCTCATTTTCTCTTCCTCATTGCCAGGGAATTCATTAATCATATACTGGAGGGCAGACACTTCTAAGTCAAGTTTCTCAGCCAAGTGTTGATGATATTGTGCTATTCTAAGGTGATTGTGACGCCGGACCATGCCATCAAGAGGACCCAATTCCCCCGTCATTAGCTTCAGCAGCGTACTCTTCCCAGCACCATTAGGTCCCACCAAAGCTACCCTTGAATCCAAGTCTACCCCAAAATCTAGGTTCTTGTAAATTAGATTATCAGGTGTGTAACCAAAACTGACTTCCACAAACTGCAGCACTGGCGGGGGCAGCTTTCCCACATCGACAAAACGGAACACCAAAACCTGGTCTCTTGACACTTTCGCCGTAAGCCCACCTCGCTCCATCTTTGCGAGTGTTTTCTCCTTGCTCTGGGCCTGGCGAGCAAGTTTTGCTGACCCATGACCAAATCGGGCAATATACTCTTTCATATTAGCTATCTGCTCCTGCTCCCACTTGTACTGTTTCATCTGGTTCTCTTCCAGTTCAGAACGAGTCTGAACATACTGATCATAATTACCTGAATAAAGTTTCAGTTTCTTATTTTGCATGTGAATGATGTTTGTGCAAACTCCATTCAGAAAATCCTGGGAGTGCGACACCACAACTAAAATACGATCGAATTTCTTCAATGTCTCTTCCAGCCAGACACAAGCTTCCAAATCTGTCAAAGGAAACAAAATATACTCGTTAGAACTCATTCAAATTCATCAAAAATATATATATATATATGTATATAAGAGGATCATATCGATAATATCTTTCATCATATCACACTCAAATTCATCAAAAAAATATATATATTATATAAGAGGATCATATCAATACTATCTTTCATCATATCACACTGCCTATGTATGGGATACATCAAACTAATGAATCTGTTCGGTGGTTCCATACCTTGCTTAAATCACAGAAAACACCACTACTAAAACTAAAATTATTTTATTTATCATAAGCAGGCTTCTGTATCAAAAATAATTTGATCTTATCAAAATTCATATTAAGGTTCATTGAAAAGTCAGTATAACACATTAGCAAACTAAAAAGAATCACCTAGATGATTGGTAGGCTCGTCAAGTAACAAGATGGTTGGATTAATGAACAAAGCCCGAGCCAACGCAATTCTCATTCTCCAACCACCAGAGAAATCTCGGGTTTTCTTAGCTTGCATCTTCTTGTCAAAACCAAGACCATATAATATTTCGGCAGCACGTTTCTCTGCAGTTGATGCATCCATGGCTTCCAAACGCTCATAAAGACGATCAAGCTGTTCCCCACCTCCATCATCCTAAAGAAAAATTGTAAATGAAGATCAAGATAATAATAGGACATGAAATACCAAAAGCTAAGATGTCAGTATTTTCAGTTTAGACGCACCTGTGCTGCCAACATTTCAACTTCTTTCTCTATCTTAAACCTCTCCTCATCACAGCTTATGACAGCATCTAGTGAAGATATGTCAGAAGCTTCAATCTCCCTGGAAAGATGATAGATGTCCATGTGATCTGGAATTGGGAGCTCTCGACACCCTATTGCAGTCAAGAGTGTAGATTTGCCGCATCCATTTAAGCCAAGCAGGCCATAACGTCTGAAAACAAAAGTAAATAAATATATAGACATAATTCATAAAAGAATATAGATATTACTATTAGTGTTATTCTGTTTAACAGACAAGAGTATACTGTTATTTGAGCCAAGTAGATAGGATTAACGAACCTGCCATAATTAAGCTCCAGTTCAGTATCAACTATGAGATCATGTCCATGGAAGGTAACCGATAAGGACTCTATCTGCAAGAAGGAGAGAAGTCAGTTAACCATGAATAGATCTCCGAGAACAGCAATATCCTTAAGCAATGTGTCTAAGATGAGTACACAAAAGAATTAGGCCTGACAACTACAGAAATGGTTTATTAAAACATAGCCTACATCCCGATTTGTTCAGAATTTGTTAATTCAAAGGACCCTCTGCAGCAGACATATTTACACATTACCCAACTCTAGATCGGTATATACTTGTCAATACCATTAATACAAAAAGGGTGACATGAAACATTTATAGTTACATTATAACTCACCAATAAAAATACAATCTCCATAAAACATAATACAACAAAAAACTCTGGCGTTACTTGAAGCAACATTTACTAATGCATGAAATTTCCCGATATCCACATACCTAAAACTAGGAAAGTATAACTACCAAGATAATTCTTCCTTGCATTAGATTTATGTTATTGCAAAATAGAAAACACACAAAAACTCAAACCACTCATTCATAGTTAGGCTAGAATAATTCCCATCACCAACAGTTCTTAATGACTAGAGATAACAGAATTCTGCTGGATAAGAAGGAACACAGGCTATAACCTTCAAGTAAAATTAACATTTATTAATCAGAACTTCATGTTGAGCTATCGCAACACAATCCATAAAACAAAATTATAAGATTTTCCCATTTGATTGATTTGATGTATAACACACTTAATTTACTAGAAGGCATTGGATGTAATACTTATTTCTTAGAACCATTGCCAAAATATATATGGACTTTAATACCTTTTCCATTTAAAAATAGAATTTTTTTCTAAATTCCAATTTTAAAAAAAAAAAAATCCTAAATTGCTCTACCCATTTTGAACCATCTGAATGTGGTAAGAAGAAAACCTAATTGTCAAAGTGTAACCTTACATTCATTCTACTTGGAAAACCAAAATACAGACTGGTACAGTGTCTACAACTTCACTAAAGCCCAAGACCTGTAATCTTCAAAATCCAATTTCATATCAAGCATAAATTATAATAGCACAAAGATAGCATTAAAGTTACTATTTAGAAAATCATAACAGCAAATCAATCAATATTCAAAGATATCCTTCCAAACAAAAGACATTTATTAAAAAATAAAAATAAAAAGTATTTAAATTCCGCATATTCTTCCACTTGTTTATATTTTTAACGACCTAAATAATTAAATTGAAAAATATGAAAAGAAAAAAAAAATCAATCAAAACTTACGCGAATATCTCTGGATAGCGGATGCGAGCAAAGCACTCCCGTACAAGTTCGATCCGAAATATGCATAGCTCCGATCCCATTAGCCACTTTATCGACGCCGCTCCCATTCTGTGCCTCCGCCGCCTTAGAAGAAGCGGCGGCCGCCGCAGATTTCCCTCCTCTCTTGGCTGCGGCGGCTGCCTTCTTCTGAGCCGCCTTCTTCTTGCTAGCGTCCGATACCATCTGCAATCACCGCCGATTAAAAACAAAAACAAAGCAGAAATGTAAAATCTGAAAATCAAAAAATAACAGCAGACGATTGTATTACCTTGATAGAGAGATGAGATCCGAGATCTAGGGTTTTGAGATAGAAATTTCTTTTTGCAAGTAGTTTCGAGAGAGGAGAGAAGCAGACCCTGATTATGAGGGTTTTCGTTTAAAGAGGGTTTCAAAGTAAGGGTGTGTTTGGGTATATATAAGGGACACGGTTGTTGGAGCGACACGTGTCTCATATGGAAAGGACCAGCTGCAGGCTCCAGTTACGTATCCAACACAGACTGTTAATGTTTGGTCCGTAAAAAGCAAGACCTACGTCGGCTTTGAATTTTCTTCTAGGGCTTACGCTTTGGGCTTTCGGATCTAAAAGCCCAATTAATTACAAAGTAGAGCTTTGGGCTTTAAACTAACATTTTTCAATGCATCTCTAATTAATGTGTAATTTTTCTTAAGAATTTATATTTTAGAGTGCGTTTATTAATTGGAAATTAAATGGAAGGGAATCAAGTTCCATGGGAAACGAAATCAGGAAATGGAACTTGATTGATTAAGTGGGAGTGGGGAATAAAGTTCTGTTTCCAAAACCACGAGGTGGTTGCCTTGGTGGTCTAAGACTTGGGATGAAAATCTCAAGTCCTTGGTTCTACTCTTGGCAATTACATTGTAGCCAGCTATCAGGGCGCTAGCTCAGCTGGTGGAAAGACGGGCATAAGGCACGAGTAATTCCCATGTTAGCGGTTCAAATCCTACTTAGGCGAAAGCGAGTTCTGATTTACCCGCTTGCAGCTTTGTGTAGCCGGGGGTGTGGGCCGAGGTTTCCTATCTGTCCTAGATCGTCAGTACCAACAAGTTAGCTATGGATGTGTTACACAGTTGGGGAGGATAAGCGGATGAGTGCCTGGACGAAGTCCGGAATCCTCGATACCAACAACAACAAAAAAAAGTTACGTTTCCAATGGGAACTTAATTGTTGTTTTTTGTGTAAGACCCACATAATCTGATTCCCAACTACAAAATATCTTCATACACCCATGTTTTAATGAAACTTTCTTATTTCTAAAATACCTTTACATTTAATTACTTAAAATACATAGATTTATAATTAGAAATTAAATTTACTTCCTACACCCATAAGTTGAACATCCAATATATTATAAATTCTAATAATATATACTTAATCAAACCCAACATCATTCAGGGAGTTTTTTTTTTTTTTTTTCCCTATGAATGAATGAACAAAGAATTGATTTCATGGATTCTGAATACATTCAGATATGTTTACTTTTTTTATTATTGTTTTGCGATTGAATAAAAAATTGTTTTCGATTGTTGTCTTGTGCAAGTTTTTTTTTTTAAACAGTTATAGAACTCAATCAAGTGTACATGGATCTCAAATATAACTCACTCACTCATTTTACCGTAATTCAAAACAAATTTTTGTGTAAAAACAATTGGTTTGTTTGGGACTAATACTTTTTCTAGTACAATTAATATCATATTAAACCAGTTTAGAGAAGAACTACGATTTAGGCAATAATGTCACACCAAGCCAGTTTAGAGAAGAATCCCATTTCCAAAGATAGTACTATGTTATTGGTTTTTGCTATAAATCTCTTTCTTTGGCTCTGCATTGCCTCACAATTATAACTATTAATTACAAGCTTACTCTATTTCTCAAATTTTTGAGAGAGATGAAGAAGATTTTCAGTGTTTTTTCATTGAAGCACTTGTTGCTGGTGTTTATTGCCCTTTAATGTGAGTTTGATTTTGAGGATCATTAATACGAACGAAAAAGAAATCCTTAACACAAGATCACTAGAAAAGGTGCATGTTAGCAAGAACATACAATCGTCTCTTTCTTCTTCTTCATCTTTGTTTGCTAATTCTCACATTGAAGCTCAAGATGACAGGGAAAGAGTTATCAATCACAACCAGTAAGTGTTTTCTTTAGTAAACACTTTTGCTATTGTTTTTTTTTTTTTCCGTTTATTGTACAATATCAAAACCATTGGCGTTACCAATCATGTGTTGGTGTGAGTGGTTCGGCGCTCTCATCCCTTAAGTAAGGTCGTGGGTTCAACCCCCCTTGTGAACGGAGTTACACATATTGGGAACACTTTACCCCTTAGTGGGCCGACCCGGTGCGAGTCCGGATTAGTCAGGGTGTGGTCTGGGCTGATTGCACCGTATGGTGGATCCGCCCCACCCGAAAACCGGATGGTGTAAACCAAAAAAAAAAAACCATTGGCGTTCAAACCTTATTATTGTAAATATAATATCACAATTGGATTGATTACTTTTCTTGGCTTGGGTATATTATTGTTTACTTTGTAATTTATAATAGTAATTGGATTGCCAGATATGTATATATATTTGAATTTACTACAACTAAAATTCAACAAAACTTTTACTAATATTCAATAAATAAAAAATTACCCACATGTTAATCAAGATTATTTATTTAATTTAAAAAAAAGATTATTTACATAATTGTTATGAGGGTTTTTCTTTTTCTTCCTTACAATCAATAATATAAATTAAAGTGTTTCAATAAATCGTGCTTTAATGATTAAAGTTGTGTCAGCTCCATAAATTTTATTTTGTTTGTCTCATATGATTTGTTTTGTATATAAAGTTTTCATTTAGTTTAATAAATAAATTTATAAAATAAGGATATATTTCGTAGGGGAGATTCACAAAAATGACAGATTTCGTAATAATTAAGAACTTTTTTTAAAAAAATCTGGTCTTCAAATAGCTCCAACCCTACCGTAGAGTGTAGAGGGGCGAAGCCAGGGCCCAGGACTTATTGTCCGACTGGGTTAAATGTATATATATATATTTTTTTTCAAGTCAGTGCATCCTGATATAAATTTGTAAGGATATTAAATGTGAGCCACTCGTTTTACATACTTTGAATCAAATGGGTATGCACTTGTCAAAACTAGTGACTCATATTCAATATCCTGATAAAGTTATATCAGAATGCACGGACCAGATCGGGATATATATATATATATTTGGTATACACCTACAATCTATGCGGCGACCTATACATTAAATATTGTTATATTGAATTAACGTAATTTCCTACCAAAGCCACACAGAGCAGTAGTATAAAGTTTTTTTTTTTTTTTTTTTTTAGCAAACATTACAATAAAATTTTCTAGGGTTAAAATTGAAACTAACCATATAATTAGTGAATTTTTTATTTGTACCCAGCATTAGTGTTTTGATTGTTTTTTCCAAACTTTTTACTAATGAGACAAAAATCCTCTTCAATTAAACACACTAGCCGTCTTTTTCAATTAAACACACCATCGTTCTTCTTCAATTAAACACACCACCAATTAAACACCCAGTTTTTTAAAATAAAATAAAAAATTAATTTTTTTGTGGCAAGTTGTATGGGTAAATTTGTCTCTTCAATAAAAAGTTTGGTAAAAAGTTTGAAACTAACCATATAATTAGTGCAATTTTTATTTGTACCCAGCATTAGTGTTTTGATTGTTTTTACCAAACTTTCTACTAATGAGACAAAAATCCTCTTCAATTAAACACACCAGCCGTCTTTTTCAATTAAACACATCATCGTTCTTCTTCAATTAAACACACCACCAATTAAACACCCAGTTTTTTTTAAAAAAAATTAATTATTTTTTTTGTGGCAAGTGGTAGGGGTAAATTTGTCTCTTTAATAAAAAGTTTAGTAAAAACAATGAAAACACTAATTCTGGATAAAAATAGAAACCTCCTTAATTTTTTGGTTAAAAAGTGTTATTTCCTTTTTTTTCTAATCAAAAAGATGTACCTAGATTTAAAAAAAAAATGATCTTTGCACCTAAAAACATTTAAAATGATTAAACTAGGAAATAGAGAAAAAAATAGTAAGCGAAATAATAAATTTTAATGTGTTTGAGTGTCAATACGGTATTGACTATTCACTCTAATGAATTTATCAATTAAATTAAAACTAAACTATTTTTTTGTAAATTATCAAGCAATTGTAATTTTCTTTCATTTGTAGTTTTATTTTTTTTCTAACAAACACTTTACAAAAAAAAAAAAATCCATTTTTTTATAGAAAAGTTCAGCCCAGGCTAGTTTCCAAATGCGTCTGCATTGATGTAAACCCATCAGGAAATGATATTGCATATTAATCATCAAATATCTTAGATGCAATGAATAAATAATAATGAAAGGTTGTGTTGGGTTATTTATTTATTTATTTATTTATATTTTTTATTTTATTTTATTTTTTGACAGTATCTAGCTATCCACTTATTACCAAGTATTTTTTTTTTTGAAGCTTTTTACTATTGGTAGAATTCGAGCCACTGACTTTAAAGTCATTTGCCTAAACTTCAAGCTTGTCCATCTACCAATATAGCTACACCCCTAGGGGCATGAAAGGTTGTTCTTAAACATCTTGATCATCACGATAATTATTTTAAGGGATAATTACCGCGGTGGCCATCAATTTGAGGACACACTATCACAATGGCCATTAGATTGAGAATTGGTTCAAAAATGCATATTTTTAGCGAAAAGTGTAACACTAATGACCATTACATCTAATTCCATCAAATGATTGGCATTTTGGTAAATAAGGGGATGGCATCAATTTGTTTTAGATTTTTTTTAGAAATCAAATTTTTCTTTTGTTTTTTGAAACGAATAATTATATTTAGCGTGGATATATGTATAACATATCTCAAATATATATATATATATATATATATGTATAACATATCTCAAATATATATATATATATATAGTTTTCTACTGTCAGTTCATTCTGATATAAAATATATGATAGTTCTTTAGTCAGTAATTTCAGGAAGTCCAACTATAGCCGCATGTTTTAATAAGTTCAAATCATATCTCTCTCTCTCTCTCTCTCTCTCTCTCTCTCTCTCTCACACACACACACACACACACACATATATATATATACAAATTTTCTATTGTCAGTTCGTCCTGAAGAATGTGGACCATTAGATTTATATACTTTGACTAAAAGTGTATGCACTTATCAAAACTTCTCCATAATATGTGGTTCACATTATTCATCATGATATATTTTATATCAGGACTTTATATACTTTGACTCAAAGTGTATGCACTTATCAAAACTTCTCCATAAGCTAGGGTACACATTCTTCGTCCTGATATATTTTATATCAGGACGAACTGACAGTAGAAAGACTGTATACATATATATATATATTTCTATTGTCAATTCGTAAGAATGTGGATCATTAGATTTACATAATTTGACTCAAAGTGTATGCACTTGTCAAAATTTCTCCATAATCTATGGTCCACATTATTCGTCTAACAGTAGAAAGACTATATATATATTTATTTATTTATTTACATACACTAAATATAATTATTCTTTTCAAAAAAAAAAAAAATTGATTTCCAAAAAACATCTAAAATAAATTAATGGGATCCCCTTATTTACTAAATTACCACTCATTTGATGGAATTAGATGGAATAGCTATTAATATTACACTTTTCGTCAAAAATGGCCATTTTGAAACAAATTCTCAATCTATTGGTCATTTTGATAGTATGTCATCAAATTCATAGTCACCGGGGTAATTATCCCTTAAGTTAATAGTATCGTTTAACAAATCAAAAGGATAACACCTTGTTATACAAGGTGTGATGCTCCCATTTCCCATGCCATCCATTTCTAACATCATCTCTAATAAACTTCAACCCCTATATTGGGTTCTGAATTGACTTCCATTGTGAATGAAAGAAGTCTAACATACAAGAAATGAGTTTTATTTTTATGTTGTTTTAGAGTGATTCATAACTGAATTTATAAGAGAACTCCTACTATATTATCGAGGAATTAAAACCGGGACTAAAACATTTTGAAACCGGATCTATAAAACTTAAATAAAACATTTTCACTTGATTATGATTACAACATGATCAGGTGAGTAGCTAGGAAAAAAAAAATTGGAGGTGGACTAATCTGAATTTTATTTTCCTAACTAAATGTCATAATATTTTGACCTAACTGCTAAGCAAAAATTTTCTTTTTAATAATAACGAAATTAGAGAAATTTCATTAAAAAACATCAAGGATATAGCTAGTTAGGTGGACATATAGTCTTACCCTTGATTACATACCTTATTCAAGAACAAGACAACACAAAATTTAGCATGAGATAGTAATGTGGACCACACAATAAAAATTTTCAATGTATATTTTTCTTTTCATATCTACAAATTAGAATAAATATTTGTTTTCCTAAAAAATTTCTTCTCTTTTCTAACTTTGTTATACCATAAGGAGACACATTAAAAAACAAAACCTAAATGACAAAATAACAATCAGAAAATACAATGGTGGGCTAAGAGAGAGAATACACAACAGCCCTTGGATTTTGATCTAAAGGCTGAAAATTTGGTTTGTACATAGTGTTAGGTCAATGGGCTTGTAGGTGAGAATGAATGTCTATATATATATATATATATAAATCTAGATTCATTTTATGTGGTTTCCCTTATCAAACTAGAAGTTACCAAAGAACTATGCATAGACTATTTATCTCATATGGGTCTACGGAAAGTTCTAGGAAAAACGCCAACGGCTACTTTCTTATTTGTTAAAGAAAAATAGAGTACGTTATAAAGAATTAATTAGTGAGTTAAATATCCTGGAGTCAAAAAATCGTTAATTTGAAAAAGAATTTTTAAACGGTTACGGGGATGGTTCGTGGTGGGGATTTAAAATCTCGTAACCATCCTAAAATTAAATCGAGTATTGAAAAAAATACCGACCACATACCATAACATAAATTTTAGGCACTAAACCCGTTCCTAATGGTGTGGGCCCCCACTAATTTCTAGACCAATGGGTAATTTTGACATCGGCCATAGATGTGTCCAATGATGATTGCTGATATAGAAAGGAATAATACTTGGATAATGACTAGTCAGTACCCAAAATACTAACCCCACCAATGGGTGTGTAGCACGTGGTTTTTTTCCTTTTATTTTGTACATTGATCTTACAAACTAAGTCATATGCTACACTCTCATTGGTTGGATCAGTATTTTGGGTAATAAGGTTTTTTTTTTTTTTTTTTTTTTTTGGTGGCTGGTGTATTTTAATAAAGTCTTTGGACTAGTAGGGCTTATTTTTTTTAATTTAGTTTATTGGATTTTACTGAATTTAGTTTTAAGTTAAAGATCAAAGGTACAATTATGGCCCGAGCAAATATTGAATTTGGGTTTTACCTTTTTTTTTTTTTTTTTTTTTTTTATTAAGTTAACTCAAACTCAAACCTTTTTTTTTTTTCCAAAAATCTTGGATGGGCTACAACCCTCACAGACCTTTTTAGGGCTCTACCCTTAAACATGAATCGAGTGGTTGGTGTTTAAATTATAACGTTCCAAAACCTAAATAAAGCAACATGTGAAATTGTTTAAAAAATAAAAAAAATAAAAAAAGGCAACATGTGAAATCTACTATTTACCTATAAGTGGTTAAACAATCATAACATTCAATATTTAAATCAATAAGTTTACGGAACTTAAATAATATGTCAATTAATTTTTCCTTATCTTATCATTCATCATATCATCTCATAATTTACATGTTATAATAATAAATCAATATTTTGGGTTATAAACAAAACATCTTCAAGCCAACATCGTACATTTGTCAAAACCTTGGGTTTTTAAAGTATAACTTTCTAATTTAATTATGTATTTTTAAAATAAATAAATTTCTTAGAAAATTTATGAAACAGATGGTAATACTAAATTTTTTTATTTTATTTTTATATATAATGATCTATTCATGTTCAAACAAATTCAGAAATCTTACATGCTGAATTGAATATGATTATAAATTTCATCATGTAAGCATAAATTTGTGAAAAGTAGTATTATTGTTAAAATAATCTCTTGTTTTCTCTTCTAAAAAAAAAAATCCAACACACACACATACATATATATATATATATATAAGTGTAGGTGTAAGAGACATACCATCGGACCAACCTTATCTTATTAACACATATATTATTTAGTCACATATTAATGTTTTTCAACCAAATCTTTTAAATTTAAGATAAACCAAATATATTTAGTCAACATCACACATTCTTATTGTCACTCTCATTTAATTATGATAATTTAAAGATTATCAATTATAGAAACAAAAAAATTTAAGTGAAAATTTTAATATCGCAAACCATAAATCTTGTGTCAGAGAAAATGTATGTTAAAAGAAAAATGTTTCTTTCAGTCAAAGATGGGAGGAACAATTTTTTTTTTTTTAGAAACTAATGTTGGGAATTTGAACCAATGAACGCAGGAGCGACATGCATAATATTCACACATAACAAATAACGTCTATAGTAGAAAAATAAGATGAGAGAAAATATAAACCAATCACACAACACAAGATATACGTGGAAACCCTAAATTAAAGAAAATACCATGGGCCGTCAGGACAACAAAGAAAGTTCCACTATATGATAAATTATTACAATCATATACTTCAGGATTCTCTCTCTCACAACCCAAACCCCAAACAACCAAGCCTTACCGAGCCCCCAAGCTCACAACCGAGTTTTACATCATGGCTCTCAGCTCACAACGCTCATCAGGTTCTCCTCCGAGTACACTCCTCCTTAATATCCCCATAGGTCTCCTCTGAATATCACCAACGGATCTCCCTATTACATGTATTCTTTTTGCTCCACACAAATAATCTAATGAGTTACAGGGAGTTTAAGTCCTACAAAGAAACTGCTTTCCTTTACACATAAGATTTCCTGTTTCGTGTAAAGCACTACTCATCTATGCATAAGAACTTCATATTCCATGTAAAAGTCTTTTTTCCTTTATGCACAAGACTTTCATGTTCCACATGAAGACAAACTTCTTTCATTTTCCACAGAAGATTTCCTGTTCTACACATTTCCTATTTCACATCAGTTGAGTTCCATTTGGTTAACATTGGATTCACTTGGGAATTAAGCCAAAACCTAACAATTCTCCCATTTGGCGAGAAAAACATTTGTCTACTGCCATGACTCTCTATACCGAGAATCACCATACCCCACTACAAGGTATAACCAACTAGGAACGAAACATCCTAAGATTTTTTTATTATTTTTTTTGTTCTGGCTTCATGTTGAAATAACTTGTTGAAATTGTGATGTAACTCAATTCTCCCTTTTGGCGAAAATTCCCAAAACTTTGTCTACTGCCATGACTTTCTATACCGAGAATCACCATACCCCACTACAAGATATAACCAACTAGGAACGAAACATCCTAAGATTTTTTTTTTTTTTTTTTTTGTTCTGGCTCCATGTTGAAATAACTTACTGAAATTGTGATGTAACTCCTCACGTCAGATTTACGTCAGATTTTCAAAGAGTTCGTCAGCCATCGACATCCTTGTCCACCCACACACCTTGCATCACCTTCTGACTGATTCCCATATGCTAACCCGTGGACCTACTAGAAGCAATATATCCTCTCCATAGCTAGTGGGGAAACCTGCCAAAATTATAAATGTATCCTTGCATCACCTAACCCGGTGAAAGACTTTATATTAGTACTTGGAGTACTTTGCCGGATAAGGCTCACATCACACCAAAGACTTTGAGCATTCAAGAGGTTTTTTTTTTTTTTTTTATCACCTTGTGTAACCCAGATCGGATCTCCATAACTCGAACTTGCCACCACAAGCCAAATTCTCCATCGATATTCTTCCTTTATCAAACCACATTGAGTTTGAAACCGATTTTAAGATGTATTTGCTAAACTCATACTAGGCAACCATGATTCATCATCCCAATACCACCAAGTCCTCCATACGATATCCCGTAAAGACTTGACACCACTATAGCCAAACATGGCTCTGATACTAGTTGTTGGGAATTTGAACCAATGAGCGTTGAAGCGACGTGTTCAATATTCACACATAACAAATAACATTTATAGCAGAAAAATAAGATGAGAAAAATTATAAACCAATCACACAACACAAGATATATGTGGAAACCCTAAATCAGGAAAAAAACCACGGGCCGTCAAGATGACAGAGAAAGTTTCACTATATAAGAAATTGTTACAACCATATACTCTAAGATTCTCTCTCTCTCACAACCCAAACCCTAAACAATCTAGCCTTATCGAGCCCCCAAACTCACAACTGAGCTTTACATTATGACTCTCAACTCACAACGCTCACTAGGTCTTCCTCCGAGTACACCCCTTCCTAAATATCCACCTAAGTCTCCAATGAATATCACCCACGGATGTCCTTCTTGATCCCCAGATATTCCGAGGGGTCCCCCCCGGATCCACCTGCTCTCTGATGTTACATGTGTTCTTTTTGATCCATACAAATAACCTAGTTACTAGGTTCTATTTATATGAGTTACAAGGAGTTTAAGTCCTACAAGGAAACTACTTTCTTTTACACAAGACTTCCCGTTTCGCGCAAAGTCCTACTCCTCTATGCACATGAACTTCCTATTCCATGTAAAGTCTTTTTTCATTTATGCACCAGACTTTCTTGTTTCGCATGAAGACAAACTCCTTTCCTTTTCCACAGAATATTTCTTGTTCTGCTTGTTTCTTGTTTGGTTAATATTGGATTCACTTGGGAATCAAACCAAAACCTAACACCTAAGACATTGACATGTAGAATATACGCTCTTACCATCAAGCCACATTGGATGGTCTGAGAGAAACAAATTAAACATGAGTTTTTGTTGATTATAATTTTTTAATATGTTGACGAAATTCATTCAAATTAATTTATTTTTATTTTCATTAGAAAACTATGATAATTTATCTTTGAAATATGATTCATTTGATGTATAATTACTTGTTTAAGCTTGTCCTAAAATTTCACAAAAAAAATCTAACTTTAGATGTAAATATCCATCATTTTTTTAATTTTTGACAGAATATCCACCGATATCGATAATATCTCCGAAATATCCGTAAATTTAGAAGCCCGACATTGATGCCGATACCAATATTAAGTTCCTTGGGGAAGACAATAGCAATAATGTAAATAAAACGGAAAAAGTATGATTTTGTTTTCAATTAAAAAAAAAAAAAAAAAACAGTTCCTTAAAAAAATTGTGAAATTTGTAATTAAAAGGAATGGTTAATATTAAATAACTCCCCTCACCTTTGAACAATTATTTGATATCTTGAAAAAAATGTTTTTATTTCAGAAACATCCCCCGTAGACTAGTAGATAAAGGTTCAATTGATTGAGTTTTGATGTTGAAAAGTCTAAAATATCCTTATTTAAACTTTAATCGTATGAATTGAACATTATACCCTCTAACTTTTACAAAATAAAAACATTGTTTGTTAGTCTACAATGGATGTTTCCGAAATATAAACATTTTTATATAGACATTCAATAATGGTTTAAAGGCGAGGGGACAGTTTTAATATTAAACCTAAAAGGAAATTGAAAATTATTGATCCAACTCTGATCAAAAGGTTCGAAAGGCCACCAAGACACATGGCTGGCTTAGAGCCAGCGAGTGTCAACACAGGCGCCCATGCGACTGTGCTTTGCACAACTCAACAAATTTTGATTTAGTAACTTGGACACAGTCAACAGTCAACCACTGTCAACAGTCAACCACTGCTAATCGTATGAATGTAGAATATTTACAGTACGTAGAGAATATAAAGAAAAAGTGTCGCATTTCGTTACAGTGTCTTCTAGTTGGGCCCTTGTTAAAGACACAGGGGTTGCAAAGAAAATCACAAAATACATAGAACTCAGCAGTCAGCACCGTGGGAGAGAATCCAAGGATTCACAGCTGCGAGCAGCCAAGGTTTTAAAAGTTGTATCAATATGCCTGCGTACACCACAGAAGTTTGAGAAATTCTTGTATATTTAAAACAAGAAAGCAATAAAATTTGATTAATGTATTTGTACAACTCTATTAATTTAAAAGGGTAGGGAATTAGCTAGGGATCTTTTAATACAAAATTCATTTCCTCTCCTATCTCCAGCAAAATAGATAGATACTTACTCTTTTTCAATTTTATTGTGAATAAAGTCGAGTAATAGAGCAGTTGCATCGGCTGTATCATCAAAGATGTGGACCTACAAATAAATTCATAGAAGGTAAGATTATTCATCGAACAATAAGAATTGTAAAATTTTAAAAGCTTCATTTTCTCAAGCAATGATTGACATAACATGCAATTTAATCGCCAAATATCTTTGATGCAAAGAAGAAATAATAATGAAAGATTATGCTAAAAAAATCATTATCATCTATGCTCTCAAATCAAAAGGAGGACAACCATGTATGCTCTCACCTGTTAGGAGAGAATCCGATACTCTCATTTCCCATGCCAATCGATTTTCATTATGAATGTAAGAAAGGAGGTTTTTTTTTTTTTTTTTTTTTCATAGCTGAATTTATAAGAGAACTCTTATGATATTATCAAGGAAAACAATAAATAAAACATTTTGAAAACCACATTAATATCTCACTTAATTTGCAAAAACCACAAATAAAACATAGTCACGGGAATCCATAATAATATCTCACCTGATTAATTTGCAAAAACCCCAAATAAAACATCTTCACGTAATTATGAATACAACACGATAAAACTAGTATTACGGGGTGATCGGTGGTTAAATTGTAACCGTTCAAAACCTGAATAAAGCAAAACATCTGTCACAGGAAGTTTACTACCTATAAGTAGTTAAACAATTGCAACGTTCCAAATTTAAATCGATAATGCTACGTCGCTACACAACCCAAATAATGTGTTAAAGTGATTTGTTCTTATTTTATCACTCATCATTTTATCTCAAGATTAACATGTGAATGATAAATCACTTAGACAAATTTTGGAGCTAATTTTGTGGGTTATAAACAAAACATATTCATGTGAACATCGCACATTTGTTAAAGCTTTGGGTTGTTAAAGTATAAAGTTCTAATTTTATTTTATTTTTTAAAATAAATAACATCTTCATGTATTGTTTAGAAAATTTATGAAATAGATGGTGGTAGTAATGAATTCAAAATAAAATAATCTGAAATCTAACAAAAGTCTTTATGCGAATATACCTTTAAATATACTTTTTCATAGTTTTTACTTTTTAGAACTTGTGTGTTAGTATCATACTATTGAAGTGGAACCTAGAGACTAGAGTATTCTGATAAAAACATTATGTATGTACATGTCACCTCACCTACACAAAATTGATTCTAGAATGGACCACATCTATCTATAATTCTATAATTCTATATATATATATATAAGCACCTAAATCTATCCACCTTCTCAGCATTCAATTAGCTAGCGGCCTAGCAAGCACCACATGTTAATGAGAAACAGCAATCGAATCAGAACCACAATGACAGGACAATAGCTCGAAAAGTAAAATAGGATTGGATTTGAATTGAAACCTCCAGAAGCTGTTAGCGATCAATCTACATATGATGCTACTTGTAAGTGTAATTAAACAAGCATATGTGTGATGCTAATAATATATTAATTAAAATAGTACAAGGACATGTGCATATATAAGTGTAATATACAATGTATATGGAGACTGCAGTCTATAATTTTCTTTTCTTCTTTTTTTTTTCTTTTCAGAAAAAAATATAATATAAATGATATTTATTGATCTTTTTCGTTGTTGTCGGTAAACTATTTAGTCATATTGCAGTTATATTCTTCAAATAGTTTGTGGAACTTCTTAGATTTTTTACTTGATACCATACCATGCACGATACCATACCATGCACTTTACAAATTACAATTAAGAGAGTTGAAAACGTTTAGCCTACTTGATACATAGGATAATATATACATAATATTATTTCAAAATCTTACAAAGATTATTGAGTGACCTTGCCATACATGTACAGATCAAATGGAGATTTCTCAGTATTTTCTTAATCTAGTGACATGTAAGCATAAAAACCTATTTAGTGAAGATTTGTTATTTTTTTTTTTTTTCTCTTTCATACAAGCAATTGTTTCACTTACTCTTAAAAAAAAATTAAGAAAATAATAAAAAGACTAGGAGATCGAGGATCCCAGCTCTCAAAGTGATCAACTAATTAAGCTTAATTAGCCAAATCCAATATCCAAACTAAATTGACCAAGGTACAGGAATATTTTTGCACAACAACGATATATTATTTTATCTCAAAATATATATTTTAATTTTAGTAGAAAAGCTTAAAAGCTTATCCGAAAAATAATGATAAAGAAAGTTTACAACTGAGTGCAGTACTCATCAGAGCCTAGTAGAGTACGTAGTTGTTTAGCCTACTGAGTATATACATCTGCGAGAAACAATATTAAATATATTAAATGGTTAGACACCTCATCGGTGCCAAAATCATTAATAAATCATTAAATTGTTTCGTTTATGTATATATATGTTCTCTTGTATTTTTTTCGAACATGTAATCTGGGTCTGCTAGCTGATTCCAGTTTCTTTTTTGAACTAATCCAGAAGAGATTTTAAAAATATTCAATTTTCAGAGAGGAGCCTGTACATATATATAATATCTAATAATGATCATGTTGGAGCTCATGATCATATATATAATATGTTGCTTAACTCTTGAAAATAGAAAATCAAGTAGAAAATCCGAAAGTCATAGATTAATCAACGCAGTACTTCTCTATTTATTTGTGTGTGTGTGTGTGTGTGTGAGAGAGAGAGAGAGAGAGAGTCTTTACCTTTAAATCGAAGCCCTAGACTATTTATGCGATGTGGTCGATCGGTTCCTTGAGAACCCTTCTAGCTAGTAAATCCCACACACAGATGACAGACCTAAAAAAAAGAAATCTATATAGCTTTCAATAATTCATTATACCATATATTTAAACAGACACAGACTATCTCCACAAATTAAACAAACACAGAAAAATGAAAGATTTAGAGATGTAAAGTGCCATTAATTTCTACCAGGGTATCTATAGAAAACAGATCGATCTATCGATGTATGAAGAAACAGAAAAGAGAGAGTGTGAGCTTGAAAGAGAGTCAAATAACCAAAATGGCATTCACCTGCACTTACACCTGCACCTTCTTGTCAAATAGCTAGCTAATTAACCTCCACAACTCATCTCATATAAACAAGAGTTGGATTTGCTAAATATAGTTAGGCTAGCTTTTGAAGACTAGTAGTTACTACTTACTAGTTAGTTATACATAGATAACACAAGATGCAGGTGCAAATGCAGATAAAGGCTGCATCTTAGCAGATCCACGTTTAGCTGCTGCACTCCTCAACATTGCTCTGCAGCTGGGGCTGACCATTTTCTGACAACAATTCCCAAGTGCAACAAAAAGAAATGTTGTAATATTTGTGGTTCACAGGTGTGTGAAGATTAATAATACCAGCAGCGAGAATTTAAAGAAATCAGAGGGAGCTGAGACGGAGAGATAGAGAGAGACAATTAGACAAAGACATATAGGTCAAAAAAATCCAATGAATATGTTTCGAAAATATTTCTAGGGATAATTGCATTAGCATCCCCAAGGTTTAATAAAATTACACGGATATGACAGTTTTGTTCATATATACCTAAACTTCCTCTAACCGTTGAAAAATATTGTATAAACATCCTTTACCATTACAGGGCAGGCCCATGGGGGCAGCAAACCAAACCCAATTGGCCCAATTTACTTCTTCTTCTTTGGAGCCTCATAACTCAATATATTTATGTTTAAGCAGGACCCAATTCCAAACCTTTTATTGTTTTTATTTATATATTTTCCTTTTCGGCTCAATGAACTAATTCAATTAAACAAAAAAAACTTCAGGCCCAATAAACTTGTCAGTGTGATTCTGTGACTATATCACTATACTATTTAAAACAAAGCCAAATAGTAAATTAATTAAAAACAACAACTTTGACCTAATTCTATTAAACAAAAAAAAAACTTCAAACCCAATAAACTTGTCATTGTGATTCTGAGACTACTTCACTACACTATTTAAAACAAAACCAAATAGTAAATTAATTAAAAACAACAAACTTGACCTAAAACTAAATAACTAAAGTGCTAAACGAACCAAAGGGTCTGTCTTTCCTAGGTTTGGTTTGCTTCGCGTAGCTTCCTGCTCCTTTTTGCTTTTCTGTGTCTTTGTCTAGTTTAATTAAAAATAAATAAAAATAAATAAATAAATCAAAAATCAAAAACGAATCAAAAACTTCTCTAGCTCTCTCTTTTTTTCTTGAAAGTTTGAAACTCTTTGTCAATCTTGATGATAGTAGTATAATTAGTAAATTTGCACTTTATAAAACAAAAGGAATACAAATGTAAATAATTTTTATTTTTATGTTTTTAGATACGATAAATCCTTTTTGTTTTAATTTATATGGATTACATTGTATTTGGTAAATGAAGAATTATTTATTTAATTTTTTTTTGTATGTTAATGATAATAATTTTATATAGGACCTCGATTTTTATTAATATCATAAAATTGCTTGGGGCCCAAAATGTCTGGAAACGGCCAGTTTGAGTCTGTTAACTTTTAATAGCTGTGGCAATTTGGACTTTTTGACCAAATAAACAATTTGAGATGGTAAGTTTTTTTACTATCTAAAAAAACAAAATAATGGAGAAATCACTCCATCTCTTTGGAGAAGGAGATCTGCTCTGGTTTTTATTTTATTCAAATACTTGTTACTATAATTGATTGATTTTTTATGAATATTTAATTGGTTGTTTGAGTGTATAGAAAGATCTTTTTTTTTTTTTTTTTTTTTTTTTGTCTTTGTCTTTGTCTTTGTCTTTGCGATTGTCATTATGTTGCTTTGTCTCTAATAGTTTTTTTTTTTAGGAAAAAAACTTGATTAATTATGTTAGGTATAGCTGGGCAGATTTGGAATATGTAAAAATTTGAACTTTCTTTTTCTTGTTTGGGGTTTGCTTTTGTTTCTTCTGGTATTAGATCTGTTGTGACTTGTGAGCTTGTTCTTTAAGTTAGGAATGTCGAAAATCTAGTCAAATATCACTTGTGTAATTGCTTTTTCTTTTGCTACTTAGAGTATCTCCAATACAAATGTGGCTTGTGAAAAAAAAAAAAAAAATGTCACGTAGGATAAATAGACGTTATGTTAACAATTGTGTCTCCAATGCAACCGTACATATTCAACATCAAGTTGACGTGGCAAAAAAAGTATTAGACATTGTCAACATAACCGTCCACTTTCAGACGGTATGTTGCACAGTTATTTTTTAGGTTGACTCAGCAAATATTTAAAACTAATATTAATTTTTCATATATTTTTGATAAGAAAATAAAATAAAAAATAAAAAAGGAAAAAGGAAAAAAAGATGGACACGTCATTAAAAAAAATTGTATTTTAGACGGAAGCATTGTAGACCAAATTTTAAGTTAATTGTCTATCAAGTCTATTTTTATGTCACATAGGAAGCAAGTCTCTTGACATTGCTGACATGTCAACAATTATTGATATGTAAGCCACTTTTGCATTGGAGATGCTCTTAGTTTCCGATAAACGAATGTCATGTGGGGTTTTGTTTGGTTTTGAATGTTCGCTTCTCAGACATGAGTTATCTTTTGCACTCCTCAACTAGATTCTTTTTTTCTTACTTTATGTTGATGGAGGCTTGAATAGATCTAGAAATTTCCAAATCTCGTAATTTCCAAATCTCGTCAATCTCTATCTCTCTTTCTTTTTTTCTTTTTCTTTTTTTTGGAATTAAGGTTGAAGGTTAAGATTTTTTTTCTTAATTTATTTATCTTATATATGTTGTTTTTTAATTTAAAAATAAAATAAAATAATGGTATTTTAGACTTTTAGTACATTTGACCATTGACCGTTAGGAGTTAACGGATTCCAACTAACGGTAAGAAATATCTATGCAACATTTTTAAAAGTCAAGGGAAATTTATGAATATATTTCCAAAACTGCTATATCCTTATAATTTTATCAAATCTTAGGGGATATTTGTACAATTACCCCATATTTGATATTTCTAATAGATAAGGGATTTGACAAGCTAGCTAGCTCCATTATAATGACCACTGTGTAAAAAGAAGCAGATATTATATATATTATATTACAAGGTCCCTCTGTTTGTGATCATGAAACCTGTTGTTGTCAGGCCACGTGATGTTAGAACCCCAAGCACATGGGATACGATGTTTCCACCAATCCAGGGGTGCCACATCTGATAAATCCTTGTGGAACCCGCGTGGTCAGGCTCTTAATTAAACATTAATTGGATAAAAAGGGAACTAGTCTGAACTGTATTCGATTGATTCTTCCGCATATATTCCAAATCACTCGTAGGGAACCCGGAAGCTAGCCTGTCACTGACTCACTGGGTCCTCTCCACTCTCCACTCTTCTTTAATTTACATGAGAACAACTTCAGTGCATTTCCATGTACAACAGCTCCTAGATACACATATATATATTCACCGTTCATATGTTATATATTGTTCTATGGACGTACATGAACCGAAGAGCCTTTCACCAATCGAGTAAGGGTTTGACCGCACCTGTGGAGAGATTTTTTTTTTTTTTTTTTTTTTTTTGAAAGGACCTGTGGAGAGATCATCAACACTATAAGTATGATCTGTAAAGCTACTCGCATTATAAGATGAGACACTTTGCAATTTGACATATAAAGATGAGACTCGCATCCCCATCACACAAGTGAGAGGGAAGTGTCTATAGACTTGAAGCTATTGTACGTTAGCTTGTGTTAACGGATTTTTTTGTTTTCATTGTTTTTGGTTGTGTTAAAGGCCGTATGTGTTGGATATGCAACCAAAGTCTCATGTTGGCTAGATATGGGGATGATTTTGGATATATAAGTATAAAAATAACCTTAATTGGTATAAGATATTTTGGGAAGTGTCTCAAGAGCAAATACGTGCGGGCTTAGGCTCAAAACGGACAATATCATACCAATATGGAGAACGTGGGTTCCTTACTTATAACATATCCTAGAAAATGTCAAGGGTATGCAAACCCAACAACAAAAGAGAGAAGCTCAAAAGCCTAGCAAAAAGCAAAAAAGAAACGATTAATGAAAACGAAAAGAGTCGAGTAGTAGACCATCGCAAAGCAACATATAAATCCACCACCTGAGTACCATCTTTGAAAATTAAATATGAGAAACTTGAAAAGTCATATAAGAGTAATATGAGAAATACACATCTGCCAAGCTTGTTAAAAACACCAAAGAACCTGATCGGATATACCTTGACGTAGTAAGAAAATAATTATAAGTTTTTAAATTTCCGTTCTTTGTAAAAGTTCGTAAAAAGGCTACTCTTCTTTGCAATAAAACGTCATAACTCATAAGTCATAATTGTTATCTTAATATTTGTATATATAAATATATATCAGTCTTTCTGTTATCAGTTCGTCATGACAATAAATATATCGGGATGAAGAATGTTGACCATAGATTATGGAGAAGTTTTAACAAATGCATACATTTAGAGTTAAAGTATGTAAATCTAGTGGTCCACATTCTTCATCCTGATATATTTTTTGTCAGGACGAACTGACAATAGAAAATCTGTATATATATATATTACAATAATTTTTGGGTTTAATTGAGGGTTAGGGGATACTCAAATCCACAATCTTTTGGTGTATATGTGAGGGGCATATCACCGGGTTATCACCATCTTGTCTGTTATCTTAATCTTTTTATAAATATATAATTATATATATATATATAATTTTCTATAGTCAGTTCGAACTGACAAAAGATATATCAGTTCTTTGTATGTGGGCCATTTGGCTGCATGCACTTGTCAAAACATCTTTTAAATCCAGTGACCCACATACAAGGAATTGATATATTTTATATCAGTTCGAACTGGTAATAGAAAGACTGTATATATATAAATATATATTGAAATATTACAATAATGATTTAATTAGGGGTTGGGGGACATACTCAAATCCACAACCTTTTGGTATAGGTGTGAGGGGTATACCACCAGATCAACATCATATTATCTGTTATCTTAATCTTTAAATAAATATATAAATATATATATATATATTGAAATATTACATTAATTCGGGGTTTAATTGGAGGTTGGGGAACATACTCAAAGCTACAACATTTTGGTATAGGTGTGAAGGGAATATCGCTAAATCAACTTTATCTTGTCTGTTATCTTAATCTTTATATATATATATATATAACGAAAATATAAAGAATTGCATTGATACAGAATCAAAGCGTAGAAATCACTACAATGAATTTGAATCAAAGTCAAATATCCTTCTCAATAATTTGACTGAATGTTTGGCACTCTCCAAGGGATTTTCTTTGTCGAGAATCACACAAATGTAGGGAAAGCAATATGTTTCCCTTTGTTTCTTTGTTAAGACAATAGCTAATATTCAGGGAATTTATTTTCTTTTATTTAGTTGATTATCAGCACATTACCGTTAGGCAAATCAATCTCTTTTGTATGTAAAGGGTTTGTATTTCTTTTATAGATACGAAATGAGAATTATAAGTTTTCTTTAAAAATTCTTATGGTATCAGAGCTCCACGAGAGATTGAACCAAAGACAAGAAAACAGGACAATTCCCATGGCAACAACAGAAACAAAACTCAACATTCAATCTTTTCATCAGTGTACCAGTCTTATCTCTATCAAATTAAACACTAGCAATTTCCTGCTTTGGAAGTCACAAGCATGGGCAAACCCACGTGGAGACTAGGTTGAGCCCGTGTCCTATCTCAATTTTTAATTTATTTTTTTTGTTCTGTACATTGTATATATACATATTTATTAAGAATTGTTAACAATAAATTGTTGTTAGTGTGGTGGATAGTGGATCTTAGTTTTAGACTTAGGGTGCTTACTTCGAGTCTTATTAATTTTATGTTCTAATTTTTTATGTGCCTTCTTTAATTTAATTTTTTCTTTTAATTTTTTATGTTTTATTTATTTTATCATCTTTTCCAGTTAATTTTCTCCATTCTGTCATTGTCAATTTCTTAACTACTATTACTCTGTGTTTACTTAATTCAATTTTATTTTATATTAAATTTTATATTATTTTCAATATTTTAATTTGACATAACTAACACACTCAATCAGTAAACCCTAAAATCTCAGATTTTGCTTTATTGGATTAAAATAGTCAATCTATTACTATGATTCATTTTATTTTATCTTAGTATTTTTCTTTATTTATAGTTTTAATTTATTTAGAATCAATAAATCAATAATTTACCAATAATTTGAAGAATAAAAATTTTAAAAACATGTTTAGTAATAGTTATTAATAAATAATTTTTTATATAAATTTAAATTGAATTCATTATAAATGCAAATCAAAATTTTTTATTATAAATTTAGATTGTAATTTATTCTTTTAATTTTTTATTCATTATTTATATTGTTTTTCTTGTTATTATTTATTTTTAAATATTTTGTTTTTATTTTCTTTTGAATGTAAGATTATTTAATTCATCTGAGTAAGTGTTCTATTTATTTTATTTTATCTATGAAAAAAAAAACTATTTTACTATAATTTTAATTTTTCAGTAGTTTTTCATATAATTACAATTTTAATTTATTCAAGTGCCCTTATTTGATTAAAATTTCTGGGTCCGCCTCACAAGTCTTGCACTCTTTCCACTTTGCTCGGAGTCTCATTCTGGAACATCATTTGTCTTAGAACAGTGAACCGGAAAAGGAGAAATGGTTGTCAAATATAATGGTCTCAATTTTGAAATGGTTGTTAAAAATAGGGAAAGTATCATTTTCGCTCCTATATTTTGACCTATTAGTAAATTTCCCCCCTGTATTTTAATTAATAGCCGTTTTCCCCCCTAAAATTGAAAGTATTCACCATATTCCCCCTTACCGTTAGATTTTCAGTTACAATCCCCAGTTGACTGTTATCTTCGCGTTGACCGAAGGGGCAATAAGGGAACTTTAACAAAGGAAAATGGATGAGAAATTGAAAATAAATATGAGAGGGCAAAAACGTAAAAGCAATAATAAATATTTATGATTTAAAAAGAATAGAAATTAATGTGTGGTTGACAAAATAACTTTCCAATTTTTTTTCATTAATAGATACATTTTTTATTTAAAAAAAAAACGAAATTATTGGGATTTGGGATTTTTAAAAAATAACTTTCCACATTTTTTATTTTAAAAAACGAAATTATTGGAATAGAAATTATTGGAATTATTTTTAAAAAACAAAATAACTTTCCTTTTTTTTTCTTTCAGTAAAAAAGATCTTTCCTTCTCCACCAATCACCATTTTCTTCTTCTCCACCATCATCTCCTAGCCAAACCCTAGCCGCCACCACCACTCATACACCAAACCCTAGCCGCCACCCTAACCCACCAAATCACTCTGAACACCACCTCTACAAGCGTCGGTCGTCATCCAAACGAGAATATCGATGCTCGATCTCCTCCCGGACACGAAGATCAGTGCTCGATCTCCTTTTGGACGCGAAGATCGGCACTCGATCTCCTTCCAAATGAGCAGATCGCTGCTCGATCGATCTCCTCTCGCCGCCAATCGTCTTCTTTCCTTTTCTCCTTCTCGTCACCATCTTCTTTACTTTGACAGAGATTTGGCTGCTATTGGGTTGTGGGATGGTGGTGGTTTGGGTGGGCCGCCGACGAGATCGTGGGATGGTGGTGGTGGTTCTGGATTTTGGTGGTTTTGGTTGTTGAATCTGATGGTGGCTATGGTGGATGATGTTGGGTTTGGTTTTGAATATGTGGTGGTTGGGTTGGGTGGTGTAGTTCTAGGTTTTGAACTTGATAAAATGGTGAATTATTGTTTGGTTTGTAAATTATGGAATTTGGTGAATTTTTTGATGATGATGATCAATGAACTGGAACTTGAGTTATTTAATTTAAGTTTTTATTTTTATTTTTAATTTTAATTTAAGTTTAAGTTCGAGGTCATAAATGTATTTTCTCACTATCATCACATACTCAAGGGCAAAAATGTCTTTTAACTTGAAATTTAACTTTTTTAACTGAAAATCAAACGGTAAGGGGGAATATGACGAATACTTTCGATTGAGGGGGGAAAACGGCCATTAATAGAAATACAGGGGGAGATTTACTAATAGGTCAAAATATAGGTGGGCAAATGATACTTTCCCTTAAAAATAATAATAATTCTTGAGTTTGTTTGTTTGTTAGTAAAGTAAACAAGAAAGTAAAAGATAAAATTTCCAAAAAAAAAAAAAAAAAACAACTCTTTTTATTTCCAGAGACTTCTCAACAAATATCTGATTTCATCTATCAATTACAAGTGAGATTAATACACATTATTTATACCATTTTAATAGAATGTATCTAAAAAACAAAGCTGACCAGATACGTTAACTAGACTGAGATATATTTACTAGGCGATGTGGCACTTCCTTCGCTAACTTAGAGCATTAATTTTTCAAATGTCTATTTATTTATTTATGTTTGGTTTGAAGGATTTGAAGAGAAAGGAAAGGAAAGGATTTGGGAGGATTTATAATTTATTGTTTGGATGGTTAAAATGAGAGGGAAAGGAAAGGAAAGGAAATGGAGGGAAATGGAGGGAAATGATAGCTTTATATTTTAAACATTTGGTTTCCATCCAAAATTGGGAGGAAAGGGAGGGAAAGGAAAGGAAAGGAATTCATTTCCTTTCCTTTCCTTTTCTTTCCATCAAACCAAACATAGTGGCAATTTGAAGAATAAAAAAAAAATAAAAAAAATAAAAAAAAAAGTTATTCCAAAAGGCTCTTCATTTAAAAATAAGTTTATATTATTTTAATCTTAAGGGGTGTATTGGATTGGGACTTTAATAGACAATTTTTAAGTGGTAGGATTTTATGGATTTTATGGATTTTTAGGATTATATGGACTAGACTTTTAGGATTTTGAATTTTTTTTGAAAAGAGTCTATGGACTTTATTTATAGAATATTATGATTATCTAGACTTTATTTATAGAGTATTAGGATTATCTAGACTTTATTTAAAGATTTTTTAGACTTTTTTTTTATTATATAAATATGGACCTATAAATTTGTTAGCTAACACACATACCCAAATTGAAAAACCCAAACTAGGTAGCTGATATGAGTTGAAAAAGCCCAAATAAAATGTATTCTTATAGAACATGCATCAACACACAATGAAAGTGTACATAAACAAATACAAAGGAGCCGACATAGGTGATTGTTCTTCTGAGTTTAATAAATAAGAAGTTAAACTCTAAAAAACAAATACCACAATAATGTTACTATGTTAGACTTCAACTTATGGGTGATAAAGTTTTTTTTTTACGATAAAGTCTTTCTTTCTTTTTCTTTTTTACCATTCATCTTGACTGTTTTGTTTTTATATTATAAATTATTTTGCTTAAATAACTAAATATTATTCAAAAATATTTTTGACGTTGTTTATCATAATGAACTTTTAATATATGTACCCAAAGCAAAAAAATAATAATCAATGTCTTATATTATTATCATTCAACATATATAATTGGTTTACAAATTATGAATAAAATAAATAAATAAATACCACAATAGTATGAATAATAGCCAACAACACATATAGTTTGGCTGCTAGTTCCACCAAGTTTCTCTAAAATCATATATATATATATATATATGGAAATAGCCAACTCATGGACACATGAAAATCTTCTAAAGTAAAAATTACAAAGGAGGTCAATAATTAAAAGTCAAAAGCTCAAGGGATACAATTTTCTTTATGCAACCACACATCATAATGAACTTTCTTGCACATCTCTGTTGATAATAACTGGGAAAAATGTTTTTAAAGATATGTTTAAACAACTCTCATAGGCAATGTGTCCTTATTACCTAACTAGAAAGTAGGTGTTTGACTAACCAATATTTACATCTTCCAACAAACACAATATATGAAGTTAACTCCTCCCTTTTTTTTTTTCTTTGTTCCATCTAGAGCATATAGCTAAGGCCACCTCCTATAGAAAAATTCGGGTTGTCCAAAAAGCTAACTCGTCTTACTTTAACAAGCATGGGTCTTCACAACAAAAGAACCCTTGTAGCACGAAATGACCATGTGATACATCAACAACAATATATCAAAATATATCAAGATTCCTAAAGTTTCACAATTCTTAAAGATCTAATCTACTCTATTATGAGCACCCAGATGAAGAACTATTATTAATAAAATCTTCATTCTGCATCAATATCTAGGAAAGGACAGAAGCTAATTAGATTAATTCAATAAATTGACCATAGATCCATATTCTCCTCAACCAACACCATCATTGGAGATTTTTAGTAACAATTTTAGACGATTATGGACTTGCAATAACATCTTGTAAATCAATATCCCTGTTTTAGCTACTGGAGTCTAGAGCGCAACTAGATGGTTCTCCTGCAGCTTAAAATAATCGACATGATTACAGCTTCGGGCAATGGTAGTAAAGTTCCAGTAATCTACTTCACATGGCCAAATTATGCATTAAAAATTAACTGTACCATTCAAACAAGCACCCAGGGTTTCCAATTCAGGACAACGAAACATCACCATAACAATCAATAGATCTTAAAATACCCAAGCAGTCTCAGTAGCTCGTGAATCAATACATAGCATATCTTGGCCTTCATCAACTATATATATATATATATATTAAATTAACATAATAAATTAAAATAGTTAACATCTCCCATGTAAGCAATAAACCATCTTCTCGATCCAAAATTAAGTTCAATCACAAGAAGAAAATAAAAGAAATCGAAGCCCACACCTCATATGCAATCCAGCTATCAAACTATATCACGACAGTTCTAATGCATAACTCCATGCAAAAACTATAACCATACAAGTAAAAAAACACTTGATATATATATATATATATTTGAACAACAACTAAAAAAAAATAGTTCAGTTATTTGAAAAAGGTAACTTGAACCTGGTCTATATTGTTAGGGTTTCTTCATAGCCTTGTTGCTATTTTCTGAAAAGTCTTGAACGAGCATGAAAAGTTTGATGTGAAAAGGCAAGACAATTTTGGGGTCTTGGTATTTAAATTTATCACTAAAAAGTCTAGACAATCCATATAGTCATGAAATCCTACAAATCTGAATCTCAATCTAATACCATCAGACAATTTGCTGCCTCTTAAAAGTTTGGATTCAATACCACAAGATATTATGGACTTTTTAAAAAAATCTTAAAAGTCCTAATTGAATACCACCAGACTTATCTAACTTATTAAAAAGTCTCAATCCAATACCACTAGACTTTTACTTCCCAAAATTGTCTATTAAAATCTCAATCCAATACACCCCCCTTAAAGTCAGATAGAGTTATTTGAAATCTTTCAAATAGAGTTGTCAGAAATCAGAAAGAGTGGTTCAAATACAGTTGGTAATAATAATGATGTGATATAAAAAAGGCTAATTGGCACTGATGCCCCTTAAACTTTTCCAAAATATGCACTATGCCCCCTATATTTTTTTTTTCCGCCACTATACTCTCTAAACTCTTGTTTTTTGGCAACAATTGGGATTTTTTATCCCCTGTAAGGTGGTATCTACAATTTGTATTTACTAATTTGTGAGAGTTCATGGGGTTTAGTAGCAAAAAATATATATATGGGGTATAGTGTATATTTTGGAAGAGTTTATAGGCATCAATGCCAATTAGCTAATAAAAAATATGAGCTAATTACACAGAACCTCCCTGAGGTTTGCCCCTTTACACCAAAAAACAATTTTATCGAAAATTGACACTCAACCCCCCTGGCGTTAGTGTTTGACCTTTAACTTAACGGTTGACCACATCAAAATGCCAAAATGACTTAAATACCCCTATTACCCTTTATTTAATGAAATTAAAATTTAAAAGAGTAAATTAAATAAAGAAAAATTAAATAAAAAATAGATGATCTTCATAATTTTTTTAAAAATAAATAAATTTTTTTAAATGGAAAAAATAAGAAAATAAAATTAAAACACATTTTAAAACCAAAAATAATAATAATAATGGAAAATAATTTAAATTTTAAAAAACAAAATAAAAAATGAATGTAATTTTAAATGAAAAGAAACAGAGACAAATGAGATCTGGTGGAAGAAAAAGTATCAACTTCATCGTACAAAACTTCGTTTTTGTTTCTTTTACCAAAAAAAGTATCAACGAAGTTTTTTATTTCCATTTAAAATTACATTCATTTTTTATTTTGTTTTTTAAATTTTAAATTATTTTCCATTATTTTTTTGTTTTTGTTTTTGTTTTTTTTTTGTTTTTTGTTTTTTTTTTTTTGTTTTTTTTTTTGTTTTTGGTTTTAAAACGTGTTTTAATTTTATTTTCTTATTTTTTCCATTTTTAAAAATTTATTTATTTTAAAAAAAATTGTGAAGATCATCTATTTTTTATTTAATTTACTCTTTTAAATTTTAATTTCATTAATTAAAGGGTAATAGGGGTATTTAAGTCATTTTGGCATTTTGATGTAGTCAACCGTTAAGTTAACGGTCAAACACTAAGGGGTCGTTTATTTTTTTGTCTGAAGACTGAATAGTCCTGAATTTTACTGAAGACTGAATAGTGACTGAAACCTGAATCTGAATGTCATGTTTGTTTTTTTTTTCCTCACATCTGAATGTACTGTCAACATATTTGTTTTTTACAAATAAAATTGTTTGAAAAGAAGTAATTTTACATCTATACCCTTGTTAATTAATTATACATATAATATAGAATAAAAACAATCCAAAAATAATAATTATGTATAAACACATATGATCATGATCTTCTTCTTCGATTACAAACAAACTTTATTTTTACTAAAAAAAGAAAAGGGTTTTTTTTTTTTAAAAATAAAATAAAATAAAGAGGAGCAGGAAAACTAACACAAAATACTCTAAAATATATATATATATATATATAAATAAATACATCACCCTAATATCATAATAAAGTATTGATATTAAATACCAATATGAGAAGTGATTAGGGTTTTTTTTTTTTTTTTTTTTTTTTTTAAAGCTATTTAAAATAAGCAATGTATTAAAGTAAAGATTTTTATACAATATATAATTATGATGAAATTGGAAATATGTTATATATGAAGGATAATATTGGAAGAAAAGATTTTAGATTGCATTTAATACAATTCAGTGATTTACAATTAAGTGAAAGTCAGGATTTCTTACTTTTTATTTTAAGTTGTTTTTTAGTATTTTTAAGTTGTTTGACCACTTAAAAAAACAAACAAAACAACTTAATAATTATGATTCAGACCCATTAAGTGTTAAGTGGAAAAAAACAAACGACCCCTAACACCAAGGGGGTTGAGTGTCAATTTTCGATAAATTTGTTTTTTGGTGTAAAGGGACAAACCTCAGGGAGTTCTGTGTAATTAGCTCAAAAAATAATCAAATATAAATTGAAGAGAGAAAAGTCACTCGGTATCATTGAAGAGTGAGAAACAAAATCTCAATTAAAGAATCTCATTTGACAAGTTAGAGCCACATATGCTAATGTGCCTCGTTTGACTTTCACGCAAAACTTATTTAACGAGTTTGTTAGATGTGCTCTTAACTTGCTGAACTAATAATAATAATAATTCATTGCAAAAGAAAAGATTACAAAATACAAAGGGGCCGGACTGGAAATCTTGAAGGACCAAATGCTCAATACATATTATTACGGGGATTTCTTCTAGTCAAATAGAATATCAGTCTGATACAATGGGTTACTTGGGAAACACTCTTGTTAGTCTGAATCACCCATGCGTACGTAGTAGGAGTATAACCCCAATTTTGTAAAGGTGTACTATGGATTGATATTGTATCGGCCTCAGAAAATGGCCCAGCAGCCCTAACTTATAGATATAATACGTCAATTCGATCCTTGGTTTGGTCTAAATATAACCCAACAGAAAATGGGCTAAAGTCCACCATCTTTTGGGAACTCCATTTAAGGATAGATAAGGTGAATAATATTGCAAAATTATAATAATGAAGATTCCTTAAAATGTCCCTGGCTTTATAATGCTTTTAGAATTTTAAGTATTACAATAAATATTGATACGAAATGATCGAATAAGGTGTCTGTCAAGAGTCAAGATCAAACCGTATATGTGCGATCTAGATATCTACTCTCATAAGTCATAACAGGCATATATACTCCCACAACATCGAAAGAAAACACTATACACATGCTTGTAAAATATCCATTGTGGGACTCGAACCCCATCACTAATATGGAATGAGAGGTGCACTACCACCCATGTTAAGACATGTGCACCATGCTTCTTTTAATAATCTGATATTTGTAACCAAGCCTACCGAGTTGTACAGATTGTATATGTTTTGGATGGTGCAATGACAATGAAACTAGAATTGTAATGAAACCTTGTTTTACCTATACTTTCTCAAGGGGTATATGAGTTTGGAAATGATAATATCAATTATATTTAGGTGTCATTAACTTAACAGGTCATGTTTGGTTTTAACTTCTAACACAATAAATTTAACGGATCATATTTGGATCAATTAATAAATAAATTTCAAAATACGACACAGTAACCTAAATTGTCACCTCTATTCCAAATCTCTCAAATTTATATTTCAGTATATATCTTGAAAAAAAAAATAAAAAAAATACAAAGGGATGTTAATGGGACAGGTTCGGTTTGGTTTTAGGAATTCACAACCCAAATCCTTACTCGAAATTATTTACCCTTAAACAAGCCACAACCCCAATAATTGAAGGTCAGGTCGGGGAGAAAAACTTGGGTGCATCCGATGCACCACACTGGAATCTGATGGTAGTGCATCGAATCTGCTCACATAATGACACGTGTCAATAAAAAATTTACTCCCTCCACCTCATTTTTCACTCTTCATATTCTCTATCTACCAAACATACTCTCTCACTCAATTTCTGACCAGCTTTCAAGAGTCAATGCCCGCCGCCTACCGAAGAAAGTGACACCAACCACACTAGAAGGTGCGCGGTGGGCTGACCTTTCTCAAGAGGTCCATCACCAAACAAAATCGTGTTGGTGGTCAAATCATTGTTCGAAGAAACTGCCGTCGTCGACATCATGACCAGTGAGTTGACCGACAAAACAACCAGGAAAATATTCGTTAGGTGCCAGGCATTGTAACCCAAGTGTCCATTTTCATATTCAAGCTGTGTCGAGAGAGAAACGAAGGTAAAACCAGAATCGTTGCCGAACCTTCGTCGTCAAATCTATGCCGATCCGTCGTGAATCCAACAAAACTGATTGCGCCAACGAACTTTGCGTCTTTTGATCTTCTAGATCCAACAATCATCGGCCTCAAACGCCGCCATTGAAGGAGCGCCGGTGACCAATCTTAACTTGGACGTGGAAAAATGAGAAAAAGAGAGTGATTCTAGTGAGTCTGATTTAGGAAATGAAAGAGAAAATTTTGAGTGGCATGCGTCACTCTATGAGTGGATCCGAAGTACCACCATCAAATTCCAGTGTGGTGCATCGAATGCACCAGAGGAGAGGTTGAATTGACCCCACCATGTCCTGCCTCTACCAATAGTCCATCTCTCCATATAACTCTCCATATAGGTCTTTCTATTATCAGTTCGAACTGACAATAAATATATAAAGACGAAAAATATGGATCACAGATTATGGAGAAGTTTTGACAAGTTTATACACTTTGAGTCAAAGTATATAAATCTAGTGGTCCACATTCTTCGTCCTGATATATTATTGTCAGTTCGAACTGATAATAGAAATATATATATATATATATAACACAATTTGTATATATTCAATCATTATTTTTTTTAAATACAATATTTTAAATAAGACAAGCAAAAATATCCTTTAAAAAATAATAATAATAATAACAAGCAAAAATGTAGTTTATATGCTCATCCACTATATAACAAAATCCAGAAAAATAAGAAAAATAAATGGTAAAAACCACAAAATAATTTATAAATTCACATGTTTTGTAAATTTGTTGTTCATTAAATATTAATATTAATATTAATAAACTCTCACCCGGTCCATTTGTAAAACCCGCGGGGTCGGTTTTTTATTACATCTATGAATCCAACTGGTAAAGTTACAGGAGAGCCAGCCGCCAAATTCGAATTTAGCGGTTATCCGTACCCTTCATTAAATCCCCAACTTACGCTCAATACACGCACGCGACACGCACGCAACAAGCCACGTTTATCTCTATCACTTAACCATTTCCACATTTATTTCAATTCTTCTTTTAATCACACACCATACATTTACATACATACATAGCATCCTTACACATACATGATACATAACGTCATCATAATCATCACCATCCACCACTTGTATTGCAAGTAACTGCTCTTCACTACCAGCCTATTATATATACCCCTCATCTTCCACCACTTTCTTTCTCCGAAAACCGACGCGTCAGTTACTACCACCAACTCAACAACAATGGCTAAGGTGAGTCAACTCGGCCTCTCAACTCGTTTTTTTTTTTTGCATGTCTTCCTTCTTCTTTTTCGTTCTTTCCTGAATAAAAGTCTTTCTTTTGTTTCTGTTCTTTTTTTTCTTTTTACAGAAGAAGAAGAACAATCAAAACAAAAACGAAAACAACAACAACAATGGCGGCGACTCCAAGACCCACAACGAGGGAGATCAGAAGGAGAAGAAAGATGGAGGAGAGAATAAGAAGGAAGCAGAGAAGGGTCCATTGACTGTGGTCTTGAAAGTGGATATGCACTGTGAGGGCTGTGCCTCCAAAATCGTCAAATGTGTACGCGCTTTCGACGGCGTCGAGTCTGTCAATACCGAGATTGCCTCCAACAAACTCACCGTTGTCGGGTCAACACTGGATCCATCCAAGATCCGAGACAAGCTCCAGAACAAGACCAAGAAACGGGTCGACCTTATATCTCCCCAACCCAAGAAAGACAAAGAAAACGACCCGAAACCCGACAACAAACCAAAATCAGACGAGAAAAAACCGAAAGAGGTTCATTAATTTAGTTACATGCGATTTCAAGTCTTCTTCTGTCACTCAACTGTCTCCCATTATAAAAAATTATATTTATTTATTTAGTATTTTATTGTGTACGTTTAATTAATTATATATATTAAACGGTTACAGCCTCCGGTGACGACGGCGGTTTTGAAGGTGGCGCTCCACTGCCAAGGTTGCGTCGAGAAGATTCACAAGCTTGTCTCCAAATTCAAAGGTGATCTACCGTTGCACCGACGGCGTCGTTTTTTCTTTTAAGTTACTGATTAAGTCGTCGTTTATGGAACATAACGGACGTTTGTTTGTTTGTTCGTTTGTGTTAACAGGAGTGAAGGATATGTCAGTGGACAAACAGAAGGATTTGATAACCGTCAAGGGAACTATGGACGTCAAGGCGTTGACTGAATGTTTGAAGGATAGACTCAAGAAGCCAGTCGAGATTGTGCCACCTAAGAAAGAGAAAGACGAAAAGGAATCCAACGGCGGAGGAGGCGGCGACAACAATGGCGGTGGAGGCAAAAAGAAGAATAAAGGCGGCGGTGGTGGTGGTGGTGGTGGAGATGGAGATGGTGGGCAGATGGCTGAAGAAGGTGGCGGTGGCGGTGGCGGTGGAGGAGTGAAAGTGGAGGGCAACAGAATGGAGTACATGGTTCCACCCGGGTTTGGGTACGGATATGGGTACCAGTTTCCTGTACATGATTACTACGGGTATCCGGCTGGACATATGCATGCTCCAGCTCCACAAATGTTCAGTGATGAGAACCCAAATGCTTGCTCTATCATGTGATCAGTGAAGTGGTGTTATTAGTTTATAAAATTTGTAAATAATGAACGATTAGAGAGAGAGTGGTCAACATTTTTGGGATGCTTGTAGACTCTAATTAGTCTATTTTGTGTTTTAAAAATCTATATAACAAATCACTATATTTTGCAGCCATTTAATTTTTATTAGTATTTTTTGTTTACTTTATTGTGAAGAATGTTTAGTTTTTTTTTTTTTTTTTTTTTTTCTTTATATTTTAATGGTCATAGAATTTCTAAAGGGTTTTGACTAATTGTTGGAGGAGATCATAGAGTTTTTTTTTTTTTTTTTTTTTTTTTTTTTTTTTTTGAAGAAAACGAATTTGGTTAGGTAAACATTTTGTACTCCTTTTTGTTTTTTTCATTGAAATCAACTAGGAATAGTAAGGATCGTGTTACCATATAGGATTTGTTCAATTACATGAGTGATTAGCGGTAATATTAGATTAAAATACAAAAGTATTTAAAAATTAAAAAGAAAAAAAAAAAATAGACCACTCTCAGATTATTCACTAGCTATAGCTAAATCCTGAAATTAATTAGTGATGACAACGGTGAACTTTTCACTTAGTGATTGATATGTTCGCCCCCAACGCTGGTAGATGTTCAGATAAATGATTTTTAAATTGACAGTTTAAATCTTAACGACAGTAAAAAGTTTTTTAAAAAAAAAATTTACCCGACATAATCGGTATATCTAGATAAGTTACAGGTTAATGAATTAAGAAAAATAAATAAGATATTCAAAGCAAAACATAGAACTCTGGACCTCTGCCGAATATGATTGAATGGTAGCATTTAGAATTAATGTATCGAAATAAATTTTTACCACATAACGTGATATTAATGAGATTGAATGCATATAATGGAGGGGATAGTTACGTATGAAGAAGGCACCAGGATGAAGTATGAAAGAGAAATAAAATAGAAATGGTAAATAGTGTGGGGTCGAAGGATGAGAGGTCGCATTCGGGCATTCCCCTAAATCCAGGAGAGCCGGAGTAAATATATATATATATATATATATTGAAATATTGAATTGAATGCAAAAATGATCTGGAAGATTCTTTTAGCTCATTAAAATCTGTCCATACCTACCCTAACCTATTTTCTATCTTTCTCTTTTTTGTTTTTTCACCTATTCAAATCTTGCCATTTCAAAACCAAGTCAAATCAATTTGAATCTGTTTGGTTTTATCTTTTTAGTTAAAAAATAAAAAATAAAATAAATCTTTTTTATACTTCAATTATATATATTAATGACAATATTAATCTAAATTAAAATTATTAAACAAGATAAAAAAAATTCTAAATACATTTAAAACTTTATTATTTATTTTAGAAATCAACGTTTTTTTTTTTCCTTCCTAAAATATCTTCTTCTTTTTTTATCTAATATTTTAAAGTTGGCAATTTCAAATCTTCGATTGAAAATCCAACAAATTAGAAGGAGAAAAATATATTAAGAAAAACTAAAATGAAAACAATTGTATCATCATAGCAGGCAAAATAATGAAATTTTTTAGGTCGAGTTAGTCGGTTTGATCATGTTGTTTTTAAACAATCGTTAATTTTACTTTAGAAAATCAAATCAATCCATCTAAATTGGTTTGGTTTAGATGATTCAATCAGTTTAACATAGTTATGCCCCACCTCTACTTTCCATAATTCCCACTTAAATTCAATATATATATAATTCAGAATATTTTAAAATTGTTTTGAGTGTTGAAATTACATAAACCAATTTAAGTTATTTTTTTTAAAAAAATAAATTTAAGTTAAATTTCGTATTTCAATAAAAGGATTGTATCAATGTAAGTTCTAATGAAAGATTGAAAAAGTGTATACAAACACTCGTATCTCCATTTTCAAATCTTATAAATATACCTATAATGTCCTTAATAGAACTTTAAATTACTTTCCATGATTGATGTAGTTATATAAAATTAATAAGAAATAGAGGATATATATGGTATTTCATTTTTTAAAATTTGTTTACAATTATTAGCACGGTACAATTACATTTCTATACTTGAAGGATTCTAAAATTACATAAAGTTTAAAAGCTCATTACCCAAAAGTTGTTAACATGTTATTGTGGATGGCTGGCTGTATGCCTGTTTTCATTGAAATATGACATTTCATCCTTCTGGATTTTTGAACATCCATTTTGCAAGGCATTTGACAGAAATCAGCATCACGGGTTTGTTACTGTACAATATAATTTGCACACCTATACGCCTATACGCCTATACTTCTATTTTTGGGCAAACATTATCTCCATGTCACATCACATGGGTTTTCCATTTATATTTATTATATACCTGACCATTAATTTAATTTAATTTTTTTGTTATTTTAATTGTGGATTGGGAAGAGAAAAATAAAATTAGAAGAAAAGTCTGCGTCGATGTCTTTATGTTGTGAGAGTAAATGTCTACCGATTGTAAGGGTGGCTACGGTTCGATTTTAGACCAAAACCGGAGGTTTCGGTTTGGTAGCCATCTAAAACTGAAATCGAAACAAAAAATTCGGTTTAGTACATAGTTTAAAACCGGTGGTTTTACGGTTTCAGTTTTGGGTATGGTTTCGGTTTTGATTTTGGTTTCGGTTTCAGTTTCGGTTTCGAGTGGTTTTTCAAAAAAAAATAAAATAAATAAAAAGTGTCACGTGGCAATTTCTGATTCGTCGATTTTTTTTTTATAAAAAAAAACTGGTGGTTTGAACCGCGGATAAAACCATCTGTTAAACCGCTGGTTTGTAGGCCACCGAAACAGAAACCGAAACCAAAACTGGAACCGGAACCGAACCGAAACTGAAACCATCGGTTTCCAACCGGTTTTCAAACCGACGGTTTAGGTTCTGGTTTTCGATTTCGGTTTGGCACTTTCGGTTCCGGTTAAACCGACGGTTTACCTGAACCGTGACCATCTCTAACCGATTGTAGAAGTAAATAATCAGACTACATATGTAGTAATTGATCTCGATCGGTTCTGATAGACAATTGACTATATCAAATTTATATATATATATATATATAATATCAATGTACATTTTCATGCTTCTTGAAAAAAATAAAGAAAATTTTTATTCACCTTTTTTTCAGTCATTAACATTTTCCATCTTCTATAATTTTAAAAGTTAGTTCAAAATTCGAAAATTAGTAAATAATTTTTACAACATTCTATATTAAATTCCAATAAGCTTAATCCTCCATGTTTATTAGTCACTATACATATATATATATACTATAGTTATAGGAAAGTTTTGAAAGAATTCTCTCATTTTAAAAAAATAATAATAATAATAATTGGGGTATCAATACAATCAACATCCATCAAAAAAAAAATATATATATAATCAACATCGTTTTATCTAATAATTATAATAAATAAATAATAAGCTATCTGAAAGAAAAAAAAAACAAATACAAAATTGATAAATCAGAATTCTTAAGGAGAAGGGCAGCTGACGGTACAAAACTACAAACCAGAAGAAAACATAGGGGTCCCACAATAAGAAAAAAATTGAAGAAGTGGGTCCCACCGTCCCACAGGGGACCTACCAATTATTAGACAAAAGAATAGGACCATGAACGAACCTGCGAAACACGCTTTATTTTTTTTATTTTTTTTGAAAATGTCTTTATTAGGTGTATTACAATTGTATATATGGAGAGAGAGAGAGAAAGGTGGTGTCGTTTTGAGGCGTTGTTGTGTTATCAGTTGTCGTTTGTTTAGACAGAAGAAGACAGTGAGCAGAGCTACCGCGATACTGCGTTTTATTGGAAACGTACATAGTACACCGGTAATGCCTCTTGCTTTTATACTTCCCACTACAGGACACGTTACCCACTCCACATCCCTTTGTTTTTTTCTTCTCTTAATCTCTTCACATTCCTTTGCAAACCTAGCCCTCTATTTGTTACTTAATTGCAACAATGCCATTGTTCCTTCGATCTGACACGGGTCATAACCGTACGTTATGGTTTATTGATATCTAATGAGATCCAATGTCATTGTTCCTTCGATCTGACACAGAGTCAGGACCGTACGTTATGGTTTATTGAGATTTAATGAGATCAACAGCTATAAACACACAGTTGGAAATAAAACTCCTGCTATTACATGAGATCGAAGGAGGGATACTAGTGAGACTAAAGTGCATTCTAGAATATCATTCGTGGTATGTTTTAAAATTACTTAATATAATTTAAGTTTAATTTAACCCATTTCAAAAAAAAAAAAAAAAAATTAGTATTTAAACTTATTTATTAATAGATTTAAAATCTGTTTAAAAATAATTCATACAAAAATTTAGAAATTAAACATGTTTTGTTGAAATATTTTGAGAAAAAGAAACCAAATATAAAATTCTTTAAAAAATTTATAATAAATAAATAAATAAATAAATAAATTCTTACTCAATAAAATATATAGTCAAATTTACTAAAACTTTTTAGTATGTAAATATTATTTATTGAAGTGACTGTGTTTTATATTGATTTATATGAACAGAGAGAGCAAAAAAGATTCCTTTATTATGATATTAAAAAAAAAAAAAAAAAAAAAAACATCATGAATGGCAATGGCAGGTTAGCTAAAAATAGAGGCAAAGACACGACCCTTCATTAACTCGTCGTTTGGTGCGCACGTGGATCCTGATCAGCTGCCTTAATTACAAATGAAAGATAATGATGTGAGTGGCATGCATGCATCATGCAACATGAATGTCCCCATCATGATGCTGCCACATGCAATTCAAACCCACCTCTTTCCATGAAACGAACTGGAAAATTCCTTTTATAAAGACTTGGAAAAAAAAAAAAAAAAAAAAAAAGTGGAAACACCAGAAGCGCTTTTCGAAATTTTTATTGAGCTTTTTTGGTAATAAACAAAAGCATGTATGTATTGTCTTTGTAGCTAGTGGGTGTGTAGTAATTCCAAAAAAAAAAAAAAAAAAAAAAAATCTGGCGAATGGGAAACGGAATTTTTTTTTTTTTTTTAAATAAAATAAAATCAATAGAATATTCTAGGCTACTTCTAACCCAAGTTAATTCTTACATATCTTTCAAAATCAATAGAATATTCTAGGCTACTTCTAGCCTCTTGCCTCTTACCTCTTGCCTCGATGGTCGGAGTCTTTAGGTGGAACAACCCCATCTTTAGCCATAAAATCTCAAAATGTAGAGAGCCATTTTCTAAAAAATGGGAGTAGTATTCTGGACCGTGTTTATAAGGTCTAATCTCGCTGAGTCACGGTAGCAGTTGTAATTAAAAAATATATATATATATATTGAATATGAGAGTTGATTCCAAAGCCCATGTGAGCTTAAAGGTTGCTTTGAATCCTTTTCCTTTAGATGTGATCATCATTGCATGAGCTCAACTCCATGTGGAAAAGAGGTCGTGATTAAAGAAGGAAAAAATAGCTTCATTTTGATTGAAAAGTCTTTTTCCATTGCTACACTAAATATTATATTTCAAAGAGTTTGAAAATTATGTCAATTTTGTTTGTTAAGGGAATGATTTATAATAAAAAATCAGATTATATTTAATTAAATAATACCGACAGAATTGTTTAAATCAAACATCACAATAATAAACACGGCTTGGAATCTTGGATATGGACTTCTCTACAAATGAATATGACACTCTGTGTTATGAGATTTTACTAATTAATTATCTAATTGGAACTGACAATTAGGTTTCGTATATATATTAATTAATTACAGCTTCTCAAAAGGGAAAACAATGAATTAAAAATAAAAATAAAAAAGTTGATAAGTATAAGGCAGACTTTACTCTTTAGGTATTAAATTTTTTGGGAAATGGAAATATTTGGAGTTTTTAGAGGTGAGTCAACTGTAAATTGCAGTTGAAATGAGCTTTATGTTGCAACTGCATTTCCTGGAAATTGGAATGTCGAAAAAAGATAGAAACGTAAAGCAGAACAAGGGTTTCAAACTTTCAATTCCTGCAGTTCCCTTTGCTTTGCTTTGCTCAAGACTTTTTTTTTTTTTTTTTTTTTTTTCAAATTCTCCAACCAAGGTGTTGACTTAAAATTTTTAATATATTAATTTACTAATATTGTGATATTCTCTTCGTTATTGTTATGAAGAAGAGCAATCCTAAAACTACATCCCTACCCTATAGATTAAAGTTTTGTTTTGCTTTGTTTTGTGCACTGGCTTCTGATTATCTATTAAGGTATACAGTGTTTCTCGTTGGGTTGTAAAATCCGAATAAGTAATACCGAAATATGTTGAAGTAACGTCCCTATAGAAATATTTTAGTTTAAGGGGATTCCGAGATAGTTTTCACTTTTCACCCCAAGACTTTTAAAGTTTTATTATATATATATACTATTGTAATTTTAGGGTTTTAGATTACGTGAGAGATAGAAAGAAAGAGCATAATAGAGAAAAAGAGTGTCTCACTATTATAATTAACACCCGATTTGATAGTGAAAGTTGAGAGCTATTGGACTCCGTAGTTTTGTATTTTTATTGAACATATATGGTAGTATATATGACCCAATTTATTAAACACCATCTTAACAAAGTTGAAGCTTAATTAATAAAACAGACAATATAATTGTTTAGAATTAGAGGGGTTAATTTAGAGATGCACGTACATTTGGGGAATGGGGATGGATATAGGTCCCCTCCATCCCCATCCCCATCCCCATCCCCATCCCCACTTCCCAAACCCTTCCCTCATCCTCCCCCATTTCCTCATTTGGGGAAAATGGGGATGACGAATTTTGGGGGAGGTATATCCATCCCTAATATCAGTTCCCCATTTTCCCTATTTCCCTATTTGACTAAAAATTACAAATTAAACTAAAAAAACAAACATTCCATTACAAATCTTGAGAGGAGATTTTAGATTTTGTCTTTTTTTTTTTTTTAAGACAATGTCTAAACCATAAATTTGAAACACCAATATGTCTGTAACTCAAAATTTAAAACAGAATCCCACATTTCAAGTCTAATAATACTGAAAAACCAAAAAGCTCAAAGAGCAACTCATCCATCTTAAAACCCTAGCTTGGTGCGGCGCCAGTGCCTGCGCTTCGCATTGTACCTGATGGTGTTGTCGGTTCTCATGCGGATCCAGTGAGGAATGGGCCTGTTTTGCCTCATCTTCTTCGCTAACTTCTTCTTGATAATGAGCGTCTTGTGTGACGGCATTTTCGCTATTGGAGGAGAGGGTGGAGCTGTTGCTGCTGCTGCTTAGATTTTGTCTTTAAAAAGAGTAAATTAGTATATATAGTTAGGGTTTTCATAGAATTAAAAAAAAATTAAAAAAATATAAATTATAATTATATTTATATATGTTTGGAGGAAATGTTGAAATGGGGATAAAGGACCTTCCCCCACTCCCATCCCCATCCCCATTTCAATATAATTATATTGAAATGGTGTTGGGAAAAGGTCCCTCATCCTTATCCCTATTTGAATCTGGGGATGAGAATCATCCCCATCCCCCTCTCCCCCTAATGATGGGGACGTTAGGATTTGGGGATCATGGAGAAAATGTGCATCTTATGATCTTTTATGATCTTTCTTTTAATAAATGTGAATGGACACACTAAAAACTGACTTGAAAAAGGTGGAAAGTAAAGAGGAGCGAGGGAATTTGGGTGGATGAATTTAATTAATGTGCAGGTATTTTTAAATAAAAAATAAATACAACAAATTAAAGAATAGCAAGTAATAAAGATAAAGATAAAAGATGCAAGATCTGTACCCAATATTAAATGGGTCCTGTCTATTCCAACTTTTTTTTTGAAACAAAAATGTTAATAGGTTTCTATGTATCCTATCGTAATAATTGATACAATAGATGATCGCTTTTCTTCCCACCTTTTTTTTTCTTTGAAAGAAAGCCTTTCTTGTCGCTTTTAGATATACAGTAATAATATATATAGATTTTATATTATCGGTTCGTCCTGATAATAAATATATCATGACGAAAAATATGGACCACTAGATTTATATACTTTGATTTAAAGAATATGCATTTGTCAAAATTTCTCCATAATCTATGGTCCACATTCTTCGTCCTAATATATTTATTATCAGGACGAACTAACAATAGAAAGATTGATAGTATATATATATATATTTCCTAATTTCAGTTCGTCATGACAATAAATATATCAAAAAGAAGAATGTAGACCATTAGATTTACATACTTTGACTCAAAGTGTATACATTTGTCAAAACTTCTCCATAATCTATGGTCCACATTCTTTGTCCTGATATATTTATTGTGAATAAACTGACAATAGAAAAACTGTATATATATATATATTATATACAAAAAATAATGAACAAGATTTTTATCATTTCTTATCATATGACAGTAATTTGTTTTGTTAATTAAAAATCTCATTATACAGACACATCAACTCTTAGCACAGGAAGTTGTGCACATCTCTCACATATCGGTAGTTAGAGGTTTGAATCCTACCATACATATTTTAAAAGCATGTGTGGAGATCAATTTATGGAGGAAGATATCCGAGCCGCATATGTATTGTCTTATTCTATAGTATGGAAAATATTTCAGTATTTATATATTAATTTCTCAGTTTCTAAGCTCCTCACAAATCTTATTTTACATCTGTTAGTTTTTCTACGTAGTTATAATGCTATTTTTTTTTAATTTTTTTTATTTTATAAATTTATGTTATAATTAAGCTGGAGGAAGAACAGTTAAACTTCTAATAAATTTGGAAAAAAAAAAAAAACAAATTAAAGGAAAAGCTAATTAAAAAGCTAGTTATATTAGGTAATTAGAGTCTGAATTTTGATTAAAGAAAACAGTAACACTGATTGGCCTAAGCTAAAGGAAGTTTCTTTGTAGATGAAGCATGATAGAAAGAACCTGTATTATCCATCCTTTTTCTCTTTGCCAAGTTTCTTTTGAGTCACATCTCTCAACCACAAATCAAAGTACTCTTCTCCAAAAACCCTAATCAATGTCAATATTGCCATCATTACATTCTATATATATAGGTTAGGTGTTGTAATTTGTAAACTATTTCTTGAACGGCTCATACAATTTAAGTAAAAGAGAGAAAAAAAAAATAGTGAGTCGAATCCGAGTGTTTTTTTTTTTTTTTACTGTAAACAATAATTTGATAGTATATAGAATTTGAGTGTTGATGCGTTCCGTAAATACAGACTTATGCCGAATCAAATAAATTTTATATATCTCTTTCATTATTTTGTTTTAAGAGATGTAAATTGTTTGATTAGTAAATAAATAATAATAATAATATTATTAATAATTTTCATTTATTGTAAACTGAGCTGCAAATTGCAACGTGTTGTACAAGGTGTCCATTGAAAAGAAAAGCATTGAAAGGTGCCTTTTTGGCTTATATTTTTTCAAACATCAAAGTCACCATTATTTTTCTGTCTCATGATTTCTTTCATTGAAAATGTATATATGGAAATTAGAAAGCAAACATAATAATTAAGAGGAACAGTAGCATTGACCATTAGGGCTCGTTTGGTACGCTGTATTGTATTGTATTGTATTGTATTGTATTGGATTGTATTGGACTGTATTGAATTGGATTGTATTATTCTTATACAATCATGTGTTTGGTGATATTTTGTATTAGATTGTATTATGCTGTATTAACTAATACAACCTTATATTCTGTATTAGATAATACGATATCCACCGTATTAGACCAATTAAAATGTATTAGCTAATACAATACAGTAAACAGTGCAAAATAAACCAAACATTGTATTGTATTATTCTAATACATTTTAAACTCCTAATACAATACAATGCGGCGCACCAAACGAGCCCTTAGTGAATTATTTTCTATATCTTGTTTGGATTTGAATCATCTACTGATCTGAATTTTTTTATGTATGTGATTGATTGTTGATAAATTGGTTGTGAAAATTAATCACATCTTAATCACCTATTCATTGCAATATTTATGTATCCTAAGATTAAGTGAGATCTTATAAAAGATCAGATCAACAGATGATCAAGATTCATTTTGTTTTTGTCATGACTTGTTTAATTTCCAAGTCAAGGTCTTCCAATTCGATCTTCTTCCTATTAATATTGTGAAAAGAGCATGCAACATCGTGGTCGTATGATTACAAAGTTTAATGTGGAAAATGATAAATATATGTAACGACTAATGACCATGTTTTCCAAGAGGACCAAAACCCTACCTTTACGTGTAGACTTATAAGGGTCATCAACTTGTTGACTAACATCTTTCAAAAATAAAAAATAAAAAAAATTGTTGACTTACATTATTAATATTTGTCTGTTTCGATTCTATAGATCTTGTTTATATTTTATATAAACAAGTTGAACTTTCTAAATTAAGTTTTCAATCTTGATCCAATCAAATCCTGTTTAAGAAGATTGAAATCTAATTTTTTTTTTTATTTATTTATTTATTTTTGAAAGGGCACCTGAAAACCTGAAAAACCAGATCCAGGGCAAGGATATAACCATAACTGGGACTCCACAAATAAAGTTAGTCGAGCACAAGCCCAGAACAGAGTCCCACATCTGGAGAAAACTGCCCACACATAAGTGGGAATACAACCAAACAGAAAACTAAACAAACTGGAAATACAAACAAACGAACTGCAAATATGGGTCTGTTGTAGATGTTTATCTATGGATATCCGGCCATGGCATCATAGTTACCATTATCTATTAAGTTTTTAGTAATTAATAATATACATCTAATGTGTGATGATGAATTGATGATCCATGAATCTCAATCACAGTTTGTTGTCTGAACGTGCATGTACATGTTCGATGCTTGCCTGTATGCATGAATAATGCTTCTCAGAGATTCAATTCCTCGATGAAGATATCATCAATATTAAACTTTTGCTTGATTAAAGTTGTTTAAATAATTAATTAACACAAGTGCAATTTAATTTGTATTATCGAAACACGATCAGGCATCAACAGAGATGAAAATTTAAGATGAACAACTACTATATTTGTTTCTCGGTTAAAGATTAATAGGAAAACGAAAGATGAACATGTAAGACCATCTCCAATGCATATGATAATTTGTCAATGCTAAATTTGGTACAAAAAAAATAAAAATAAAAATAGTAAAATGTTATATTTGGTACATTATTTTAGCATTGTACTCCAATGCATAATTCTATTTGAAATGCTATTTTTTTTAAAAAAAAAATTATAAAAGTTAACCAATACAATTAATGCATTTAAAAATGGAAGAATATTGAGTGTCCGTTTAGAAGAGTTTGTCTACTGGCTAAGAGAACTTTTTTAATTAAAAAAGTTTTTTTCAATTTTTTTGGTATCATTTGGTTGTCACTTAGTAGAACTTTTGGATGATTAAAAAAGTTGTTTTACATCTACTTGTAGAAGTTCAAATTTAAAGTTTTTCCAAGTAAATCTTTTGAAGTGTTTTTAATAACACTAAAATCTTCAATATAACCTTATAATTTAATATTTGTTAGAGTATTTATGGATGGAATAGATTTTGATCGACATATCATTAATGAACATTAAACTTAAATTACTTTAAATATTTAACAAAATATATAAAATGGCATTTTTAAAATTAAAAACAACATTTATTTGGTATGGGCAATACTTTGTGTTTTGTGCATGTATTAATATATGCCCAAAATTGAAATATACATGTTTTGTACATTGGGCAGGCCCACAGGTGAACTGGGCCTTACTCAAGCCCATTTCCATACCCGACCCAAGTTTTTAAATGCAGTTTAAAACTAATTCGAATTTTATATATATATATATCAATAATGCTACTTTGTCCAAATTTGGTACTCAAATGACGTGGATCACTATAATTTATTCATTTAAATTGTATTAGATTTATATGATTTAAATTGTGATATCACATCATTTAGACACCAAATTTTGCCAGAATAACATTATAGATAAACATACTCAAAAGTCAAATTCTACATTTTTTTTGGTCACATCTGTGTGACTTCTTACCTACTCAAAGAGGTTTTCATCTGAATTAGGTTTAGTTGTTCTTAATTGCTCTCTATTAAACCTAACCTGATTTGAGGTCTGGATGTGTGGTCCTTCCTTCCGTGGCTATACATATATTTTCAAAAATAAACTGTCAAAGACTCATTATTGTGGACATTTCCTCACAATAATTATGATGGATAAAATATCAATTCAAATTAAATGGATTCAAAACAATCTTACTGTATGAATCATGATTATAAATTCTCTCGTTTTAACATAAGAAACGAGTTCGATATTAAGATTTTGGAGAAGTGAAAAAACTGTTTTTATGTATTTGTAAGGCTTTTTTTTTTTTTTTTTTCTACGGATGAGATCCGTCCGATGACATGCTCTTCATATCTATACCATCGAAGTAGTGGGTTTTAGTCGTATTCCTGATTTTGTAACACCAAATTAATTGTAATGCTAAAAAAACTTTTTCTTGATTTAAAAAAAAATAAAAATAAAAATAGTAGCAGGATTATAAGTCATGTTGTCCAACTCTAATTTTTTCTTAATAAATTTGTACTTTTGAAAGAAACTAAGGGGGGTGTATTGGTTCAAGATTTTATTAGACAATTTGGGGAAGAAAAAGTCTAGTGGTATTGGATTAAGACTTTTTAACAAGTTAGATAAGTCCGGTGGTATTCGATCAAGACTTTTAAGATTTTTTTTAAAAGTCCATATTGTGTTGTGGTATTGGATCTAGACTTTTAAAACGTTTTTTAAAAGTTCATATTGTCTTGTGGTATTGGATCTAGACTTTCAAAAGGCAGCAAATTGTCTGCTGGTATTGAATTGAGATTAAGATTTTTAGGATTTCATAACAAAATGGATTTTCTAGACTTTTTAGTGATATTTATAAATAGCTTTAACCCAAAATTGTCTTGTCCTCTCTCTCAATACTTTCAAGACTTTTTATTTTATTTCAGATAGTTGATGGGTGTATTGGTATATAATAAATGTGGCGGCTAAACATGCAAAAGACAACATAAAAATACACTTGAAAGTCGAATACCAAATGACTGATAAAATGTCTCTATGAATCAAAGATAGTTTTATGCTACATTTCCACGATCCCAACACCACCACCGGTATGTAAAATCTTTATGACTATTAGTAAAAATTGATCAAATGTTTTATCCACATCTATAAAAGATGGATTTAGCAAAAAAGTAAAGATAAAGAGGGAGTTGATTTATATATATATATACACTTGATAAAAAAAAATATAAAAAAAAAGCTGGTCCATTACTGATAATATCACCCTTTGTGTAGATTGAGTTCAAAGACAAAAAAAGATGGTCATCATTTCTATTGATTTATTGCCTGAGCGAGTTAAAAAGATATGAGTCTCGCATAAAACCATGTTTCTATAAAATTTAGATACATGTTTTTTTTTTTTTTTTTTTGAAATCCAATAACGGAAGGGTATGCCGAAACTTGTCAAGAGCAAGCACTAGTTGACCATTTGGAGTTTTTTTTTTCTTTTAAATATGTATAATTAAATCTTATATATCCATTTTTTTGTTATTTACATGTATATTAAAAAAAATTATTGTCATGCCCCAACCCCCTAAATTTTACCAATGCATACATAGTCTGTATATCAACTCATCTCACCAGACTTGAATAATCTATTACTAACATGAAAGGTGGACGTACATTGTACACACCACTAGAGGAAAATAAAAAATAAAAAATTAAAGAGCAATGAATATTGGAGTTTGATAACATATGAATTAATGAAGTCCAACAAGTCAAACGGAAATACTTCAGTGTTCAAGTTATTTTATTTCCCTATTTCATGTCATTTCTGGTGAGGTAGTGGGGGATGGGTTGTTGATTATTATATTTATTTCATATGGTGACATTTTCTGCACCGTATGAATCAGCTGAAGGTTATGTGATGGTTGGTGGTATTTCAAAATTTTATTACTTCTCTTCATAGCTTATACGTGTTTCTCATTCAATTTTAGTTGTTCAATGAGTACCCTTAACAAGATTATAGAACACTAGAACTTGGAGAGAAAATTGAATACTACAATTGACTCTTGAAAGTCTATATTTTTAAGAGTCCAAAAAGTCTAGAAATAAAATCTAGATAATCTTAATAGTCTATAAATAAAGTCTACAGACTCTTTCAGAATCCTAAAAGTCTAGTCCATATAATTCTAATAATCCTAAAAGTATAATCCTAACAATCCTAATAATCCTAATAATCCTAATAATCTTACAAATTCATAAAATCCTTGCACCTAAAAATTGTCTATTAAAATCCTAATCCAATACACGCCCCTAAATAACTTTCGCATAACTACCCAACAATTATATACATCGTTAGCTAAATCCATTTTTGAAATATTTATAAATTTATAAAACAAAAATATATTATTTTTTCCTTAAAACTGATAATTAAGCACACCAATCCGAAATAATTATAATAAAAATTAGAAATTGCACGTGTAGTTTATGAAAAAAAATCTGAACAAGTGGATAGAAAAGGCTAATTAAGCAAGTAAGAACAAAGTGCACGTGTATTTCTCAAATCTCTAACAAAAGTACTATGCGGGCCAGCTGGAAGTGTTGGGCCCATCTTAGGGGCATCAAATTCAGCCCACAATCCCATCAAAAATATGTCTAAGTTTTCAATGAAAAACAACAAAACTAACAAAAATAATACAAGGATAACATCAAATTCAAAAGGTTCATTTTCTTTATCCTAAAAAGGGTTTTCAAAGAACAGGATTGGAGGATGTGATTTAGTAGCTACCCCACCATGTACTGTTTGTAATTTCTTCCAAGGTTTTGAAACATTGTACAGTAATATGTGTAAAATAAAATAAAAAGTAATCTGTCTTTTTTGTAATTTCATCGTAATTTATTATTATTATCTTCTTAATCAAATCAATATCAGGACTTTCTAGAATTCATTTCAATTCAATCCATTCAAATTGATCTCTATAAGCAGTAGCTAATTAATTAAGCTAGCTTTGAAATGTATTTATTTTTCTTGAAATCATACACATAACATTATATTGATTGATATATTATAATTCTCACTTCACAGTTCACATGCATATTGTAGTCAATCGGATCTACAATTGATTTAAATCGTTGGGTGGGCACTGGCAACCTGTAAAACGAGAAAAAAAAATAGAGCGATAGCGGACCACAGAAGGGGGTGTTCCATTGGGAGGACTCTCCGACGCTCAAGTTAGTTATTTGTTCGATTAACCAAATGAGAGAAAAAGATAGACAAACCGTAGCGCTCGATATGTCAAATCGAGCTAATTGTTAATGTGATTAAATCATTGCCGTAGTTCGAACGATCTGATTGGTCGATATTTTGGAGGATGGGTTCCCAGGTTCGATGTAGATCAATCAATGTTTAGGTTGATCAATGTATCGAAGACTTTGGTGGATCGATCCCTAGTTGGTTCCTTGACTCGACGTGGATTGATCGTGGATTGGGTCGATCGAGTTTTGAGAATGACTAGATCGATCACTATGAGATCGTAGAATAACAATTAATGCTGAGAGATAATTGCTGAGCTATATTTTGAGAGCTTTCGAGTATATGAGTTTAGAATATCAGGACTCCTTTATTTGAGAAGAACGCTGGTATTTATAGTGAAGCCTTTGGAGCCTTCACCAATCATGTCTTTTATGAGAGTGTGATTGTCGGCCTCTTTATTGCCTGTTTTGATTCATTTGAATATGGTAATAAGGGCATTGTTAGACATTGGGATTCGTGTAATGTTTGACATGATTATGACTGTTTGAATTGCTATCGAGCACTTGTTCGTTTGGTCAGATACTCTAGTGGGTTGGGTCATGCTTTTGAGCCTATTCCCTTATTGGTCCGTGTTGGGTTTTAGTTATTTTGATCTTTATTTGGTTCTTTTAAAAGTCGAAACAAGCTTGAAATTCTTTTCTTTTAATTAATTTATGGGCTTGCGTCTTGGGCCGAAGGTCCATTTTTTTGGCCACCACACATATATAAAGAGTTGAATAATAAAATCTGATTCAACATGATAATTGCATTCGAGACTCTAGCCTTCTTTATAGCAATAAAAGACTTTACCAGTTTGTAAACAACGAATTGAAGAGGAGTTCATGATCCTAACTATCTTTAGCTTCGCAACACAATTAATAAAATACTTGAAATTTCTTTTGGTATATGATGATTGATGATATATATTAATTAATTATCTCCCAACATGAAGTACTGCTTTGACACAAATGCCATTGCTGATTGATGATTGATGATTGATGATTTGATAATATTTTTGATTTCCCATGTTTCGTTGTCACTTTCTTATAGGTATACTGCACATTTTCTTTTCATGTATATCCCAAATTAATGCTAGCAGGAAATTAATGATTATTGTGCAAGAGGTCGGCAGTCTACTGTATATTAATATCCAATTGTTACATATATATATATATATAAGGCCGACATGAAGAAATTAACCTAATGATTAATTCTATTTAATTTAAATTAATTTTTATTAAGTAATTATCATCAAACTTGAACCTATTATTTACTTACAGATATACAAGAGTGTGCATAATTTATATATATACATTATAGATACACCAAGAATTACCTTGTTACAGCTCTTTCCTCTCCCGTTTTTCAACTTCATCCATATGTATATATATATATATATATATATCTCCAGTCTCCTTAATCGATCGGTGCTAGCTATTTCATCCACCTAACACGGACCAAACATATATCTTTTTCATGCCTAATACAAAATTTGCTCTTATTGGTTGGTAGGACAACCACTCCTCTAATAACGATGTCATAACTATTTCAATCGAATTCATACAATATTTATATCATGTTCTTCATATCAATGCATTGCATGTTAAGTCATTTTCCACAAAATCTACAAAAAGGATCACAACTCAAGCCAGTAGTCGATCTACACAATCCCATCGCCCATTGCAGGTTATTGTCAGCCTGTGTGTGTAGTCTTTTTCCTATGAAATGAATCAAAAAAAATACAAGTTTTAATTAAGAAAATTGTATGTGACTAAAAATAAAGTTTTAAAAATTTAAAACTTGAACTTTGAACATCGTTATCACCAAATCGTATAGGCCGATGGTGGTCCTCACGTAAATATTTCTTATAGTCCACATTTTCTTCTCCAATTATTATGTGGTTGTATCCCGAATACTAATGCTAGCTGGAAATCATAATCGTGCAAGTGGTCGACTGGCTAGAATATCTCATTGTTAATTAGTATATTCTACTGATGAATTTAATTTAAATACAAAAAGACACTGCAAACTAAACAAAAGTCATGCATTCTAACTCATGTTGTCAAAGATTAAGTACACTTTAATGAAAAATATTAGACTCAAATTTATTCTTTTTACTAATCGTGTTCCGGTTAAGATTAATTCTAAAACATGCTCAACCCTAATATTTATTCTCACGAGAGGAAGTTATCCCATCAGTAGAACAACATAGTCAGATGATTCATGGGTGGTTTTTTCTAGGAAATCAGTGGGAGATAAGAAGGGTCCCAGTTACAGCCTAGCTCTCCAAGTTTGATCAGTGGGGGTCGATAGAGATAGACAGATAAAGAAATAAAGAAAACAACAACATGCAATATTACTGCAATTATTATAATAACATTATCACGAGGTTAAATAGTGTATGAAGACACGTGTCACTTGGTTATTGGAGAGTCGTATAAATCCCACGTGACCAGTAGCTTCACTTCACGTGGCCGGAGACCAGGTTGGTTTATATCATTCTGATACTGACATAATAAATTATGAGACGGTATCATCTTTCTTTTTAAAACATCTGCTGCTCTCTTTAATCTCTCAAAGAAATTGCATAGCAGCTCTGTAGATCTCTCACTTTTTATATAAATATTGTCCCTTACAATTGGGAAGTTGTCAGAGAGATGATCAGTAGCCAGCTAGCTCTTAGCTCTCAATATATATGATGATCAGAATTATAAGCATATTATATTGCTGAGACCATGAAGTAGCTAGCCTTTATCTGCATTTGCACCTGCATCTGAATGTGATTGTGTTTATTTGGTTTGTGATTCGAAAACCAAGGCCACCAAAAAGTTTTATTATGATCAGTAACTGGTACTAGCTACTACTTTCTCATATTAATTAAAATACCAGACGATGCAATGTTCAGGTGCAGGTGTTTATGCAGATGAATGCCATTTTAGCTACTTGCTTTCACATCTGTTTATGTTATCAACATGGTTCTTCTTTCTCTATCTCTCTCTCTATGTGAGAGAAAATAAGGGTTTTGTTTTCTGTCCATATTATATTCTGTGTGATTGATCAAAAGGGATTTCAATTCATTGATACTTTGAAAACAGATCTATCAATGAACAAGGCCAGGGATCGTGATAATTATATATATATATAGGGCTTTTCAAGGTAACAAAGATCCTCTCTCTCTCTCTCTCTCTCTCTCTCTCTCTCTCTCTCTCACAACACACACGTAGACATATGTTGTTGCCTTTTAGGAACATAAATATATATATAGCTTGCAATGATTACACCATCTTAAAGTTGTATCACTGATCTAATTACACGACTACTTCTTAACCTGATCTCAGATCATCTTAATTAATTTGATATTCTCTCTAGCGATTATATATATTTTATACTAAAATCTCTTTTTGATGAACTGGAAATGATGTTTGCAAAAGCTAGATGCTGCTTCTGATCTTGAAAAGTGTTTATAACCTGCAGATACAATTAAAGCTTGGAGGAGGGAACCAGAAAGTACATCAACAATCGAAACCCTAGCAGGTAAACCCTCGTTGAGCATCTGCTTTTGTCACGTTACTTGGGACAACAAAATTAATTGTGTGTATTATATTTGACTTGCTATGGGATTCTTCCCTTTTGGATTCTTAATATAATACATAACAGAAGGATCATGCTCATATTTACAAGAAGGATTCTCAAAATTGAACTTTCAAACTTGTTTTTATATACTTTTGCCTTCTAATTAATTGTGTTCTTGAGTAGGTCAGCCTCAAATAAATCAAGTTTGAAAGCCAACATATGGTTGGCTATATTAATATTCATTTATAAATAAGAAGGTGGGATTAAAAGGTGGGATGCCAAACGTTACTCAAACGAGAAGAATTAAGGTATACTTTGGGGTGACATATTTCAAGTGTTCCTGAGGAACAACTTTACCTTTTGGGTGTTACATTGATCCAACTTCTTAATGTCTTCTTGCTCATTTTATATATGAATGTGAGGAATTGATAATTTATATACACTCAAAACTTCAATCCAATATATATGTTGATCTAATAAAGTTTTCATATATCAATATATTTAAATTAAGCTTATATATGTTTGGTTGTTAACAAGAAAAATATACAATTAAATAAATTTTAATCACAAACATTACTAATAATGATGATACACACTTACTAATATATATTCTTTATAAGTTCAAATCAGTAGAGAGAAGTTTTGTTTCATATATATAATTAAATATGATTATAGTTATAGCTACTTATCTAATGGCATATATTAATTACTTGCAGGCTTCTGATGATGAAATGTTGTTTGCATAAGAGATCCAAAACATTATGGGAAGATTTAATTAGGCGTTCATAAGCTAGGTACGTAAAGATGCCTCTTTCCCCAACTACATTACATTAATTAGAAAGGATTATGTTAGCAATCATTTACAAAGCTAGTTTACATAATCATAAAACTTTTTTTCTCAAGTTCGGAAGTATGTGGAATTTTGGTTTTACACTATGTAATGTTATATAATTGTTATGACATGCGTTAACATAACCTAGCTAATTATGAATTATCTTGGTTTATAGTTTGATTTGTTTCAAACGCAGATGAGAGAAGGATTCAATTTTTAATATTTCTTACATAACAACAAGAACTTTTACGAATTAAACTAGCTACCTAGCTAGTGCCCATTCAATAAAGTGAAAATGTGATTTCATTTTTCTTTTTGTCATGTAAATGTTGGTGTGAAATGTTTGATATCAAGTGTTAAGGAATCAATTACATATATGAAGCGCTTGATATTGAAGTACGTTTCAACCTATATATATATGTATAGTCTTTCTACTGTCAGTTCGTCCTGATATAAAATATATATCATGACGAAAAATGTAGACCATATATTATGGAGAAGTTTTGATAAATGCATACACATTGAGTCAAATATGTAAATCTAATGGTCCACATTCTTCGTCTTGATATAAAATATATCAGGACGAATTGACAATAGAAAAATTATATATATATATATATCAAGTTTGGTGATCCACCCTAGGAACATAATTCGTCCTCCCATTTACATATTTAATTTTCATTTTCTAATTTCATTTGCATTCCTGATTAATAGACACTTTTTCTAAGTTCAATAATAGTTGGATTTTTTTTTTTTTGAACAGCAGTTTTATTAATAGTTGGATTTTATTAATAATGTAAGGGTCAGGTTTTTCCTTGAAAGATCTCATATCAAAGTTTTGAAGCAACATGCATGTGGTCACCAAATGTGAGGACAAGAAAATAAGCAAAATCAGTTTAAAGTAATTAATGAAATCAAAGTGTTGTCATATATGTATGTATGTTATATGTATATATCTCTCTTGGTTAATTAGGGCCACATCTATATTCCAAGATCTTTACAATCACATTCAAAACACAAGCATGAAGCAAACCACACGAAAAGGCAACCGTACCTTTTTATGTTTTATGTGAACAAAATATTCCAACTGAAAGCACCGATGAAGATAGTGAGGTGATCGACTATGAGATGTATACAAATTTGGTCAAGACTCGAGAGATAATTAATTTTTGTTCGGCTTTAACGATGATGTCTGATCACTTTCTTTCTTTTTCCTGTAAATGGACAACCTATTTGTTCAAGTCCATATTCAATTTTTAACTAAAGGTGAAAAAAGAATATGCATGTCTGATTGTGGCTGGCTGATCTGCTTCTCTTGAATTTTGATAAAATATCTCTTTAGAAAAAGAATATCTTGGGTGCATGGTCCAGCTACCTTCTACTTTTTGCCTGATATTATTGTCCCTTCTATTTTGTTACATGAAATGGAAATTTAGATTGATAATTTTGATGGCTTCAAAATTTATAAGTGAAGTTTTTTGTTTTATTAATTATTAGTTCCATATATCCACTTGATATGGCCCCTAGGGCGTAACTCAATCAGCTAGTAAATAGACGAGCTTAACGCTTGGGCAAATGACTCCAAAGCCAGCAGCACGAATTTTACCAATGGCAAAAAGTTTTAAAAATATATTTGGTTTAGATAGTTGGATAGATAGATACTATCAAAAAAAAATTCACTTGATATGGAAGATTTTAATTAATTGGAAATATTGAATGCATATGTAATTCTAAATGGATTGTGAAAAAAATTAGATACTAACTAAAAAGTTAGGACAATAGATAATGTGTTAAATCATGTTTCTCCGATACAATTATGTCTATTCAATATTAAAACAGTAAAAAAGTTTATACACACTGTTAAGAGACCTTCTTCTATTTTCATAGGGTTTATTGGACAACTATTTTATTGTCCGACTAAGTAAATATTTAAAATCATTAATAAAAGCATTTTCAATACGGATGTAGCTTGCATTTTAATAAATGTTGACATATCTACAATACTAAGAAACTTGCTTCATACATGATATAAAAGTATATACAATATTTCATAGATAACCAAATTAAAAATTGGTCACTGATGCTTGTATCTAAAACACAACTTATTAATTACGTGTCTAGTTATTTAATCATATCTTCAATAACATATAGGAAGAAACTAGAAAGTTTCTTAAATATTCATGGAAATACAAGCTAGGTCAGAAATGTCAAGTCTATTCCAAAAAAAAAAAAAAAAAAATCTTAAAACAAGCAACAAGAAAGGTAATTGAACAGTAACAGTCGCCAATTCTTTGTTAAACTTTAGTATTGAAAATTAAATTCACAACTCGACAAATAATAATAATAATAGTCATAAAACCTTCAAGTTTTAGTCTTCACATTTGTGTCCTCAAAAACCAACGACACATCCTTTTCAAAAAAGAAGAAAAGAAAAAAACTAACAACAAATACAAATTAGAAGTTGTCCACTGAGTTGATGTTAATTTGTGTACAGTGATCGATGATGTTAAACTAATAAGCTATGTGACTCGTTTCAATGTATATAATCTTCTTAATAAGTTATTGGAGCCTACACACAAAAAGTTGACTACTTGTTCAATGAACAAACATAATTTTGTGTGTTTTTCTAAACTTTTTTTTTTTTTTTTTGAAAGTAGAAAGAGATTTTATTCATCAAAAAAAGAATTATAAGAATTCAAGTCACAGTTGGCTAACAAGGTTAGCCACTCCGGGAAAACTAGACTCCAAACACAATAACAGCCATTTGAAATAGCAAACCTGGCTAGAGAATAAGCCAGTCTGTTACAATCTCTAGAAATATGAACAATAGAAACATCTGTGTATCTAGAAACCACATCACTGACAATGTTATCAATATCACCATTTGAGATATTCACCTCATTACACAACCCCACAACACCCTACACATCAGATTCAATACACAACGGGAAAAGGCCTAAATCTACAGCCATCAAGAGACGTTCCAAGACAGCCTTGGCCTCAGCAATATCCACCGGCACATTCCCATTGAATTAAAGATAGCGCAGCAGCAACAATAATCGAACCCCTGCCATCTCTAATAACCAGTCCAGCCCCATATCTACCAATATCACTGTCCAAAGCTGCATCAACATTCAATTTAAAGCTACCAGCTGGGACTGGTGAAGTCCATACCTTGCTAAACTTGCTTGCTTATAATGATACAAATTTTGTTTTTGTAATCTAGTGTTCAAGCAGCTTTTAATTTGGAGTTTGGGATTCCTCTATCGTATTTCACTCTATCCAGTTAAGATTATAGTGTACTAATTATATGCTAATAAATAAAAATTTCTTGCATTTATTCTACCCGATACTGTATTTTTTTATCATAAAATATGTATTTACTAAATGTCCTCATCCTCTAGTAAATATGCCAATAATTTTGGGCTCTAGGCATAACCCATAAGATCTCTTCATTTTATAAGAGGTCTTATAGATTCATGTTCTACTCGTACCCATGATTTAAGGAGCTAAACTCATTTATCGCCCAATGTGATTTGGTGGTCGTTGAGAAGCAAGATTATTCGACTTAAAGTCAAAGATTCAACAATTTCACATAGGAAAGGTTTGATTGGTCAATTAAATAGGTTTAAACTCGTAAGAATTTTGATGTGTGAATCGGATTATAAGGAATCCCCATTGGGACAGATGGTAACATGAGAAAGATCTTGAATCTATTAAGAAAGAGAGAAAAGGATATTAGGAGTGCCGATTATGGTCGACGTTTATATTCCGACGCTTAAGTCAGTATCAATTACAGATAGATAAAGTGTGTTCAATGCAAGAGCGTGTACATTATTTATACGAGGATGCTTCATCTAACGAGATGAGGTTGGTTCGGTGGTAAACCCCTCACACCTGCACCACGAGGTTTTGGGTTTGAGTACTCCCTCTTCCTAAAAAACCCCGAATCATATATATATATATATATTAATAGAGTTTCATAGTGTCATATGTCGCCATATGAGAGCTTTGAAATTAAATGTAATCAATCAAATATGATTGTTCCTAATATCTTCTATTATTAAATATAATAATAATAATAATAATAATAATGATAATAATAAATATAATAATAATAATAATAATAATAGAATATATATATATGGTTTGTCTCTTGGCATTTTTCTTATACATTGATTAATCATATTAAATAATTTGATAAATTTAAAAATAGTACGTTAACAAATAATCAAATTTACTAATTAATCATCTATTTAAGTAAAGTGAAGGGTCACTTAATAATGAAGTTACAATTTCAAAAAAGCCTTAATTATATCAATGCATGCACTTAATTAATAATGAATTTACAATTTTAAAAAACTTGAGAACTTCAAAAGCCTCAATTTATGTACTCTAATCCTATATAATGTAGCCACTCATCTAAGTCTTGAAGTAGTGCCGAAGATAATATTTCGATTATGTATAGATGGTTGATGGTTCCGTAATTCCTAACAATGATGGTTTTTGGTACAATAATCTAATTATGTGTCTTATTGCAGCTACCAGTTTCCCACTTTCCCATATGTCAAGTGACAAATTATCACACTCAACCCGCATAGCATCTTTTCATCTCTATTGAATGAGTTCTTTTTTAATCTCTATATGTATAAAATGCAGCTTCAGCAGCAGGTAGGTACTAATCTCTCTATTTTAATTTTGTGTATGTAATTACATATTACTTTTTTTTTTTTTTTTTTAAATAGAAAGAATTTCATTCGGCAAAAACAAAAGCACAAGACTATACATCATTATTGGCTACATTCAAAAGCCAATCGGGAATCGAAGTTAAGACTCTTTGAGACACCGAGTCATCATGTATTCATCTTCAAGACACTGGCACTCTATATAACTTAGAAGAAATAGTTAAAGTTAACATATGAAGTGAATATGTGAGAACAATTTTAGAATATTTAAAATGTAAATTATCGGTAGGTTTTTGTAATTTAGTTGATGATAGACAGGTACTGTATATATCATCCAAAAAAGAGGTTCATTTGTAGTCATTGTTTTTAGTGTTTTTTTTTAATTTTTTTTAATTTTTTTAATTTTTGGCATTTCTTAATTCCAATTGTAAAATTATATCTACTATATTATATATCCATAGTTTACTAAAATTAGAGTTGTTTTATATAAATATTTTTGTTATCTTTTATTTCTTTTCCTTTCCATAAATTCAAGCTGTTTACACTATAAATTGTAACTGAAAGGATAAAAAACGGTTACAATCCGGATTGAAAATGTTTATATATGGGAGACATTTGAAGAAATTAAAGACCGAAATGAATACGAATTTTTTTTATTATAATGCCCGCACATTGTGCCGGCTATGCACTAGTATATATAATAGTGTAAATCTTACGAGGATGGTTCACCTATTTATAAAGAAGACTCTCTTTGAGTCATCATTGGTCCATACTCAAGTGTTAACATTCAGAGTGTGATTGGTCCGTACTCAAGTTGCCTAAGCACTAAGATATCTTTATGGAATATCGGACACAAGTACACAGCATGCTTGTATTCTACTACAAAACATACTTCTCCTGTTTGTTACATATCAACAGTTTTCAGGATTCTTCAACTAACTATACAATTAACGGATTGTTATCGTTAATAGAGATTCATTTAAGGTTTACAGCTTCTAATAATAAAGTTTAGGCCGTGACATTTTAAGCACTATAAAACTATAACCTTCATTGGCAGAGTTTGCTTCTCCAAGCAAATTAGGCTTAGGCACTACTATGGCTGCACCTACTCGGTCCCCTCTATGAAATCTTTGCTGCATATGAGGTTCACAACTTCTGATCACAAAATTCAGCATGATGAGTCATTGTCTGCTTTGTTCACATCATCTAGAAAATCTGTGCTTGTATGTTATTACATCTATATTCAAGATATATAAATTCCACACCATTCAATAATTTTATTGTATCTTCATAAAAATGGGTAAAAGATTCTTGCTATTTCTGGAATAGACTCGAGTAGCATTACTTTCTCTCTTTATTACAGGAAAAGAACATGCTATTTTTAAGATAATTATCTATAGTAATAAGATATGGTTGGTTCAATGGTAAACCTCTCACACTTATACCGATGAGGTTGTGGGTTCGAGTCACATCCCCCTCCCCAAACCTCTAAATTGTAATAGTTAAAAATAAAATAAAAATAAGCTCTTGTAGGTGACACTTAAAGACTGGCATTTCAAATGTTGGATCGTACTTTCGCTATTAGCTCTCTCCTAAGTATTTTCCCTGCAGCTGACTTTGGAACGTTGTTTATGAATGTCACTCTTTTTAATCTTTTAAAAGGTGCAACCTGCAGCGTAGAAAAAAAAAAAACAAGAGTTTGGTTATTGATGCAAGACGAAACATTTTGCATAAGCATGTATATGTGAACACCTAAAACGCCTGAACGGTATAACAAAGAAATATAATTCAGGCAAGATACTTTTCTGTTTATATTCTTTGTTTTTGGAAAAGAAAACTAACAAGAAAACAGAGCAAGGAAAACTTAAAGGAACATATGTTGAGTGTTGACATAATGACATGCCTAGGCCCTTTGTGTTCTCCAAGATAATCGAGTTACAAGGACCATTAACCAAATCCCAGTACCAGTAACATCAAGGTCATCTATAACAGATACCCAACAAAACGCTTTAACGAATGAGAATGGCGTGCTTATATCTCAGAATACAGATATTCCCACGAGATCATCATAGATCATTTCAATTTTCAAGTGCTTGGAAATGCCATACGCTAAAGATTCTACTTCACCATTACCTAAATCTTAAGCCGTAGACAATACAAAATGCAACCTTAATGACCTATGATTTGACACCAAAGTTCATTGACTCTAAGTCTCTACCAACTTAAGCATAGTCAGACCCCAACACAAAAATCATGCTATTGTTATTTGTTCATATTACCTGTTTAGCAATAAAATTCTGAACATCTTCTTCAGTCAGCGAACTATTTGGCGAGCGAACAACATAACCAACTGGGACCTCACCAGCTTTGGCATCAGGATAACTACAGGTATGGAGTGATTCAAGATATCAATGGTTAATTAACAAGGTACGAATTAACAGAGAATCTTATGTGGATCAATGAAGTGAAACTTACGGAATTACAACTGCATCTAATATCTCAGGGTGCGAAACAAGGAGGCCTTCAAGCTCTGCTGGTGCAACCTAGTGTGCATCAATGAAGCAAAGGAGAAGATGTTTCAGTAGAATGATTAGCAACTCAAATCATGCATTTTCATTCCTAAGAAAAACTAAATAGTTGGTAGTATTAACCAAAACACTAAAGGTGTAAACATTATATATCAAATTTCCGGTCGATATAACTTAGTTACAGAGTTTATATCTAAGTAATGTGAGAATTGACTGCAAAGAATTATTTGCGATAGCTCAACTGAAAGAATGTAAACAGAGAATTATATGATTTCAAGAAGTAGAGAACGTGACAATACACTGATAATAGATTTGTGTTCTGTTCAGGAATTTATACCATTTTTAAACTACCAAACATATACCGAAATGATATTATCATGTTAATAAATGACTTTTGAAGAGTCTTGTTCAGATTTAAACTGAGGAACTTAAATGATCTAAGAGACAATAACAGAACAACAATCAATAATACCAAACGTCAAAGTACACAGTTTAAATAGTTTTGCAGCAACCAAGAACTCTACAAAATGTTTATAGAAGAAATTACACAGTTTTGCAGCAATTCGGTGGTAAAGTCAAAGTACACTAATAGAAGAAAGAAGCCACAACAACCAAGAACTTTGCAAAACGTTTATCAATTTTTTTTTATTATATTTGTCTCTTTCAAAGAATGGAGGATCGCATAGTGAAATATATAGTTTCAAGTTTCAACAAAGTCTCAACTGTCCATAAGAATAGAATATATAATTTTCTGTGAAAATAGACCTCAACCCAGAACTAGTCGGGGTTGGGTACATGAATCATTTTTCTTATTCCATCCAGTCTAACACCAAAGTGCCAATACCCATACAGAATTTACCTGAAAAGCATTGACCTTGATGAGCTCTTTGATTCGGTCAACAACAAATAGCTGCCCATTCTCATCAAAGTACCCAAGATCTCCTGTATGCACCCAGCCTTGTCTATCAATGGTCAGCATTGTTGCCTGTTTGTTGTTAAAATAACCTGAAATGTGTTTTAAAATGGTAAGTGTTGTATATCATTCAACTGTAAATAAAAGCAGATGCCTACAACGCATGCAGAACTTAAATGCAATGTGTATAAATGAACGACAATATCATAAAAGCATCATGCTCGTTATTGAGTAATTGGCACATTCTTGTAAAAAATCTACGATATGAAATTACGCCTTAATCTACAAAACTACAATGACAAAGGTTATCTTGAGGAAGTTTTTTGGCCTGATGAAGGCAAACCTTGCTCTCTTTTTGGCCTGAAGATTGTTGAAATAACCTGGAAGGAGAGCTTCTTGAGAATGTTTGATCCCGTACAAACAGTAACAGAAAAAACAAATCAATTATAAACTAACATGACTTAATCCAGAATAGCTACAATAAATCATCAAGCAGTTGGAAGAGACTTGGAAACCCTTTAGGGTTAAACCAGACAATTCAAAATATAGTGTGAATATAATGCAGGTTTTTCATCAGCTGCAAGTATCCTTGGGTCTACTTGGCTATCTGAAATCCTCCGAAATCATATGCAAGTATGCAACATTCACATCATTGTCACCTGGCAACACCAGTTATATGTCTATGGTACCATAAAAATAAATATTCCCCAGAGCCCATTATTTCCAAGTAGCAACAAACAACAACAATATGACGAACAGGGAATCAAGTAAGTACCAATAACGAGGAAATACTCTGGAATCCGGTTTATTCAATTATTCTAAAAAAAAATGTAAATTTCTAGAATGTTTGATAACAAGACAAGGAGTTGGCAACAGTATATCAAAGAGCACAAGTAATTCAATCTTCATATAGAAGGACAAGACAACAAGAAAGCTAATATTCGTCTCCCCAAATCCACATGCAGTATTTACAATTAAATGGATTATGGATTTAGATAAAATCTACCTTGCATCATATTAGGTCCTCGGACCCATATTTCCCCCGATTGAGTAGGAGCAACAGGCTTTAGAGTATCTACACTGATTATTTGGGCTTCAACTCCTGCAACAAGTAATCCAGCTGAACCACCATTTCGTACTGCAAATCTCGGATTCTCCACAGAAACAATGCCACAAGTTTCAGTCATACCATAGCCCTGAAACGACAGAAAGCTTTTAAATCAGGAAAACACTCCAAGTACTACATTGCAAATTGAAAAGTTTGAACCAGAACATGTTTCAAATTTCCTGTCAACACAGCTAATGAAAGCTAAAATAACCTCCATACACAAAAAACCTGTAGCTATTTTATTACCTATCCGAATCTTCACACTTATATCAATAAAATATAAGAAGTTATTAATAATCAATGCATCATTTCAATAAGCTTTTCTATTTGGGGAACAATTCGTCAATGATGCGATGAATTTACGAACAATTTAAAGCCTCATAAAGGCTAGGAAGCAATGCCCAAATTCTATAAGATTTAAGAATTTGAAAATACTGCACCATTTCATTGACCAAAAACTGATGTATATGGATCATGGGTACTTTGGTCCATAATTAGAACAGATCAATCAATAATATGAACCATATTTTAGAAATGAACACAGAAACACGGTATCACTAATCAATAATTACACTTCCGCAATATTAACAAATGCATCAATAGACAGATACGGTTTCGTAAAAATCCGTCTCACTTCTTGCAGTTCATGAACTTGCTATGCATATCCTCTTAATTCGTTTAATATGGTAAACAACTTATCTAAGGTAAGGCAACCTCAAATATAAAATTTTGAGAATAGCTAAAAAACCCCACACGAATTGCGCAAACTCATCAAGTCTTTGGAGCTCATAATTCAGTGAATACTTCACAAAACTAATAAAGATGCATTTAGCAATATCAATTAGCATTTAAACTACCTGAAGGACTACGGCACTAGGGATATTTTTCGAGCATTCTTCCATCAAATCCTTCCCCAGAGGAGCAGCACCGGATCCAATATGCTTCAGCGAAGAAAGGTCAAACTTCTTTACCAAACTATGCTTAGCCAATGCAAGCACAATAGGAGGCACAACCCAAAAATGAGTCACTCTAAACTTCTCAACAGCCCGCAAAGCCATCTCAAAGTCAAACTTAGCCATAGACACAACAGTGTTTCCCTTTTGCAACTGTGAGTATATTAGAACCGCAAGCCCAAACACATGAAACATAGGCAAAACACAGAGATAGACACTGTTTATCTCACCAGCCAATTCTTGGTCCATGGTTATCATCAACGATGCTGCAATAAAATTCCCATGTGACAACATGACACCTTTGCTGACACCAGTGGTTCCTGAAGAGTACAACAGAGCAGCGGTGTCACTCTGCTTGATAGAAACTTCTGGGAATTCTGATACATTTCCAGACAATTCAACCAAGTCATGAAAATGGATAACCTTTGATTTCGTCGAATTCGATTTTAGAACAGAAGAAGACTGTTGTTTCTCTTTTGAACCCAATATGACAACTGGCAAGTTGAAATCTTTAACTTTGTCCCACAATTCAGGAATCGTAACAACAAGCTTTGGATTGGAATCTTTGACTTGTTTCGACAATTCATTTACAGTGTAAACGGGGTTAGCAGTCGTTGCTATAGCGCCTAAAGCAATAACACCCAGAAAACAAAGAGGAAACTGGATTGAATTGGGAGCGAAGATCAAAACGACGTCGTTTTTCCTGATACCTAGATGACGAAATCCATGGGAGACCTTGATCAGTGTTGATCTGAACTGTGAATAGGTCAGTGACGCAGAGGAATCAGCCTCAATAAGGGCAAATTTGGACTCATAAGAAGAAGAGTTCCTGAAAATGAAATCGACCATAGAGAGATTGGGGTCTTTTGGGAGGACCAATGGAGGCCTCAAAGACCTGTAAATACCATCACGACCATACCCAGATTTCTCCATTGCAGGGTTTGGGTTGTTCGATTACAGGAATTATAATTTCAACAGAATCAACAAAACCTGTAATGATTGAAAAGGGAATTAAATTATTGGTTCTAAATGATATATAATGACGTGTCAAAAAGATTGAGATAAAAGATGAGATGTTACAATGTTAGTCGTACTCAGTTATAAAATGAGTGATGATAAATGATTACAGAAGGAGGATGACATTGACCAGACAGGATGAGATCATGAGAGTGATGTTTTCGTAATGGTGTCCAACGATGAGCAATAGACGGCAGGAAAGATTGGCGGGTGAATTGATGTTTTTGGCCATGATTATTATCTTACGTTCCGTAATGTGCTTGATGTTGTCTTCACCATCATTTTGTGTCGAGGGTTAATTTGGGAATTTGACTTTTTATTCTTTTTGAAATTTGATTAATGTCTAGAAATCTAAAATAAATTACATGTTTAATTGCAATAATATACCCTGACTTCTTTCAATATTAATTTAACATGGATTTAACGGTGAAAAGCGAAAAAATGTTATTTGACAATAAGTTAATAAAAAATTATTTTATTACAAATATATATATAAATTATTACAAAAATAAAAAGAAAATCTATTTGATCGCACCACCCTCCAATGCATATCTTTCCCATCTCTTTCTCCGCCACTTCCTCTATCGCCGCTCAACACCTAGTCGTCTTCCTCCACCATTGCTGCATCATTCATTTGTCTTCCTCCCTCATCAGTTGCATCATCTGGTCATCTTCCTCCCTCATCTGTTATTGCATCACCCGATCATTTCCCTCCCTCCTTTGCATGAGTTCCTGTAAATGTGGTTCTCATTCTCATGCTTGCTCATAAAATGGATTTTAAGAAGAAAAAAAAAAAGAGAGGATTTTTTATGATCAATCAAAGTCTGGATTATTTTTTAATATGGATTTTGTTAATCTTCTTAAGTTTCTATTATTAATTTTAATTGTTTTGGTATTTATTTAATATATATATATATATATATAATAACTAATGAAACATTAAAGGGAGGACAATTTGGTCATTTCATTATTTAATGTCGATCAATTGTTAATAAATTGTCATTCCGATCAAATGTATTTTCTTATAATTAAAGGAAATGTTCAATATGGATGTAATATTGCAAAACATCAAAGCATGTTATTGCAATTAACCCAAAATTAAATAACAAATTTTATATGTCAAACATACGGTTCATACTTGCTTGTGTGATCAATAACATTGACATCGAAACAATATATATTTATTAATATATTAAATATTAAAATAATTTATAATTTGAGAGAAACGGACAAAATTGCACTATGCATATGGTGACAACTGTTTGCACCCGTTGCATTTCGGTTCAAGTGATTTTTATTTTTATTTTTATTTTTTATTTTTAAAGATTATAAACCGCATATCATGCTTTAATAAATTAGATAAAAATGTATTGGATTGAGTATGATACTAATAATATATATCATGTGTTAGTGCAAGATGAGATTGGACTATAAGCAGTGGCGGAGGCAAATGTAGGCTAGACCGGGCTGTAGCCCGGTCTTGATTTTCAAAAAAAAAAAAAATGTATGTTTTTATTGTTTTCTTTCACCTCCACTCACCAAAATGGGATTGACACTCACCTGACATAAGAGCTCTATCACCAATTAAAGCTAAGACAAAGCATAAACAAAAGAAAAGCTATAGAATAATATTAGAGAAAATTGCATGAAGTAATCAAAAAATTTACTGATTTATTGATTTTAATCATATATTTATATTTGATTATACTTATCACATTTAGCCTTGAACAGACAAAATTGCCCTCAATTTTGTATTTACTTCACTCACCTAGTAATTTGGAAATCAACTAGCATGTAACTTGATGGTCCACATATGTAAATATAATTAATGATTCACATCCAACGCACTGATGAAGTTATATCAGTAGGCATTGATTTGAATATTTTTGTATATATATATATGTGTGTGTGTGTGTGTGTGTGTTTCTTATTGAATTCTTACTATTGTAGGTTATTATGTTAAATAATCAAAAATTAAAGTAAAGGAAAATATTTTGGATTTCTTCCCAAAATCAAATGAGAATCAATCATCAAGTAAAATAGATTCTCCATCAAATGTTGATGTTCCAATTATTGAGAACCAACATATTTCTAAGCCTAATACAGTTGAGGTTAAAGATGTCAATACTAGTGCTCTCGAACGTGATCCAGGGTTACGTCTTCCATCAACGGCGAGTCTTTGCAACGACTAGGCCCTTAGCTTGATTTTCTCAGTCAAATCGGTTGATTTTCTTTTGGCGGCCTAATATGGCCGATTTGGCTGTAAAGGGCCGGTCGGCCGACGTCCGCCTAGCGTATAGGCGGCCAATTTTTCCGTTATTTCGATCACTGGTTTTTAGTCTAGCCCCCCCAATTTAGAAATCCTGGCTACGCCACTGACTATAAGGGCTTGTAACCTTATGTGGTATACCATACCGGACATGATAAGTACATCATACAAAAATAATTTAGAATTGTACGGTGGGGTAAAATGTTATATTTGTACGGTGTGGTGACTTTATATTGTATGAACTGTATTAACATATAGTTGTGAGAGGTGTTGCTTAACTATATTGGGCTTGATAAAACTTTTAAGATGTTAAAGGCCAGACGACATCCAGCGTGGGGACTGGTTGCTCTCTGTTGCTGAGGAGACGGCAGCCTCCTTAAAAAGAGGTAAAACGTTTCCTTTGAAAAAGGAAGAGGCTTCAGAAGCCAACACCTTTCTTCGTTGAGGATTCCACCTGTGTTCACTTTTTGAGGTGGTTGTGTATCCTCTAGTTCAAGGGCGGATATAAGAGAGGGCTTGCCCGGGCTAGAAAGAAAAATTCAATGTATAATTACATAAACATCCTCTAAGGTTTTATAATATATAAAACTATGATGTTTTATCTAAATTTAGTGAAATGTAAATATTTTATTGTTTATTGTAAAAATACATATAATATTATGGCTTCTAACATTATAGAATTAAGCCATTTACAAGTTTAAATATATATTTTTTGACTACAAGTTTAAATAATTGTTTATGCATAAATTTTATAATGTATTTCATATTATTGAGTAATCCATTATTGAATTAGTGCCATCTTATTATTAAAAAAAAAATAAAACAAATACTTTTATCAAGAATTATGTAATTTTTGTTTATTCTTAATCAATAACTCGCATGTCTAGCACTGACATTATTAATTCAATGTGCATTGAATAAAAAGATGGATCTCAAACCAATCCATCGTATAGATGGATGGTGGAGATTCATTTATTTTTTTAAAAAAAAAATGATGAAATAATTGATCTCCAAAGGTTGAGATGGACGGCACAGATTTATTGAAAAAAAAAAAAAAAAAAAAATCAGATGACCACTATTATTCATCGGTCTCCAAATAATAATAAGAACGTTGACATTTCTAGGAAGGTTTACCAAACTTGATCTAAATGGCTTTAATTGCATTAATATAGTGTGACAACCACCTTAGTTTATTCCAATTTGCAAAATAATAAAAATGAATTGACTGTTTTTATATTATTTAAATATTCATATGAAGGATAAGACAATAACATAACTAAATTATGTTGTCGTTGTAGATTAGTAAATTTGAACAAGTCAAGTTGAAAAAAATAATAGGCCGGTCCAAGAGCAAATTAAGGATCCCACAAAAAAAAAATTCACAACTAATTCGTGACGAATTTAATGATGTAAAGTCAAATCAAGAATTGTTTTTCACGGATTTGGGGCACAGGTAACTCCCAGGTCAATAGTTCGAATCCTACCCAGATTAAGGTGAGTTCTGATTTACCCAATTATATCTTTGTGTGGCCGAGGATATGGGTTGGGATTTCCCGTCTATCCTATTCACAACAACCGACAGATAGACCACCAGAACCAATTGGCCATGGGCATATCATGTAGTTGGTGAGGACAAGCTGATGGATGTCTGCATAAAGTCCGAGATCCTCGATACAAAAAAAAAAAAAAAAAGATACAGTATCTTCGAAGTTGAAATGGAAGAATATTTCCTTTGTTCATATTCATAGATCTCAATTATGTAGCTCGTTACATTGCTAGGTTTACTGTTAATAGTGGGTGCTCTAATGTTTGGAGCTTTGATTTCCCTGATGGGCTCTCTATTTTAGCTGGTGTTGATATGTACTCCTATAAATCCGTTCTCGTTGAATGAATTTCTTTTTTCCTTCAAAAATAAAATATAAAGAAGTATTGTTCGGTATAGTTATTAAAATAGTTAAAATGTATTTTTTTTCGTTAACAAAGTTGAAGTGATTCCAACCATCATCCAACGTGACTCGGTGGTTAAGGCTTAAGAAACTAAGAAAGCTTATTCAATCTAATAAATAATAATATATATAAAAGTTGGAAGTGATCTATTTTTGTAAGTTTTCCACATTCCATCAACCTTGAAATTACAATAAAAAAATTTCATAATATAAGAGTTTTTAAAATACATATACATATATATAAATTTTATGTATTAAATATTAATTAAAAACAAAAAGATTAAAAGGTTCTTGTTATACTTGAATATTGGGCTTCGATGTTAGATGAGAGAGCCCTAGAAATTGGGCCACAATCTCTCTGGGTTTACAGAAAGCCGGCACATAAAATCAGGTACCTCGTCATGGGTACATGTAGACAACCATGTACCCATTTATAATATGGGCCACTGTAGTGCTTGCTGCCGCTTTTACTGTTCTTGGAGACAGCAATGATAAAGGGATTCTGATTTTTCTATATAAAACTCCATTTATAATATTTATGTTGTCGATGCATTAGCTTTGTTTTCTTCCTCCGAAGAAGATTTCTTTCAAGTGCTGCCCAAAAGATTAATAATAGGTCTCGGATCTCTTTTCCTTACTATCGTCACCATGATGATAGCTTTTGGAGCAACTCTATCTATTGTACTTTGTGAGAGATGGCAATATTTGTTATGCTTCAAGAGGTGTCACGATACTGTAGATATTCTAAATATGGGCTGGGTTTAATATCCCAAAGCCCAAATAAGGACAAGGCTTTTATAAATTATTGTGAGGGCTAAGTCTGATCTAAACTTAAAAAATCCGGCCCGCATAGTAAATAATTAATTTATATATATATATATATTTGTTTTATAAAATAATTACAGCAAAAATTGAAGTTAAAAAGTAAAGAAAATAAAACACAATAAAATTTTGAAGGTAACAGGTCTGATATGAGTATGGGTTGTTGTAAATAATGATTTGTCAATATGTAATATATAAATAAACTTAAGTGTTGCTCAAAGGGTTCAAATCCTTGTATCCTAAAAAATATAATTTTATAAAATGTCCATTTGATTGGGGCCTGTTTGGGCCCATATCTAGTCCTGCCCAAACCCTCAAAACAATGATCTTGGGGCTGGGCTTGTCAGCCAATCAGAAATTCTAATTCCGATCCGGCCCGATTTGCACAGTAAATAGGTTCAGCCCAAGCCTGAGTCTGAAATCCGGTTGGCTCAAAAATTTCAGACCTGGCTACCCCGGCCCAGCCCTTTTGACACCTCTATACCCTTCAACTTCCAATGATTTGCCCTTAATTAATCGAAGGCCTTGTTAATTCATTTCAAGTGGTAATGACTTCCAATGAGCCGAAGATCATGACTTTATTTATTTATTTATTTACTGCCGAAGAATTATATTGTGTTTTCAATTTTTGTTTTGTATGTCTTAATTATATAAGTTATGAAATGTCTCCTTTAATTCTTTCATCATTTTTGCTATTAGTAGAATTTAATTGGTTCAGAAAAAGAGTAAGCTAACCGAACTATTAATTAATAGCAGATAAGGTTAGTTAAATGATACGACTCTTACACTAACGTTATTAAGATTATGAATTCAAATTCTACGTTTGTCATTCTTTGAATCCCGAATTAATTATAATAATTATAAAAAATTATTACAGGGCCAAGTGATATATACCTTGCACTTTAATTTTTTTTTTTTTTTTTTTTTTATTACACTTTTACGTCTCAATATATTAATATGTAATTTAAAGAGATGATGACCGAATTGAAAAAGGTTAGAAAAGTAAAATCACAAAATTAAGAAGGTGGTTTATCGAACGTTACACCACCGTTGTCCCAGACGGATCACTGTTTTGTCACACTTGGGCCACTTGGCATTCACGAAGCTTCAAATAAATGGCCTCTGTTTCAATAACCAACACCTTATCACGCCTCTCTTTATCTACTTTCACTACGTCACCACTTCCATTGTTTTGTCCGACTATTACAAAATTCAAGGTTTTGCTTGTAACTTTAAAAATCAAATCACCCCACTTCGTCATTTTTCGATTTCTTTGTTTGAATATTCATTCTCATCTCTCCTTATTTGATTTTATTACTTGACTTGCTACAGTGTCCGAATCGGTTTCGATTGTTTTCAATGGCATCAGAACCCAAAGAATCGCCTGCCAACAATCCTGGACTCCACGCCATCCCTGATGAGGCCACCAAAGGATATATCATGCAACAAACTGTAATTTTTTATTTTTTTCTTTCACATTTTTACTTTAAAATCTTTTGTTTGGTTTCTTAGCATTTTGTTTTCTGTTTTTTTGCAGATGTATCGGATTAAGGACCCAAAAGTCAGTCTTGATTTCTATTCTCGCGTGTTGGGCATGTCGTAAGTTTCATTCTTGAGGATGGAAACAGTAAATTATGAGAATTTGATGTTAAAATGTGGAATAATTAACTGTTGGCAGTGTCTGATTGTATTTGGTTTGTATATTTTGATTTTTTTAGTTAATTAATGTGTGTGAATATTTGTACAATTGGTTGATTTTATAGAGGCACTCTAAAGAATTACCTACATTAGCACCTGCTAATTCAGATACATTTTAATGTGCATGATGATATGCTTGTTGTTCTTTTTTAGACTACAAAATTGGGTTGTTTTTGTTGTGCTTGTAAAATGCTTCTTTAGCTGCCAAGTTGAGATTCGTATGTGAAAGTTGACGGATTTCTCTGGGATATTCAGGTTACTAAAGAGGTTGGATTTTCCGGAAATGAAGTTTAGTCTTTACTTTATGGGATATGAGGTATGATAAGTAACATCAAATTTACGAGAACCGTGTTTGGCCTTTTAAGCTTGCAAGATTAGATTAACTTTTTATGCAATTTCGATTATCCCTGTGTTTATGGCACTCTCTCATGTCCATTCTCTTTCAAATGGTTTTATATTGATCCACTTGAGTCTACCCAAATGCCCCCACGTTGTTAAAGCTTGGGATGTTAACTGTCTTACAGAAATTATGTTTTGTTGACAGTAAAGACACTTATTATAATTATTTTCTTTTTGGCCGGTGTAGAATACTGCATCAGCTCCAAGTGACCCAGTTGATAGAACAGTTTGGACCTTTGGGAGGCCAGCTACAATTGAGCTTACACAGTAAGGGTTATAGTTTTTTGCCTATCATTTTTCTTTTGACTGTGTTGATCATATATTTCTAATTGAATACCTATTACAGTAATTGGGGAACTGAAAGTGATTCTGATTTCAAAGGCTACCATAATGGAAATTCAGAACCTCGTGGCTTCGGTATGTAACTTACATTTGTTGGTGTGATTTTTGTATCCTTCTCATTATAAAGGTTGACATACAGCCAATTTAAATGAAAATGTGTATTACAGGAGTCTCTTCCTCGTCATAAAAGTTGAATTATGAGTTATGAAAGTTGAATTAGACCATTTAGTCTTGGGGCCTTTTTGCCCTGTGCCATCTGCTGTTAAGAGTATGTCAGAACAACCTGGGTCATTGATTTGGTGCTCTGATTTATCGAAATTTCAAGTTCAACTACATGAATTGACGTGGTTGATGAATCCCTTCTAAATTTCTGACATTTTTATCTTAAAAATGTAAGCCACATTTGTTCTAAGGGAAGGCTTAGGGTGGTACTTATGTTGCCTAAAGTTTATCACCGTGGATATGAAATTAATTGATGTCATTGAAAGATTTTTGCTTGACATTGGATGGAGGAGGATCGCTGAGACAAACCATATCTGAATTTGTAATTGGGTTTCAGCAAGGTCCATTTGCGTTGGTTAATATTCCATTTTTTTGGGGATTGAATTCTCTGACATTTAGTTGTATTATTAGTGGCAGGAGCAAAGGAATTTATTAGCAATCAACCATCAAATTATCAGTTTTGCTTCAATTGTGTATTCTTTTAAATGTCTTCTAATTACAATGTAGGTTAAACGGTTAATGTTGTAACTGAATTAATATTTAAGTTCTAATTTGTCATATTTTGGTTTTCAGGGCACATCGGCATCACTGTTGATGACACATACAAGGCATGTGAGAGGTTTGAACAACTAGGAGTGGAGTTTGTAAAAAAGCCAACTGATGGTGAGACGGCTCCTTTAGATTGGAATTTATCAACTATCATTTGATGCTTATTTGATGAGTATTGGCATGTTAGTTTTAAACTGTGGGTGAGGGTTTGCTCTTTAATTCTTTAATTCAGGGGTCTAGTATTTTGTTAGATAATCATGACTTCATTTTCATTTTCTAAATATTGATCTTGTTGTATTTGCTGATCATCAATCCATTTCAAGTTGTCTGAACAGCTCGCCTTGTAAGTTGGATTTTTAGCCAAAACTTTATGCAATAATCTGAAATCGAAAGTAGCTGTCCAATAGTGTGTCGTGTTAGTATTATGCATCTATAACGCATATGTGCACCTGTTGCCTCTTCATATGTATACTAAAGCAAAAAGTAGCAAAACAGAGAGATAATCGCTAAAAATGCAGAAGCCTAGGATAGATGATGGGAGTCAATATGTGAAGGTGTATATGCTTGACATTATCCAAATATTTGCAAATTGGCAGAGAAGCTGGCCTCCATTATATATAAAATGTATATCATGCTTTTGGGTAAGTTCATATTCTCTTTTGCTGTGACAAAGCACAGCCATGATATACGCTTGACTTTCTGCTGCCATACCTCAGAAGGAACTCTTCAAATAATGTTTCAGCTTGGTTATTCTGATGCACTTATTGATAGTTTCCTAGTCTTGGTCTTATCGATGCAATTGTTGTCCAATGCGGTATCGTTTTTCACTAAAATAGAAATTTTAGGTATTTGAAGACTATATTCTTTTATAAAGTATGTTTATTTATTACATTCCATTTTCGCCGATATTAGTGGTTTCATCTGAAGTAAATTTCTTTATCTTAGGTTTTATTTCCTTAGTCACCACTTTAGTTGTGTGACTTCTTGTGCACTGTCTTGGCTGTAAAATCACTATCAGGCGTCTTTTCGCAAAAGTAAGAAAAAAAATATATATATATAAATTGAAGCAAATGATGACTATGAGGTAGTAGAGACCTCACATAGAGAAAATGCCATACGTATGATTATTTTGAGTCTTAATGTCACAGTTGAAGTTTATGTGTCATTATTGGGAAAGCTATGGCAGTACTCTGTATACCAGTAGGTTTATTACTTTTAAGTTTTATCTTCCAATCGCTGATGGAAAAGGATTGTTAGCAGAAGTTGTGAGTTTGTTTCATGTTAATATAGATGGTCAAGTTTGTACTGTTTCTGTATGTCTTTTATGAAGGGACAGTTGCATGTTCATAATCTATCTCTTCATCTACGATGCTGACTATGATGTTTGTATGGTTTTCAATTGTCTACTATACAAATTTGGAACTAGAATCAGGTTTTTTGGCGGATTAGTTGAAACGTGATTAGAATCTTTTTAGGGTGTGGATTTGGATTGGGTAGATAATTTAGGGGTTGTTTTAATGGTTAAGTTCTTAACTTTTAAAGTCTTTTTCAGGGCATGTTTGTATTGCTAGGAAATAATCTTAAAAATCTGGGTTATATTCTCATTATTTTGAATAACTGTAAACATATTGGTGTCAATTTGAAAACTATTTGAATTTAAAAGACCGAAAAAGCATTTTGTATTAATTTTTTTTTTTCTTTGCAAGTTTCTAGGTACCATTTTATGAGAATTGGGATGTTTTCGACATTACATTCTGGAACGTAATTTTATTTTTCTTGATTTATGGTATTCCTTGTTTCAAAAAACAATGCATATATCATGAATCAAATGCCTACTTGGAGAATGATAAAAGATGACAGTAGGCAATGAAGAAGAGTTAGAAATAATTCTTGTAGACAAAATTTGATAGCTAAAACTCACTGTCCAATACAAGTTTGCCTTCGGAAATATATTAAATATATTCATTCAGCAAATTCTAATAGAAGCTAGGAAGCTCTTTCTAACACTTCTACAGTAGCTTGAATGATGTCATGGCACATTCTGTGAAGGGTGTTGAGCTATAGTGTATAAACAGCACGTTACACTATCTTGACTTTGTAATACATAAATTTTAATGCTTCAAATGAATATTTTGAAGGATCTGTATGACTAAAATGGATAGTTACTAACCCAATAAAAAAGATACATTTTTTCTATCCCTTTAAGGGGGTACTGTGACATATATGCAGTGTAGTGACCAGGACTTTGAAAGATTTCAAATGTTTTGATGACTCCCAATCGCCTGTGGTAGCACTTTACATGTGTCTGCCAGAGCATGCAGAGTTGCATGGCTGTGTGAACATCATAATATTTTATCAATTGGCTTAATCAGTAGTGGTTAGGGGACTAATTTCAATTCTGACCTGGATTTGATGACTTTTTTTGTGATCTCTTGTTTTAGTGGAGGGAAGCTTGAGGATTATATCCTAAAACTATATTTCATTTTTGAACTTAGCAGATGAGTTATAGGATGTCAAATTCCACCAATCTTATAAGGTGCAGATAGAATCAATAATATTGTTTTCATTTAGCTTTATTTAAATGCATGGTGTGGCCAAAATTTTTATTGTCCAACGCTATAAGGTTAATTTGGTGGGATTCTCATTAAAAAGAAAAGGTTAATCGGTGGAATACCAGTGCCATAAGTCTGGAAATATTTGTTTGTTCTCATGATGCACAATGCATTTATAAACTTGTATGGTCTTATGGTGGGTTATAACAACTGCTGTATAAAGGTATATAAATAAGGGAAAAACCCCCTTAATTTTAGGGTTTGTAGAATTACAAACAGTTCTAGCCTAAATTCTCTCAATCTGGTTACAGGGAAAATGAAAGACATTGCATTCATTAAGGATCCTGATGGATACTGGATTGAAATCTTTGACCTCAAAACTATTGGAAAAACAACCGGCAGTTCTGCTTGAGATGATGTCGTTAAATGTTCAGGTAACTTTTCGATTTGTTACATTTTTCTGTCTTCTTTGGGTTCTTGGCTCCTTTTTTCATTTTTTATTTTTTATTTTGGAAACATCTTGGCTCCTTTTTACATTGACTCAACAGGCGAAAGGCACAGTTCAACTTGAACTTGATAGTTCTTTACCTCGTCATTTTGTATGCTTCACAGTGTTTCTTGCTGATACTTCATCAATGCGTGTGCAGCGTGCTTAATGAGATTATAGTAAAACAAAGACGAACGTACAAGATACTTTGGTTTGTTATGGTGGAACCCATGAATTTAGAGTAAAACAAAGATAAAACATATGGTGGTCTGTCATTATTAGAAATGGCGAGAACAATTAACAGAGTTAAGCTATCAAATCCTTATAGGTAACCTACAATTCAAGAACTGGAAAGGACTGAAACCATAAATGAGCTAAAAAAACTAGAATAGAAGTTATAGAATTAAGTAGTTTTTAGTAATTATCAACAGAATAAAACAATTCAGAAGGTGCAGATTCTTATGATGATCTGTTTGAAAAATTTCATAAAAAGAAACCTATTAGAAAAGAGAAAGCAAGCTCCTCTAGAATCAAGAGCAGGAAGGAGAAGTATAATCTAAAGAACAGAAAGAGATGAATTTTTTAATACTATAGATAAAGTATTTACTTACAAATGTTATGCTTATGTTACTATTGTTGTCTCTTGGGAATTTAGTTTTAGGGCAGCTGGCAGCAGCCGTAATAGAATCAGGTGCTGATTTAAATTGTATTAGTGGAGTAATAGTTCAATCAAATTTTTTCCCTGAAAAATACCCTGAACCTTAAATTTGGCAAATAGAAGAAAAATGCTGACTGACATAAAACAATTTGCAATAAAATTTGTTTTGAAACTCCTTTTATCTCGAGTGAGCTACATGGTGGTCCTGTAGTGTTTATAATCCTGCTGTGGCAAGGACTTCTGACATGCCATCCACACATATCTCTTATGATAAATGAATCATGTAGGCATCATGTGTTTGTATTTCAAATTATTCAGCATGCTTGAATTTTTGATGACCCTGCGATTTCAACAAAATGTTTAGCATCCCGGCCCATTTTGTATAAAAATTATTGCGCACAAAGAAAGTGACACGGTTTGATAGAAATAACATATTTGATCTCTTGGTTTACATTAACTTAGGCAATATCCATTATATAATAGATTATGATGTTTTTCCTTTATTTTTTCTTTTTTTCTTTGTTGAGAAAAACAAGATAGAAGGTTTAACGTGCTTTCGACTTTTCAGCTGGTAGATTGAGCGACCCTTGGTGAGCAAGTCATGATTGTGGGCAGTTTTATGTGAGCAAGTTCAAGTGTTATGAGGATCAATGAACTTTCTTTTTTTGTATATGATTTTCTCCTTGTAAACATGGAACTTCAGATGACTATAATGTGAAAATAATTGTTTGTGGTGATCTTGTGTACTTGGCACCATAGTCCTACCTAGTTTGGTCGGTTCTAAACTTCGCAACTAGGTTGAGCGACCATTATCGGATATTTTCATGTATTGGCTTATTTTTCAATTGTTGATTTAGAATTTTATTGATCTTATTGTGGTAATATTTTGGAAACTTTCTTGTATGTTGCTTCTAATCTGTGATAGTAGTGAAACCAGTTGGGGAAGAATCTGCTGGATTATTTATGCAGGAAAGGTGAGAAGACAGTCATAGGGCTTCATGAATTCCCAAGATATGCATTGGTTCAAGACTGAATCCAATCCCAAATATATTATAACTCTAGAGAAGACTTCCACTCAAATAATGAAATGAGTGATTGAAGCACCTTTGTAGTATGAATGTGGACTTTTTGTGTAGAGTCAGATTGAAAATACAATACATATAAAAGAAAAGCCTACAAAAATTTCAATGGAGAAGGCAGTTGTTGGGAGTTTTATAAAAGGGCGATAAGCTCATACTTTCTTTGTTTCACAACCCTTTCTGGTTTTATTTGTTTATTTATTTGATTTTTGATTAACTACTAGTGGTTCATGATTGATAAATTAAGGACCTTGTTATCTATCTAATTGGATAATCAAGGTCAAAGACAATTATCAATCAAAGATTTCACAGATTGGATAGTTGTTGGGTTTCTACGAAGAGGTCAAAAGACAAAAGTCCTACAATTATAGCTCTAATTAATTGTATCCACATTAATTTAGCTTCCCTAAAGAAGACAGATTCTTAATACTTCATTTTCCTATGTTCATATTTTCTCTCATCTTGCACTAATTTGATTATTAAGACTTAATTATTACTATTAATGTTTGATAAATTATCAGCATTCATATGGGCACATTATCAGCACGTGTGGGGAGTTTTTCTCCCTGATCAGTAGGTGGTCTCGGTAAACATTTGATTCATTCTATGTTAAATTTTTTTAAAAAAAAATTAAACGACAGGAAAAATCAATCTTAAAAGTTTCTTAGAGACATTGAATACAAACATAAACACCAATATATCACATCAGAGTTCGACTAAGTTGCTATTATTATTGATGTTACCGGATAGTAACGTGAGAGATAGTTGATGTATTTTTGTTTTAATTTTTAAAACCCTTAGATTGAAATCTAAATACCGGAAATTGACTAAGTAACATTACTGTTAACAGCAACTTAAAGCTCTCTTTTACCCCTTAAAAAAAAATTGAGCCAAACCCAGCTCGAAAAAATTAGTATTTAAAATATCTTGAATTAGTTTACTTAGAAATGTTAAGCTTATGTTACTATTGTTGTCTCTTGGGAGTTTAGTTTTAGGGCAGCTGGCAGCAGCCGTAATAGAATCAGGTGCTGATTTAAATTGTATTAGAGGAGTAGTAGTTCAACCAAATTTTTTCCATGAAAAATACCTTGAACCTTAAATTTGGCAAATAGAAGAAAAATGCTAGACTTGAGTATATATTAACAAATACAACAATTTGCAATAAAATTTGTTTTGAAACTCTTTTTATCTCGAGTGAGCTACATGGTGGTCCTGGTGTGTTTATAATCCTGATGTGGCAAGGACTTTGATATGCCATCCACACATATCTCTTATGATAAATGAATCAAGTAGGCATCATGCTTGAATTTTTGATGACCCTGCGATTTCAACAAAATGTTTAGCATCCCGGTCCATGTTGTTTCAACAAAAAGTTCAAGTGTTATGAAGATCAATGGACTTTTTTTTTTTTTTTTTGTATATGATTTTCTCCTTGTAAACATGGAACTTCAGATGACTATAATGTGAAAATAATTGTTTGTACTTGGCACCATAGTCCTACCCAGTTTGGTCGGTTCTAAACTTCGCAACTAGGTTAAGCGAGCATTATCGGATATTTTCATGTATTGGATTATTTTTCAATTGTTGATTTAGAATTTTATTGATCTTATTGTGGTAATATTTTGAAAACTTTCTTGTATGTTGCTTCTAATTTGTGATTGTGAAACCAGTTGGGGAAATATCTGTTGGATTATTTAGGTTTTTTGCATTGGTTCAGCGTTCACGACTGAATCCGATCCCAGATATATTCCAACTCTAGAGAAGACTTCTACTCCAATAATGAAATGGGTGATTGAAACACCTTTGTAGTATGTATCTAGAACAATCTTCAATATGAATGTGGACTTATTGTGTAGAGTCAGAATGAAAATATAATACATATAAAGAAAAGCCTACAAAAATTTCAATGGAGAAGGCAGTTGTTGGGAGTTTTATAAAAGGGCAATAAGCTCATACTTTCTTTGTTTCACAACCCTTTCTGGTTTTTTTTGTTTTGTTTTGTTTTGTTTATTTATTTGATTTTTGATTAACTACTAGTGGCCCATGATTGATAAATTAAGGACCTTGTTATCTATCTAATTGGATAATCAAGGTCAAAGACAATTATCAATCAAAGATTTCACATATTGGATAGTTGTTGGGTTTCTACGAAGAGGTCAAAAGACAAAAGTCCTACAATTATAGCTCTAACTAATGTATCCACATTAATTTAGCTTCCCTAAAGAAGACAGATTCTTAATACTTCATTTTCCTACGTTCATACCTTCTCTCATCTTGCACTAATTTGATTATTAAGACTTAATTATTACTAGTAATGTTTGATAAATTATCAGCATTCGGACGAGCACATTATCAGCACGTGTGGGGAGTTTTTCTCCCCGATCAATAGGTGGTCTCGGTAAACATTTGATTCATTCTATGTTAAAAAAAAATTTAAAAAAAAATTAGACGACAGGAAAAATCAATCTTAAAAGTTTCATAAAGACATTGAATACAAACATAAACACCAATGTATCACATTAGAGTTTGACTAAGTTACTATTAATAGCATTGTTACTGGATAATTACGTGAAAGATAGTTGATGTATTTTTGTTTTAATTTTTAAAACCCTTAATTTTTATACACCCTTAGATTGAAATCTAAATACTGCAAATTGACCGAGTAACATTTCTGTTCACAGAAATTTAAGGCTGTTTTTTGCCCCTTCAAAAAAAATTAGCCAAATCCAGCTCGAAAAAATTAATATTTAAAATATCTTGAATTAGTTTAATTTAGTATTTATTGTTTTATGCACCACTAATTTTCATACGCTTTCTTCTTGCACCAATCGATTTTATGTCTCAACAAATTAAAGAAATCGAATTCAATATTTTTGGTTCTCTGATTTAATTATCATAAACTAATAAACATAGACTAAGATCAATACTTATTAAATTTTAACTCTATTGACAACAAATCATCTTTGCAATAATATACTAACAAAAAGAGTTTAATTTATTTTTATCTTTTTGTATAAAAAAATAAATTTTAATTTAATATTTAATGTGTCAGATTGTCAGTAGCTTCCACAACTTTAATTTGACCTTTACACTTCACTAGAAAAGACATTCCTAAAAAAAAAAAAAAAAAACCTAGCTTTCACCACATATATATTCAAAACAAATTAACACACATTATAAAATTAAGAAAAAGAAAAAGAAAAAAAAAAAAAAAACTGAATAATTTAAACCAAATTAAATTACGTAGTTGGCAAACCAATTATTGTAATCTGAAATTCATATGAAAGTTGCAGGTTTGCAACAGTTGATTCATTGTTTCCAATCAATATATATATATATTAACATAATTTATTATTAATCAATATATATATATCAATAAATTAAAATGCATATAGAAATACATAATATATAGTACAACTACAAGAGGCTGGCAGTGGACCCGTGTAACAGTGGTGCACCACACTGACAGAGATCTTTGTTTATCATCTAAATTTTTTATTTTTTTATTTTTTTTATTTGTAGTTCCCTTGGACTGTTTCCCGATGGGGATTCCCTTCCCTTCAGTGTCACTTAATTAATAATCTTTTCAAATTAAATAACTTCAATCTTTTTTTCTTTTCTTTTCTTGAAATTACAACAATTATCGGGACCTTACGAGATTGGACTCTACTAGCACAGTCCGGACAATAACTACTCCCACAAATAGGGAGAGTGCACCCACACAAGAGGAGAGACAAAGAATGAATATATATAAATATATATACATGCATACCGGCCATTGAACCGTGGTGGTGGAGTCTCTTATTGAAGAGTTACAAGTTACAAGTTACAACACATTGGCAAGAGGCCATTGGCATAACTTCAATCTTTTATATTTAGAAAATTAAGATATTGTACAAACAAAAAAATATCCAGCATGCATGTATATATATATATGTAATTTCAACTCAGTTGTGTATATATATATAGTACCTATTTAATTAACTATCTTGTATATTTTATGTGAGTTTTTTTAATTTTTGTAGTAGTAAAATCCGTTCGGATTAATCGGTTTATTAGGGAAAGTATAGGTCATTTTATGTAAGGCTAATTGACACTGATGTCTTTTAAACTCTTCCAAAATATTTATTATGTCTCATATATTTTTTTTTTTTGCACTAAACCTCTTGAACTCTCGTTTTTTGTTAAACACTCGGTTTTTTTGCTCCCTCACAGGAGGCAAATTCCATCGCCTATTGTCAATTTATGAGAGTTCAGGGGTTTAATGACGAAAAAAAAAAAATAGGGAGTAAAATGCAAATTCGGGTATAGTTCAGATGGCATCAAACCATATGTGCCAATTAACCTTTATGTAAAGAAGAAAAATTAGGAAAATGCATGCAAATAGAAAGTATAGGGCACTTTATATATCGAGTTGTACGTATGGATATTTAACATTGGATTTTTATTTTTATTTTTATTATTTCATAATAATAATAATAACAATAAAGAGTAAAAAAAAAAAAAAAAAAACAATGATGAGACCAAAATATTGTGAGTTATTGGATGCACCAAGTCAGATATTCTTGGCTGATGGTGATTAAATACACATAATATTTGTTGTCGTTTTACACAGAGATTAACATAAGAGTCGATGACTTTTTCAATACAATACAAATTGAGAATACATGAAATAAAAAAAAGGGATTGTGAGAAGTAAAATAAGAACCCAGTGAGATTATGATTAGTTATTGGTCATTTTTAAAGCTTTTGCGCCTCCACAAAATTCCAAAATATCCATCATCATCCTTGTGTTTTTAAAACTTTTGGTAATCAAGTTCCCACCTTTAGTCAGATCACTTTTATCATATAAAATGACTCTGTGTTGTTCAATAATATTCTTGGCTGCCAATGACCTAATTTCAACTCTTCATTGCATCAAACATAACAATATTTCAAAGGCATGCAGAGAAATCTTTGTAATATCAATTGGTCAAATCTTTGTTTTATTATTATTTTTCATGTGTATATATATTCGTGTTATCCGGACGTATTGAAACTAAGATATTGAACCGAACGTCTTGAAACTGAGATATTATCCGACCAAATGAATTGTACAATTTTTCTTGTTTTGTATTGAGGCTAGAATAACCATTTCAACTGCAATTAAACGACACCAACTCAACAGTAATGACAATATATTTCTTATAAAAATAAGAACAAAAAACGAGAGAGAGAGAGAGAGAGAGAGAGAGAGAGAGAGAGAGGTGAAAACTGAAAACTGAAAATAAAGAAAAAGAGTGGATGTTTGGTTAGGTTTGACAGGAGATTATAGGTGTTAAATGATGATAACTTGTCTAGTTTTCATAAACATTTAACTCTGATTGAGGAGAGTTGCAGATAGGCCGTACAATACATAACATTCATCATCTCCCAAAAAGATCAAACAAGACTCAAGAGAAGAGAAATTATATATATTAATTAATATTATTATTATGCACAAAATAAAAAGAAGCTTTTACCATGTACCGTCAAAGAAATATGTTTGATCATTTCCATCAAAAAACACAATCTCCCAGAAACTCAAACTTTTTTTTTTTGTTGCTTTTTTTTTTCTTTTTTTAAAAATCTTTCTGGCACATCTCTCAACATCACCATACCTCTGTCCTTACCCCATCAAATCTCTCTGATTTCACTTTCAACAGTCAGTCTTCATATCATCATCATCTATCATCTATCATCAGTAATTGTAGTAGTAGTAGAACTTGTTCGCTGCATCAGAGAAGAGATTGTTGTTGTTGTCATCGTTGTTTCCATTAACATCATTAACACTGCTTGAGCTAATAATCAACTGCTTAACCTCTTCAAGAGTACTACTATAAGGTGATGATGATGGTGGAGGGGTTTCTCCAACAAACCCACTTGTCTTCTGATCAGTACTCCAATTAGTAGTGTTCACATTCTGTTGATCACCTGTAGTACTGTTGTTGCTGCCATAATTATTGAGCATGAACTTGTGGTTGTTCTCTTCAAACCCCCCATTTGAGTAATTATAACCACCAACATGGAAACCCACCATTTGATGATTATGATGATCTTCTTGCTTGATCTCCTTTCCATAGCTGATCTGGCCACAACTTCCGTCAGAAGAGCTACAGCTTGTCTGATCACTACCAAACATGAGCAAATTCTCTTTCATTGGATTGTAAAACTGCTGCAGCAGCCCTTCCTGTATTTGAAACTCTAGTGTGGAATTTGTAGTACTAGCCAAACAAGAAGTGTTGCTGTTGTTGTTGTTCAAAAGATTATGTGATGTTGAGATGTGTTGGTCAAAAGAATCCAAGCAGCTGGTGAAAGATTTGGTTGGGGTAGAATAATAATATGAAGTGCAATAGTCTTTGTTTAGTGAGAACAAATTTGAGGATTGATTAGAAGATGGAAATGGTGGTGGCTTTCTTTGAGGAGGAGGAGGAGGAGCCAAGGCCATGAGCTTCTTCTTGAGCTTTGTATTCCAGTAGTTCTTTATATCATTGTCAGTCCTGCCTGGCAACTGAGCAGCTATTATTGACCATCTGTGTTCAAAATTAGCATGTTCTATTGTTAATTTCCATGGAACAAGAAATTGCTAGCTGTATACTAAGAGAGGATATGTTGATGTGTTGGATCTAAAATTGGCACATGCATGCACAGGATTATCCAAAAATAGCAGATTCTTCATATAACAAGTTTTGGTATAGTTTTTTGTAAGACAATTCAAAAATAATTAATTAAAGAACCCTAGATATTTTAGCTATTTTTCCCCATTTTCTTTCTAAGTTGCTACTCCATTTGGAAAGATTTTTTTCCAGTACTTTTCATCAAATTAAAGCGCGCAGTTGATGATTTATGAAAGAATAACAATTTGGGTAAATTCTAGTTGAAATTATCCATAAAAAAATGAAAAAAATATATATATACCTGCTTCCAATGCTAGCAAAGAGAGCGCAGATGATTCTATCTTCTTCATCAGTAAAATCACCATGTTTAATGTTTGGCCTCAGATAGTTGAGCCATCTCAGTCTGCAACTCTTCCCACATCTCTTTAGACCTGATATTCCACAAAAAAACAACAACAATTACAAAATTAAACTAGCTTTAAGAGAGGAGTGATGATGTTTCATCTCATGTTTTGTTAATTTGAGTTTGAAAAACAAACTCACCAGCTTTGTGAGGAAGAGCAATCCAGTTGCCACCAGTACCATATTTGTCTATGTAGTCCTTGAGTTTTGAGTCTTCTTCAGGTGACCATGGCCCCTTCTTCACATTTGCCTTGTCACAGCAAGGAGCCCTACCCATCTCAGCTCTCTGTGTATTTTAGAAAAGTCTCTCTACTCTTGGATATCTGCTGACCTCTTTTAAGGAACCAAAGGTCTCATGAGACTTTCTGGATCACAGGACCTTTGCCAATTAATAGAAGGAGATTTGGGTCTCGATCTCTCATCTCTCTCTACATCTACAGTAATAAATAGATAAAACTATATATACAAATATTTTAATTGAAAAAAGATACATAAAGTCAAAGTGATTGACAAGTCCATTCAGTTTTTATGCTAATTAGCTTAGCTGCTGATGGAACTTTCTATATATCTCAAATGTTATTAGTAGTAGTAGTACTAGCTAGCTACATCAGTCTCGTTAAAAGCATCCAAAGTTAATTTTTGACAAAAGTATAGAAAATAGAAGAAGCAATTGCATGAAATTGATGGCTATATACAGGACCTTTGAATTGTGACATTTTCCAAACCAAAGACTTATTAGTGATAGGTAGATAAACATATAACTAACTGTCTTCAACTTTATGGGAATTAAAAATGTTGATTACCAAAATGTTAATCACACTCTCTCTCAACTAATGTTGAGATTTAAAGTTTAACTAATTTTTTTTTTCATTTCTCTTTTTACTTGTATTTTAGAGATCAATAGACCATAGGTAGCTCTTTTAAGTACACATTTCGTGAATGAAATTCCCAATCTAAAACGTACTGGCACCGATCCCAATTTACTAATTCCAGTGATGACTTTGCTTCAAATGTTGTATTAACTTGTATATGTATTTTATTTTGGGTAAATATTAAGAAGTAAAATGTATTCATATTTTGAAAGAATAAATACACAGTACTCATACTCATTCTCATATTTCATATATATATATATATATATCCTATTAATATTGTAGCTAGTAGATTTTTTTATATTTATTAATTCGGGACCAGATATTTTTTTGAAAGCTTTCGCCAATCGGTAAGATTCGAGCTGCTGACCTGAAAGTCATTTGTCAAGTCCCAAACTTGTTTATCTACCGGCTGAACTACGCCCATGTTGGCTATTGTAGCTAGTAGATAATTCATAGGTAACATAGTAATCAATGGGCATATATATACATGTAACTAGGGGTGGGCATGGGTTGGTTTGGGTTGGGTTTGACTATACCCAAATCAAACCATTATAAAATCGGTTTATTTTTTTACAACTCAAACCAAACCAAACCATTTATAAGATAAAACCAAACCAATCTGAACCAATAAAAATCGGTTTGGTTCAGTTTGGTTAAACCGTTTAAGAAAATAATTACATTATTTTTTATTTGAATAAATTTAATAATATCAAATTATCAATATAAGTAGTTAAACTAATTATCAATAACATAAATAATAATACTAATTTATAATATTAAATTTAACTCAAGTGCAGAACGATAATCGTAAAAAAAAAAAAAAAAAAAATCAAGTATAGAACGCCTAAAACTTATAAAATAAAACTAAATTGTTTAAGCTTCTAAATTAATAATATATATCACCATTGAAGCAACCACTTTGAAGTTTCGAAGTTCCCTTCTTATTGCATTGGGTTAACTTTAATTTTTATTTGTTTTCTCCGATAATTTAATTAATAATAATATATATAAATATTTAAGTATGTAATGGTTTGGGTTGTGTTATACAGTTTGATAAAACGTAACCCATAAACCAACACAAACTAATTGGGTTGCTAAAAAACAACCCAATCGGTTTATTTTATTTAACAAAACCAAACCAACCCGCTTAAATTGGTTTGGTTTGGTTGGTTTGGTTTGGACGGGTTGATCGGTTTGGCGGTTTGGGTGCCCACCCCTACATGTAACAATCGTCTATATAATTAGATCATAGTAGAAAAAAAATCAATATTAATTGTAACATTTTCATGTTATTCGAAATCAAATATATCTATTTTGGTAACCTGATCATCGATTGTGCGTATATATAAAATTACAGATTGTAATTAGTATATATAACTAGTGATCATCAGAAATTAATGAAGATATATACTGTACGTATACATTGATGGGAGGTGGGTGCATGGGCCCAAGTATGGATGGGATTCTTTGTCGTCAAATTGACGATCTGATCAGGTGTTTGGGACTGACTAGTACTCATCAATGGCACCACACCTAGCTATATATATATATATATACTGAGTTGTTGACGCATCATAGCAAAATAATGTACATTATTGTCACAATTTTTGTAATGTAAAAGTGGGCAAACAATTCTGTACAGATAGTTCTGCTACATTTTAGCATTTCCTTTACTGGGTTCATTTAGCTAAGTGACAGACGCATCGGAATTCAAGTCGTGCAATAGATCAGGGACCCTACTGGATTGTGTAGGCCTATAAAATCAACCTTTACAGTGTCTTAACTGTAACTTAATTTCTACACTTCCCAACTTTCTAATATCCATTCCATATAAAGAAATTGTCCCTCCTTGTCAAATTAGGGTTCATATAGTACTGTATTCTTGAAATTTTGTGTATTCTTCCTTAGTAATCAAAATATACAATATATATATATATATAGAGGAAAACATTAAATTCTTCATCCATCGATCATATTCAAAACAAAAACAATTTGTGTAAATCCTGAGAAATTTTAATCTAAGAGAGGTTTTAAGATTTAAACTATAATATTGGTCTGTTATATAAGTTTAAATTTTCAGTTTTAATGGTTTATGAATGATTTAATTGATAAAGCAATCAAGATTAACACTTACTTAATTAGATTACAGTCCATAATAAATTTTGATAACTGACCATTCACTAGGAAAGAATAACAAAATATATACATATGACAAGCAGAATATACATAATTCATGAAAAAAAATTGTCAGGCTTAAGGTGGCATATATTGATATATGCACCCTTTTTTGTCACACTATTAATAAGCTGCTGAAGCTGAAGTGACTTGAGCTGATAGCTACTAGCAAGAAGCCAAATCAAATCTAAAAGTTATTTGCATGAACTTTGTAGATACAGTACAATTGATGCAAATTATAGATATGTACCCAAAAAATCCAATAACGATCAATAGTTCTCAAATGAAACGACTTATCAGTGATTTTATCTGAACATTATTGTTGGGACACAACAATCAGTGATGAAACGAAAGAAGAATAATTATATTTTTTTATAAGAAAATATGCATACAGCAATATTTTAGCTGATAAAAGAAATTTTTTTTTTTTACTGTAATTAAATAAATATCGTAAGTGAATAACAACAAACAATAAATAAAAGAACAAATATATACAGTAAAATTGAAATACTGGCTTGATTGATGAGTAGATAGAGGCTTGTAAATTGTAATGTCTTAAAACAGTATTTCATATTTTGATTGACCATTAGATTTACATATTTTGATTTAAAGTATATATATCAGAACAAATTGACGGTAGAAAAAATATATATAGTCAAACTGACTAAGTTAATTCTCATACCACAATAAAATAATAATAATAAAAATGTTGAATCGATCTATTGCACTTTAGCACTCCAAAACTTAGGTAAAACCTATGAATATTCTGACCCAAAATATAGATCAGTTGAGGAAAGACTTGTACATGTATATAAAATTTAATTTAATTACTCAGGAATATTAAATACTATGACAGAGAATATATCTTGGGGAGACAATTTTGATTACAATGAAGGAGTGTGGAAACACAATAATTTATAACAAGGAGGACTATTGAGGTTAAGTGGGAATTATTATTTTTTATTTTTTAAATATTACCTCTGTTTCTTCTGATTAATGAATTTGAATCAACCCTGTATAATATATATCATTATAAATATTGTATTACACTATTACATAAATTTGAGATTTTTTGGGAGGGCAAAGACTCGAACCCGTAACCTCGTGATGCAGGTGTGAGGGGTTTAGCAATTAGCACCGAACCAACCTCATCTCATCGATTTTTACCTCATTTAGAAATGCAAAATATCGGTATATGCATAGTTAATCATATTTTCCTTTGAAAATAAATAAATTTATTGGGCGGCTTAAATATATAAATAGCTAGAGTGATCGTATCAGCAAGAGAAATTCAAATAAAGATATGTTTATATATTCTTCTTGATTATATATTCTTATTCTGGGCTGTGACTGTTACCAACAACACACACCGATCATCATATCCTTGTTCGTTGACCTGTCTTTATAAAGCCAGTTAACATTTCAATTTAAATTGCATGCAAATTGTAAATGGATTTGACTGGAACTTGCATGCATTCTTTATTGCATCAAAGGCCGCATCTTATTTAATTATTCCACGATTTTGATTTGCTTTTTCTAATTACCATTATTTGGTGCAATCAATATATATCAATGGAAATTAAAATAGTACATATATACAACTTGTTCAAATCAGTGACAAACATATATTGATAGTGTTTTATATATATAACATAATTAATTATCATATACACAATTAATTAAGGTCTTTCTCTTGTAAAATTTAAGAGTAATATAATTAAAAATTATTCATTCAGCAGTTGAGAAATATCTTAGACGATAATTCAATATCTTAGGTGGTATATGAAGAAAAAGAAATATGTACGTTTAATGTTTTAGTGTACCTCCCTTCCATTGTGGTGGTAAGGGGTTCGAGTTTCACTATGTGCATTTTACAAGCATGCGTGAGGAGTTTTCTCTCAATTTATGGGAGTAGTTATCCGGGCTGTATATGGATTGTCTCTTATCTTGGTGGGTCCCGGCAGTTTGATTTTAATGGTTGTAAATTGCAATATTTATATATATAAAAAAAAAGTTAGAAATTAAATAGATTATGACAGTCTCAACGATTCAAAAGATATTAAAAATCTATTTTTTTTTGGTGTATTAATTGAGGGATTTGGATTGATCTGATTTTTTCCTGACGTTTTTAAAGTATATGATTGGTTATTAATAAAGTGGTTGTGAAAACTAATCACATCTTAACTATACATTCATTACAATACTAATGTGTCGTAAGATTATGTGAGGTCAGAAAAACGATTAGATCAACAAAGATCCAAATTCTTAATTGAGAGTTGAGACTAACACCAGAGAGGGTCTACATATAGGATGAATTTGAGATGATTACATCTAAATTCAATCGATTTATCAAACTATCAACCATGCATATATAGAATATCAATAAAACTAATTGACATATATATATAATTTGAATGGGTAATAATAAACTAATGGTTAGGTATACACAGAAAAAATTAAAAAAATAAGAATCAACAAATAAATGCCTTTTAAAACTATTTCTTTATTAACAAGGACAATTTTAATTGCCAATTAAGCATACTCATTCGCTTAAAACTCTGACACTGGGCATAAATCAAGAAAAATGAGGTCCAATCGTTTCAACGGGAAGCAAACACCGATGATCTAGAGTAGCCAATGGATAGTGTACAAGTACTACAGATTCTAGATTAGGTATACCGTATACAAGTACCCCCCGGCCCTCCCCTAATTTCTTCATTTAGAAATGAAGCAATCGATCAAATATACTATAATTTGATATCTCTCTTACAGATAGACACATGATGCAACTATCCATACATATTCGAAAATAATCATACCACATAGTGTTGATTAAATTAATACATAGCTATTTAGACATAGTCGAAGCTAAAAATTCAAGTTTGGGAAGCCAATATACTGAAACAAAAAAATTTAGCAGGCCAAAGTGTAAAATATTAAATTTTTTTATTTTTTTTTAGTGAGAGGGCCATGCCCCCAGGGGCGAATTCAAGGGGGGGCCATAGGGGCCATGGCCCCCCCAACCAATCAAATCTCAACAATTTTATCGATTTATTATATGATATAATACATATAATGTAGATAATAATATTCACCTGATCCCTCCTATTATTTTAATAATATAAATAAATTAATAATATTATTTTTTTTCCATAATTCCATTAACAATGAAAACATAAACAAAATCAATGTATATATATATATTGTTTCAAAAAAAAAAAAAAATGTATATATATATATATATATGTTTGTTTGTATAAGTACTATAAACTGTATTATTGTATGCTTGCAAATAATTAAATACTTCAGCGACAAGCAAGAATATATATTATCATTGCATGGATACCTCCAAACCTAAATCTTACTTGTAAAAAGATATGGTACATTGAAAAATAATAGAGAAAAAAGTATTCTCAAGTTTTAAAATTTAAATCTTTTTTTTTTTTTTTTTTTTTGTCGTTTCTTCTGCTCAAAGGAATCTTGAAATTGAAAACACAAATATATATACATAAAAATAATTACGTTTCTCTGTTCATACGTTTCTCTATCAAGATAACAAACAAAAAAAAATAATTAATTAACAAAGTTAATGTATAATTGGATGATGGAATATATTATAAAGAAGAGAAGAGACAAGTGTCGTCATTTGCATTGACTCACAGACAGCAAAGATGCAACATATACTCTGTGTTTTCCTTCACTTTCTCAAACGGTTGGCAAGCTAAGATTGAAATTTTTTGCAGGATCGGATGTATACATTTCGTTATTATTTAATTATATTTAGAACAACCCAAGCAAGACTTGTTGTCTATTATTATTTCCCAAGCTTTGCACTTCTACCCCTTTGTTTTGCCCTATTTCTTTGAGTTCTTTCACTATTTTATTTCATTTTGCTCTCCTCTCTCTCTCTCTCTCTCTCTCTCTCTCTCTCTATATATATATATATATACACCTCTATATGTATATATATATATTTTCCATTGAGCTTTTTCTGAAACTTAGCACTGAATCACTCCAGCTTTTACTCCTAAACGAATTTTAACGCTTGTCAATTATTAATAATAGCTTGATATAAAAATATGTTCCTCCAATTACAGATTAATACATTCATATATATTGTCAACTATGCTTATTTGTCTTCATTGTACTACTTTTCTAGAACCTTGAGTGAATATATATAATTTATATTGGTTTGTGCATAAAATATCTATAAAAGTAGGAAACTCATTAGTTTGACATACGAAAAATTGGCCGCCAGAAAGAAATGACAAAACTGCAGTTAGTCAAAACTTCAAATATCTATAATGGCTGGCTGCTTTTTCACAAGTCGTACTGGAATCATTTGCCAAAAATTATTGTAGATTAAATAAGATTAAATAAGATTAAATTTGTTTGCTTTTTACTCCCGCAGTCAATTCAAATTTCAAAAGGCTTGACTGCTCTACAAAAATTCAATCATAAAAGTTTCTTTTCTTTTTCCAAGTCCCGGCGTTGTCAAATTTCCAGCATCAAATTCAGTAATGCATTCGTTCAAACTGGGAATCAGTGTGCTGAAGGTAGAAAAGTGAGATATGTATTGTTTTCAATTCTTTTATTTATTTATTTGAAATGATTGAAGGATACGACTAATACGACTCATTGTTTTTCTAAATTTTCAAATTCACAAATACTTTTACATGAAAATACCGCATAGGATGATATATATGGAGAAACTTTTGAATCGAATTAACTTTTTTTTTTTTTTTTTTGTGGAATTCTAATCCTATTAGTAATACTATCAATATATAACAATTTAAGGAGCATCTTCATCAACATGAATAGTATAAAGAGAAGAGAAACAGCAATTCCTTTTTTTATTGGTATGTTTTTAGTGATAGGGTGCATTATTGCAATTGTAAATTCAAGTTTAATTCAACTCTAAATATAATAACTTACTACAGATTTAGCCACGAAATTCAATTTTTATGAGAACAAATATTAATAAATATTAAACGAATGCCAAATTGAATTTAAAAGTTTTATTTTTCAACAAGAAATTACAATTTTGTGTTAGTGAAAAAAAAAATGGATTTAGCTGATATAAATAATTAAATATTGTACTGTCAATGAGTATTTATGAAAAGAATTTTTTTCTTTAAAATTTTTAATTTTTTTATTATTTAAAATTGTTTACTTTTTTCCCTGAATTAAAATCTAACGATTAATTTTGTCCTACGAAAATGTTGTATAGTAGGAGGCTAGTAGCACGAACTTACTCATAAAAAGAATTTGTAAGAAAACGAGGGACTTGTGGATGCAAACATAGAAAATACAAAAAAGTCAAAACCGGAAGTGGGATTCGTTTTGGTTAGGGGTGACAAAAGACAAAAAAAAAGGCCTCGCTGTCGACGTTGATGACGTAACACTTTGCGTAACACAAAACACTTCAAACTTCAAAGTTCAAATTCAATCCACGAAGAGAGGGACTGACTCGTGTTACAAAAATCAAAACGTGGCACTTGATCCTCGAGTTTCACGACACACTGCCATGGTACCCACGTGCGCGCTCTCTTCACTATCGCACGTGCGTACGACGTCGTCCCTACTCTTCCTTTTCGTTCACCAACCGGACACGTTTCGGTTTGTGATTGGTCCGTGTTGTCAGTATTGCGCTTTGTGCGGGTGGTGATTGGTAATTGCTGGTTTATTTTGTGTATGATCTGGATGGATGATGGATGATGGATGATGAGATCGTAAGAGAGCCAATCAATCAATCAGCTCATGCATTCGCACGCTTCTGCTCTTCAAACTTTCATGTGGGTCCTTTTTTATTTTCTATATTATATTTATTAATTAATTTATTATTATTATTTTATATCATATCCAATTGATACATCCAGTTTAACCTAAATAGTTATTAATTGAATTAGCGTTTTTTACCGTCAAGTCATATTAGACGTAGGGTTTAGGAAAAGAGATACGACTCGAATCCACGGTTCGGACGGTATATTAAATTAATATATTAAATAAGCAAAACTATATACATAGCCATTCGATATGGTTGGTAAAGATTGGTTTAAACCTATAAAAACAAGATTTAGAGCAGGTATATAGTTGACTAAACTAACTAGTCCTTTTAATTTATGGGCCGGGCTTTGGGCTTTACTACAAATATTATGGAGCCCAACCCAAGATTTCATTTTACTTTTTCAATTATTATTTTACTAACTATATAGAATATAGTATACACCCATCTTACTTAAGTATGGCTTCTACATAAAAAAAACACTAATTAATTAGCGAGTAATGGCAAATATGTAATAATGCTAAACATTATATATTTTTTTGGTATCTTACTTGCATCCCAAATAATAACTTAACGATTGTGGAATATGATTTATCTCAGTTATCATATGTCACGTGTCATATGAACTCAATTGCAGTAATAACTTTGTTTTGATCCCATCACGTGTGAATTTAAAAATCTATAGTTAACAAAATAAGTGGAAAAAGAAGAAGAAAAAACCTGAATACGCTTTTTTTTTTTTTTTTTGAAATGTTAATATATATATACATGGTCGAGATTTTTCCTAAATTAAATTAGATGTTGGATGTTGGATGTGAGTAAGTATGGTAAAATCTAAATTGTAGCTACAACATGAATATTGAGCCCTACTTTTATAGATAGGCATATTTGAACAGTCTACTGAAATCACATATCTCATCAATGGGACCGGCTACTATACACACGTGGGTATGGTAGCACCAGCAATTGGAAACCATTATTTGGTTGATTTTAACGTGAAAGTTATTCTAAAAAATTCAAATGGTTTCTAGATTTTAGTTCTACCATATCCATATAGGTATAGTAGCCAAGCCCCTCATCAATATGACAATTGAACAAGACAAATTTTGTCATTTTGTTTTTATTAATTTCCTTTTGTGGTAAATAACCTTTTTTATATCTATATTTAATAGGAAACCAAGATCTCATGAATTCCTTGCTCCTCAGTCCTCACAGCTTCCAACTTCCAAGAACAAGAACAAGACCTCCCCATAAAAACCCATATTTTATTTTTTATGGAGACCTTGCAATAGACCCTATTGAAACCATATAATAAAATGCTTTCATACATAGTTCAAGAATATTGATTTGTAGAAATATGTCTATATTTTCACAACCTGTTACAAAATAGTCACCAAGTCATTAAGGATGTAGACGGAAATTCAGGTAACTTAACAGTAAATCTCTCTCACTCACTTTAACAATATTATAGATTTGAACCATGTCCTCTTTAATCTCAACTCTCAAGATTATAATAGTTCATTCATTAAAATGTGGTACATGATATATATATATATATATTACTTGTATAAGAGTTCAGTTCAAGAGATAATACTTCTCTTAAGAAAAATGATATTTGTATTATCATTGACCCGACTATTTTAGCAATGCTGATCGATGTTGGTCTCCAGGGGCGGAACCCTACAGAGGCTGGGGGTAAAAAAAAATTATATTTTTTTAAAATTGTAAAATTACAATTTAATCTAATTAATTTTAAGTTTTTATAATTTGATCCCTTAACTTCAGACTCCAAGTTCCGCCCCGTTGGTTTCCATGAAAATCATTGTTTACCAATCAGCAGCCATTTGAGTGTTTAACAATGTTATTGTTGTGCAATATAATACTGGTAAAATTATCTTTCATCGTTTGAAATTTGTGAAACATCAATCATTTTAGAGTGTGGTTGATTTTAATACTTACTTTCACTTGCAAGCAACGAAATCGTTCGTTGAAAAGTAGTAGCGTTGTTGCTTTAATTGTATCTGTGATGGGCAATTGGTTGGGCCTCAGCTATTCTGTAAAAGCTTGAGCTTAACAAGCCCACCTGGGCTATCCTTCATTTCTTCCTATGAATCCACACAACAAGAACTTTATTCTACAAAAAAGTTTTATTAATATCGAAGAAAAAAATCCTTAACAATGATATTAACTCTTTCTTAAATAGAAAAACAAACTTGTTTTCTCTATGATTCAGGTTCTCTAATTTGACTAAAATAGGAAAAGCCCAAAACGAGTAATTTTCAAAACCAAATCGACCGAAAAGGAAATTACTAAAAAATAACACTTGGAACAAAAAAAAATTGAAAAACGGAGATCAAAACGGCCCTTTCTTAAAAAATGGCAACGGTTTAAGGGGTAATTTCCCGTAACAAATGTAGGGCTAGTCAATACGATTCCATCGATATATCATGGGCCTAAAATGGACAACGTTTGCCCCTCCAAATAGTTTGTCCTACATCACTAGTCAATTTTCTTCTTAATTTGGGTTTATTTATTTATTTTTTATTTTTTTAATAACAAGTTTTGTTGATTCTTTTTTGAAGTCAACACCAATGCGTTTCAGATTTCTATATATTCTCTTAAAGCTCCCTATGTTCGACTCCTATCCAAATTCTTCTCTTTCAAAAATGAACAAGAACAAGAATTCCAACACAACCCATATCTTTAAATCCATACAAAACATTGCTTTGATACTTGTCTCTCTGTGTTCTGTCTCCGTTTCCAGTTCTACCCTCCGAAGACCACCTCCTCTCCCCATTTTACCCTTACCCTCCTCACCCCAGCTCCAATGGCAGCTCACTTCCATGGCACTCTTCTTCCATTTCGGACCCAACACCTTCACCGACTCCGAATGGGGATCCGGCAAAGCTGACCCTAACGTTTTCAACCCGACCCAACTCAATGCTTCTCAGTGGGTCCATGTAGCCAAGGAAGCTGGGTTCAACCGTGTGATCTTGACTGCAAAACACCATGATGGGTTCTGTTTGTGGCCGAGTGACTACACAGAATACAGTGTTAGGTCTAGTGGGTGGAGAAATGGGAGTGGTGATGTTGTTGCAGAGTTGGCTATGGCTGCTAGAGAAGCTGGTGTTGGGCTTGGACTGTATCTTTCACCGTGGGATCGGCATGAGTCTTGTTATGGCAAGACTTTGGAGTACAATGAACACTATATGGGTCAAATGTCTGAGTTATTAACTAGGTCAATTTCTCATTTTTTGTTTTGTTTATATATGTGGGTTTTGAGTAGATTTTGATGTTCTCTATTTTGTTTATTGATTATTCTAGGAAGTATGTGTTTGATCAAATTTGAAGTGATTGTTTTTGGATTTTTCCATAGATTCTTGTTTTTTTTTTTGGTATCATTTTGTGGGTTGTTCATGCTTCATTGTATTTCTGCATTGAACTTTTGCAATTGCCTACGACTTTGGTCATTTGGGTTGTTTATAGGTGAATCGATTTCTTACTAGAATTGACCATTACATTAGCTGATTGCATTCTTTGATTTTTCCTAGTTGTTAGAGCTTATTATGGTTTATCAAGATATGGTTGTTTAATTTCATTTTCTTTGCAAATTCACTATGTATTTTTAGATAACTGAGGATTCGTGATTTTTTGACATTGAACAGGTATGGAGATATCAAGGAAGTATGGTTGGATGGTGCAAAGGGTGAGGGAGAGAAGGAAATGGAGTATTTCTTTGATTCTTGGTTTAGTCTCATTCATCAGCTTCAGCCTGGGGCCGTCATTTTTTCTGATGCTGGTCCTGATACCCGGTGGATTGGAGAAGAGGCCGGTGTTGCTGGTTCTACTTGCTGGTCTCTTTTCAATTGCAGCTCTGCAAAGATCGGTGGTACTGATCCTGAGTGAGTTCACTTTCATACTAAGTTGATATCTAGCTTTCAAATAGATAGTTCAATGGAAGGTCTTGAATCATTTAGTGTTTGTCCTTGCAACCGTTCAAAATTACTTTCTGGTTTAAGACATCTTGCTAGGATAAAAGTAATATGATTAGAAGCTGTTGTAGGGGGGATCCTTCATTTTAAGTCTTTTAGCCGCGTGTAGAACAGCATCATTAAGCTTGTTATCACTAGTAGTATGTAAACAATGGAAAGCTCTTGCATGTCAACTTCCGGTCTGGTTATAAATCCTTGATAGAAACTAAGAATGAAATTGTATTACTCAGAATAATAAAAATGTACAATATAAGGAAACACACCATATATAACAATCCTGGTGGCTTCATCATTGCCTTTTCAATGTAGACGGACGGGAATTGTGAGAATTATTCTTATTCGCTTTCCTCAAACAATGCTTCTCTCCTGAATTGAACAAAGTACTTAAAGGTTCATTCAATTTGTGTTTGATGTAACAGATACTCTCAACGCGGAGACCCACAGGGTCATGACTGGGTACCTGCTGAGTGTGACGTCTCTATCAGACCTGGTTGGTTTTGGCATGCATCAGAAGCTCCAAAGTCTGCACTGCAGCTTCTCGATATATACTACAAATCTGTTGGCAGAAACTGTCTCTTGTTACTAAACGTGCCTCCAAATCCTTCAGGTCTCATATCAGCCGAAGATATACAAGTACTTGAAGAGTTCAGTGAACTCCGGAGGTCAATATTTTCACATAATCTGGTGAAGAACGCTCGTGTTACTGCCAGCTGTACAAGAGGAGACGTTAGAGATAACAGGTTCGACCCCCACAATGTCCTCGAAGAAGGTATTTACACCTACTGGGGACCTGAGGAAAATCAATCTGATTGGGCATTGTTTTTATACCTTGAAGAGTCGGTATCTTTTAATGTGTTGCAAGTTCAAGAACCAATTCACATGGGACAGCGTATTGTTGCGTTCCATTTTGATATTTTGAATGAAGAAGGGAAATGGAAGAAGGTGATCAATGGCACGACAGTGGGATATCAGAGGCTGTTGCAATTTCCTACCGTTAAATCTAAGCAGTTGAGGTTTGTGGTTGACAAGTCTCGGGCAGATCCTCTTATTTCTTATTTGGGAATATTTATCGATCGGTTTTCTATTCTGAGCATGTCTAATGCAAGCTCACATACACACGTAAACGGCAGTCACATTCTTCACCAAAGTTTGTACAATCATTCTCAAATTGCTTCAATATAGTATCTGTAAGTTTCATATTTCACTGTACAGATCTTCCTGAAAACCTTGTTCATGGTTTGATATAAAACATGGTATATGTGAATGTTTAGAATTATATGGTCTCTGGCACATTGGTGCTTTGAAAATTGACATGCTGTTTTTTCGTACTTGAAGAGACAGAAAAATGTAGAACAACTTTACTGATCCTCACAGCTAGTAACAAGAAATTCTGTAATTTCTGTAACCATTGGTTACATCGATCATCTAGACGACAAAGACTTCTTTCCATTACAACAATGATGAACAAGATCCGATCTGAAATTTATTGTGGTTAATTATAAATTCTTCACCTGTTCTTTACATGATAGTACAAATGTCTCACATTTCATTCAATTCAGGTTATGCAATAACTTCGACAGGCACATTTCCTCGTCCTCTCCAAACATCATTTCTGGAAAAATCCGTTGGACGGAATGGCAACATCATGATGATTTAATGTTGGTATGCCATATCATTGATGTATTTGCATTATGACGCATGCACATTCCTGAAAAAAAGACGTAGCAGCTTACTTCATTTGTCAAGAAACGAGGCGCAGCCACTTCATTTGTCAAGAAACGAGGTGCAGCCACGACTCTTCTCTGAAACAAGGCATGCAGATCCCCATTATGAGAAACATAATAGCAATAAAAATTTATCCCAGATACCGGAGATTTTAAGTTATCTTGACATCTCGAAGAAGCCTAGCAGCCATTGAGCCGTATCTTCTTGCGTCCCAGTCACTAAGCTTTCCATTGGGAATTCTGGTCACTGGCACACAATCTTGCTGAACATTTCCAGTGCCAGTATTATCCTCCTTATCCACCAGTGAACTACTGTCATCACTTTTCTCCTCCTGCTTTGTTTCACTAGTTTCCACTTCAATTGGCTGATCAATTACCTGGACCACACTTTCAATGCTCCCACCACCAGAAGACTTTGCTCCCATAATGTAAAGTTGAATACTTGAATGTTGGTAGTTGTTGTCCATCTGCAAGGTATACAGTTGTTAGCCTAGCACCCAAGAATTAAATAAATGCCTTTCGGTTTTAACTCTTGGCTGTATTACTCATTCTCTTTCCAAAAATCACAAGAACATCATGGAAATTTGAAGGATATCTGAGGTTATACCAACTTATATTTTGCTCACAGTTTATTTGAAAACCAATGTACAAGATTATGATACTTAGGGGCTGTTTGCTTTTTTGTCTAAAGTCTTATAAGACCTTAATTTATTAGATATATGGATAAGTCTTAAAAATTAAGATATTATGATATGTTTGTTTTTTTCATTTTAGATGACTTATTACAAATATAAAATTGATTAGGTTGTGTTAGGGTTTCTTCAAAATTGAGAATTTTTGGAAAATTGATTTTTAGTATTTTATTATGTGCGGACAAAATCATAAATGTATGAATTGTTATAAGATATTTTTGGAAATTTATTAAAAAACTCTACTGTATCACTTTTTGAATAAGATAAAAGTCAAAAAATTTTACTTTTTCTAAAAGACATATATATCTTAAAATAAGATATAAGTTGAAAAAACAAACAAACTGATTTATCTTAATTTAAGATATAAGAGGTAATAAGTCTTATTGGGAAAAAAACAAACAGCCCCTTAGAAAGGTTTAAGCAATAGAAGCGGAAAGAAAAAAGGAAATAAGAAGAAAAGTACCTTGGACTTTGGAACAATTTTCACATCAAAGTGGCTTTTCCACATGTTAAGCATTTGCTCATGGACACTTGTAGAACGAATCTCATAGCCCAACTACAAAAATTATTATAGCTTCAAATGATACATCAATAATAATGCGTATAGAGGAAAAAGATGAAGAAAATAAATGAACCGAAACATCATACCAAAATTGTGGTTTTGGGTCCTGATAATGCAAATATCGTTTGTAAAAGTGGTTCCAAGAGATGCTCCGCATAAACCTTAAAACAAAGGAAATCAGTGAGTAGGTTGAAATGGAAATAGATTCAGTGTGATTTTCTCTTTTTCCTAATCCAGTGTTTGTATTAAAATTACAAGAGGTCTAAATAACTCATTTCAAAATTTGCTATTGAAATATCAAAACAACTGGTAAACACCTTATATAGATTTCATGCACGATTCTAATGCCTTAAAGACCTCATGCTTAACATGGAGAATACGGGTCTCGAAACAAACTATAGATGTATCTGCTATATATGAGAACACAAACAACTGTATGTAATTCATCAATCAGCATCAAATTTCTACATCCAGTAAGAGAAATTCCATTTTACAGATCATAAGGATCTATATAGAAAGGACAAAGAGCATCAAAATAATTAAAGCAACAATATTAATCTCAATAATTTGTTGCACATTAACACAAAGATGCCACAACCAAACAATAGCAATCAATAATCTAGTTTTTTCTCAATGTGTGATAAATGCTAGTAACAGATTATACTCATTCCTCAAAAATGCAGACATATTACAGAACTTACAACATCAGTGCCAATGATATAGTCAAAAGGTGGACCAACAGCCTTTATATGATCCTCATTCCCCCAGTCCAACTCTGCAACCTGGATTGAACCAAATGAATCTACAAGGACAGGTTTCAGTTATGCTTAGTTTAATGTCCACATTATAATCAAACAAATTTATAATCTCTACCAGCATAGCAGCAATTCCAGGCAGCATAAATGAAAAATGTAAGAGGACAAAAAGGGGAAGAATATCATTAAAAGTGGATTGAAAGTTTAAATGCAGTTATGACCATTGTGTCAAAGGTTTCAAGCACACCTGAACCGGGATTCATCTGGGTGATTGTTGAAGTATTACGTTCAACATTTCTTTTTAGCAACGGTAAAACCTCAATTTGGTCTGTCGCAACTACATTACATCCTAGCAATGCCATTCCTGGAAAGAGCAGTCTATATCAGACTAAAAGCATTCTACCTGATAGACTAAATAGGCAAACTTCAAGTCAAGATACTATTCAAACATTATGTAGGAAACACTGACATAGAGCAAATAGAAACTCACCAAATCCAGCAACTCCACAACCAGCTCCAAGTTCAATTACACGTTTTCCTTTAAGTTTAGAAGGGCTAAACCTTCCCCTTCGGCAATTCTTTTCCTGAAAGTCGAAATACGAGGAGCGCCAGAAACTTAGCAACTAATAAATTTGCAAGGAAACCCATAGCTTTGCAACGGATGGCTACTAAATTTAACACCTAAATGGGCAGGGAGATTTCGGTCCACTTTGTGAAAGAGTAAAATTAGTGCCTAGAATGCCACCAACCACCCTCCTTCCTGCCCCCAATGCACACACACACACAAATGAAGAAAGAAAAGAAAAACCATATTTTTACACTCTCACTATTTATCATTCAAACTCAATTCACCTTGTCATGGGTACCATAACTGACCTATGTCAACTAGAATTCGCAAAGACGTCATCCCAACTTACTTAGTGTTGAGAAAAATGTGAAAGGAAAGTTACATAAACACTAACAAAGCCTGCAGAGGATTCAAAAAATCATTACCAGGTATTTTGCAAATACCACCGAAGCATCCCAAACTGTAGTTCCTAAATGCTTGGAATTGGGATCCTACCACATTGAACAAATTTGACATTGTCAGGTAAGTCATTAAGAGGTATGCAAGAAAATAACACAGACTATGATGTTGATGCTTGGTAATTGAATAATAATAATAAAAAAATCTTTTAAAAGCTCCTCTCATCTTATATTCCAATTCCAATTCCAATTATGCAGCAACACTTTGCATTGTCAAAAATAGTTTCAAATTCATAAATATTAATGAATAGAATCCTAATTAATACCTTGAAACTATATACCTCTAACCCCAGTAAATTAAAAATGCTTACACCCAAAAAACGAACCTGAGAGAAATGCAGTGGATGGCCCAAGACTTCAAGAGTGATAACTGATGTGCTTGGAGAATTCAACCTAATAGAATTGTAAATTTATTTATAAAGCATATATAATCAATCAATCAGTAGAAAACAAAAGAGTCAGAAATATAAAACCTGTCGGGCTCCATATGATAAAACCAGAAATTGCTCTTTTGATGGATGCTTCAAATCAAACCAAATCAAACCAAATCAAATAGTTGAACGACAATGCAAAGATAAAATATAAAAAATCGTTAGGAAATCAAAAGTAAATGAAATTTAAACGAATAAAAGATTGATGGAGCCGGAGCTTACTCAAATGAGTGAAGTGAAAGGAAGGCTTGTCGTGAACTCGTGATCGGGTCGTGATAGCTTTGAGCTCAGCTCAGAGTGGAGGGCAGAAATGGAAATTGGATTACTCACTCGAGACTCGAGCTTTTAAACTTTTTTTTTTTTTTTTTTTTTTTTTTTGCAAAAATAATTATCGTTAATTTTTCAATTAACTATTTGATTTTTTTTTTCCATTTTTGTTTTCCAAATGTATTTGAATATTTTTTTGAATTTGGATTATCTTTGATTTTTTTCTAACCTCATCTAATCTCATGACGTATAAATATTTTAATGAATGTGTGGTTAAAATGCAATTGATTTTCGTAACCACTTTATCAATAACTAACCACATACTTTAAAAAGTTAAAAAAAAAGGATCAAATTAATAGATGATTTAAATCTTTTATTTTTATTTTTATTTTTATTTTTTAATGTACGATACTAGTGGACTCAAGATATGCTACAAGCATGACAATACTAGTATTTTTTCTGCATAAATATTTTTTTATATTATGATTTTTTTTTAATTTAAAAATATTATAATAATTCGAGATTTATAAAGAGAAAACATACTTGAACTCATAACCATGAATGTGAGGGCCGATCTCATCTTGTCAACGATTTTTTTTTTTTTGTTTTTTTTAATATATATATATATATATATATGTAATAATGTAGGACTTATTTATAGGGTATTTCAACCCTGGACCGCACATTAACAAACATTTTTTTTTGAAATCTTGCTTATACTTAGATGAATATAACTTATCTATAGATATTTATAAGTGACTAATTGTATTTATGAGAATTTGGAAAATACATTTTATATTAATCATTTTAATCGTATCTTAGGTTGTGTTTGGTAGGCTCTCTATTGCTCAAAAGAGTTTTTTTTTTTTTTTTTTTTTTTTTTTGGGTTGTTGTTGTTGTTAACAAAAATATTTCAAGCTTTTTATAAAAAGATAAATTGTCTCCCCATCCTTTATGAATTTTAGATTTCCACCATATACTCATATCATCACGAATACATTATTAACTTTTTTTTTTCTTTATAATTTATTAGAGCATCTCCAATAAGCCGGAAAGCAATACCTCCAACTATATTTAGGGTGGCTATACCGGAATTTGCTCTAATAGTCTCCCTATCTCACTCCCTAAATTTTATTTCGGCAAATGCCTCCCCAAATATAAGGAGAGAAGCTTCCTCCCTATTTCACTCTTCAATTGAAATGGGTGGTCAAGGATAGTCCACATCATTCATATCAATGGTCCAAATTATTTTTTCACTCCCTATTTCTTTTTTGTTTAACCAAATTCTTTTTTATTTATAAACCCAAATTCAACTTTCTTTTTTCAGTTTAACCCTTTTTTTTAAGACCAAATTCAACAAACAACTATATATATATATTACTATATATTGATTTTTTTTATTCAACATGCAATTTATTTAAAACATTTTCAATTTATTTAAAAATAATAATATTTCTTTTAATTAAAATAAATAAAAATTAATAAGGAGCATTTTTAGGGAGACTTATTGGAGTATTAACTCATTAAATGGCTCTCTATTTGTAAAAAGTACAACAGCTCCCTAAATATAAGGAAAATATAGGGAGTCTTGTTGGAGATGCTCTTACAACCAAAGCTCTTTTAAGAATATATAGTCAAATAACATACAAATTTAAAAGTATTCTATTGAATATCAAATAATATACGATTTTTTTTCAAAGCTTTATTTGAAAAATTATTCCAAATACACCCTAAACATTTGATCTGTCAAGAGCCCAGGAAAAAAAAAAAAAAACATGATATGTTTAATGAGTGACGATATTTGCACCTTTAAAAAACTGTATTTACACCTAAAATTAGTATATTTCTGAAAATCTAATATTACCCTTTAGTAAAATATTAAAAGGATTAAATAGTTTATAAGTATATCTTCAAATTATTAATTAGTTTCCTTTTTTTTAAAAAAAAAAAAATAGTTTTCTATTTCTATTTTTTAAAACAATTTCCTGCTTTTTTTAAAGGTAAAATTATTATTCCAAAACTAAAACTATTATCTTTTTGAACTAAAGAATCAAAGCATGAATGGAAATCCAAGATTCAAACCAAGTCTAAAAATAAAATAAAATAATAATAAATAAAATAAAACCATCTGATTCTTTAATAGTTACCTTAGCCAGAGAAAGACTCTGAAAGAGTTATCCCAACAAGGTAAAATTGTTTGGATTTTTTTTTTTAATGAATATTTAAGTTTATTTATCTACGATATTTTATTAACTTTTATATTCAACATTTACGTATATAGTTCAATTTTTTTTGTATAAATAATTTTAGTTGTGTACACTAATATTTTCTACAAGTATATTAATATATATATATATATTGCATTATCTTCTTTCTAGTTATTTTTATCTAACATGTAAATAAAATTTATTCAAAACCCAACTTATTTTGGTATATTTTATATATTTAGAAGTTAAAAATTATTAATCAATAATTTTAAATAATAATAAAGTTGATTAGATAAAGTGTAGTTATGTGTATTCACTAAAATAAAAAGGTAATTTTAATATTAAACGGGTTTATTTACAAACTTAATATTTTAATAGAGTATATTTACGAAAAGGGTATAGATAAATTTTTGAAAGACATAAATATTGGGGAATTACTACAATACAGTGAAAAAAAATCACTTCATGATGCAGTGATTTTTTTGGTAAAATTGTAGCCATCAGATTAACGATTTTTCATAGGGAGTAAATAAACAATTTATTAATTAAAAACAAAAAGAAACCGGAAACCTATTACCGCCAGCTCAACTGAAAATAAACAACTGTAGCTGGTCTGGTCTGAAGCCAAACCTTTGATGCTCGAAAAAACATCTCCTCCTTTGAAGCTCTCGTCTCTCTCCGGCACTCCCAAATCCGAATCCCTAATAATCTCCTTCTCTACCATATCCACCGCCTGAAACATTGTCCCCAGCCCCCCACCTTGGCGATTTGAATGACGGCAATATCTCCGTTGAAGCTCTAGTCTCTCTCCACCACTCCCAAATATGAATCCCTAATAATCTCATTCTCTTCCATATTCACCGTCATATACATCGTCCCCAGCCTCTCACCGTGGCGATTTGAACGACGGTAACATCTCATTTGAAGCTCTCGTCTCTCTCCACCAGTCTCAAATCCGAATCCCTAATAATCTCCTTCTCTACCATATCCACCACCTGATACATTGTCCCCAGCCTCCCACCGTGGCGATTTGAACGACGACAACATCTCTGTTGAAGCTCTCGTCTCTCTCCACCACTCCCAAATCTGAATCCCTAATAATCTCATTCTCTGCCATATTCACCGCCTTATACATCGTCCCCAGCCTCCTACCGCGACGATTTGAACGACGGCAACATCTCCTTTGAAGCTCTCGTCTCTCTCCACCACTCCCAAATCTGAATCCCTAATAATCTCCTTCTCTGCCATATCCACCGCCTTATACATCGTCCCCACCCTTCTTCTTTGGCGATTTGAACGACGGCTGCTCCCCCTAGACGATTTCTACATCGCCGAGTTTGAATGAAACAAAAACAACCGTGGTTCATCTACATGTCTGCCATATCCACCGCTTTACACCTCCGCCAAGTCGATTAGTGGCAAGTAAGAATGAAGCAAAGTTGAACCTGAAATTCCCTCATTTCTTTCTAGCACTCGAAATCCCTAATCCTCACCCTTTATCTTTGTTGTTTGATTTATCCCATGTTTAGAACAACTAAAAAATATTTGTCAAATTGCCTTCACAGGAAGAGGAGACTAAATCCTGGAAGAAACAATTGATATTGGTGTTTGAGGAGCGGCTGGAACATTTGCTTAGGAAATCGATTTTCAAGGTTAGGATTTCGGTTTAATGCATTCTTGTTTATAGCAAGTAACTATGTTAACAATTGTTTGCCCTGAGATGTCATTGATTTATTTATAGAAAGAGAAATAAATTATTTTAAACCAATGAAGTAAAACATCACATGTAAACCATGCTTGCTTACTAAAATTATGTTTCATTTCGAATAATTTCGATTTCCATTTAGTTTTGATTGATGTTAGAGTTTGTTTGTGCTCTAAAATCCTTTATAATGGTTGTAATCATCATAAGAAAAATAAAGGAAGAAAAATGTAATAGAATGGTTCAGATGGAAGCAACAAATGTTTAAAAGGTGAAAGGCAAGGCGAGGTGGTAGCCTCAGTAGAAAAATGGAAAAAAATTGAAAAAGAAACTTTAAAAATTTAATACAGTAGAAAATCTTCCATAATATTCAATGAATAGGCAGTCAACAATTTGAACATAAATATCCTGAATAAAATTAAACACTATAAAAGGAAACCATCATCCTAATGACAAATAATGAAATATACTTTCAATTGTTTGAACTTCCGGTGGCCTAAAATGTGAATAAAAAAATGTTCTAACAAGTATGATACTACTGCATATCACAAGTGTGTGCTTGCTATGTTGCAGCCAATGATTTATTAAAAACACACAACATTGTTATGGAAATAGGGAAGCAACTGCATTAACTAACTTGAATAACTAGCGTTATATATGACAATAAAATTTTGACCATCAAATTTTGAAATTCAATTTTTACATATCTTGAATATTGTTTTTTACCCCAACATTTAACAAAATCATTACTGTTAAAATGACCTTTTATGTGTTAGATTTACTTTCTTCCACCAATTTGTTGGCTCAAAGGATAACCAACAATCTCATATTGTACAATTATCAATAACAAAATTTCGTAGATATTTCTTCCATCAATTTGCATATTAGAGAAGTTGAAAACAAAATTTAAAGTAATCAGGTATACTTACAGAAGGAGAAGTTGGAGGAGGTGATAGGAAGGAGAGATGACTTGAATTTAGGAGGGAGAAAAGACAGAAAAGAGATGAGTTCACACACAAAATTAGGAGCGGCAAATTTTGAAAATACTTGAAAGTAAGACATGAACACAAAATGATTTTGGCGGGTTAGTGTTGCAGGTATTGACACAATTATTAAATAGTCTCATGACACAAACAAGAGTATTATGAGAAACTTTTGGCACAAACCATGAACACAAAACATATACAAAGCAATTTTGTAGGTTAGGTTGTGCATTTTGAGACAATTAATTAAACGTACCAGGTTTGGATTTACACAAACACGAATTGTCACCTCTACACACAATTAGGGGAATAGAAAAGTAGAACCACACTGCAATTTAAGCAAGAGTTGGAACAAGAACTCCATACCAGATCATTTTTAATCCTACATGCTGTCTTTCTAGTTCTGGTTTCCTAAAACCACCCAATCTGACTGCAGCCTAGATTTACGAATATAACCAGCACATAATTTCTTATTAAACAAATCAATGCCATAAAATGACAAAATCCATAAACAAAGAGTGTATTGCTATTTGCTACACAACTTCAACATTCCACAAAATATAAATACCTCACAACAAAACACATGCTGCCTTCCAGTTTTTATTTTGAAGGGACAATATTGTGAATATAAATTTAGGGATATTAGTGCACCTTTGCTTTGTTGAGAATGGATATTGCATATTTGCATCTATTTAACCAATTTATACAACAATAACAACACTGCAAAATGAATGTCACCATATCCGCACTGCACAAACACCAGGTCAGTGGTATGCCCTTCTCTAAACAATAAGTGGACTACGATAATGTCATCTCTCCCAAGATCACCACAGTAAAAATTCATTCTTACAATTATAAGTGGCCTAAATACAACTGATATTGAAGAAACTCACAAAATAGTGGAATAATATTCCTAGCAAAAAGATTACGAATAATAAATTAGGAGCTCATAATAAAGCCAAACTTTGCTATTTTTGTGAAGACGACAACATTCTGAAGTTTAAGGTGGTTGTTGTATGGACATTCAATAGGTTGCCTCTCACTTATTACTGTACATGTAATTTTATCTTATTTTTTTAATCTCGTTTTGGGTTGTATCTTTTTTTTTTTTTTTTTGTTATTATTCTAATATTTAGGTCTTCTAATAATAGAAAAAATATTACACCTACTATTTATATTTAAATATAAAGTGATTATAACTTCATACAGTATGCTAATAAATTGAACCTAGTGAGTAGAAAAGAGATCAACTGACAAGAGATGAGATTGAAAGCAAATAAACTATTAAAAAATCTCCAAATAAGCACATAAAAAATTATAGCATCAGAATAAGTAAGAACAAACTTTGTTTGAAGAATGTGTGCCAGTGCTTGGTCAGAGATTGCACTACAATGATCCAATCTTTTCATCGTTTTATCTGTAATTGGAGATTTCTTGTGATTTTTAGTTTCTTCCATAACATACTTTGAAGATTATATTATCTGATTTCCTCTAACTTTAGTTGCATAACTAAAGTAGGGCGGTGCTACACACATTGATAGAATATAACACTCTACCATGTACATGTTATTTAAAAAAATTGTTTTTTACATCTTATTCTTCATTTTTATAAAATTGTTTAATGCAGATTCAAATGGTGAATTCTATTCGCAAGAGGAGAAAGATTGGTGGTGAGCAAGCTACCCTCGATGAAGGTGGTACTCAATCCACAATTCGTGTGAATCCAAAGCTTGATAGAATGGCTTGGATAAATTTCCAGTAAGTTAGCATCACTTCAATAATATTTGTAGTCTTCAGTTATGTATAGATATGTATTGACCTGTAGTTTTATGGTTATTGTAATTATAAATTACCTTTTCTTTTAACCGTTCAGATATGAAATCATTGTCAAACCATTACTACTTTGGAAGACAAATGAAAAAATATATATATAATGATTTAATTTTATTGAAACTTAGTTTGATAATGAAATCCCAATCTCTTTATCATCCTCCATCTATGATAAATCTGCAAGTGTGTTTTTCTGGAATTAGAATCTCTTATTCAAAGCAATTGCATTTGCTATTATAATGACTCCAATATAGATCCATTCCTTGATTACCATAACTAGAATAAGAGATTATTAGTCAGTTTCATATATATAATTTCCTATTTACCACATGTAGCAGTAACACTGCACTTACCTTTGTTAGTAATTGTCTTCCAAGAATTAATGATTTTTTAGAATGAAATGGTTATTGGTTATTCAACACTTTTATTTAGCCGTTAACGCTTCGTACTTTGTAATATTTGCAGCAAACAAGAGCGTAAAAAAAAAATGCATAAGGGAATAAAAAAGTTTGTCATTTATAACTATCTATATTACTAGCTTTCAATAGTCATATATCACATCAACTTCAGTTGTTAGTTTCATAGAATAACCTTATCTCCATCCTTGTTTTTCAGTCTATGAAAGAGATACGTGATTCATGGAATACTCTCTCCATGGATGAGAAATGTAAATACAGAATGCCTAAGGAAGACATTGTGGAGGAAAAGGGTCATCTCGAGGAAACATCTGAGGATAACAAGGTTCCTCTATTTGACACTCGGTGTACTCCGGTGTGTTTATCTGAAATCGTGTCCACATTGTCCGATTTGCAAAAAGATGCAGTCCGAGACTTAGGTTTTTCAAACCTGCTGGTGTTAAAATGCGGACGTCTTCGACGTGACCTTTGTGGATGGCTAGTGAGCAAGTTCAACACAACGAACTTCTCAATTGAATTGCATGGTAAGAGGTTCACGTTAGACCCTTCAGTTTTTGCACATGTCATGGGAATTTCTGACGGAGGGGAGATAGTGTATGTTGATGGAGATCTTAATCATCTTTGGAGAAGTAAGTTCTCTATCAGTAATCGTGGCATCAAACTCCCCCACCTGGAACAGAAACTTAAGAATATAAAGACAGCAGATGATGATTTCAAGATCACATGGTGTTTGTATATGTTGGGTACTGTCCTTGCACCGACTGCTGGAAAGTACGTTGATTCAAGGTAACTAAATGTTATAGGTGATGTCAATAATATCAGAGGAAAAAATTGGGCAACGTGGTGCTTCGATCAATTTGTTAGTGGAGTATAGAAGTTTAACTCTAAAAGGTCGAAATACATTACCGGTTGACTTCTTTTTCTTCAGGTGCGTATTATTCTTCTTATATAATGTATTATTTCAATTGTTAGTATGTGCATCTGTTTGTAGTTGATTTTTAACAATTTTCTGTTTTATTTATTAATTTGTTTTCTTTTTTACAGCTGTTTTACTTCCATATTATAGATTGGCAACCACCAATTGTAGATAAAAAATCAATACCAGTTGTAAGTTGGACAACCTTGAACATAAATAAATGTATGAAACAGTTACGTCACCAAGGGTGTTATGGTACTGCTAAGGTATGTAATGTAATAAACATGTTTTTTTTTTGATGCTACTATACTATACATAATGTATTCATATATTATTGTTAATTTAACATGCTTAACCTTTGTAGGTGTCGATCGTTGAATATCTTGGACCTGGTATACCAACTGCTAATGTAGACAACGCTCAACACAACATTCATGATGATGCCGCACTTAAAATGGTCCTGAAGGAAATTCAAAACTTCAGAAAGGATATTGAGCAGTGGCGTTCGGAACATACTGACCTTATCCATAAGGTTGACCGCATGGAAGAGAAAGTCAACAATATAGAAGGGAAGCTCAATGTTGATGAAGGTAAAAAAGTGAATGATGGTTTTGTCCCCAGCAAAGAACAGCTGCCACCAACACCAACACCGATCTCCGATAATGATCATGCTGGTGTTGCAAAAGATGTCGCTTTCAAATTCGATGATAATGATGCAGTTGACCATACTTTCATCCTGAGTGTTATGGATGAGGTTTGATATTAATACCACAATTACATAATTATATATTTTATGAGGTATATTCCATACGTTTTTCACCCTTATAATATTCTTATGATTGTATAGAAAAAGAGAAATGTCATTGTCAAGACCCTTGCAGAGCAATCTTCAACCTCCATTAATGTTGTTAAAACTACCCGCACATCGAAGCAACGAAAGCCTAGCCGGTATAAACTGTCACCGTTTGAGTATGACGATGTTAAGGGAAAGCCAACCAAGTTTCGGTATGGGCTTTTTCGCATACCTTGCTCTCTCAAGACACTTGATGCGCAAATAATCGAGTATGTATTTTCTACGGATTTGCCAATGAGGTACGTAAACATTAAAATTTCATATGTTTGGGTGTATTTCAATTGTGGCTGCTTAAATTATAATTTTTTGTGGCAATTAGTACAAGGAAAAAGCTTAACGACAACGGGCAATGCCCATTGTAGATGTGTTTCGACCACGGCATTGTGCCCGCTATATATATTACACTTTTTAAACCCATAAACATTCAATTATAAATCTTCACGTATTAACATTACATTCACAGTTACGAATATTAACTTCATTAACAAGTCTACTAGTTAAAGTCGAATAAATATCAAGTACAGCTAGGTCTGTACATCACTAATTTATAAAATTTATTAGACCCTATAAAATTGTTTTATATTAATTATAATTAGGTTCCGGTTATCCATTTTAATGAAGTATTAATAATTAAGTACCACATGAGGCTTGAAGTAGATGAGACTTGTGCATCGATCTTAGTCTGTGAAAAACATTCTTGGTTTCTAACAATGTTGCAGTCAATGTGTCTGACACCAGGGACATACAAGACAACTAGATGTCGACAAACCCACATCCTCTGTAAGAGTATCTCTATATTGTTAGTGTAGTATGGCCTGTAGAAAATAAAAACAGTATGGTATAACAATGTTGGTGTAATGCTGCATAGGAGCACAAAGAATCGATCGAGTATCACATCTTAAACCAAAGTATTGTTCATAATATTGGATTTTACCTTCAAAACCTTAGCCTCTAGATTAGGAGATAGCTAATTCATATTTTCATATTATACATATCACTTACATGTAAAGTTAAACTTCAATTATTTACATTTTTACATAAATTAAACTTTATCTTTAAGAGCATCGTTTGGAATATGCGTACCTAAAGTTGGGACCATATACAAAATTACGACAAATTCACAAACACTGCATCTAAAATAGGCCCATGATGCTCGTGGTTGATATCCCGTTATGAAAAGCCCATTTTCTTGTACTGCATCCTGCCACCCATTTGTGATATGTGCAATATGAATTTAGATTAGTTGCTGTATGCCCTACCAGTAATATGAGTATTTTTCATTTATGTAGTGAAACTATTGTGGCAACTAATCGGCTAATTGTGAGCCGTAAAAGTTTCCGGACCCTTGCGCCAATAGAATGGGTTGACAATGAGATTGTACCATTTGTTTCTGTTTTATCCTTATACTGAAAAAACTTTATTGCCTTATGCAGCATTATATAATTATGAAGTATAGAAATTTTTCTGTTACACTATATCGATTTATGTTCTTAACATGCGCAGATCATTAGTTTGGTTGCTGATAACAACACACGTATTGCCAAAAGAAAACGATCATCTCTGTATTGGTATTTGCCCACATAATTTGCGGTAACATCTTTTTTCCTTCATCAGAACTTATGATTTATACATATACATCGTTAACTAAAACTTACCCCACCACTGTTATTTATCCCGTTGTGCATTTGTATTTTCTACTCTAATTTCTAGGGATGGCAATGGGTCGGGTTCGGGTCAGGTCCTACTGGACCCAGACCCAGACCCGATAAAAAAAATTGGACCCTGACTCGGACTCAGACCCAGACCCAGACCCAGACCCATGAAAAAATATGAAAATTCACGGGTTTGGGTCTGGACCCGTGGACCCACGATCCAAAAAAAAATAAAAAAAATACTAAAAATATATATACTTAAATATATAAATAACTAAATAAAAAATTAATAAATATAGGATATAAAAGAGAAATATTATTATTTGCATTCAATTTCAATTTCAAATTCTTCAATTTTTTTTTTTTTAATTTTTTTTAACTCACTCACTATTCGGGTCTACGGGTCTGGTCTAGGTCGGGTCTCGCGGGTCTGGGTCTAATTGCCATCCCTACTAATTTCCTTCCATCTATGCCAACAGTACATTTCCCTAACTAGTAAAGATTAGGGACGGCAAAAATCCCCGACCCGCCCCAAACCCGCGGGGCCCCGGTCCGATTGGGTCGGGTTTGGGGCAGTAAAAACGGGTAACGGGGCGGGTTTGGGGCACATTTCTTGACCCGGCCGGGTTACCGGGTCGGGTATGGGGCTGTCCCTTTTGACCCGACCCGCCCCGTTTGACCCGGAATATATATATATTTAAATATATATATTTTTTAAATATAAAAATAAAAGAAAGAAGAAAACCCTATGTTAACCGAAAAGAAAACAATTTGAAAGAAATAAAGTGATATATATATATATATATTTCGAGTTTAAACCCAAGAAGACAATATATATATATATATATTCAGATATAAACTCGAGATATATATATATATATTTTTAAATATATGATTGTTTTCAAGAAGACAAAGTGATGATGAAGATATTAGATGGATTTTGTTATTGAAATTTTTTAAGTTTAAACTATTTTGGTGAAGATGTTGAATGGATTTTATTGATACCAAAAATGTTGTATGTATTTTGTATTTTTGTTCAAGTCATTTTGGGATTTGTATTTTGTACTTTACGGATGAATTTAATATTCATTAAACTTAGTTATCGTGTTATATTAAATTTAAATTTACGTAAATGAATTGGGTCATTCGGGTCGGGTTTGGGGCACCCTTGACCCAAACGGATCGGGTTTGGGGCGGAAATTGAAAACCCGTTCGGGTCACGGGTCGGGTTTGGGGCAACCGTTGAAAATCAGGTTTCGGGTTTGGGGCGGCCTTGACCCGCCCCGACCCGCCCCATTGCCATCCCTAGTAAAGATGGTAGAATGTGCCAGTTGACCAAGATACAAAGTTCCTTCAAAGAAGACAATATGTACGATTTGGAACGATGTGAACTGGTGCGTACCTTTCTCATTACCTAGCAGCAATTAGTATGCGTTTCAACCTAACTTTTGACATCTATGTTTTTGATTATCATGTATACATTTCATCCATATGCTATAATAGGTACATCTTGCATGTAAATAATATTATTATAATGGTAAATAATATCTTGTATCTTCATCTACAATTATGTTTTTTAGATTTATATTCCTATTAACAATCTCAACGGTCATTGGTTCACTGCACTTGTCAAAATTAAAGAACGTAAAGTTCAGATTTGGGACTCTTTACCAAGTCGTAGGAAAAACGATCGAAGTAGGGTGAAGCAAGTTGAAAGATTGGTAAAAGATATATTAAATATGTTCCAAATTATTTTTAAGTATATAAATGGTCTCAAATTCATTTACGGTACTCGTTTATGAATGTCTTTTGTTAGTATAAACAAAATTAAAATATTTTTTATTATTATTTTATCTGATTTATATTATTGTTAAAGTCAAATCAATGGTTATATTATTATTTTAATAAAAAAAAAAGGGCAATAACCGGTTTCCAAGCTTTGCTTTTCTTCAATGTGCACTGTTTTTTTTTATTGCATCATGCAGTGGTTTTTTTCACTGTATTGTAGCCGCTCCTGTAAATATTTTTATGTTTAATTGAAGTCGGGTTGGCGGAGGTGTCAAGCAACTAAGCAAGTGAGCAACCCAAAAGACAATCGGGCCATACCCGAGAAAATCGGATCATGGAGTCAATAAAGTAAACAAATGTCCAGATTCAATGAACTGACATTTTCAACATCTCCTTGAGTATCCGATAAACAACCCTTTGCGCTTTCTCTGAGTCTCTCTCTCTCTCTCTCTCTCCAATTTCCATATCTATCAATTTCTCTCTCTTTCAGGAAATAAGGTACGTTCTTTTGTCGTTTTTGTCTCATTTTCATATCTAGCATTACATTTCTTTATGCGTTTACTGTTTGTTTGTTGTTTTCTTCATTTGGGTAATTATTTTTTGTTGGGTTTGTGATTGCTTCTTCTTTATCTACAAATGGGTTTTTATTAAGGAAACTATTTGAATCTGGAATACGGTCTGTCGAATCACATCACATGTACATCGCTGAGAAATTATAGCGATAATTATTAAATGGTACACGTGAATTAATAACATACAATGTATATATTTGCTCATTTTGACAGACCCATTTGGCTGTATTAACATAATCAGCATTTGTTATACTGGAAAATGGGATCTGGTGTAAAATAATTAGTATCATTTGCAAGTACTCATTGAATCCAAGACATTTTATTGTTCAAGTCCCTTAAATATGACCGTAGTTTCGTTTAGTTACCCTAGTAAGTTCCCAAACAGTGGCAATTACTAGTATGAATTTATGAGAGTTCATGTCATGAAGAGTAACTTCAAATATATATGGTCTATCAGTTCAATGTTTGTGCAGGTTTCATTGAGAAATACAATTCCTATAAAATTTCCACCTGTGTTGAAAGGGTTTTGACTTGTAAGTGAGAGTAACATTGTTAACCATGGATTGGTAATATAGTTTCAATCATGCATATGATACAAAATGTTCCTTGCTTTTCGTCGACAAGAGTCAGGCGGTGAAAGGGGAATGTTAGGATTGGCTTTAGGGATAGGTCTTACAAGTTATAATCTAATCTTATCAAGAAATGTTATAAAAAGCTCTGCACCATTTGTATTATGGATGTCTTTATGTGCTTTGTTAAATGTTAACTACTCATGGCACTTGTTTGCTTCACCAAAGTTTAGTTTTTTAAGGATTTGCGCTATATTACAATCGTAATAAGTATTGTCATGAGCATTGTCCGCCTTATTTTGAGGTTTCACTTTTTCCTCTTTTTTGCATTTGTGTGTCAAGGTTTAATTATTGTGTTGACACTAAAATAAGCGTGGTTATAAACTGGATTTTGGGAACTAGCATCATAGAAGAAGAGCAGAGCAAATATTCTCATGTAAACTTTTTAGCCTTCTACTTGTGAAAGTTCCGCTATTAGTTTTAATTTCAATAAGGTTTATGGCTTTAAGAATAATGGCACTTCGGTTGATTTTATTTAAAATTGAGAAATTTGCTCTCTCTAATTTAGAATTGTTGTCAACTAGTATGATCTAGGATATTTCATATAAATTGTTATGGCTGTTAAAATTTATCTTCTTGTAGTTTTGAGAACGAAGATTTCCCTTGGAACTTAATTTTTGTGTATGTTTAGAAAATTAACTGTTATCTGCTATGTTTTCTCAAACCAGTGATGGAAACTTTCCTCTTCACCTCCGAATCTGTGAATGAAGGCCACCCTGATAAGATCTGTGACCAAGTTTCTGATGCAATTCTGGATGCTTGCTTGGAACAAGACCCTGAGAGTAAAGTTGCCTGTGAAACCTGTACCAAGACTAATATGGTTATGGTTTTTGGTGAGATCACCACCAAGGCCAAGGTGAATTATGAGAAAATTGTTCGTGACACTTGCAGAGATATTGGATTTGTGTCGGCTGATGTTGGCCTTGATGCTGATAACTGCAAGGTCCTTGTCAATATTGAAGAACAGAGCCCTGATATTGCTCAAGGTGTTCATGGCCACCTCAGCAAGAGGCCAGAAGATATTGGTGCTGGTGATCAAGGTCATATGTTTGGATATGCAACTGATGAAACAGCTGAGCTCATGCCTCTAACTCATGTTCTTGCCACCAAGCTTGGGGCCAAACTTACTGAGGTGAGAAAGAATAAAACATGCCCCTGGCTGAGACCCGATGGGAAAACCCAAGTGACTGTTGAATACCGCAATGAAGGTGGAGCAATGGTCCCGGTAAGGGTTCATACAATCCTCATCTCAACTCAACATGATGAGACTGTCACCAATGAGCAGATTGCACAGGATTTGAAGGAACATGTGATTAGGCCGGTCATTCCAACTCAATACCTTGATGACAAAACAATCTTCCACCTCAACCCATCAGGTCGTTTTGTCATTGGTGGGCCACATGGAGATGCAGGGCTTACTGGCAGAAAGATAATCATCGACACTTATGGTGGTTGGGGTGCTCATGGTGGTGGTGCCTTCTCGGGCAAGGATCCTACAAAGGTGGATCGCAGTGGTGCTTATATTGTCAGGCAGGCTGCAAAGAGTGTGGTGGCTTCTGGGCTTGCGCGTCGCTGTATTGTGCAGGTTTCTTATGCAATTGGTGTGCCAGAACCATTGTCTGTGTTTGTGGACACTTATAAAACAGGGAAGATACCGGATAAGGATATATTGGTCCTAATTAAGGAGAACTTTGACTTTAGGCCGGGGATGATTGCCATCAATCTTGATCTGAAGAGAGGAGGAAACTTAAGGTATCTGAAGACTGCTGCCTATGGTCATTTTGGCCGGGATGATCCAGATTTCACCTGGGAGACTGTCAAGATTCTCAAACCTAGCAAAGCTTAGAGTCGACTTTTCTTCGTGTCATTTTTTTTTTCTCCTAATGGGATGTTTAATTTGATTACAATTTTTGTGGGCAGTTGTTGATTAAGAAGAAGAGTGTGAGGAAAATGTGCAGCAGAAGTTGAGGTTTTCAAAGAAGCATAGTGGACTCAGGCTTTGTTATGCAGATCATTTATTATTAGTTGCCACTTCTTGGAAAATAAATTTTTCTGCCAAGCTTGTTTCCCTTTCTATCATATCCGGTCAAAGTTTGCATTTTCTATGATAATTTAACATATCCGTTCTTAAATACTTGTTTTGTTTTGGTTCCCATTAGTATTTTGGAGACTGAAAGGCTTCTATGATGCATCATAAATCTCCCAATGGTGATCTAAATTGGCCTAATGACCTTCTCACTGATTGATTTGCAAAGCTTTGAATGTTTTTGACAATTTTTGTCCAATTCACCTAGACAGCTTTCCGTAGCTGTTATGGTGTAAATCAACAGAAGTAGATTGTTGATAAATATCAAATATATGGCTCCACATAAATATATGAATGTTATAAGCTGAGATCTCAAGATAAGGTAATGGACGCTATAAGGATATGGGTTTAAGTCGTGTCCCCTGTAAATCTAAATAAAACTGATATTACATGAATGTCATTAATACAAGATCATCAATGCTATAAAGCAAGCAATACAAAAACCAATAGTTATAGACTTATAATTATACATGTAAACACATTATTAAATAAATAAATAAATAAATAAATAAATAAATAAATAAATAAATAAAAAAAAAAAAAAAAAAAAAAAAAAAAAAAAAAAAAAACTATATATAAACACATAATTGATGCTGATGATATATGATTAACATACACGAATCACATTTGATGGTTGTGGGCTTTAGTTGAGTTGGTGTTGGTGGGTCATTTTCACTGCTGCCAAACCACACCCGAGACAAAGGAATCACACCACACCACACCACACCAGTACACCACCGTAGAGTAGTGACCAGAGCTATGGAGGGCGACAAACCCACAACAGTAACCTGCACAGTGCTAGGCATGGATCACACCAATTTCTGCTACAGGGTTTGCTCAGTCTGTGAGAGGACTCTCCCTGACAACCCTTCTTCTCTCTGCAAATTCTGCAATTTCAATTCTAACAACACTTACTCTTCTTCCAAACGCCTCTTCCGCCTCCTTGTAAGCTCCCTTCCTTGTTGTCTAATGATGATTCAATGTGGGTATCTTTATAAACTGATGATGGGTATGATTTTTGAGCAGATTTCCATAGCAACAGACACAAAGGTTAAGGTGGTGATATGTTTTGATAGGGCTGCTAGGGTTTTCTTTGGTTGCTCTGCTGATGACTTCTTTCACTTTGCCAAGCTTCATCCTTTTGCTGGTATACTTTCTTTTTCTTTTCTTTCCTTAAATTTTTATGTTTGCAATTTTTAGTTTCGTTTTACTTTTGGATATTGTCATTTCATGTCCTCTGTTTGTTTGATAAAAAAATTGGAACAAGACACACTTTGATTATTGAGGAAATGTGAAATGGAGTTGGGAATTTTTCCAGAAATGTCTCCAGTGAATCACTTCTATTGTCATTGTAAAGCCTATTGTGATGCAATGCATAATTTCCCCTTTTGAACTCATTCGTTTATGAACTTGGCTATCTATTTTCAACACAGTTCGAGTATTGCTGTATAAGAATAATGACTTTAACAAATTCTGCTGCTCCGGTATTGACCCTTATTTCTGACCTTGGCATTTCGTTTGCAGCTACGACTGCCAGTAAGGTTCTGCAGGGACAGATGTTCAGAATGACACTCTCCAAGCCAAAGAATGGCAATGCACAGCATCTGCGTGTTACTTCAGTTGTTCCTTTAAGTTCAAGTTACAGGCCAACAATTGAGACCTTGAGAGAAATGTATGGGGTAAGCGTTGGTTCTTGACTGTTGTCTTGAAATTCTTTGACAACTGAGAAAAATACTTTGTTTGTTGTTACTGGTTCTTGTTGATATCCAGTCTAATTTTATATATGAAGAATGCTATTCAGTTCTCTGGACACCGAATATGTTTATGAAATTAAGAATTTAGAATTGGAATGTGAATGGAGATTAGTTAACCATAAACGAATGTATTAACATGAGCATAACTGTACTGCTTTGTGTTTTTGATGTAGTGTAGGCAACAATGAGTATACCAATAACAAATAGTATTTTAAATTGCTGAAATGGAGTAGAATTATTCTGCAAGTCATTACATAAAAATGGTTCTGCTAAAAGACGATGCAACAGAATGTTGGAAGTCCTCTGGTTTCATATTGTATAGTTTGTAAATGAACCCTCATGGAAGAGAGTAAATTGATATGATAGGATTGATAGCCAATTATTTGTAGGTCAATATTGGAGTCTATGATATGATAGTTATTTACTGAAAGTGACTGTAAATTGAACAGACCAGAAGCATATACAGAACAGAATAGAAGGAACATGTGTGAAATAATCATTATGAATAACTCATTTAGAAGGTCAATGTCCATAATTTTTTTTGAAGAATTGTTGAATCTAACTTGTTTAGATCAACTGAAGGTGACAATAGCAGAACCATTCTTGCCCAGACTTGACTTCCGAAAACCTTTGTATGTAAGAATACTGAAAAGGAAATGACCAGTTAAGTTGAGACCGTCACATGGGAGAAATTGTTTCTTCAGTGTGTTTAATGGCCAGATTCCCTTGCATCCAACTCCTGAGCATGTTTAGCGATGCTTTTGGTTGATCCATTGGAACCATGTGACCAGCGTCATTGACCTATTTGTTTTCATGTATTTCAAAGTTGTCAAAATTAGAAAGCATGAGCAGTAACACACATACACACACACACACACACACACTCATAGACAAAAAGACACAGTGAGATAGAGACCTTGAGGAAAGTGAGAGGTCCATGGCTTTTCATTTGTCCTGCTTCCGTGCCATCAACTTTAAATGGAACAGTGGGAGCTGCTCCAAACTCTTTTTGGCCTGACCATTCCATAGCATGAACCCACTTTGAATTTCCTGTCGAAATTAAGATTTTAGATGCAGTGGAACAATATTTGATGAATTAAAATCTTTCCGTTAAAACAAATAGTCTTACCGAGCCAGTTGCATACAAGGTCATATTCCCCAGCATATATAAGCACCCTGATACCATCCTCAAGTAGACCTGGAATACCAACTTCAAGATTCTTCATCCAGTCCATCACCATGGCTTCGTAGACTGTACTACTGCACGAAACAAAGTCTATGTCCCCTACACCTAGGGCATCCCTGACTGATTTCATGTTTAAGAATGTCTCCATGTTTGAGAAGTCATAGCACAAGTCCCCGACACATTTCTTTCTAATATCATAATACTGCATATTGAAGACATATATATAGATTTTGTTAAAGTTGAAATGTTTGTGTTTCTTCATAACATGAAGTTGTAAGAAACATAATTAGTATTGATATTTGATTCTTTCTTACGTTTTTATCGCCAACAATCCTCATGATTCTGTTAAATATGTTGTTGCAAGTACTATATGAATCCATACAAGCATCTCCACCCTCAGATTCTGCATTGTAGTTCATAATGATTTGTTAATGACAGAAATTTTAGAAATCATGGAATGGACATTGAAATGGAACTCGTAGAGATAAGAATTAGTACCGCAAGCTTTGATTGCCTGCTCACACTCCGGAATCACCCTTTGGATACTATCATAATCTGATTGTTGGATTAACTTCATGTCCATGGCATAATCTGGGTATGCTTTGTACTGGATTTCAGGATCGGTTAACCCATTACCAATAGCAAAACCCTGTTGAGCCATTTAGAGTTTATGTAAACCTCCCATTGGTATCATCAGCAACTAAATTCCAATGATATTCATATAGAATGTGAGACATACCTTCAGGTTTATGTGTATTCCCTCCTTTGCTTTGTTTCCTTGGTGAACACGAGCAGCGAAAGCAGGAATGTAGTGTCCAGCATATGATTCTCCGGTTATGTAAAAGTCATTCTTAGCAAATTGAGGATGCTCCTTGAAGAATGCCTAACATCAAGTAGATAACTAGTTTTGTGAGTTCAAATTCTTATGTTAGCAAATCTTGAACACCACATAAACACACATTTTGTTTTTTGTTTTGGTTAAATTCAGAGATAGGAAGAACAGATGGACCTGCAAGAAGTCGTACAGATCGTTGCTGATGCCTGCTTCATCGTGACGAATATCACTCTCGTCTGAAGTATAGCTGAAACCAGTTCCGGTAGGCTGGTCAACATACAGAAGGTTTGATACCTTGTCCCAGCCATAGTCATTCCAGACAAGAGAATGGTTGTTTGCAAGATGAAAAGGGCCATTTTCATAAAACAAAGCAATTTCACTGCTGCATCCTGGTCCTCCAGTCAACCAAATAACAACAGGGTCATTCTTGTTCACTCTTGATTCAAAGAAAAAGTAGAACATCCTGCAAAGCGTGTACATTTTGATCAGATTTGGCTGTAAAGAATATATTAATTAGCTTGAAATGGTCAATAAAACATATTCCACCAGTGGACTACAAGTCAAATATCAACTCTGAACCAGCTGTGATTATACGACTCTGCATTAATTGTATGACAAAACCAAATCATACCTGTTAAGGATGAAGAAAATGCATGTAAGCAATTTTAACATGGTACTGTGTTTGATAAAATTTGTATTTAATGACCCATTTGCATTGTCTTTAACAATTTACTTGGCAATAAAGCAATCCCAAATGTGGAATAATTAAAGAAATTTGCAATTCTATCAAATTCTGTACAATTTCCAGTTTATGGAAAAAATGAAATATAAAAATCTTATCTTGAAACAAAACAAAAACAATCCAAAAAAAAAAAACATCAAAATATGCAAGTTACCTAGCAGCTTGAGAGTGAGGAAGCTTGTAATAACCAGCATGGTGACCAAAATCTTGAACAGAAGGACTAGAATTACCAAGAGTGAGAAAATTGAATTGCTTTTCGACAAGCTCTGGGCCCAGAAATGTATCAGAATCATACACAGCTTTGTTTAATGAATGTTTTGGGAACAAGTTGAATGCTCTTATGAGCCTCTCTGCTTCAAGTCTTGCCAAGTTGTTGCTTTGATTTGGATATGCACCATATGAGACTGATAAAATGAACCCAAAAAGAAACAGAGACCATAAGAGATTTCTACAGAAATTTGATGATGATGAAGCCATTGTTGTGTGTCTATGAAAATAAGTCATGAAGGATTTTTATATAGACTTTGTATACATAGAGACTAGAGAGAGAGAGTTAACTGCCATCTTCTTGTTTCTTTATCTACTTCTGAATTGCTATTCATTTTTATGCTAAATTTGCTCACTTTACTTTATTTTTTCTTTTTTACTTTTCTTTTTCCTTTTTGAAACATATTAATTACTTTTATGAGAAAAAAAAAAAAAAAGTAAAAAAGAAACATGTCAATTACTCTCTCATGCAATGATAAAATTGTGTTGCAAAGTTTTCATACCTTAACTACTAACAAAATAAAATCTTTCACAATAATGTTCAATCATGAAATAAATGTTTGGAATTGTGAATGCTGTGGAAATTAGTTATAAAGTAAAGGGTCTTTACTGTAATTTTTTTGAACAATTATGAAAATGACTACAACCACTCATCCCACTAACTAACTAACCCCACCAGTTCTCCCTCCACTTTCTCTCTTGAAGATCTTTTGTAACTAATTTTTTTTTTTTAAATAGTCAAACTTTGAGGCCGAATCGATTAGCGATGTTTATATATCGTAGATATTGATATTTACGGGTCTGATTATGAGATATTATCAGGTAAAATGAGTGATTTTACGCAAGGAATGAATATTGGTCGATGATTAAAAAAAGATTTGACGTTGAGAAGAGAGAAAGTGAATTTCATATAAATTAATCTAAAGATATATTGCTAATAATTTGACTTACCTAACATTAATCTATTATGAAGATTGTGACTTCACTTTTTCCTCATTCATTATAAAGATTGCCAATAATTTAACTCTATTAACCCAAATTTATTATAAAGATTGCCAATAATTTAATTTTATTAACCCAAATTCATTATAAAGATTGCCCATTAAGAAATAAGAATTGCTTTTCATTTCAAATTTTCAATTATACGTGTGTTTTAAGAAAAAGTGATTTTTTTTGTTCATTCATGACGAGGATTTCATGATGCATTATTATTATTATTATTATTATTATTTTTTGAATATACAACAACTATCGAGGCCTGGTGAGATTGGACTCTACTAGCACAGCCCGGATTACAACTCCCACAAGCGGGGAGAGAGCACCCACAATTGGTGGGACACCAAACAACCCTTGGAATTAATGGCCAAGGGGGACAAATAATTTAAATATTTACATGCACACATTGGACGTTGAATCGTGGTGGTGGAGACTCCCAGGGGAGAGTCCGACCACATTGACAAGAGACCCAAGTGTTTCATGATGCATTAATTGTCCAGATTTAGAAAAAAAAAAATCCGATTCTAATAAGTTTTATTACATATAAATCTTCATATGAAAAATAAATAAATATATTCTGTCACACCACCGCTTTGTTAATCTAATCGAATCATTCAATAATAGAAAATTAGAAATAACTTGTCTTTAAAGATTAGCAATCGATGCCCTGTCTTTATCTTATGATTGTGAACAAAATAAATATCAAATATCCTTCTTATTTATTATTTTTATAAAAAATAGTAACACAAAATATTGTCTTCTTGGAAATTAATGAGATTAGGTAGGTTAAAACAAGACCACATTATTTAATTGGTATGATCGTTGTGTACAAGAAAGCCAAGTTTTCTACATTTACAAAGCAAAATACATTATATTTGTTACAGTTTTTCTATTGTCAGTTTGAACTGACAAAAGATATATTAGTTCCTAGCATGTAGGTCATTGGATTTAAATACTTTGATTTGGCTGCATGCACTTGTCAAAGTATATTTTAAATCCAATGACCCATATGCAAGGAACTGATATATTTATATCGGTTCGAACTGATAATAAAAAGACCGGTATTTGTTAAAACGATTATTTACTTCATTTTATCTCTTGAAAATATCTCAATATCACCTTTTATGGGTTTAATGTTTATTCAAAATGCATGTAATCGTAGTAAATCAAATATATTTTATATTTTTTTTTACAATTGTTTCATGTTTATTTTTTATTATTGAATGAACTATTTATTCACTATCCTTTATTTATACAACTCAATTGTTTAATATCTATAAAAGGAGACTATCTATTGGGTATTCTTAGTTGGACAATGCTTGGGACCCAAGGTACTGACCAACTAATAGGGTTTTGCCACATAGTCAATTTGTGATAAATACAAAGAGATAAAAGTAAAAAATTAAAAGAAAAAAGCCACATGGCAATATCCTATTGGTGGGGTCAGTACCTTGGGTACTGACCAGTTAGTACCCAAGCAATTTCCTTCTTAGTTTGAAACAAACCAATAATAGAATATTGAAGATTTTTATATATAAAAAAGAAGAATAAATACACTTTGATCCCCTAAAATTTGACATAAGTGCAGCTAGGAAATAAGTATGTAATTTTCTAGCTACTCAGACCTCACTTGCTTTTAAAATTGTCTTTAATTGACTAATAAAAAGACCAAATTATCCATAATTATTTAAATTTAAAAAAGAAGATAATCTTTTTTATTTTATTTAAAAAAAATAGTAAAGGCCAGTACATATAATTTTAAATTTTAGAAAAAGTTTTTTTATTTATTAAAAATTTAGAAACAAAATTTTATTAAAATTTTAAATTTTATAAATGAAGATACTTTTTCTTCAAAAAAAATAAAAAATGAGGATATTCTATTGAAACCGTCGAAAATGCCCCTTCATCAACTTAATCATATTAAGATAAAGGGATATCTAAATAGATAAATGTATATTTTCTCTCTAACTACAATTATATCAAATTTGAGGTGCCTTCAGTGTATTTACCTTTAAAAAGGGAGGATAAAAGCGTAAAGGAAAGAAGAAGTATTTGGCGTGCAAGACATATGTACCTTAAAAACATACATACATATTTGATACATCTTAGATAGTTAGATCAAACGTATGAAACCGATGTTAACAAATCAAAATTGAAGGAAAAGTGATGGACCCCACCCTAAAAAGTCTTCTCTAGAAAACATTGACTTCACTTTAACATATGTGAACAACCAACACTCAAATACAGTCGATATAATAAGTGGGACCCACTTATCACCTTACGTTATGGCTATTATCAAGCAGGTTTTGAGCGTCCGATAAGATGAGATTGGTCCGGTTATTTGCTCATCACACTTACGCAATGAGTTTTAGGTTTGAGTTTGTTCTCCACTCGTAAATCCCGAATTATTATAATATTTTCATTAAAAAGAAAGAAGCAGGCTTGGTTGTTATTTGTCATGGCTTGGTTGTCTACAACACCTGTTTCAACTTACGATTCACACTCGAGCACTCTCGTTTTGTATAGAAAAATAATAATAATAATAATAATTATTATTAATTATTCTTGGTTCAAAACTTCAAATGGTGTTAAAAATTCACACAAAATGAGACATGCGTGTTTAATAATTTACAATGTTCTTAATACTTCCAAATTCTCCATTCCACTCATAAAACCAGGTTAATTAGTACTCAATGAGTCATTAAGCATTATTCTTTTTTTTTTTTTTTTTTTTTTTTTTTTTTTTTCACATTTTCAGCCAAAAAAAAAAAAAAAAACTTCGGCAAACGAATCTCTCGATGGAATTCAAATACAAGAGACAAGAAATGAGAAACATGTAGACAAATTTATTATTATTATTATTATGGTGGGAGCCGAAATATGTAGCTTTCGAAAAGAGACAATTCAAGGAGATAATGACTTGGAAAATTAAAAAGGTGGGGTGGCTTTACGTAATATGTACAAGACATTTAAGAATTGCAACGTGAAGAAACAAACCCCATATTTACATATATCTTTATCTTATCAGCAAAGAAATAGAAAGTGTTCCTTTGGTTGCTGTTGTTTCTGTCAACAAAAAAAAAAAAAAGTGTTCCTTGCTGCGCAATTTCTGCAAGAATTGCTTCAACTTTATTTCTCAGATTCACACACCAATTGCGGCTTACGAGAGAACTCAACTAGTTTTATATATGGAGTTGTTCATCATATCTTGTATAGGACGAAATCTTTTACTGCACCCGTGCTTCTTTTAGTGAGCATGGGACTTTTTGTCAACTTCATACAAGTTTTTTTTATCCGTGTTTACTTTTATGAGAGATACTTTTGACAATCAACTAAATATCTCCCTATACTCCATTTTTTTAAAATTATTTTAGGACAATTTTATCCTTATTAAAATTGCTAAAATTACAAGTTTTTTTTTTTTTTTTACAAACCCTAACACTATGTTTGGTTTGATGGAAAGGAAAGGAAAGGAAAGGAAATGAGAGGATAGTGATTTTAATGATCGTTGTTTGAATGGTTTTATGGGTGGAAAGGAAAGGAAAGGATATTGGTTTTATTTTATTGACAAAAATACCCTTCTTTTTTATCAATATGAATACAAACAATATATAGGGTTATTTTTGGGATTTTGAAAAAATTATTAATAGTAGATTCTTTTCCTTTCCTTTCCTTCCCTTTCTCTCCCTTTCCTCTCAAATTTGGATGGAAACCAAAGTGTTTAAAATAGAAGGAAATTATTCCACTCATTTCCTTCCATTTTCTTTCGTTTCCCTCTCATTTAACCATCATAACAAGAAATTAGAAATCCCCCCAAATCCTTTCCTTTCCTTTCTCTCCAATTCCTTCAAACCAAACATAGTGTAAACGTGTTGCGAATACATAATCAAAACTACCAGTCTTTTCCATTCATGCATGAAGATACATTTGATGGTTTACTTTGGTTATCATGACGCTTATTAATGGGTCTTTTTTTTTTTTTTTTCTTCACAAATGTAATGTTGTGGAGAAAGTGTTGGCAAGATGAGAGGACCTTTTGTTGCAGCTCTTGATTTTTAAACTCTGACCGAGTATTTATCAATATTGCGTTCCCTTCTATACTTTTTTTTGTTCTGTTGAAGCCAATTTGTGCTTTCGCTTTCACTTCCAACCTTGGCTCTTGGATCATCTCTTCTCCTCCGCTCTCAAATACACTACTGCATCGACATCATCATTAAATATACCAAATAAATTATTATTAATTTACCTTTTTACATGTGTAGTTAGGTACTTAGACCTCACCCTGCCCATGTGACATTTTTTTTTTTTTTTTGAAGGAAACAAAGCATTACAACCGAAAACGGCACTCAGCCGAAACAACAGAACTAACACAAGAAGGAAAATCTGCCAGCCGAAACAGATCCTCAACACAAGAGAGGCCGTTTTTGGCTAATATATGGGCTATCCTATTAGCCTTTCTAGGAACGAAAATAACGGAATTACACCGCGCTTGAGCCAAAAGATGCTGAACATCACAAATAACAGAACCAATATCGGAAGCTAAAGAATTCGAACCGTTAATCCAATCGACAACTACTTTAGCATCAGATTCGACAATACACGGAGCCAAACCTGTATCAATAACAAACTGTAGGCTGTGACATGTCCAAAACAAGTTTGAGCTTTTCCTTTTTTGAAAACTACTTGTTTTATTGAAGACGGAACCAGAGATTACATAGGGGAAACAAAACTACTCCATCCAAAATCTATCATCAACAACTGGACAAATGGAGATTACATAGGATGGGCTCAGGCTGCCCAAACCCATTTCATATTTCTAACTGTGGACTTGGACCCATACTTAGGGCAGGGGACCTTTTGTCAACTTCATACAAGTTTTTCACTTTTTACATACCCCGTAGTTCCTAATTTTTCAAAAATACGTCAAATATCTCAATGAAGGATTTTATAAAAAAGGAAAGCAATTATAAGTTCGGGAGTAAAATCATACTTTTATAAATAATTTAATTAACGTTAATGGCAAAAGGGTCTATTTATATATTATGTCACTCAAAGACTCAAAAGGACCTATTTGATGTGTTTCTGAAAAATTAGGAATCATGAGTACCATAAACTCATACTTCGTATAAAGTTATGGACTAAATTGTAATTCACTCTTAAACTAGATAGAAGAATATGTAATCTACAAAAATACAGTACAGGTTATAAATATCATGGAAGCATTCAATAAAATGGTTGAAACCACTCAATTTTTACTAATCAAAGTAAGAGATCCAATATCTCTTAATCTTTTTTTACTATATAATACAGATCAGCATAGGATCAATTAGTTTAGTACTCCCTGAACTTATAATATATTGTACAAATAGCAGCTAATATCCTCTTCTTTTTTTATTAAATGCTGCTTCTAAGTTTCTTATATACACACAATTCTCTCTCATGCTCTTACTCATCGTTAAACTGGAAATTATCACTCCGATTAAAAGGCTACGTGCGCATCACTGTACTCACCTTTTCTCTATTATGATAGGGGGTATGAGGCAAACATACAAGGCTTAATTTATGACCTAACTTTGGCAAGCCGGGCCCTTATTGCTTCGAGTTCTTCCTCATCATCAACACCCTCAGCAATAGCTTCCTCCTAAAATGATCAGATAAAATAATATGCTTGTAAGCTTTTCTTTTTTTTTTTTGGTTCAAAATTAGGAGATCGTAACATGGCTGTTGTGTCATGCATATACCTCTTGTGCAGTTCCGACTGTCTGAGCAGGCTGCTTTGCCTTTTCCTTTCTAACTGCTTCAGGTAGCTGTGCAGCAGTCTCACCTGCGATTGCTGTCAAGACCTTATCAACTTCTTCTTCTATCTCTTCTTCCAAGTCCTCTGAGTCCAGTGCTGAATCAATAGAATCGTTCACCATCTCCTCAATTACTCCAGCCTACAAAATACTTACAAGATATAATCATATGATAACATGTTGACCATCTGTGCTCTAAGAAACATCACAGAGAATATTCAAAGATTACATATCATCGTTGTCCTCTCTAAATTACATTAAAACACAGAATTTCTACCCATATTGGGATATCAATAGATCATATCAGCCAGTGCTCAGATACCTAGAATCCATTGCCATACTCCAAAACAATAGTAGCAGTAAGTTTTGATCTACAGTGGTACTTTGAACAGCAAGAAACTATTTCAGTAACTGGCAAGGGCACTTAATGAGATGCAGAGGATCAAAGCCTGACCAGCACAACATTCATTTTATTGCTAACAATATGAAATAGGAATAGTAACATATGCTTTGAAATTCAATTGCCCAAAGACACTTGGTAAGAAGCAGAGAAGCTCCTAGATGTAGAAGAAACGATCCACTAATAAGGTTGAATTAAAAGTTAAGATGAACATCTCACCAATGAAACCGAATAGTTAAAACTTGTTAATTATTTCATTAAGTTTAACCTATCTAGTGCGACTAATACAAGAAATTATTATCTATATATTACACGTGCCACACACACAAACAGTTCAACAGTATATTGTATCAAATAAATCAGAATAGAGTTGGAATAAGACAGTTGTTGAAGCCTTCTTCCTTTTTTCTTTTTCAAATTAAAAAATTGAGACAGAAAGACGCTAGTGGGGGCCCAAACTCTACAGCCCCATTGTTAATCACCAGAAAGAAGCTAAAGCTGTCCTACAGCAATATGAAGCCTATGTTCACTTTAAATACAGGATCCACAAAATTCATGGTTACATCTAACACATCCTTAACATGATTATACAGGCAACAAAGGACCAGGGCCCGTAATGCAAGGAGACATCAATCCTCATTAGCAAAATTGATTTTTTTTTATTTTTTTTAAAGGAAACATAAAGTTTATTACCAAAATAAAAAGATGTACAGGGGGTGAACAGGCTATCCACAAAATCAGATATTTCACCAGAAAATTCCCATATTGATTGAACTATAGAAATTTCCTGGTTCATGAAAACAAAATCAGAAATATGAAAAAGAAAAATAAATGAATAAAGATAAGTAGTTGCCAAATTGCATCTACATAATATTCACTGGAAAGCAGTCCAACTTAAGAATCCATTACCTCTATCCAAACAAAATTTAATCAGTAATTTCTATTGACCCTTGCTCTAAGATTAAACATCATTAAGAAAAATACCTTCGTCATTTCTTTGCTGAACTCTTGCATTGTGACAGCTACTTCTGGGGCCTTCATGAGGTCATTGACAAGTTTCATAACCTCAGCACTCTTGGACAAATGGCCCACAGTACGAGCAATCGCTGCAATAATAACCCAAACTATGAACACGCTGATTGAGGGAATTAGGGTTAGAAAACAGCTGATTGATCTAGAAGCAAAACAATGAAGAAAATAGTGATAGTTGCATAAAGGACACATATAGATAATTTACTCCACAGAGAACTGATTTTTTTATTAAGTTTCTATAACGATAATTATTATCACATCAGGCAAGCAATTAGAAAGACATCAGAAGCTGTAACTCCCTTTAGCCATTTGATTGGTTAATACAAGCTATTATAGCCACTGAGGATTGAAGATGGGAAATATAGAAAACATAATTAATCTAGAAGTAGAGTAAGATGACATATATAATAAGCATCTTACATTAGACTTTTCTATATGTAGCTTTCATCTACACAGTTCACAGTTCAACTGAACACAAAATTGATCCCACCAAGATATAAACAAACAAAAAGTACAAGGTAGTGTCCCCAAGGCAGAAATTTTAAGTGAAAGGAAAAGATCGAAAAAAAGACTAAAAATGACTGCATAACATTGGGCAACGAAAATCACTGAGTGGATCCTTCACAATTAAACAAGAATCACATACTTGCCTTAAAGTACTGAAAACCTAAAAGCTTTTACAGAATTTGTAATGCATATCTAATTTCAAATGTTGAACACTAAATGCTTTCAACTCCAAATTGAAGGTTCATCAGTTAGCCAGGAATCCTTCAATGGATGATTAGCATAGGAAGTGAAGATTACTAGAATAAAGATGTTGGCATAAAATTATGACTTAATACTACATAAAACATCACCGGACTATAAACTTATAAAGGTTACCACAAGCATGATGTTGGTGTTATGCCCTATTCAACGATGGACTAAATTATACAAGGGTACTTTAGACATTATAAGATTTTTAATTAAAACCTAAATGGCTAAAAGAATAGAACTCTAGGAGAACATAAAAAAGTTTAGCTTGCCCTAGTAAGACATAAATGGGTTTCTTAAGTTTCAAAAAGCTCTACCTCAATTCCAACCAAACAACTAAAAAAAATTCAGCAGAGCTTTTTACATTAAAAATGCTCTTCTACTCATTTCCTAAGTTATACCAAAGTACCAAACACACGTTACTCACGTTCTTTCTACAGATATCAACCTTTTACATTTTTTCTTCATAGTGAAACATCAAAGCAAGGCAATGAAATATATATCCACCTCAATGCTCTTTAGCCGCTAAACTTGTCTAAAAACCAATACAGTTGAAAAAAAAAATATATCAAAATTTTAGCTGTAAAATTCTTTCTAGTAAGTAAACTTTCAACTTAGATAAGTGAGGCACGATACCAACACTTTCTCCAAGGTGCATTGATATTGAGTTCAACTGAGCCTTATTTTCATGAAGACGATTCACTGTTTTTCTAGAGCGCACAATTTCGCTAGCCAGTGCCTGAAATAGATTACACAATAAATAAATTCAATATATCAATAGGCAGGAAAGACTATTTCAATTATCCACTCTCTAACTAATTGTAATAATTAAAAATAAGATAGCAACCAAACCCTAAAAGTGCCTTCACCCCTTTCATTAATTTTAGTCCATTGACTAGATTGTAGATTAAACAAGAAAGTTTGACCTTAAATTTCAGTGAGAATAATAATTAAATTTAAATGATCATAACATCAAAACTGAAATAAATTGTAGCTCCAAACGATTCAACCATAATATATGTGCTGCTGCAATATACAAGAAATCCACACACAGCTGAAACACCTCCAACCACAACAAAGTGAAAAAACCCTGATAATTTGGAAATAGGGGATGTATCTTTATAGACCATGTAATTTATCATAGAATCTTCCAAGTTGTACAAGTTACCTTTGACAGTTCTCATCCAAAGATGCACAAACACAAAAGAATAAGTATTGCTTTGGAAAGGTTAATGATGACCTCTACCTTAAGACTAAACAAAGCACAATGCCGAAGTAATCTCATGATTGTGTTACATTTTCCTAACCAATGAAAGTATTACCTCCTAATGCAATACCAAATTATTCTCAGCAAACAAAAGTGAGATGAAATCCTAAAGCACACAAGATTTAGCCTAAAACTTTAAAGATTAATTGTGGACGTTTGCAGAAAACTTATGTAGATAATTTAGCAGTAGGTTTTCTGCATCAAAAGAAATTCCTATTAGATACCCCAAATCCAGGAGTGTTACCATATTTTTACAATTTACTTAAACTTTTCACATATGTATAACACTTCAACATTTACGACTCCTATGTTTAATTTACTTGAACTATCAGTATCTCTTCATTTTTACAATTTATAAGAACTTTTAACTCTTAAAATTGAAATAATTTGGTGTAATTTTAAAGCATGGTTCAAATAAAAGTCATAATTAGCTACAACTCTACATTTTTATTTATTTAATTATTTGGGATAGGAAAGCAAGGAAATAGAAAGTACCTTAGCAGAGACCATGTCATTTCTCTTGGCAGAATCTTTTATTGCTTTCTGTACATTCTTCTCTTCTCTCTGTATATCTAAACAAAAAATAAATAAAATCAATAAAATAAAAAATACCCATTAATCAAAAACTTCAATAAAGCAAACCCATCAAGCCAATTCACAATCCATGATAGAAAGATAGATCAAAAGAAGAGATAAGTGCCTCGGATTTGGCGCTCAATGTTGCGGCACTCTTGGCGGAGCTTGCGCTGCCAGTCTCTCAAAATCTGTTGCGGGTTTGGCTTTGGCTTTATGATCTTCATCACTTTCTCCATCTCTCTTCTTCCTGATTTTTCAACTGCCCAGATCTTTCAAACTGTAGAAATCATCAACTGATAATCAAATTCATACGCAATCCGCACCAACAAGGGAAAGTAAGCTGATCAACAGCGGTCAGCGGTCGTCTTTTTTTTTTTTTTTTCTCTCTCTTCTCCTTTTGAATGGATTTGGGCCTTAGAGGCCCATTAATAAAAAGGCCCAAATATAAAATACAAAGCCGGTCTTACTATAGCCCAATTTTCTATTATTACTAAACGTACCCCAACCATTTTAAATACACTCGTTTCCTAATTACATTTTTGGCTAATTGGCATTGATGTGCCCCTGAATTATGCCAAAATTTGCACCTTACTCTCAATATTTTTTTTTCGCCATTGTACCCCTGAACTTGTTGGATTTATTTATGAAGACTTCAAAAATTAATTAAACAAAGTCAAGTGGCCAAATTTAATTAAAGCAAAAAGGTTGTTTTTTGTCTCTTATATATTGGTTTGGTGAATGAAGAATTTGAAAGTCAACAAATCAATTAAATTGAAGAAGTGAAAAACGTTGTTGCAATGGCAGCGTATGTGCAGCGTTTCCAAATTTATGAAGACCGCTGCGCATTTGACAGCGGCAAGGCAGCGGTTAGGCGTCAGGGAAGAGCGCTGTGATTTTTTCAACAGCGGTATGAGAGCGGTATTTATCACAGAGGAGCACGCTGTGCGAAGCGCTGCGAGAGCGCTGTGACACTGACAGCGGTCCTACACAAATCTGCGTGAAATAAGACTTGCACAATAAAGAAAGAGCAAAAAAAGAAATAGATCCCAATTAGGATTTGGCAAACCCTAGTGCTCCCATATAAATACCACCATTATGTAAACCTTAATGTGTGTGAGAAAAATTGCTAGAGAGATAGAGAGCAAATTGTAGAGAGATTGAGAGAGAGACAGAGAGATTGTAATCAACTCTGAAAGTAGTGGATTGAGTGCGGTGCGCTCCGTGGACGTAGGCAAATTGCTGAACCACGTAAAAATCTTTGGTGTCTTCTTTTCTTCTTATTGCTTTCATATTATCTGTGTGTTGAGATTTGTGTGTGTGCGATTTTTCTTACAACAATTGGTATCAGAGCCCTAGGTTGGGGCAGGTTATTTTTCACACAAATCTAGGTTATCTCGAGGTCAACGATTTTATTGCAGGGATGGGATCTGAGAAAGATTCTCACAAGATTGAGAAATTCGATGGGACGAATTTCAGTTTCTGGAAGATGCAGATGGAGGATTATCTGTACCAAAAGGACCTGCATTGGCCGATAAAAGAGAAACCAGCAACCATGACCGATGCAGATTGGTCAAAGAAACGAATGCCAAAGAACATGGATGAAGAGGAGTTCGAACTGCTGGATAGGAAAGCATTGGGAGCTATTCGTCTTAGTTTGACGAAGCAGGTCGCTTTTAACGTAAAGGATCAGCTCACTGCCAAAGATCTGATGAAGACTTTATCAAACCTGTATGAACAGCTTTCTGCGGTAAGGAAGGTCCATCTTGTCAAGAAGCTATCAAATTTAAAGATGACGGAAGGTCAAGGTTTTAGAGAGTATCTAAACCAGTTCAATGAAGTGAAGGATGGGTTAACTTCTGTGTCTATGGGTTTCGATGAAGAATTCTTGGCGGTGTTTATGGTCACCCAATTGCCAGAAAGTTGGAAGATGACATGTCAGTCAATTGCCAACTCGTTCGGAAAAGAGAAATTGGATTTCTCACAAGTTGTGAACATGATCATGACCGAAGAGATTAGGATGCATGAAGAGGGATTTGGAGCGTCTACATCTTCAGCATTGAATATGGAAGGCAGAGAAGGCAGAAACAGAAATCAGAACACAAATCAACGAGGAAGATCAAAGTCAAGAGGTAAGTCTAAATCCAGGTATCAGGTCAATTATTCGGGAAATCAGCAACGAAGCAAGAAAGATGTAGAGTGCTGGAACTGTGATAAGAAAGGTCACTTCTCGTATGAGTGTAGATCTGAAAAGAAAGATAAGGGCAAGGGCAGTGCGAACTGTGTGTCAGAGGAGTCAGATGACTGCCTCATCTGCTCGTTAGAAAGTAAGACGGAGTCTTGGGTTCTGGATTCAGGAGCGTCTTTCCATGCCACACCTCATAGGGAGTTATTTGAGAATTACGTCTCCGGAAATTTAGGTAAGGTGTATCTTGGTGACGATCAAGCATGCAACATTACCGGGAAGGGAGATATGAAGATTCAGCTGAAAGGGTCAGTTTGGAAACTTAATAACGTGAGGCATATACCGGATTTGAGGAAGAACTTGATCTCCATTGGGCAACTGGCGTTAGAGGGTTACGTGACGACTTTCACAGATGATAAGTGGAAGATTTCGAAGGGTATTATGACAATCGCCCGAGAAAATAAGAATGGGTCGCTCTACACTACAATGGATGGTTGTGGTTCAATCGCTATGGCGGAAGGTAAAGATGATCCGAACTTGTGGCACCAGAGATTTGGGCACATGAGTAGTCAGGGGTTGAAGTGTTTACTTTCGAAAGGTAAGTTGCCAGATTTGAAAAGTGTTGAGGTTGATTTCTGTGAGAGCTGCATATTGGGAAAACAGAAGCGAGTGAGCTTCAAGAAGACCGGAAGGGTACCGGCAAAGGAGAAGCTGGAACTAGTGCACACCGATGTTTGGGGTCCAGCTTCAGTCTCATCAACCGGAGGTAAACAATATTTCGTCACATTTATTGACGACCACTCTAGAAAGGTATGAGTTTATTTTCTAAAACACAAGTCTGAGGTGTTTGATGCTTTCAAAAGATGGAAAGCTAGGGTTGAGAATAAGACAGGGTTAAAGATCAAAAAGCTGCTTTCAGACAATGGTGGAGAATATGAAGACAATGAGTTCAAAAGATTTTGCTATGTGAGCGGGATTAAGCTTAGTAGAACGGTTCCTGGAACCCCACAGCAGAATGGAATAGCAGAACGGATGAACAGAACATTGACTGAGAGAGCCAGAAGCATGAGGTTACATTCAGGGTTACCAAAACAGTTCTGGGCAGAGGCAGTCAATACAGCAGCATATTTGATTAACAGAGGACCATCAAAGCCTTTGGACCTCGCTATACCATAAGAGATCTGGACTGGGAAAGAGGTAAAACTTTCTTATCTTAAAGTATTTGGGAGTGTTTCTTATGTACATATAGGTGATCATGCGAGGAATAAGCTAGACGCCAAGTCAGTGAAGTGTACTTTGGTGGGCTATGGAGAAGATGAATTTGGTTACAAGCTGTGGGATGACCAAAATCGTAAGATGATCAGAAGTAGAGATGTTGTCTTCAATGAAAAGGTTATATACAAAGACAGAAACACACAGGTGTTTGAGCTAGAAGAGCCAGAGTATTTTGGGCCGAATGATGTGTCAGAGAACAGGGTCATGGAACCAGTTATTCAGAAAGATGAAGAACAAGGTGTGCCGCTCCAGGTTACAGATCTTATCCCACATAGAGACGTTCCAGCGACACAGGCTCAAAGTACAGTGAGAAGATCAACTCAAACTCCTATACCAAATAGGAAGTACTTGCAATACATGCTGTTGACAGATGCAGGGGAACTTGAGTGCTATGATGAAGCATATCAAAGAGAAGATGCGAGCAAGTGGGAGCTTGCAATGAAGGATGGGATGAAGTCGTTGATTTCAAATCAAACTTGGGAGTTAGCCAAGTTGCATGAAGGAAAGAAAGCCCTACAAAATAAGTGGGTATTTCGGATTAAAGAGGAACATGATGGTTTCAAGAGATACAAGGCACGACTAGTGGTCAAAGGCTTCCAACAAATAGAAGGTATTGACTACTCTGAAATTTTTTCTCCTGTCGTTAAACTAACTACGATCCGGTTAGTGTTAAGTATTGTCGCAGTAAAGGGGTTATATCTTGAGCAGTTAGATGTGAAGACTGCCTTTCTTCATGGAGATTTGGAGGAAGAGATATACATGCAGCAACCAGAAGGGTTCGCAGAAGATGGCAAGGAAGAGTTGGTGTGTAGGTTGACAAAGAGCTTGTATGGTTTAAAACAAGCTCCCCGACAGTGGTACAAAAAGTTTGATGGGTTTATCCAAGGCAATGGATATTTGAGATGCAATGCTGACCACTGCTGTTACTTCAAAAATGTTAAGTCAAGTTTTATTATTCTGCTACTTTATGTTGATGACATGTTAGTAGCTGGTGCAGATTTAGAAGAGATTAACAATTTGAAAAAGCAACTCTCGAGTGAGTTCGAGATGAAGGATTTAAGTGGAGCAAAACAGATTCTTGGAATGAGAATTAGCAGAAACGAACAGGAAGGTACATTGAAGCTTTCACAAGCAGAGTACGTTCGGAAGGTGTTGCAGAGATTCAGCATGGGTGATGCAAAATCGGTACGAACACCTTTGGCTAGTCATTTCAGGTTGTCCAAGGATTAGAGTCCGAAGACGGAAGAAGAGAAGGACTTCATGGCTAAAGTTCCTTATGCTTCAGCCATTGGAAGCCTAATGTATGCCATGACTTGCATAAGACCAGATATTTCCCAAGCAGTGGAAGTTGTGAGCCGTTACATGTCCAATCCAGGTAAGCCTCACTGGGAGGCCGTGAAGTGGATCCTAAGATACCTGCGGGGTACGACAGAGAGGTGTCTAACCTTCAGAAGAGACAAACTCAAGTTGGAAGGTTATGTGGATTCAGATTTTGCTGGGGAGGTGGATCATAGAAGGAGTACCACCGAATATGTGTTTACAATGGCTGGTACCACAATTAGTTGGATGTCCCAGTTGTAAAAGATAGTGACAATCTCTACAACCGAAGCAAAGTATGTGGCTGTAACAGAATCAAGCAAGGAGCTGATATGGTTACAAAGTTTGTTAGCTGAGTTAGGATTCGATCAAGTGATGAATGTGTTGCACAGTGACAGTCAGAGTGCAATACACTTGGCCAAGAATTCGACGTTCCATTCTAGGACCAAACATATAGATTTTCGCTACCATTTCATTCGATCATTAATCGAAGAAGATGTGTTAAAGCTTGTGAAGATAGCAGGTAGCAAGAATCCGACCGACATGTTAACAAAGCCAATCACTACTGAGAAACTGGAGCTGTGCGCAGCTTCAGTGGGTCTTCAAGAGTGAAGACGTGGGGGATGAGCGCACCGTTATTTATCCACTAAGTCTTCGAGGAAGGATGGAGAAAGTCTCTTGAGTTTCAATCTTCAAGTGGGAGATTGTTGGATTTATTTATGAAGACTTCAAAAATTAATTAAACAAAGTCAAGTGGCCAAATTTAATTAAAGCAAAAAGGTTGTTTTTTGTCTCTTATATATTGGTTTGGTGAATGAAGAATTTGCAAAGTCAACAAATCAATTAAATTGAAGAAGTGAAAAACGCTGTTGCAATGGCAGCGTATGTGCAGCGATTCCAAATTTATGAAGAACGCTGCGCATTTGACAGCGGCAAGGCAGCGGTCAGGCGTCAAGGAAGAGCGCTGTGATTTTTTCAACAGCGGTATGAGAGCGGTATTTATCACAGAGGAGCACGCTGAGCGCTGTGACACCGACAGCGGTCCTACACAAATCTGCGTGAAATAAGACTTGCACAATAAAGAAAGAGCAAAAAAAGGAAATAGATCCCAATTAGGATTTGGCAAACCCTAGTGCTCCCATATAAATACCACCATTATGTAAACCTTAATGTGTGTGAGAAAAATTGCTAGAGAGATAGAGAGCAAATTGTAGAGAGACTGAGAGAGAGACAGAGAGATTGTAATCAACTCTGAAAGTAGTGGATTGAGTGCGGTGCGCTCCGTGGACGTAGGCAAATTGCTGAACCACGTAAAAATCTTTGGTGTCTTCTTTTCTTCTTATTGCTTTCATATTATCTGTGTGTTGAGATTTGTGTGTGTGCGATTTTTCTTACAACAGAACTCTCATAAATTGACAATAGGTGACGGAATTTGCCCCCCCTCACATGGGGCAAAAAACTCAAGTGTTTGCCAAAAAAACGAGAGTTCAAAGGGTTTAGTGACGAAAAAAAAAGTGCAAGGGGCATAGTGCATATTTTGAAAAAATTTATGGGGCATCGGTGCCAATTAGTCTGCATTTTTTTCCCAAAAAAAAAATGAGCTTGTACATCCCTATTCTGATATTGCAGCATTGACCTCCTTAAGAAGAGGAGATTCCATGCATCGGGATGTACCGTACATTCAGGTTTTGATCTTGTAACATTGACCCTCTGGAATAAAAGGAACCTTCATGCATCAAGCTACACCGAACCATACCATCCGTACATTCTTGACATTGTTGTGATCTTGTCACATTGAATGACGATTAGAGTATGTATTGTGCTTGACATTGTTGTGATCTTGTCACGATGAATGATGATGATCAGAGCATACATATATCGTGCATATAATGCACCAAGTTTTTTCCACTCTTAAAAGGAATGAAGAATTATTGAATCATCAGCAATAAATCCATTTCAAATTCAATTAAAAAAATTTTAAAAAAAATTGCTTCCACCATCAGTACGGTTTAGTCAAGATAAATGGGCAGAATCATCAATCAATGCTATGTTATACAGTTATAGAAAATAAACTATCACTATTCATAGTCTAGGTTTGTTGTTTCAACTTTCTAGCATCAGAGATTTATGGCTATTGGTCTGGTAATTAATGAAATGGTTGTCTTCGTCTTTGAAAATATTGTAAGAGGTAGGCCATGGCCCTTTTAATTGTGCTGAATTATTTGTAATATTCTTTAATTTCAACATTGATGCCTATCTATTATCTAATATCTTTATTGCAGAGAGACTCAAGAGACATTAATTATGAAATTAAGCATTCTTTTCTCATAGATTTTTCAAGGGTTTTCGTTTGTTTTTGTCTTAATCAATGACCATGATGTGTGTTGATCCTTGAAAAGACCGTTTTACCCTTAATTTTGTCTTAAAAACTGAAATTAAAATAATTAAAAAAGAATTTTAAAACAAAAAAACAAAAATTGTGGATTTGGTGGAAGTTCAGATTGGATCTCCGCCGTCCATCTCATGAGATGAATGGTGGAGATCCAATCTGGACTTCCACCAAATCCATCTCTTTATAAAAAATAAAAAAAATCAATTTTTTTTTTTTTTTTTTTTTTTTTGTGGATCTGGAAACCCAATCCATTAACCATCATCATGATTGAAAAAAAAAAATCGAACAAACCCAACACCAGACTAACAAACAAAAAAAAATCTCCAATTTTTTTTATTTTTTTTTAAAATTAATTTGAACAGATCCAACACCCAACACTAGACTTCATCAAAATTTATCCCGAAACAAGAAAAATCCATCCCAACCACCTACTTAAATCCTAAAATCAAATATAAATACAAACACAAACCCTAAAATAAACCACCGACACCAACTCTCTCTCTCTCTCTCTCACCCAACCCAAATCTAGAATGAACCCAGTTTTGGGTTCGAGCCAACAAACCAACCCAACCCCACATAGAAACAACCACCGCCCAGTCCACCGCCACCTGAAATCACCACCATCGGCGCTCCACACCGATCCAAGAGACTCGATCTAGATGGACTAGAGAGAGCATGAAGAGAGGAATGGTGTTGGTGTGATTCGCGACAACGACGGAGATTGATTCGCGACGGCTGCGGTTCGATTTTGATTTGGTGCGATGTTATATGACAGTAGCGGAGATTGATTCACGACGGCGACGGTTTGATGTTGTGATTTGGGTGATTTGGAGATGGGTGGTTTTGGTTGATTCGGTGGTTTGGATGTTTGGGTGATTTGGAGATGGGTGGTGAAGAGATGATTGGGTTTGGAGAGGGTATTTGGGTTTTGATTAGTTTTAATTAGTTTTAGTTTTAAATTTAATTAGTTTTAATTAGTTTTATTTTAAAATTTAATTAATTATAAATTTAATTATTTTAAAATTTAATTATTATTTAATTTAATAATATCTATTTGTTTTTTTAAAATTAATTTGTAAATTACTATTATACCTTTTGATTATATAAGATTCTATAACATCTGATATTATTTTACCTTTTTATCCTCGTTGACCCTCGTTGACTTGACGGAACCCTAACATATTTGGATGGTAGGGACTAAAATACATATTGTCAAAGAAAGGATGGACTAAAATTTACAATACCAAAAATCTGAAGACTAAACATAAATTAAGGTAAACTATAGGGACTAAAATATGATTTTCCTTAAAATTAAAGCGATGGTGTTCTACTTTCCACTTGCCATAAGAGGATAGTACCAAAATGTCGGTAGAGCACTGATCCCTCCTAGTTTTGACTTAAAAGTAGCATCAAAATGTCAATTGTTAGGCTCTTGTGTCAAAAAATAAATAAATACAAATTGTCAATTGCTAGGATGATATTATAGATTTATAGTACTCCAATGAAGAAATAATAAAACTATATCCAACTCTGGTTGAAAACATCATGTTTTTGTTAGACAATAGCACATGTCTGTCATGCTTCCACATTTCCAAATTTATAAATTTTTTCCATGTCGACATATATTTTCTTTCTTGTATCTTTGAAGAATTGCGACTTTCATGTCCTCACACAAAAATTTCAACGTGCATGTTAAGAAAATCCTCCATGGCTCCATGCATATATGTATATATATATATATATATGCTTCAATTAATTAGCATGTAATTAAATTTCATGATATATGGTAAGTACAATAATTAACAGATCAGTCAAAATGCATGCATGTGCCATTGAAAGTAGCTTTTATATATGAAATCTTGACAAAAGATACCATGAAAGCAATGTTTTTTAAGCGTGAACAAACCTAATCCTGGTTTAAGCATCCATATATATGGCTCTTCAATCTTCGTAATTGTAACTACTGGTGTGGATGCGTTTCTTCTTCAAGCAAAGTTTCTTAATTTTATATGATTTATATTATTAAGAATTTAAGATGATGGGTCCCAAGAATCTATTTAAGATAACCTAAAAAAGTTTCCAATATTGTCCAATCCGATGGATTAGGCTTTTGTTAAATAATTAAGTGATTGAAAAGATAATGTTGTTTAGTGGTATGCCCCTTACACATACATCTTGTGGGTTTGAGTTGTGTCATTCCCTCAAATCTCGAATTAATGTAATATTTTTTAATATAAAAAAAATAATAATTAAGTGATTCAAAGTTGCACGTCACATCTTAGCACAAAGTGATAGTACTGCACCTCCCTACCCCTAATTGAAGTCTCGCTATATATTTTATAACTTATAAGTATGTGTGATTCAGAATTGAAACTTGCGGGGATTGTTATCTGAAACATTGTAGCTTGATAAAGAGCTTAATAATTAAGAGATATATACAGAATCAAATCAGTAACTCATTGCAAAATTGAAATGCATTATTGACATAATCTATTATTTTATCGTTAATATATCTTTTGGTTTAAATTTCAAATTGATCATTATTAGGCCTCTTCAAAAGTAGGATGCTTTTCCCATGCAAAATACATGATCTTGAAATAAAGAGCATACAAGAGTTTTAGATAGATGTTAAAAGTAGTTTTGAGAAAAACAAATTGTTGCACATCACCTCTTTGATGTACGTGGCAGTGCCCTTTTAAATTGGTGGTGCGAGGTCAAGTCGATGTACATTTTATAAGTATATATGTAAAGTTTTCTCTTTTATATTTCATTATAGGAGTAGATAACGAGTCAATAACAATTAAAGGTTAATACTTCAAAAAAATAATAATAATAACAATTAAAGGTTTATGCCGACCTAAATTTGTGATTTCCATATATATATACGGTCATGTTCACATGAGTGCGTACGGATGTAAATATATAAGAACATTAAATGTAAGACACTCATTATGGAGAAGTTTTGACAAATGCATACATACTAAGGGCCGTTTGGTGTTGCTTTTGAAAAGTTAAAATCAGATTATTTTATAATTTTAACATAAAATGATATTTGGTAAAATTTCTAAAAGTGATTAATTGATAATCTGGTAAGTTTTGATAATGATTTTGAAAAATAGGTAGGGGTTACTTTTTGAAAGTGATTATGAAATAATCTATTTCAACATTTAATGTATGTTTTAAAATATCATCATTATCCTTATGAAATCAAGTTAAAATCATTTATATACTTTATTTCATCTCAAAATTAAATATTCTATTTAAATATTGATTTGATTTATAATTTTTTTTTTTTTTAAAAAATTTATTGTTCTTATGGAATTTTTTCCAATTTAAATATTCTATTTAAATATTGATTTAATATATATAATTAATAAAAAAAAAATGAAATAGGATCCTAAACTCATGTATATTTTATTCATTGTAACTAATCTCAGCACTTTTACAATAAAATTACTAAACATATGTATATTGCTTTTGAGCTATGTAGTTGTTTAAAAATAAAATTAACCAAACATCTGTTGATTAAGTTCACAACTGATTCTTCCTTCACAGCTAACAGTGATTATTATAAAAATTACAGCAATACCAAACTGGCCCTAAGTCAAAGCATGGAAAATGAGTGGCTCACATTTAATGTCCTTATATATTTACATCAGTACGCACCGACTTGAAATTTTATATTTATATATATTTGAAATAGTGACTTCAATACCATGTCCATACCTCCGATTTACTCTCAATTTAAGAATTGTTACACACTTACACTTAATTCTATTACCCGTTTCCACCATTAGATTGGATAGATGATCGTAATTAGTCCCATAAATTTCAAGATAGTATGATCATATTTAATAATAAGTTTTTTATTTTATTTTAAATATTACAACAATTCGGGATTTGGGGAGAGGACAGACTCGAACTCACAAGTAGGCGTGAGGGGCAGACCACTCCATTTTATCTAATAATAAGTAGCTTTTTTTAAAATAAAAAAAAATGGTTTTAATTATTTTGTTAGAAAATATTTTTATTCAAAATGCCTTTTTTATTTATTTTATTTTATTTTTATTTTTTTAATAACAAAAATACTTTAAAATATACCCAAGTATTGGAAAATCAAGGCATCATTTAATGAGAATTTCTTAATTTCAATGTGTTCCAATCTATCATTAAAAACAAATTATAAAAAGATCTTTGCTGGGTATCTCGATATCTTGTCATTGTCTAATGAGATCACTCTCTAAACTAGCATTAGATATAATTAATAACTTAATTGGAATGAAATATAAACGTTTTGGACTATAAATTCAACCACTTCAGTCTATAATTGCAAATGTTAATTATATATTGAGCGTGGGATCGAGCTGAGCAACTGGTTCTATTAATAATATTGAATTAGGTGGGCTGTTGCTACTTGCAATGCGCCAATTCCGCTAATATAAAGGAGAATAACATGAATTAATTTGATAAGGTTGGTTCGATGGTATACCCGTCATACCTATAATATGAGGTTGGGTTTAAGTCTATTCCCATCCCTAAAACACCCTGAATTAATGTAATATATTTTTTAAAAAAATTACATAAATTGATTTTTAACCTACTAAATTAATGAGTAAAAGTGTTCTAATTAAAAAATCAATAATGTTAAACATCCCACCTACAATTCCACCATTTCCATCCAAACACACGTGGCAGCTGATGTGTCACTTGGTGAGTAGACACATATTAATTGGTAATTATCTCTCTTACCCATGTATTCACTCACCAATTAATGTGTGTCCACTCACCAACTGACACATCAACTGCCATGAGTGTTGGGATGGAAATTATGAGATTGTAGGTGGGATGTGTAACATTACTGTTAAAAATAAAATATAATATATATATATATATGGGACAGGATCCATGACCCCATTTTTTTACACAATTTATTATCCATTGGATTTAAGTTATTTGGATAGACAAGATTCAATTGTTTTTTATCTGTCTTTCTCTTTCTTCATTTAATATTTGTATTTTCTCTCTCATATTTATTATTATCTTTTTTTTTTTTTCTTTTTTCTCTCTTTTAATTTTTTATCTCTTTGTCTTTTCAAATTTTTATTTTACCATTATCCATTAATATCAAAGAAATTTTTTGTAATAAATTATTAGCATTTTTTTTATATTCTTTCAAAAGTCAAGAAAAAAAAAAAGAGAAGTTAATCACCACAAAAAAAAAAAAAAAATTCAATTAAAATTTATGAGAATGTAATAATGAAAATTTATTGAACTGCATATTTTCTCATACGAGTTTTAATGAAATATGACAACCCAAAATATCATATAATTACTTATTTTACTTCTTTGATATGATTTCTATCGCAAATCAAGGAGATATTAAGTTTTCTTTTTCTAAATTTATGCCAAAATTATTGCATCTAATTGTTTTTTTAACCTGTCCTTTTTCTAAAAAAAATAATAATTGTTTTTTTAACCTATTTAAAACAAAAATTGTTTGTAAACTACCATACCAAATACATTAACAAAGTCAATATTAGTGAAAATAATACTGTTTGTCGGTTTTGAAAAATCACATAATAAGAGTGCATGAAAAGATAAAACAAAAAAGTTATAAACAACAACAACAAAAAAAAAAAAAAAAAAATTAGAAGAGGAGAATGAAAAACCAACCGGTGATGCATCAATAAAATTTCTAGTTTTATGTCAAAGTAATAGGAGGGAAAAAAAGAATAAGATCAGTATAGAAAGAGAGAAATAAAAAGAAAAAAAAGAAGTTGAAAGAGAGTAATTAAAAGAAGAGAAAGAATGGAATAAAATAATAAAATTTAGGAGGGAGAATTGAATAGATAGGGGAGAGAAAATATAAATGTTAAATGAAGAGAGAGAAAGAGATTAAAAATCATTGAATCTTGTCAATCCAAACAACTAAAATCTAATGGACAATAAATTGTGTAAAATCTTGTGTAAAAAAAATGGGGTCATGGATCCTGCCCCATATATATATATATATAATTAATGAGTAAAAGAAAGAAGTTACAAGGAAATTTGATTTCAAATTTCAGTACTCGAGCCATATATTTCCAATAAGATATTTATTAGGGTACGGATATTGACACCCATAAATATAATAAGCACACCTATATTTATAAGTATAACCATGTCTAAAATTTAAAATTAAAATATTACTATAAACACCCATCTTAAGGCCAATTTAAATGAATGTTTTCATTTTAATACAATTTATTTATAACCCTCTTAAGTTATTAATACACCAAATTTATCTAGAACTAACATCTAGAGATGGATAAGATTCTAAATGGTCACCTAAAACACTCAGGTTGAGGAAATTAAAGTATTGGCATGGCTAGAATCATTTGAAGTGCAAGATTGGATTTCTTGTGTTGGTGGAACAAGATGCAATGACATCTCATATCATTATTGCAACAACATTGTCGATTTGGTATCCTAGTCTTGTGAAACCCACTCTTGCCACACTTGTTCATCCGTTGATGAAGTTGGTTATGGGATAAGTATCAACAGATGCTCTTCCATTAATCACAAAAGCTATGGGATTTGAAAAATCAGAGATGGCATGTGACAATGTGGCATGTCAAGTTGCCAGCCAATTATGCTTGTGATGTCTGGTGTATTAGATCAAATAAATGCTGATTAAAAAAAAAATCAATTTCATCATCAAATTTTAGCCAGTTGTTTTCTTAGTGGGACATATTTGGATAAGTCACATGAAAAGGATGTGGAGACCAACCAAATATATTTGAAAGCAATTTTTTTGTGGTTCAATGTGGACAATTTATACCACTGTTAACTTCCTTGAAGCTCATGCAATATAGCACATATGAAGCCCAAAAAAAAAAATATATGGGTGTAATTTTGATACTTGAAAGAGAATTAGGGTTTAGTTTTTTTTATTTTGATTTTAATAAAGTAATATAGTTAAAGATATGTGTGTAATTAATGAGTATACATAATATTTGATTTATTTTTAATGAAACTAATTTGTCCTTATTGGTAAATTTCTATTGGGATATTTTTGTAATTAATTTTTTTTATTAAAATATGAGTGTACTTATTATATTTATAGGTGTCAATATCGGCACTCTATTCATTATTGGTTTTTTATTTTTCATATACAGAAGGGTCTTTCCAAAAAAATCTTTTGAATCTATTCATGGTTTCTTTTTTTCTTTTTTAAGTATTATAATAACATGCACATCACCTCTTAGTAGAGATGCTTGTGCACCTCCCTTCCACACCTAGTGTTCAGGGGTTCGAGTCCCATCATGCGCATTTTATAAGCATGTGTGGAGAGTTTTCTCCCGGTTTGTGGGAGCAGTCCTCTCTTTGATTGTGAGAGTTGTAGTTCATATGTAACCTCTCCCCGATAGTGGAAGTAGTATTCCAAGCCGTTCTTGTACACTATGTTTGGTTTGATGGAATTGGAGAGAAAAGAAAAGAAAGGAAAGGATAGTATTTTTAATGATAGTTGTTTGGATGGTTATGAATAGGAAGGAAAGGAAATGAAACAATTTCTTTTTTGAAAAAGAAATAAATAAATATTTTTTATTCTATTTACGAAAATATCCTTCTCACACCAATTACCCAACAGTATCATAGCAATATGTATAAATTGTTATAAAATAATGAAGAACAAATGAGATGAATGAAGTAACAAATAAGAAAGATGAGAGACATCAAAGAAGATAGATGCGAGAGATTAGAGAGAGAGAACTATTTTGCTTTTGTATTGATTTCAAGAACATTTTTAGCTAACCAACAAACTTACAATAGAAAGCCATATATATAGGCAATCAATGGCTTAGTGATGAAGTTACAATAGAGGCTTGGTGGGGAAGCCAAATATATAGGCTTGGTGGAGAAGCCAACTATAGAGGCTTGGTGGGGAAGCCAAAATTACAACACTCCCCCTTGGATTTCCCACCACTCGTACTTTTAATTTTCTAAAAAAAAACCCGGTGGGACAAAAACTCAGTAAAATATATACAAAGATCTTCTAGATCTTATGGTGTTGGATGTCCTCAAAACTGTCTCGTTAAAAACCTTGTCAGAAAAACCCAGTGGGACAAAACCTGATCGAAGGGAAAAAGAGTATAGTGTACATATATCCAAAATTAATGTTTTCTTCAAAAACTGTGTTCACATTTACACTTTGCTAGGAAAAAACCCAATGGGATAAAAACCATAGCAATGATATCCATTGATCTGTCAGATCAAAGTAATATTTATGATGATTTTCTAGATTAATGTAACATATATACGATGATTAGCAAGATCAAAGTAATATTTACAATGATCTTCTTGATCAAGATAACATATATACGATGATTAACTAGATTAATGTAATATTTACGATGATCTTTATAGATCAAAAGATTTTTGGGAGTGCTTAGAGAATTGCCTCATTAAAACCTTTATCAGGAAAACCCAATGGGACAAAAACCTGATTGAAAGGAAAAAGAGTACAATGCACATATGCCCCAAAATAACTAATATACTTCATTTGATATGCTCCCCCTGATGGGACGCTCCCCCTGATAAAAGTTCTTTTAAAACAATCTTTTGGATTGCTAAACTGGGGTATACAGATGTTTATTTCATGAAATGAAATAACATCATAAATGATTGGAGGGAGTATAAGCAAAGACTTGCTTTATGAAGTAATACTCATATGGAATCTTTTCAGAATCTTTTCAACATATTTTGATTGATGGACAAACATTTCATTTGATCTATGCTCGCCCTTCAGGTCGAGACAATATTTCCTTTCCCATGTCTTTCATTTTTAAACTCATTTACCAAAAATTCAAGAGCTTTCCTAGAGTTCCAATTAAATTCATATCATCAACATATGTTGTGAATATAGTGAATTCGGATTCTAATTGCTTTGCGAAGACACTTGGGTATATAATATAATTATTATACCCTTATTTTATCAGATATTCACTAAGACGGTTATACCACATCCGTCCAGATTATTTTTAATCCATATAAGGGTTTTTGTATGTTCATCAAATATCGATTACGAGATCTCGCTTTACATGCTTCTAGCATTTTAAATCCTTCCAGGATTATGAATATCTGCATTGAGTGAATCATATAGATAAATGATTACTATGTCTAGATGACGTATTGCAAGCCTTGTAAAGGCAACCAAATTTATCAAAAATTTGAAACGTAATTGTATTCGTCACTATTGAATACCAAGTTTCTACGAGAAACCTTGTACTATGAGTCGTGCCTCATATCTCACGATCTCGTTTTTCTCATTACGTTTTCTGTATAAAGACTCATTAGTATCCAACTAGTTTGACATCTCCAGGTGTCTGGAGTACTATTGGTCTAAATACTTTATGTTTGGCATATGAAGTCAATTCTTCTTGAATTGCTTCTTTTCACTTAAGCCAATCATACATTTTGCATACAATCATTGATATTATGAATATCATAATTATCATTTATAATTTCAGTAGCGCTACTATGTAAAAATATATCATCAATGATTGTTTCTTTATGATTCCACATTTCTCTTATATGATTTATAGAAATTTTCTCAATTTTAATATACTTGAATCTTTGTTGAGATTTCTTCCATTTTAATGGATTTAGTCTCTATATGGACTTTATAGAAATTTTCTTAGTTTCAATATAGTTGTATCTCTGTTGAGATTTCTTTCCATTTCAATGGATTTAGTCCTTTCATAGACTCGTATAGAAATTTTATCAATTTCAATATACTTGTATCTCTGTTGAGATTTCTTCCATTTAAATGGATTTAATCATTTCATAGACTCGTGTCTCTTTAGATATATCAAACTCTTATAGAGTTGATTTAGAGAAAGTGGATTTATTTATAACTCGAGTTTTGTTTACTTTTGGATTCTGATAATAATACCTTTCAAAAAGGTCCATAAGCTTATGATATGCATCAGATGATTTATTTGTTGTCATTTACTCTGATCATTCTTTAAGAACAATCACCCGGCCGGGGTTTATGAGATGACAACTTATAAAAATCATGTTACCTTTAATATATTATGTAACAGATTAATAATAATATGATGATCAATTATCTTTCGTATTTGAGTGATACAAAGATTGGAATGAGACACATTTATATAGAGAGAGAACCGAACTGGTATCTCTATTTTGTATAAGAGTAACTTTTCATTTACTCTTTCTGGGGAAACTTTCCATTTGGAAATTAATCAATATAATGATATACAGATTGTGCGTAAAAATATAAACTATCAGAAGTTTAAATGATCTAATTGGAAGACTAATCAAAATCAATACTAATCTCATAATGATATAGAATTCTTATCTTAGATCATACCAAAGATGCAATAGGGAGATATAGTGATATACTACACAATCAAAATATCTTTAAAATGTGAGCAATTCAATGACCAATTACAAGTTGTAATGGTAAATACCGATGATAGATAGTGAGTCATGGATGAATGCATCAACATATAATATAGAATGTCCCATATAGAAATTGGTAACTAAATAGAAATAATAAAGTTCTCATATTTACCTGGAGACGTTTGATAAACGATTCTACTGATCCATCCTGATTATGAGTACATGCGAAAAGCTGGATGTTGAACGTCGATCTCAACTGGAGACGTTTGATAATACACAAACTTGTGACCATCACATAGATGTATCAATCAGTACCATAAAATGGAAGGATTCATTTGGTGGATGATCATATCCACATATACCCTCTTGAATGATGGGGATTCAAAACCAACTTTAGAATATAATGGTTTATTTGGTGGATGAATATATCCACATTCATCCTTTTTCTGATCAGAAATATAATCCGGATGATAAAGAACTCGGTTTTTTCTATAATCAGCTTCTGGCCTGAATTACGCACAGATATTGAACATTCTTATTATTCATTATCTCAATATGACATTAATAAAGTTATATGTCTTTGATCTAAACAGATTTTTTTTTTGCTTGAATGATATAAAATATCATTGATACACAATTGAATACCATCTAGTACTAAGATTATGGCTCTTCTAGAGCGTTTAATCAGATCCATCAGATCCATTGAATCTAATCTGATATTAACTTTAAATGCCCTTGAACTAAGCATATATATATTTCTTTATGTTCTGCTTGAATAATATAAAGTACCATTGATATATAATTTAGTATTGTTTGATAACAATATCATGGCTCTTCCCGAGCTTTCTATCAGATCCGTTAGATCTGATATAGTATTAACATTTGTTCTTAACAAAGTCAAATTCATAAAATATTTATGACTTCGCAGAATTGTATGAGCCGTTGCACTAGCAGCAAGACATATATATTCCCTTCTGGGAATTTTATGAACATTATTTATAATGTCATTTTATATCTCATTTGAAATGATAATAATTCCGTAGAATTTTATTAGTCGTTGCACTATCATCATTGCATGGATATATTTAATTATCCCATCCATATAGCAATCATGGCCTATAATATGGAATATAAATAAGTGAAACAAGAGATAGAATAGTACAAACTCAAATGCTCAGTTCGAGGTGTATATCTCTCTACAGAAAATCCTGATCAACAATCTAACCGATCATATTATAGAAAGACGAGTGACGAACGTTCTGACAAAATTTCAACCCGATCGGACCATAGATCAAAGAGATATCCCTCTTCGATGAAACCTGCGCAATACTGGAATTTTCTCCCTTGTTTTCTGCCCAGCCTTGTTCGGAGCTGCAGAACTCACCATAGGGAATTCCAATTGACAATCCCACCGTCAAGATTCAAGAACTACAAGAGTAGAACATGCTGACTAAATTTCAGCTCAATCTGATCTTAAACGAGGGAGATATTAAAGTTTGATCAAGATTGCACAGTGATATTCTTCACACAATTTCTGCACACACACACACCTCCTTTTTCTTCTCTGTTCTAAAAATATTTCCAATTTCATTATACATGATATTAGGATCTTAAATCATTTTAATGATACTCACAACATCCTGTTGAATGTGTAGATACTTCTTTGAATATTGCTCTTCATGAGCATCAAACATGAATGAAATGGATAATATATTATTTCCAGTTTCATTATACGTTAGGATCTTAAATTTCTTTTGTGATACTCACAACATCCTGTTGGATGTGTAGATTCTTCTTTGAATATTGCTCTTCATGAGCATCAAACATGAATGAAATTGATAAAATATTATTTCCAATTTCATTATACGTTAAGATCTTTAAATCTCTTTTACGATAGCCACAACATCCTGTTGGATGTGTAAATCCTTTTTTTTTTTTTTCTCAAATGAATGATATGTAAACATATCACTTTATATATAGGTGATAAAATAAAATCATGGATCATATTAATTTTTTTGAACTTCCGGTTCGATTATGAACTGTAAGTTCATATATAAAATTTAGAAGACTTCAAATTATGAATGGATTTGAAACCCCAGGTTCCAAATAATGAAGTATGGCATTCATGAATATAACACTGGATTCAGAACTCCAAGTTCTCATCGATTTCAAAACCGTGCCGACTTAAATATCATAATTCCATAAACTTTAAATTATGGTTAGTCGGTCTAGCCATCTCATATATTGCGTAAAAATAAATACTGAATATTTAAATAATTTATCTAGAGACACAGCATAAGCCAGTCCTGAGACACAGCATAAGCCAGTCCCGAGACACAGCATAAGCCAGTCCCGAGACACAGCATAAGCCAGTCTCATATATTGCATAAAAATAAATACTGAATATTTAAACAGTTTATCTGGAGACACAACATAAACCAGTCCCGAGACACAGCATAAGCCAGTCCCATATATTGCATAAAAATAAATACTGAATATTTAAACAGTTTATCTGGAGACACAGCATAAGCCAGTCTCATATATTGCATAAAAATAAATACTGAATATTTAAACAGTTTATCTGGACACACAGCATAAAGCCAGTCCTAAGACATAGCATAAGCGAGTCCCGAGACACAGCATAAGCCAGTCTCATATATTGCAAATAATTAAATGCAGATATTTAAACAATTCCAGGAGGCTAAGATCACCTGTTATGTGCATAAAAATGGATGCAAATATTTAAACAATATAAATAAATCCATAACTATATTGTATACAGAACTATAAACAGATCCAGAATATTAAGATGTAAAAAGAATAAATGAATAAATCCAGAACTATATATATATATATGTTCCGCTGATGGCATAAGCCATTTTGTATACAGAAATATATATAGATCCAGAATATTGAGATATAAGTAAATCACCTATCAGGGATCCCTTTTACTTACATACACGAATATCAAGCTGTAAGTAAATCATTCACCTGGAGATACTTTTTACTTACATACGATCGTGCTGATAACGTGTTATAAAATAATGAAGAACAAATAAGATGAATGAAGTAACAAATAAGAAAGATGAGAGACATCAAAGAAGATAGATGCGAGAGATCAGAGAGAGAGAACTATTTTGCTTCTGTATTGATTTCAAGAACATTTTTAGCTAACCAACAAACTTACAATAGAAAGCCATATATATAGGCAATCAATGGCTTAGTGATGAAGTTACAATAGAGGCTTGGTGGGGAAGCCAAAATTACAACATATATATGTATATATATATATATATATGTAACAATAGCATAGCAATAGAAATGCAAATCTTATTTGTAACAATGATGCAATCAAATTAATTGTAGTGTTCAAGCATAACACCATAATAATAATAATAATAATAATATAAATACTAATAAGTTATTCAATACTAAACAGTCCATAAAATTACGAAACCATAAAAAAAAATAAAAAAAAATAAATAAATAAATAAAAGCAAAAACAAAAACAAACAAAGTTGCAAACTAGCTAAATAAAAACAAATTATTCAAAGTCATATAGACTAATCAAAAATAAATCTATCCCAAAATATCTAAAAACAAGTACATCTTCGGAGTCTAACTATAGTAACCATTGATATATATATATACGATTCAACGATTACCATAACCATACATCATCCTTTCCAAAAGATCTTTGCAACCCTCAAACGGACAACCAAAGAATGCCCTTCTCTTATTAGGATTTTCAACAAAACAAAGAATGTCTTTCTATTTATGGATCATTGATTTTTTAATTGGTCGACTTACATAATTTATATGGTGACACATTAACCAATGAACAACGATACATACTACTTGAACGGTAGCTAATTAACGGCTCCACTTCCACATATACACTAAATTCATTTTCCCATTTTATTGGTCATTCATTTAACAATTAAAATAAATCATATGTTTTTTTAGTAGAAAAACAGAGCACCCAATTTATCAAGCAAGTAAACAATAGAAACATTAAAAAAAACAAAGGATCCAACTCATGCAAATACTTGTTCTATTTATTGGAGTAGAAGAATATAGAGAACCAAACCACAACATAAAAAAAAAAAAAAAAAAAAAATCCTGTTAAGAATTGCAAACCACTTGATTAATTGTACATAACATTTATAAACAAAAAAAAAAAAAGAATTGAAAATCACATCAATCAATCGTATATAATCAATTTTCCCTAGGAAATAATTTTTTTTTTTTTTTAAAGTCATTAAGTCACAAGCATATACATCAAATAAGCAATAACAAAATAATAATAATAATAATAATAAATATTATAAATAGTTTACCTTGATTGAAGACGACAATTTGAACAAAAATTGTCAATGAACAAGTATGAATGAGAGATGAATGAGAGAAATGTCTTGACGTCTTGTTATATAGGCTTTAAATAGATATTACTTAAATTTATCATTCAATATTAATAGGGTTAGTTTTGGGATATTAAAAATATTATTGATTATGTATTCATTTCCCTCATTTTTCTCCCAAATACGGTGGGAAATCAAATTGGGTGAAGCAAGAAGAAATCATTCCCTCCCTTTCCTTTCCTTTCCCTCCATCTCCTTTCATTTCCCTCTCATTTAACAATCCAAACAAGATATTAGAAATCCATATAAATTCTTTCCTTTCCTTTCTCTCATATTCCATCAAACCAAACATAGTGGTAGAGTCTGATTAATCTCACCGGGCCCCGGTAGTAGTTGTATTTCAAAAAAAAAAAAAAAAGTATTACAATAACACTAACAACAAATGGTTGGGTTAGAGGTCTGATGAGATCAAACAATACATATACATCCCCATTGCAGCAGCTAGCCAATTTGATCCACTGCAGCTCCAATTTAATTTACATGGGTAATTATCTTGAAGTTTGCAAATTGTCTTGAAAATTTAGTGTATGAACTACCGTTAACAATTTGATGTTACAATTAGGTTCTATTTGAGGAAGTCCAATGTAATTTATTATTAATTTTTTTTTATTACTATTGGATTATTTAGTTGTGTAATGAATATTGGATTTTTTTTTTTTTGGGTTGAAATATTACAATAATTCAAGGTTTGAAGGAGGGGGGCATGACTCAAACCCAAAACCTCTTATAGTAGGTGTGAGGTGTTGAAGCTGGAAATTGATCAAGCTTAAATATCAGAAGTCCACTTCAGAATAGATTTATGACTCAGCAATATCTAGTCAACATATTCTGTTTTGAATCTGTTAAGAAAAATCAAAGTTAGTTACTGATATTTTTGTAATTACTGAAGCACACATGATTCGTGCGGAAAAAGTGTAACAGCCTATAAATAGGCTCTCTCTCCCTATCTGAAATTCATTCAATGAAAACTCTAAAAAAAGATCTTCCAGATCTAGTTTCTCTTTCCCAAATATCTTTGTTCTTTATCTCTGTATTTTCTCAATTCTTTCATGGTATCAGAGCTCTGAAGATCCATGGCCATGAATTCCGATGCCAGTTCTCATCTTCATGACAACTCTTCACAAGATACAGAGCTACCATTGCTTTCAAAGAAACAGCGAGAAGCTCGTTCTCAGCTTATCTTAAAGAATCTCAATTTCAGCATTCCTATCAAGCTAGATCAGAATAATTACATATACTGGAAAGCTCAAAACTTACCAGTGGTAAGAGCATTTGATCTAGAGGAGTTCTTCCTCAGTGCTTCTAAGAGTCCAGAAAAGTTTGTTGAGACTCAAGATGAAGAAACAGGTGAAATAATTCTTGCTATCAATGACGAATTTCTCAGTTGGAAAAAGATTGATCAACTCCTAGTTGGCTGGATTTTCTCCACACTTAGTGAGTCAATCTTAGGACAGGTGACTCATTATGTCACTGCAAATGAAGTCTGGAGGAGTATTACTAAACTCTTCTCTCAACAATCTATGGCTCGCACTATGCATTTGAGGAATAAACTTCAAACGTTAAAGAAAGGCTCACTGAGTGTCACTGAATAAGTTGTAAAGATGAAATGCTTAGCTGATTCACTCATAGCTGCAAGTTAGGAGATTACAGAATATGATCTGGTGTCATACATTCTGTGTGGTGTTGGACATGAGTTTGATCTAGTGGTTGTTACAATTACTGCGAAACAAGGAGAGATTTCATTGCAGGAAGCTCAATTCCTTCTTATAAGTTTTGAGTCTAGATTGGAGCAGTTTGCTGGTGTCTCAGTTCTACCTAATGCCTCAGCAAATATGCATGTCAAGACTTCTCAAGGAGAGGTCAGCAATGGCCAAAGAGGAACTCAGTTTAGAGGAAGAGCCAGAGGTAGAGGATGTGACCGAGGAGGTTTTGGCAGGATGAATAACTCAAGGCCTATTTGTCAAGTTTGTGGAAAGATTGGTCATGCTGCTAATATTTGCTATCACAGATTTGATCAGACTTACAATGTAACCAGGCCCTCTCCACCACAAGGAAATGTTGCACATCAAACTGAATACACTCATGATAACCAATATCAGGTGCACAACAACAACTTACATGCCATGACTGCCTCGCTTTCTTCTGTTGCTGATCCAAGCTAGTCCATTGACAGAGGCGCCACAAATCATATAACAGCTGATCTCAACAATCTCTCAATCAGCAATGAATATAGTGGTAACAATCAGTTGGCAGTTGGTAATGGCTAAACTCTCTTTATTTCTCATATTGGTCAAATGCATTTACGATCTAAGTTCAAGTCTTCTTGTGACATTTTGCTTACCAAAGTGTTATTAGTGCCTAAGATAACTAAGAATCTACTTAGTATTTCTTAATTAACAAAAGATAATAACATTATTGTTAATTTTAACTCTCAATTTTGCTTTATCAAGGACAAGGCAATAGAGAGAGTGTTGCTACAAGGGGTCTTTAAGGATGGTTTATACCAAATCGTTTTCACAAAGGCTGATTGGAGTCATGTATCTCATACCAGCTCTAAAGATGCAATATGTTCTATGTCTGCATTTAATACAATAAAACAATGTAGCAAAACTTCTTGTGTTGCTCCATGTATTTCTCATGTAATCACTAATATTAAAGCACCAGAATGTAACTCTTTTGCTTTAACAACTAGTTCTCTTACATCTTCTGTAGAGGATACTGTACAGATTTGGCACAATAAGCTAGGACATCCTAGCTCTCGTATATTGTCTTTTGTTTTGGATAATATGCAAATAAAAGTTCCTTTCTCTCGGTTGAATAAGTTTTGTGATGCTTGTAATATGACAAAAGCACAGCAACTTCCCTACAGTGATTCTTTAATTGGTTATAATGCTCCATTAGGGTTAATATGTGCTGATGTGTGGGGGCCTTCGCCTTTGCCTTCTACTCAAGGTCATAGGTATTATGTTAGCTTTATTGATGCCTTCTCTAGGTTTTGTTGGATATTTTCCATGAATCTTAAGTCCCAAGTTAAAACCATTTTTGTCAATTTTCATAGGATGGTTGAGAGGTAATTTTCTGTTAAGTTAAAGAGCCTTCAAAGTGACAATGGTGGTGAGTTTCTTGGTTTAAGTTCCTATCTTGTAAAACATGGTATAATTCATAGGCGATCTTGTCCTCACACCCCTCAGCAAAATGGGATTGCTGAGAGAAAGCATAGGAACATAGTTGAAGTAGGCCTCTCCTTACTTGCTTAAGTTGAACTTCCTTTATCCTTTTGGTGGGAGTCCTTTCACACAGCTGTGCATCTAATCAACAGACTTCCTTCTTCGGTGCTTAACTTTGTTTCACCTTTCTCTGTGCTGCTCAATACGAATCCTATATACATTAGCCTTAAAGCTTTTGGTTGTGCATGTTTTCCTCTGTTGAGACCTTACAACACACACAAATTTCAAATACATTCTCAGAAATGTGTGTTCATTGGTTACTGTGACTATTATAAAGGTTATAAGTGCCTTCATCCTAGTGGTAGGGTATATGTGTCAAGAAATGTTGTTTTCAATGAAGGAGAGTTCCCCTACTCTAATCTATTTAATATAAAGTCATGCCATATTGAATCCTCTTCTAGTGTGCCTCTGTCTATTTTGTCAAAAACATTTTCCTCTTTAGGCAAAAGTACAGAAAATTCTGTCAACACTTTTCCACCACCGACTGTTGTGCCCACTCCTACTACACACAATTTATCATCTTCAGCTGTGCCTTTTCAGTCTACTGCTGCCTCCACAGCTGCATCCTCTCGAAATGGTCCTCATCAGTCACCTACCATCACAGGTAATACTCACAAGATGGTTACAAGAGCTAAGAATGGTATTGTCAAACCAAGGACCTACAATGTTTCTACTATAGATGATAGTGTACCAAATAGTGCTAGTGAAGCTTTGCTCATTCCAGCTTGGAGAGATGCTATACAAGTCGAATTTGATGCCCTTCAAAGGACACAAACCTGGTCTCTGGTTCTTGCTACAAAAGACATGAACATAGTAGGTTGCAAATGGATTTTTAGAGTGAAATTTAGAGCTGATGGCTTAGTTGACAGGTATAAGGCGAGACTTGTGGCAAAGGGCTTCACTCAAACTCCTGAATTGGATTTCTATGAGACCTTTAGCCCGGTTGTAAAGAGCTCTACTATACGGGTTATGCTCAGCTTAGCTGTGACCAACAATTGGGATATTTAGCAACTTGACGTTAATAATGCATTTCTAAATGGTGATTTACATGAATCAATTTTCATGGCCCAACCAGATGGCTTTGTTAATCCTACTGCTCCCACACATGTTTGTAAGCTTCACAAATCACTTTATAGGTTGAAGCAAGCTCCTAGGGCTTGGTATGCTAAGTTGTAGACTTCTCTTATTCAGTGGGGTTTTCGTAATTCTCAGGCTGATACCTCACTGTTTTACTATAGGAATGGTGATGTTTTCTTGCTTCTCTTGGTGTATGTTGATGATATTCTTCTTACGGGAAATGATAGCAGTGTTGTCTCTAAGGTAATAACAAATCTCAACCTTTGCTTTTCCTTAAAGTCTCTTGGTTCTCTTCAGTTTTTCCTGGGGTTTGAAGCTCTTCGTGGACCTGGTGGGCTGTCTTTGACTCAAACCAAGTATGCCAGCGATTTGCTTAAACGCACAAATATGGTGGATGCAAAGCCAGCTCCAACTCCTTTTGCATCTGGCAGTAAGCTCTCTGCTCAAGATGGTGAGATTTTCTCTGATCCTACTCCATACATGAGCACTATTGAAGCTCTTCAGTACTTAACTCTGACTCGGCCTGACATTTCTTTTGCCGTGAATAAGCTAAGTCAGTTTTTATCTTCTCCTTCCACTACTCATTAGCTTGCTGTTAAAATGGTGCTGCGGTATGTCAAGGGTACAATGTCACAGGGCTTGGTTTTTCATCCCAGTCCACAGCTGAACTTGGAATGTTTTGCTGATGCAGACTGTGCTGGCAGTGTTGATGACATAAAATCTACAGGGGGTTATTGCCTATATTTAGGAGGAAATTTGATCAGCCGGTCTTCAAAGAAGCAGTGTGTTGTGACCAGGTCGAGTACGGAAGCAGAATATCGCTCTCTTGCTGCAGCTGCAACAGACATCTTATGGTTGCAATCCCTCTTCTCTGAGCTACGCCTACCTCTGTCTGGTATCCCGGTTCTTTGGTGTGATAATATGAGTGCCCAGTCCTTGGCTCACAATCTTGTATTTCACTCACGGACGAAACATATTGAGATTGATCTCCACTTTCTTCGTGACTTGGTTTCCTCTGGAAAATTAGATATCAGGTATGTTCCCACTAAGTCTCAAATTGCTGATATCTTCACCAAAGCCCTCTCCATTCCCAGATTTTAGCTTCTTTCTTCCAAGCTAGTCACTGATTGAGCTCAATTCTGCTTGAGGGGGAGTTTTGATATTAAATCCACTGATCACTTCTCCAAAACCAGGTTCAAATTGTCTGATCTAAATCAGCACAATTTGAGGGGGAGTGTTGAAGCTGGAAATTGATCAAGCTTAAATATCAGAAGTCCACGTCAGAATAGATTGATGACTCAGCAATATCTAGTCAGCATATTCTGTTTTGAATATGTTAAGAAAAATCAAAGTTAGTTAATGATATTTTTGTAATCACTGAAGCACACATGATTCCTGTGGAAGAAGTGTAACAGCCTATAAATAGGCTCTCTCTCCCTATCTGAAATTCATTCAATGAAAAATCTAAAAAAGATCTTCCAGATCTAGTTTCTCTTTCCCAAATATCTTTGTTCTTTATCTCTGTATTTTCTCAATTCTTTCATGAGGGGCTATCTTATCTTGTTGTGATTATTGGATTTTTTACTTGGTATATTCCATAATAGATGAGTTTGATGGTGTAAAACCTTCGTAAGACCATGTTCAAATAATACTTATTATTTGCATTGCATTTTTTTTAATTGTTCATTATTAATTGTTTCATTGAAAGTCGATGTACTATATGTCTAGCATATGTCCCATTATGTTTTGCATATCTAGCCATCTAGGTGTGTTTTTGCTTTTCTAATAATGAAATTTGCTAGCATCGATTGTCTAAGTTTGCTTTAAAAAAGTATAGTTTTGTTTTAGTCCATCATAGTAAAAAAATCATGGGTACGTCCATGGTAGGATATATATATATATCTACCTCATAAGTCGTAACACTGGAAGAAAAACTCTTTATGCATGTTTATAAAATACGTATGATGAGACTTTAACTCTCTCACCACTCGTGTAAAGGGAATTATATGGTGTGTTGAATCTATTCATTGTTAATTAAGCATGTAATCACACAACAATAGATGAATTACCAATATGATTCACTCATATATAGTTACACATTTCAAACTTTAAAATTTGAAAATAAAAAATAAATGAAAAAGAAGAAAAGAAACCGAATCTCAACTCTCAGTGTTCACTCATCCGCTTATTTTACACAGAACATGTCAGATCCAAGCAATAGGGTTGGTTTTACATAATCTTCGATGATTAGCGTAAGGATTAATAATATGATATGATATGATATGGATTAATGATATGATATGATACAGTTAGAGCTTAGCGATAGTGTCGGCTGTCGGAGCAGGCCGGCCCCATGCAATGAATCACGTAGGCCATGGACGGCTAATAAAGTCCAACGGCACCAATTGTCTAATATTCTCCATGTACTGTATATAGCAGAGTCTAGTCTACAAAAGAGACAATCTCGATCATGCATGAAATATTTTTTGTATGGAAAAATATAATCCCCTGAAAGTAACCGCCTACCAATTTTGAATACATGTCCTTGAAAAATATATACGTACCACTTAACGACCGATAGATAGCTACCAGATTATGATATTTATGTGTACACGTGGAACGATAACAACTTTTCTTGCACATGCGGGCTGCAGCCACTGCCAATATAAGGATTCAAGCCACTTATTAATTAATCAAATAAGAACCACAACTGCCATTATTGATTGCTTGGGATTTGGGTAAATGGACTCAAGTTAGCGGCTCGAATTCTATCATTGGCGAAAGTTTTTTAAAAAATATATGGTACCAAATTAATAGATATTGTAAGGAAAAAAAAAAATGTCCGGACATTAAATCTCGATCCATACGGACCTATCGAGATCAAACAGTGTATGTACGGTCATAATATCTACTCTCATAATAGGAGATGTTCGCCCTCATAACATTGGAGAGAAAACTTCTCACATATGTTTGTAAAATGCGTATTATGAGATTTGAACCCCTACCACTAATGTGGCAATGTGAAATGAGATCGATATGCAACTACCACCTGTGATAATTAAGAGGTGATAAAAAAAAAAAAATTGCCAATTTTTTTTTTTTTGGTCAATTTGAACAATCTAATATATATAATATCTTATATCTATGCATGGATCAATAATAGGAGAGAAACTGAGAAACAACTGTAGTACCACCAAGAAGCCAAAATTGTCAAATAATAGTGAGTTTTTAATTTTAATTTTTTATTTTTTTTCCGTGTTTTTAATTAAAATGTATAGCAAGTATGATTAGGTGACTTAATGTTGCTGATTTTTGGATGCTTCATGCTTGTAAGCAACCATTGGTTTCCCGTCGAAGCAGCAATCCGCCAGTCTTTTCGGGCTGCATGTTTCGATCGATTACTAACTCTGACAAATCTCTGGTAGATGCTAATTTAACGCAATGATCAGGAACCTGAAATTGCAGTTGGATTGGTAGGTTGAGTTTTATATTTTAAAATTGATTAATACTTAATTAATAATAATATAATATATAGAATTAACATTCAATTTTTGACTAGAAGTGAAGCAGTGTCCTTGTCGATTATCATGCACCATGAGAAGCTAGCTGCCACATAAATTAATGGACCCCGTAAAAGCAGAAAACTGAAAAAATCAATCAAAGCTACTGCAGATTAATCATCATCAACAACACCGTACACCAGGTAGTTAAACGAATCGGCCATTTATGTCAACTTACTCCATATTTTACTAACTTCCTTGAATCTCCAATATCAGACCAAACCCAGAACAGAGAGATATGGTAAAATCAAAATCTTTGGTGGATATTGGATGGGAGTTGGTTCCATATATGTTTAATGGAGGTTGACTATATATCCAAATTCCAAAGCTAGCTAGCTAGCTTATACTACCATATGTTGTACAAAAAAAAATTATTACATAGAAATTAAGAATTAGCAAATTGAATTTTTTAAGGCCAATTTTTTTGTGTTTCTGTTGTATAATTTATATATGTTTAATCCCAGAAGGCTGTTCAAGTAAGAAGCATATCATGATTTGATAAATATATGATTTAATTAATAAATTAAGATATGGTTGTTGATACAATTGATCATGTCCCTTAGACCAATAGTGAATAGTGATATTATGAATGAATATTGGTTCAGTTTTTTTGTTTAATAGTACTAATATGATGAAGAAATAGAATAGATTAAGGGTTGTCAATGAACCCTACATTATCAAGAGCAAGTCCCTGATTAAATTTCATGTTTTGGATGGACTTACAAAGTGGAATATATAATTATAAGAACCTTAGAAATTAATTTTGTCATATATAACATTGTAGGTAATATGAGTTTTACTAATGTCTTAATAATTTTTTTAACAAATGAACATGTACAACGTTAATATGTGGTAGCTAGAAGTCCGATTGAACTCCCACCGCTACACCCATTAAATCATAAAGTACGGGGAGATCTATCTTCGATTAGTGGGAGTTGTATTTCAAACTGAACTTGTAATGATTAATCTCGTTAGGTATCAGCAGAACTCCGATCTAATTGATCTTAGATTTAAAAATAAAATTAAATTAATATATGGTCAAGATATATTTATTTTTCGCCTTGGGTGGTCGTGTTGTTGTTTCTTTTTGGTTGTTTGGCTTTGGCTCGCTGTGCCGGCCTCTTTTGTGGGTGGCTTGTGCCCGCTTGTTGTGTGCACTTTGTGAGCTTTGGCCCTTGGCCTTAATACAATAACCTTTTCAAAAAAAAAAGATATATTTATTTTTATTAACCATCAATCAGAACTCTTGTAGATAATTCCAGTAAATTAAAATTCAGATTAGAAGATTATTCTCCCTTAATATTAAGTGATATATCTATAATTAAAAAAATTCCAACAATTATGATTAGTTCCTTTAAATCATTAAGTACATGACCAATTTCATTTTTCCTTTTTTAATTTTTAATTTTTATATATACTTTTATTAATGCCCAATAATGACAAATCAAATAGATAATTTAGTTTATATTAGACACATATAAATTAGCTGACTTCTATCATGAAGTGGCAAAGATTTGAAAACTGAATTTAAAGATTCTTATTCTCCATTAAAAGTTAAAACTATATATGCATAATTGGTATTCATTTCCATGATCATCTGGAAATTGAACAGTCTACAAATGGAGATATAATATAGCCATTCATATATCTAGATAAATTAAATGCAACCTATATATACAATTATATACATTTAATTCTTCAGTTTTATTTCTTCCGTATAATGATCTATCTCAAACTTTTTTTTTTTTTTTTTTTTAAGTATTCTGTAAATTCGGGGTAATTTTTTTGGGAAAGAGAGAGGACTCGAACCCACGACCTTGTGGCGTAAATGTGAAGGGCTTACTATCAGACCAACTTCATCTCTTATCCTTGTCTATCATGTTTACATTTTCTAAGTATATAAAAAAAAAAAAAAATTACCCTTGCTACTGCTCCTAATTGATATATGCATGTCACCATCTGACATAACATATGTGATAAAGTGAATATCAGAATCTGGAAATTACAATAAAATCACACTACTGTTGTGAAAGGACCCATTAACGATATATAATTTTGTTTAATTTCTTTTGCTTCTCCAAATAGGCAACAATAATAAATGTATATTATTTATTTATTTATTTATTTGAAAAAAAAAAAAAAAAAAAAAACTGATCAATCGTTCATCGTTTGTCTTGTTCTATAACTCCCACCATCAACTAACTTATCATCTAATTTTTGAAGTGGGTCCTCTCTACCTCTGCTTTCTCTATTTATACCAACTGTGTTGCCCTTACTTTTTCATCATAATAAGCATATATCTTCATATTTATCAATCAAGCTTTTATATACATTTTTTCCATGGCTTCCATTGTTGCCTATCTTCATCTTCTGATCATTGTCATGATTTCTTCATCAAACCCTAGTAGTGCTCAGGGTGGTCCACCTTCACCAGGCTACTACCCCAGCTCAAGGTTCACTTCTTTAGGATTCTCTCAAGGGTACAGGAACCTATGGGGTCCTCAGCATCAGAGACTAGACCAGGGCACATTAACAATCTGGCTTGATCAAAACACTGGTATGTAGTTTTCTTTATATACAAGTCTATCACTTCATTATTTTGCTTTATGTCTTTATGTCTTGTTAATGCAAGCAGTAGTACCATACTTCAATTATTTATTCTATAATTTTTTACTTTTTTTTTTTTTTTTGTCTATTTATGTTCACATTAAATTTGGGACATTTGTGATACCACAGGAAGTGGGTTCAAGTCTCTTCATGCATATCGTTCTGGTTACTTCGGTGCTGACATTAAGCTCCAACCAGGTTATACTGCCGGAGTCATTACATCTCTCTATGTGAGAATCACACACATAACTAGCTAATTACATATTATCTTTCAATGAAAACTATTTATTAGTTAATTGATTTCCTTTTTCGTTGGATTAATTAAATTAACGGCCGCAGCTTTCGAACAACCAAGATCACCCGGGAAATCACGATGAGATTGACATTGAATTCCTCGGAACAACGCCGGGAAAACCCTACACGTTGCAGACAAACGTGTACATAAGAGGAAGTGGAGATGGAACTCTTATTGGAAGAGAAATGAAATTTCATCTCTGGTTTGATCCCACACAAGACTTTCACAACTATGCTATTCTATGGACCCCCACAGAGATCACGTAAGTATATCACTTTAATTAATTGTAATTAATCTACTGATGATTCTATATATATATATATATTTGTACTATTTGTCTCTATCTTTGCATATCTTCATTTACTTTATTATTGCAGACATATATATATATATATTTTATTTATATACGATTATACGAATTTGCATTTATTTATGTTATAAAAGATATGGCTTGAAAGCATCATGGTTTAACTGCCATGTTTTGTCCTTTGTCCATATCTTAACAGACTTATTGAGACAAGCAGTTTATTTGGAGAAAAAAAAAACAAATACGTATTGAATTGTATGGGTGATGGGTCAATGTAAATAGTATTTTCGTGGGTTTTTCTTAATTTTTCCTATTATTTATTTATTTATTTTATTTTTTTAAAGATAGAGTGAGAGAAGTTTTATATATCAATGAAATGGTTTGTTTTTTTGCACCACCGAGAGGGTTGAACACTTCCTATTTACTTTTATGATAGTAAAAGTTGTATTCCAAACCATACTTGTAACGGTTAATCTTGTTTTATCTAGGCAAGTTGTTGATTATATATATATATATATATATAAATAAAAGTATAAAAGAAAAACATTCATTGGATTCTTCATAAACACTAACCTCTCTTTAAAATTAGTCAAAAACCTTGCTTTTAGACTAGTTAATTGACTCTAATCATCAAAACTATTTAATTCTGTATTTATAACTGTTTGTCTTGTGAAAGTGAATTATTGTGTAATCACATGTAGGCATATATAAAAATATTAAATGTTACTTCTTTCTCAAAACTTTGTCTTACAACGTGGTTGAACAAAAATCAATAATTTTATAAGGTTGATTTTGACAATTTCCTCCGTATTAAAATCCAACAGATTCTTCGTGGATGATGTGCCAATCAGAATGTATACCAGGAAGAGTGAGGCAACGTTTCCCTTAAGACCTATGAATGTGTATGGTTCAGTATGGGATGCATCTTCCTGGGCCACTGAGAATGGAAAATACAAAGCCAATTACCAGTACCAACCCTTTGTTAGTAGGTACAGAAATTTCAAAATAAGTGGCTGCACCGCCGATGGGCCTGCCTCATGCACCCCACCGTCCGCCTCGCCGTCGGGTTCCCGTGGCCTGAGCCAACAACAAATCTTGACCATGCAATGGGTTCAGAGGAGCTACTTGGTCTACAACTATTGCAATGACCCCAATAGAGACCATACCCAAATACCAGAATGTTAATTAAAAGGGTTGTTTTTGTTAGGTTTTATAAGTTGGTGTCATTTTTATAATTTTATGTTTGCATACAGTTACATTGGATGAGGTGTTAGGTGTTGAAACAGCCAGAAACAATATGTTTGTCAATGTTTTTGGAGCTGGGGTGGGTCTTGAGATGGGTTCCACACTTGCATGCTAAGAAAAATGTGCAAGAGTGGTTGATCAGCGTCCGAGACTCCAAAGATTATTTCAAGGGTTTTTACAATCTGTCTTTTACTATTATTGTTGTCTTATTGTTTATCTTGTATTGTATTTGTGATTTTGGAAATTTATGGAATTAATTAAATTGATTAGTGTGAGAATTTATTAGTGTTACTTTCTACAACATTATGTTTAGAAAGTGGAATATAAGAGAAAGGAAAGGAAAGGAAAGGAAATGGATAAAGAGGGAAATGGAGAGAATAATTTCTTCTTATTTCATCCAATTTGGTTTCTCTCCAAAAAAATAATTAAAAAATGATAGTATCTATCTATCCATATATCTCCAAAATTGGATGGAAAGAAGGGAAATAATGAATTAAAAGTTAATAATTTTTTTCAACATCCCAAAATTAACCCTATTAGTATTGCATTTGTTTCATTTCATTTCCTTTCTATTCATAACCATCCAAATAGCAATCACTAAAAACACTATCATTTCCTTTCATTTCTATTCCTTTCCTCCTTAACTTATCGTTTTCTTTATTTTCTTTTCTATCAATCCAAACATAATGTAAAGCAAAAAACTTTATATCATTGAGATTGACTAGATGAAGTTGGTTTACTAGTCAGACTTATATCATTGAGATTGTGAGTCAAATCTTGAATTAATTGTAATAGCTAAAAAGAACTAATTATGCATTTTAGAGTTAATTATAAAAAGTAAGTTGTTATTTTATAAAACAATGATGCAACTTTGTCCAAATTTATTGGTCAAATGATGTTGAATTGTTGATCACTGATTTCTCTATATTAGAATTGGATAATTAAAATTATTGGGTTTTTATGATACAACATCATTTGGTTTGTAAATTTGGCTAAGTAGCATTACTCTTTATAAAATCATCTAAAGACTATTATTCTTAAGTTATTAAATCGATTAAATCAAACATGAATCTGATTTCTGTTTAAATTATCTTAAATATTAAAAAAATATATCTAAAAGTAAATTTAATTGACACTACTATAAAAATGATGATTTATGACATAAAATAATGATAGTTTAAAAAAAAAAAAAACGTTATGACGGTTTTTAAAAACTATCTTGATATCATAACCTTTTTTAAATAAAGACAAAACAAAATGTCAAGATGATGGTTTTTAACTATCATAACCCAATAATTGGTCAACTTTTTAAAATGTCTTATCCATTTAGATTTTTTTAGAAAAAATTATTCTACTTAAAAATATTAATATTTAATTTATTATTTAATAATTCAAACTATGTTTAACTATAAATAATTATATTTTTCTTTTTAAATTTTTGTGAATTCTATAAGATATTATTAAATATTTTATTCAAAATTTAAAGTCATAGAATTTTAGATATGCTATATTATATCATGGTTATAAACCTCATTTTATAATTATATTATTTGATCAAGTTTTAAAACAATAATATAACAGAAAAATACAAAATATTATTAAAATTTGATTATGTAGATTTAAAGAATGTTATATTGTAATAAGCTTTAAAAAAAAAAATGTTATATTAAAAAGTTAAAAAGTAACTTAGAATTGAAGGAGGGAAAATAAATAGTTAAAAAGTAATTTAAAACTAAAAGAGGTAAAATAAAAATTATGTTGTGAATTAATAGAAGAATAGATGAAGAACATAAAAATATATGAACAAATAAACAATAAAGTAGAATAAGGGAAACAAAAGAGTGGGAGAGAGAGACGAGAGAATGTATGAGAGAATGTATGTCTTTTATTTGATTTCAAGTGAGATGAGAGAGATCACAAAAAATAACATCATTTTTTTTTTTTTGGTTAAAAGGAGGCAGAAACAACAGCCCAGAACAAAGAAACACAAGCTAGCTGGACAAAACCAGCCTAGCAGCAGCTAAACCCTTACAATCGTCCTCTAAAGGACCTAAAATCTGAGAGGGGGGATCACCAAAATACGTGACACCCAAACCTAAAGAATGACCCAACTTGGCCAGGCCATCGGCAACTCTATTCCCTTCTCTATAAACCTTCTGAAATTTGCAACACCACTTGTTACGCATCAGACCCTTGCAGGATTGAATGATGCTAAACAGCGGATGAAGGTCATGAGTAGCACTAGTCAACAAAGACATGGCATCCTGAGAATCTGATTCAACCACAACTTTCTTGAACCCTGCCTTCCACATAATCTTTAATCCTTCAAAGATACCTCAAAGCTCTGCTTCAATGATACTACCAGCACCTTTGTTAGCAGCAAACCCACCAATCCATTTCTTTAAATGATTTCTGATCACACCTCCTGCAGAAATCATTCCCAGCTCAGGAATCAAACTTCCATCAACATTGAGTTTGACCTAGTCAGTCTCAGGGGGGGACCAAGAGATGAAGCAGGTTTTCATATCCCTAGCCACCACACTGTCACTATCAGCCTTTATCCAATCTTCAACATAGTTGATTATCATCCTTCCCGCACCACCAGGGTGTTTAAAATTGGAGTCAAAAACAGCTTTACATCTCCACTTCCATAAAAACCATAAAGTGACAGCAAAGATGAGATAAGCAGGAACATCTCCCCTAACCTTCGTGTTGCATTTCAGGTTCTGATGCACCCACTCATTCCAATCCAACTTAAAGGCCCTTGTTAGAGTAGAACCCCTAGCTACATCCTCCCAAATGGCATTAGCAGCCGAGCAATATTTAAACACATGCTCCAAACTCTCACAGCCCTCCTTGCATATAGCACAGGTCACATCTGTTGTGAGCCCTCTAGCAGCCCTATGCTCATTATTTAGGATTTTGCCATGTAAAACAGTCCAAAGAAAGAGCTGCACTCTAGGGGGTAACCTCAAATTCCACAAATAACTCCACTGCCAAATAGGAGTCTCATCATTTTTCACTATGTTCTCATAAGCACTTTTGACAGTGAATTGACCATTATTAGACAGCCCCCAAGTAATTCTGTCTTCTCCACTATAAACTTTACCAGCATGGAGACTCAAAATTCTATGGATAATTTGCCAAGGCAAAACCTCACAACTTATGAACATTCCACTCTTCCTCATACAAATAGTCACTAACCTTTTCAGTAAGATGCACAGAAGAAAGAGGTACTATGGCATGCTCTTGCAGCCTACCTACATCAGGGACCCAATTGTCACACCAAAAGGCAATTCGCACCCCATTTCCAACTCTCCACTTAATACCATCCACCAGCACCTTAGAACCAAACTTGATGCTTCTCCAAATACTAGAGCAGGTACTCGAATTATGCTTATCAAAATCCACACCCTTATCACCTTTAAGGTACTTTTGAATAAGCAAATTACCCCATAATCCTACCTCATTCTGCACCAGCCTCCAACCAGCCTTCGCAAGAAGTGCTTGGTTCATATTCTTGGATTTTTTGATGCCCAAACCCCCTTGCTTTTTCGGAAGGCAAACAAAGTCCCACTTTATCAAGTGGATTTTCTTATCTTCAACCGAGTGACCCCATAGAAAATTACGGTTCATCATGTCAAGTTTCAGGCAGATATCACTAGGGAGCTTACTTGATTGCATAACATATATAGGAATTGCTGCAACCACTGATTTAATCAGAGTACATCTCCCAGCAAAGGACAAAGTGGAGCTTTTCCACATTGATAATCTACTTTGCACCTTATCCAGAATCTCTTTATAAGTGTCCTTAGAGATGCGCCCATGAATCAAAGGAACACCAAGATACTTACCTAAGTCTTTAGTAAGCGGAGACCCACATATATCAGCTAGAGTCTTAGCAAACCCATTACTAATATTATTAGAACACAAAACTCTGGACTTAGGAAAGCTCACCTATTGCCCAGAGCTGTCACAAAACAAGTCAATACACTCCCTCATGACATGGGCTTGCTTCACAGTAGCTTGACCAAAAAGGATTAGGTCATCAGCAAAAAAAAGGTGGGATATGGCTGGCCCCTCCCTAGAAATCCTGACAGGTTTCCACAAACCCCCTGCAATTTTATGTTGAATAATATGTGACAATCTCTCCATACACAACACAAAGAGGTAAGGTGATAAAGGGTCACCTTGCCTAATACCACACTTAGGCCTAAAGCTCTCATAGGTTTCTCCATTCAGTAACACTTTGAATTGCACACTGGAAACATAGCTCATAATCAACTTACTCAGCTTCCCCTCAATTCCAACTTCATCCAAAACCTCTTGAATGAAACTTCATTGCATCCTATCATAAGCCTTAGCTAAATCTATCTTCCAAGCTATAAAACCCCCTTTCCCTTTCACCTTTCTAAACTTATAAAGAACTTCTTGCGCAACTATTATATTATCCTGAATTTGCCTCCCCGGGACAAAGGCCACTTGATTTGGACTTATGAGGCTAGGAATAAGGTGTCTAAGCCTTTGTACAATAATCTTACTAACCACTTTGTAGTAAGTATTGCACAAACTGATTGGTCTAAGTTGAGCCATACACGCGACATTAGAGACTTTTGGAATGAGTGGGATAAAAGTATGGTTAATTGCCTCAGGGATACACCCCTTCTCAAAACACTCTGAAACTAACCTCACCATCTCCTCTTTACAAGTACCCCAATACTTTTGGAAAAAAATTGCAGGAAAGCCATCCGGCCCAGGCGCTTTTAATCCACCAATGTGAAAAATACTCTGCTTAATTTCCTCTTCACACACCCTAGCATTAAGCTTATCAACATCACACCTATCCAGCCTCGGAAAAGAGAGAGACAACTGAGGTAAATATCCTGATCTCTGCCTTTCTTCAAAGGGCTCAAGGAAATACCGCACCGTTTCACCTTTCATACTCTCAATGTCATCAATCCAACTCCCATCTTCTTTCCTAAGACTTTCAATTTTATTTCTCCTTCTTCTAACAATAGTAGAGAGGTGAAAAAACTTGGTGTTTTTATCACCCTCTTTCAACCAAACATTTCTGGATTTTTGTTGCCAAAAAACTTCTTCAAGCTCAAGACTCTCATTATATTCTTTCACCAATCTTTCTTCTAACTTAGCAAGGGAATACGAATGTCTATATCCAAGGGAATTCTGAACCCCCAGAATTCTAGCTAGCAATCTTCGTTTATTGTGGAAAATGTTGCCAAACTCCTCCTTATTCCAAATCCTAAGATCCTCCGCAAACTTCTGAAGTTTATTACAGCTGTTACCACCATTCTGCATATTATTAGTGCACCAAAATCTCCGTACCATTTCATCAAACCGTTTATGCTTTAGCCACATAGCTTCAAACCGGAAAGGTTTGAGCTCACACTTCGGAATCTGCTTACTAGATAGATTAATGAGAATAGGACAGTGATCTGAGACTAACCTAGGCAAATGTTTAACAAAACCCTCAGTGTAACATAATCTCCAATCCATAGAGCATAAAGCCCTATCCAATCTCTCCCAAATCTCCTCTCCAATTCCCCTTTTAGTCATCCATGTAAAATTAGAACCAATATATCCCATATCCACGAAGTTATTCCTACTAATCCACTCAGAAAAACCACTCTTAGAGAAACTACTTCTACCTCCTCGCTTCTTAGTACAACAAGTAATCTCATTAAAGTCCCCAGCAATGAGCCAAGGCAAATTGAAACAATCTCTAATAGAATCCAGATAATTCCACAAGTATCTTCTAGCAGACACACTAGGATTAGCATAAGCTACAGTAAACACCCAAACATTCCTATGATCAGCCACAAGAGCTGTAATGCTATGCCTAGACTGAGCTACGACTTGAATCCTCATACCCCTGTCATTCCAAAGTAACCAAAGGCCTCCCGAAAAACCTTCAGCCTCAACCACAAAACTGTTAGTAAAACCAAGCTTCTTAATCACACTCCTCGCCTTAGTACCACTAATTCTAGGTTCAAGAATAGCCAATATATCAAAGTGATACATATTACGTAAATCAGCAACAATTCTATAGAATCCCTGCCTACCCGCACCTCTCACATTCCATACACAAATCATAGAGAGAAAAGGGAAAGAAAACATTATTCAGAGATAACTGCCATGGCTTCCTCTAAATTTGAAGCCACCATATCAAACCTATCAATATGCATTCCAGCACTATTTTGTATACCCAAAGTAGACACACCCCTCACCAATGTCTCACAATTGTTTTCAGAATTACTACCTACTTTCTGAAGAAGACAGGAATCACTCAAATCTCTTGTTCTTCACTTTCCTGCTCAGGCATGGAAGGAAAATGATCCAGAGGTTGACCATTCCTGCTTGAATTACCTCTCAATAAACTGACATTAGCTTGACTACTTGTCTTCTTAACACCCAACTTATCAGTTTTTTTAGTAATAGTTTTCTTTATGCCCTTCCCAGCCTTAATAGATTGTTTTCTACTCACATTATTAATTTCACCCAGGGCAGTCTTCACATTTAAGTTACTCCCTTCCTGATAATTTATATTAGAAACCAGAATATCTTCATTATTGTTAGCATCCACTTCCTCATTAAGAACTTCAAAACGTGATCCACTTCCTACTGGACTTTTAGTTTCATCAGACAGTTTATCCTTCCTTCCATACCTAGCCTCAGCAGGTTCCCCAGCCCACTTTCTATTCTGACCCTCCGAACCATACCTGGGATTACCATAAACATTAACACTCCCAGCAACATTTCTTCCCATATTACCATCAGAATACTGCTTTGAACTACCAGCAATTTTACCATTCCCCCCATTCCTATCACTACCAACAAAAGTAGAATTACCACCAGTAACATAATCATTACCATTCCCACCAATACTCTTCCCACCACTAACATTAGTGTAACCACCATTAGCTCCAACACCACCATTCTTATGTCCACTAACAGTATTAGCATTGCCACTAGAGTTGCTATTTCCACATTTCCCAAATTTTCCTTTAAAATTCCTGCTTCCTTGCTTCCCATAAGACACAAGAAGCCACGGCCCATACAAACATTCCTCCTTATCAACAGCACCCTGGTTTTCCTCCATACTCTCTACAGGAGCTGTTTCCTCCACACTTTCTCTGCAGTTATCTTTACTATGTCCATATCTTCCGCATTTGAAACAAACTAATCCTAGACTCTCATATTCCACCCTAATACTTCTATCTTCAATGCTCAGAGAACCTACGAGAGGCTTGGTAATATCCACTTCTACACAAATTCTCACAAACCTACCCCGAGCTTGGTTTTCTGTCACCGGGTCAACTTTGCACATACTACCTAGCATTCCTCCTATACTCCAAAGAAGGTCCGAAACCATCCATTCCATAGGCAATTTAGATAACCTAACCCAGATTGGCATACTCTTAATCGAGTCTTCTCCAGGAACAAAGTTGGGTTTCCATCTTTGGACAACCAAATACTGGTTCATGATTACCCACGGGCCACTGGTAAGAACGTACTCAAGGTCTTCCTTCCGCTGAAACCTAGCCACAAAATGCCCTTCTCCAAGATCAGTCAGTTGCCATTTTCCAGACAGCGCCCATTTCTGCGATAACTTGGTGATCATGAAACTCAAAGTATGAGCTCTCCCCATATTTTTTAGAATTAAGGCATTTGCCCATGGTTTGTGTAACTGATCTTTCAATTTAGGAGACAATTTCATAATCGGACCTCTAGGACCATCAGAAAGCATGATGTCATCCTGTTCAATTTTCAGCTTCCCACTGTCCGCGTCAAACCCAGACCATGAACTTGGACAGGACATATTCATAAGTTTTTCTTTAAAACTTCCCATCACCTCCTTCCTAGGGATTTCCATATCAACATCCGTCCGACCACTACCATCAGAATCCGCTCTAGCACGCTTGGTAGAACCTCCAAGCCCTAAATTACCCTCTGTACCTTCAATTACATCACTCGAAATTTTCTGAGCAGAAAAACAGAAAGTCTCAGACACTGAATCCATAACCAGAACAGAACACGAAGGAAGAAGAAGAAAAAAGCAAACAGATCGGAGAACCGGAGGTGGCGCGTGAACAAAAATCGCAAAAAAAAAAAGCAATCTCACACAACCCAACCAAGTGCATTCACTTATCTATCCCCACGCGCCCATTTTTTTAGCCTGACTTTTTACCGATTCATTTTTACAATTAAAGCCATCCATATATATAGACAACAAAGAGGGGTAGTTGTTGTAATATTCTGCCACCTATTTAACTTAAGCTTCAAGCCAAACAAACCAAGCTTCCACGTGTGTTGAAAATCACCACATAGTTTGTTTGAAACATGCAATATGACAGGTGGAAATCCACCACCATATAACAAATTAAAATGTGAAAAAGGAAAACAAAATGGGTCCCACCATTACTATTAGGTTTTTACAAATCTCCCAAGTCTTGTTCTATCGTGTGGCCATGTAGCATTGTAGCCCGTCCTTCCCATCTCAAATCATTTTTTTTTTTGGGTAAAATGCACAAACGTACCTTGAGTATTGTCAAAAAACCATAATATTCAATAAATAGGCTTAATTACATGTACATCTGCTGCTGTTATTGGTCAACAGTTAAACTTAATGGTTCACTTTACAATTCAAGGGTAAAGTTGTCATTTTACCTTGTAAATAAAATAAACAATTCTTAAACAATATTAGAACTTTTTATATTTACGTTTATACCTAAGGATAAATTATTAAAACAGCCCTAGAATTTGTATAATAATATATCAACCCGAAAGTAAAACAATAAAAAAAGGAAAGAAAAATCTACAGATTCTAGCTCATCTTGGAGCAAGAATGCTGCAGGTGAGAGAATAGAAGGATAAGGAAGAGAAAATGGAAAAAGTAAGGAAAAAGTGGGTTTTATCAAACTAAGGCACCGTTTGATTTTATGTCTTAAGATTGAACAGTGCTGAATGTCGCCGAAGACTGAATAGTGACTAAAAACTGAAAACTAAAAAACATGTTTGTTTTTTTTCACTGAAAACTGAATTATAAGTGATAAATTGTTTTTTTTTTTTAAGTTATAAATATCTAAAAATAAATACTTTTACATATATGTCCTTCTAATTATTGTTTGTTATATATTTACATTTTAATATATTACAGACAACTCTAACATATAAATTAATTCTAAAATAAATTTATTTAGTTATTAATAATATTTCAAATTTATATTATTTGTACAAAATGAAGTTTATCAATATGTTCTTATTATACTTGATGTGTATAATTTGTTCTTTAATTGAGTTGGAATAAACTTGGATAATTATATAATTTATAGATTTCATGTAAAAAAATAAATAATAAATAAAAACATTATAGAATAAGTGGTTAGTTTTGGAAATAGATTAAATTAATGAGGATAGTTTTTGAAGTAAAACTTTGCATTAAATTCTACTGGATTTGTGTTAAGTGAAAAGTGAAAATTTTTCACTTTTCAAAACAAGTGGTTTTAGGGGTTCATTAAGTGATTTTAACACTTAAAAAATCAAACAAAATAACTAAATGGAACACGTTAAGTACCATTCAGTGTTAAGTGGAAAAATCAAACATGACCTAAGTAAAGAAATAAATAAACTCCCTCATATTCTTCTCTAACCGAAAAAACGGTGGTTCAATTCAATGGGGTCGTTCAAATACAGGTGTGGGCTAAGTAAATCAATCGATAGTCTGGGTCCTAATAAAAATAAAAATACTAGTGTAATTGAGGGCCCGGTTAGAAATGATAAAGATAAAAACATTTATAGTTTGGGTGATACCGTGATAGTGATAGTTCTAGTAACAACAATATTCATCATTTACTTAGAGTTAGGGACATTCGGAATTTCATCTGTGATGACACCTTTGCCCCACTTCACATCCAAAGTGTATATATATATATATATCCATACAAATAGCAAGGAAAAACCATTTTTACTAATTGGAAACGAAGCATAAGCAACACTCATAAAGAGAAGACCTTGAAGCAAGTTCAAAGTCTCAAACAGACTCATCAGGTGCTGGCTGGAGTCGTGCCCCATGGCGAGTTCCGGTGGGACCAAGAGCAAGACGAGCCAGACCGAGTTCATCAACATGTAGGACGAAGACTTCCGTGATTCTTCCAATTATGTGTGGATATGAATATGCTATTTTTAATTTTTTTAATTTTTTTATATTTAGGGGTAGTTTGGTCATTTTATAATTAACCTTTAAATCTAACACTTCACCGTTAATGACAGGGGATGTCTTTGTAATTAAAGTCATTTCTCGAATATTTTGCTTTCTTGGCTAAACTCATGGTAATTTTGTGTAATTTACCCCTTTTTTTTTTAATTCTTTCACCTTCTTCTTCATCTTCGTGTTAATTCTTTGTCCTCTTCTTCTTTGTCAGCCTCTTCCTAATTCTTTGGTCAAGTTTTTTTTTTTTTCCTTTTACATTTGTGTTATATACTTATATTTAATCATTTTATTTTCTCTTTTCAATAATTTAATTTTATATTATTGTGTTAAATTTGATTCCGTGTGATATTAATTTTGGTTTAAAAAAATTTGAGTTATGTAATAATTTAGTTTTTTGTTTGATTGTCCTAGACTCCTAGGTGAGGTATAAAAATAAGAGAATTTTTTTTTCTTTCCTATTTTTACTTTTTTTCTTTTCTTTTTAGGGAGGATATATAAAGTTAAATTTTGGAATATATATATTGTGCATACACACTTGAGTCAAAGCATGTAAGAGCATCTTCAATGCAAACGTGACTTGCATATCAATAATTGTTGATATGGCAACAATGTTAAGAGACTTACTTTCTATGTGACATAAAAATAGACTTGATAGACAATCAACTTAAAATTTGGTCTCCAATGCTTCCATCTAAAACACAATTTTTTTTTAATGACGTGTCCATCTTTTTTCCTGTTTTATTTTTTATTTTACTTCCTTGCCAAAAATATATGAAAAATTAATGTCAGCTTTAAATGTTTGCTTAGTCAACCTAAAAAATAGTTGTGCAACAGACCGTCTGAAAGTGGACGGTCATATTGACAATGTCTAATATTTTTTTTGCCATGTCAGCTTGACGTTGAATATACACGGCTGCATTGGAGACACAATTATTAACATAACGTTTATTTATCCTACGTGACATCTTTTTTTTTCACAAGCCACACTTGCATCGGAGATGCTCCAATGCACTAATTTACTTCATAGTATTTGATAATGTAATTGTTTTGTTTTTGTTGAGACCGTTAGAAAATCTAAAAGAATTGTGGAACAGCGGTCCAGACCGCAGATTGATGGTAGCAGTTTGAATGACAAGAGGCACAATTTGGGTTCCTGAATTATAAGGAAATTGAAACTGTTTTGGAAAAGGACTTTAGAATATTTTTATTTTAGTTATATTGTTTTATTTATGTTTTAGACTATTTTCCTATTTTAGACTAGTCCTGTCATAGTTAGGATAGAAGATTAATTATATTATAAATAGAACTATTATTTTTAGGGTTTGTATCTTTTGAATGTTTCATCAATAAAATTGACCCAGTTAGGGTTCCTCTTGTTTCTTTTGAATTCGGCTTTTCTCAGTTAATTGCTTTGAATAGCTTGGGCTAGGGTTAGGTAAATTCCGTTATCTGATTCTACAGAATCAATCACTTAATTCTGTGAGTGGTTTGATTCAAATCTATCTAACTTTGGGTACAAGTTAGGGTTTGTTGTTGGATCCTAATCAAGGTCCTCAACAATTTGGTGCTTTCATTGAGAGTTCGGTAGCCTACAGCGGCAACCTACAGCAAAAAAAAAATAAATAAATAAAAAGAACGGTTTCTATTATTCAAGGCCATGGGATCTAGGGAGGATTCTATTATTCAAGGGAGTGGATCGAAGACTAACAAGCAGCGGTTTGAAGCCTTGGAGGAGAATCAAGATCGGATTTTCAAGTCCCTATCGGAACTGACGACATCCATAGCGCATCTGACTAGGTCAAACAATGATGCAATCGAGAGACTTGAACGACAGTTGGCTGAAAACAAGGGAAAGGAAACGATAGGCAGACGGACTCAAGGGAATGGACGGAGATCACGTAGTTCATGGCGTGAGGCAGAATTCTCGTCAGGAGAGGTAGACGAGCCCAAACTGACCGGAAATCATGAAGGGTTTAAACGAGGAGGACGTGTGGAACGTGGGCCATTAATGGTGGAGCGTTGGTTGCATAACGAGGTTTCTGAGGGAGATATTGATGATGGATCTGATGAAGATGCGAGATTTGATAGGAGACCTCGCGGCCGAAGGCCAATTTATGGGCAACGAAAGGAACCGTGGAGAGGTGCCGTAGAATATGAAGGTGATAGGCGGAGAGAAAGGCACCATAGTCGGGGCCCTAGAAAGCCGAAGGTCGATTTTCCGCATTTTAATGGTGGAGATCCACATGAGTGGTTGGACAAGGTGGAGCACTACTTTCAGGTTTATGAAGTGGCAAGGGCCAATCGGGTTTCTACTGCATGTATCTACCTTGATGGAAAGGCTAATAGTTGGTGGAGATGGATCAAAGCTCAATATGAGCAAGATGGTAGACAAATGGGGTGGATGGCTTTCGAGCGAGAATTTTTGACTCAATGGGGACCATCACCGGTTGTCAATCATCATGGTCAGTTGGCCAAGCTCAAACAGGAAGGAAGGGTTTCGATATATATTGAGGAGTTTCGCCGATTATAAATTCTGGTCAGGGGATGGTCAGAGGAGTCATTATTGGGGACATTTATTAAAGGGTTGAAGCCGTGGTTAGCGAGGGAGATGAAACTGAAGCGACCTCAAAGATTGACCGAAGCAATGAGGATGGCAGAGATTTTAGAGGATAGTTACTACAGTGACAAGAAGCCGTTTAAGGAGAGTTCTGGGAGTAAAAATTTTAAACCAGAGTCAAACAAAGATTCTTGGAGGGGAAAAGGAGCTATTGAGGACAGTTCCAAGAAGGAAAGCAAAGACGTAAAAAAACTGACAAAGGAAGATGTTCAAGAGAGAATCAAAAAGGGCATGTGCTTCAAATGCGGAGAGAAATGGAACAAAGACCATCGGTGCTGAACTGGGAAGGTATTTATGATCATTGACTCAAGTGATTCAGATAATGATGTTATCAATAATGAGGAAGCCACTAGTGATGAGGGAGAGTTGAGGGTGGCTGAATTGGGAGAAAATAATTGTGAAGCCGAGTTGTCTTTAAATGCCATGACTGGGGTTTCGAAACCATCCACTATGAGGCTCATGGCATGGGTTGGTAAGTTCGAGGTTTCGATGCTGGTAGATTCTGGTTCCTCTCATAATTTCATCAACGCGAATATCGTAAGGAAGATTGGACTGCGGGGGGCTGCCATATAACCGTTTGATGTGAAGGTGGCTAATGGGGAAAAACTTAAGTGTGAGGAAGTGGTTCATGAGGTGAAGATGAATGTGCAAGGAGTCAGGATTACTGCTGATTTGCATGTGTTATCGCTAGTGGGAGTAGATGTGGTGTTAGGCAACGCTTGGTTGAAGAGTATCGGTAAGGTGGTTACAGATTTTGATGCCATGACAATGGAATTCAAATTGGGCGGAAGAAAAAGAACATGGGCTGCTTTGCCTCTTAAAGAAATTAAACAATGTGAAGCTCAGATGATAGAGAGGCTTTGCAAAGGGGGCGCCCAATGCTTTGCAGTAGTAAATGATGGAGACCGACAGGAGGGGAAAAGCGAGAAAAAGAATACAAATGAGCTGCAAGACGAATTACAACAGCTGCCCGAGAAGGTACGTAAGGTAGTGGCAAATCATCGACAAGTTCTGGAGGTGCCAACTAGCTTACCACCCCCCCCCCCCCCCCCCCCGTTATTGTGATCACCGCATTACTTTGAAAGATGAGGCGAAACCGATCAATGTGCCTCCATATAGGTATGCTCATTTCCAGAAAGATGAGATTGAGAGACAAGTAGAGGAGATGTTGAAGAATGGATTGATCAGGCAGAGTCAAAGTCCGTTTTCGTCTCCGGTGTTATTGGTAAGGAAAAAAGATGGGACTTGGAGATTTTGTACCGACTATCGGGCTTTAAATGAGGCAACTGTGAAGGACCGATTTCCAATTCCGATGGTTGATGAAATGTTAGATGAGTTACACGGGGCGTGTGTGTTCACCAAACTAGATTTGCGAGCTGGGTTCCACCAAATTCGGATGAAGGAGGAGGATGTGCACAAAACAGCCTTTCGGACTCATTCGGGGTTATATGAGTATCGGGTGATGCCATTTGGGCTTTGCAACGCACCTTCTACATTCCAGGCAGCCATGAATTCTATTTTCAGACCTTACCTGAGGAAGATTGTGCTAGTATTCTTTGACGATATATTGGTTTATTCAAAATCAATGGAGGAGCATCTAGAGCAATTGGAGTTGGTATTGGGGATACTAGAGCAGCATCATTTTTTTATTAAAATGTCAAAATGTGATTTTGTGCAAGAGGAACTGCAATATCTTGGGCACATAATTTCAGGTGCGGGGGTGAAGGTTGACCCAAGAAAGATTGAGGCTATGGTGGACTGGCCGTTGCCAAAAGATGTATCGACTCTGAGAGGGTTTCTAAGGTTAACAGGTTACTACCGGAGGTTTGTGAAGAATTATGGGCTAATTGCAAAACCCTTGACTGCTATGTTGAAGAAAGACAATTTTGAGTGGACGGAAGAAGCAAAGAAAGCTTTCGAAGATTTGAAGAGGGTCATGACACAAACCCCTGTGTTGGCTTTGCCCGATTTTGAAAAGCCATTCGAGGTCTATACCGATGCGAGTGGAGAAGGGATTGGGGCAGTCTTGGTACAAGAGAAGAGGCATTTGGCGTTTGTTTCTAAGGCTTTAGGGCCAATGAAGAAGGCTTGGAGCACTTATGCTAGGGAGATGTTAGCAATGGTGCACGCGATAAAGGTGTGGAGACCTTATTTATTGGGCAAGAAATTCACCATTATCACTGATCAACAAGCTTTGAGGCACTTGTTAGAGCAGAAAATTGTGACCCCGGAGCAGCAGAAGTTTTTAGTTAAGCTTCTTGGGTTTAAGTACGATATTGTCTACCAACCTGGTAGGGAAAACAAAGTAGCTGATGCCTTATCCAGAAAAGAGGGCAGTTCAATATTGTGGTCTGTATATGCAGACGATGAGGCAGGATTATTGGCACTTAGTGGGGCCGAATGGCGTGTTTGGGATCGAATTAAAGAGGCCATGCAATTTGATGTTCGAACCGTGGATATTTGTAAGAAGTTGGAGGACCACAAGGGTGGTGTAGAGAGATTTCGCTATAAAAATGGGTTATTGTACTACAAAAACTATGTTTATGTACCGGGGGTACCAGGGTTGAGAGAGGAGATTTTAGCTCATTTCCACAATAGCAAAGAAGGAGGTCATTCGGGGTGGTTGCGCACTTATGTAAGGATCAAACACTTTTTCTATTGGAAGGGCCTTAAAAATGAAGTGAAGAAATTGGTGGCCGAGTGCGATATTTGTCAGAAGGTGAAGTATGACCAAAGGCGCCCTATGGGGTTGTTGCAACCATTATCGATACCAGAGAAAATTTGGGAGGACTTGACCATGGACTTTGTAGAGGGGCTGCCTAGTAGCGGTGGTTACGAGTCAATTCTGGTCGTGGTGGATAGGTTGAGCAAGGGTGCCCATTTTATTCCGCTCAAACATCATTTCACCGCTAGTAGTGTGGCTAAGGCGTTTGTGGATAATGTGGTGAAATTGCATGGGATTTCGAGGAGTATCGTGACTGATCGAGGGAAATTATTTATGAGTTCTTTTTGGCAGAAATTATTTACTTTGCAGGGCAGCAAGTTGAAGGCAAGTTCCTCATATCATCCGTAGACTGATGGACAGACAGAGGTGGTGAATCGAACTCTTGAGCAGTACCTAAGGTGCTATTGTCATGAGGAGCAAAAGAGATGGAAAGAGTACATTTCATGGGCTGAGTACTGGTACAACACATCACATCATGCTTCAATTAACATGAGTCCATTTGAAGTAATGTATGGGCGACCGCCACTGATGCTAAGCACTTATGAGAAAGGAACGGCTCGAAACGAAGAAGTCGAGAGAGAGTTGATGGCTAGAGATGAGGTTGTAGCTAAGGTAAAGAAGGAGCTTGAGAAGGCTCAGGGGAGAATGAAGAAGTATTATGACCAAGGCAGAAGAGACGTATCTTTTGAACCCGGAGATTTCGTGTATCTCAAACTCCAATCGTATCGATAGAAATCTCTAAAGAAAAAGTTCAATGTGAAATTGTCGCAACGGTATTATGGGCCTTTTAAGGTGTTAGAGCGGATAGGTGAGGTGGCTTATAAGTTGGAGTTGTCGTCTACTTCTAGATTGCATCCAGTGTTCCATGTTATCGTGTTGAAAAAGAGAGTGGGAAACCCGAGTCTCATTTCAAGTGATTTACCGGCGTTTGATACAGAGGGTAACTTGTTGATACGGCCTATAATAGCTCTCCGATATCGCAATTGGAAAAAGGGACGTGGTATGACAAAGGTGTGGCAGGTTTTGGTTCAATGGCAAGGGGTCCCTACAGAAGAGGCTACTTGGGAAGACTATGACGAGATGGTAGAACGTTTTCCAGATTTTTTTCCTTGAGGACAAGGGCATTCTTGAAGAGCGGGGGAATGTTGAGACCGTTAGAAAATCTAAAAGAATTGTGGAACAGCGGTCCAGACCGCAGATTGATGGTAGCAGTTTGAATGACAAGAGGCACAATTTGGGTTCCTGAATTATAAGGAAATTGAAACTGTTTTGGAAAAGGACTTTAGACTATTTTTATTTTAGTTATATTGTTTTATTTATGTTTTAGACTATTTTCCTATTTTAGACTAGTCCTATCATAGTTAGGATAGAAGATTAATTATATTATAAATAGAACTATTATTTTTAGGGTTGGTATCTTTTGAATGTTTCATCAATAAAATTGACCCAGTTAGGATTCCTTTTGTTTCTTTTGAATTCGGCTTTTCTCAGTTAATTGCTTTGAATAGCTTGGGCTAGGGTTAGGTAAATTCCGTTATCTGATTCTACAGAATCAATCGCTTAATTCTGTGAGTGGTTTGATTCAAATCTATCTAACTTTGGGTACAAGTTAGGGTTTGTTGTTGAAACCTAATCAAGGTCCTCAACAGTTTTATTAATAGAATGTGTTTTTATATTCAAATTTATTGATTTTGTGTAATTATGAAAGATCATTAAGTTATATTTATATATTTAATGATTTATTTAAATTTTAAAAAATAATTTTCAGTGGGATATATTAAATTATTATTTTTTTATAAAAACATTTTAAGATTTATAATCGTTTTTAATCGACAAATAAAAACCGTCATAAATATAAACCCTCTTAAAATGGTTCTTGACACTAGATTCGTTAACACTTTTAAACCGTCATAAAATAACAGTTATGACGGTTTTTTATAACAGTTTTTAATAAAACACAAGAACATTTTCTCTTAAACGTAGGCCATGAATGAAAAAAGAAAAAAGTAATATGATAATGATTGTTTGTTTGTGATTCCGTTTGGCCATACCAATACTAGCTACCAGAAACAACTTCTAGTAGTTCTAAGATGATGAATTGTTAGCTTCGATAATTCCAAAAATTGGTGCCCTACGTGAGTTTTGGTTGGATCACTCTCATACACACTATCAAATTGACAAAATATAAATCATATTAAAAGATGAGTAATTGGCAATTAGGCACTACACCCCCAGATTATACCTGAATTCGCATGTTACCCCCTGAATTTTTTTTTTTAGACACTAAACCTCCTGAACTATCAAAAATTGACAATATGTGACAGAACAGTAATGCCATCCATTTTTCTATCATGGAAAATTGCACTAAATTCCCCTTATTATATATTTATAATTGCATTAAACCAGAAAAATAAAAATAATAATATGACATAAATACCCCTCTAACCAAATTTTAAAAATCAACTTTTAAAAATAAAAATTTAAAATCTAAAATTGAAATAATGGTTGAATAATAATAAATTTCTGAACTTTTTGATAAAGAAAATTAAATAAATAGAGAAATGAAAAAATTAAATTAATTTAACAATTATTTAAATTATCTATTTATTTAAATATCCCTAAATATAAAACACTGATGAATATTTAAATTATTTAAGATGAATTATCATTTAAATTATCTTTTTATTTAAACATACATAAATATCACTTGTTCATTTACAATAACCAGTTTATTAAAAATGTCAAAAAGAAAAATAAAAAATTATATAATAATAATAATAATAATAATAATAATAATAAAACTAATAAAATAATAAAATAATAATAATGATGATGATGATAATAATAATAATTTAAATACCCTATATTTTTTTCGCCATTATCATTTTCTTTTTTTTTAAATATCCCTAAATATCACTTGTTCATTTACAATAACTAGTGTATTAATAATGTCAAAAAAAAAATTATATAATAATAATATTATAATAACAACAACAACAACAACAACAACAACAACAACAACAATAATAATAATAATAATAATAATAAATAATAAAATAATAATAATGATAATGATAATAATAATAATTTAAATACCCCATACTTTTTTTTCGCCATTATCATTTAATATTTTTTAAAATATCCCTAAATATCACTTGTTCATTTACAATAATTTAAATATTCATTGTTATGAAAGTTCGGGTGGTTTAATGACCAAAAAAAATTATATAAGGTAAGATGCAAGAATATTTAGGGATATTTAAATTTAAAAAAAAATGATAATTTAAATGATAATGGCGAAAAAAGTATTGGGTATTTAAATTATTATTATTATTATTATTATTATTATTATTATTATTATTATTATTATTATTATTATTTTATTAGTTTATTATGTTATTTTATTATTATTATTATTATATAATTTTTTATTTTTGTTTTTTACATTGTTAATACACTGGTTACTGTAAATAAACAAGTGATATTTATGAATAGGTCATATTATTTTTTTTTTCCGGTTTAATGCAATTATGTATATAATAAGGGGAACTTAGTGCAATTTGCCATAACAGAAAAATGGATGGTGTTACTAGTCCGTCACATATTGCCAATTTCCGATAGTTCAGGGGGTTTAATGCCTATAAAAAATATTCAGGGGGCAACATGCGAATTTAGGTATGATCTGGGGGGTAGTGCCAATTACTCTTAAAAGAAATAGAAAATCTATAATACAATCTGTTTACATCGATTTTTGGTTCAACCAACGAGGTGTGATGTCCATCGTATTTCTACTATGCGTCCGAGTTGATGAGATAAATAACAAATGTAGAAAATGATAATAAATAATAAAGAAACTGGGAAGTGTTTACTATGTTAGAATGGTTACAATTTACAAATTACAAGTGATGTATTGCTTGTGGTGCTCCCCTTTTCTTTGCTTGATACATGTTTTTATATAGGGATTAGGGTGCAGCCCTAGCCCTTGCAACGATTAATATTACGCGAGATCTTAGGAGGATCGTATCTTTACGAGATTCTTTGTGAATTGAGTCTTCATTCCTTGTGGGAGTAGTTTTCTGAATCTTCACATTTATTTCTTGATTTGTCAACTATTGAATTGTTGGTGATTGTCTTGCCTAATCCGAAGTTGAGTTTCGTGGAAGATATGCTGAAATCTAATGTTATTGATGATGTTTTATATTTGCTGCGTGAGCGGCGAGCTCGTGTCAATTCTCCTATTTGGAGATTCTCGAGCAAGCAGGCTACTTTAATAGGCAACTTGCTCTTTAATTCTCAACTTGTTGTTGCCTGTGTAGCCCGTCGAGCTTATGTGTCTTGATGCTGTGGAGACTTGGTTCCATAAATCCCGAGCTCTGTGCTGACATGTCAACCCAAATGAAATTAGCCCAAACACAATCAAACTACAAATCATTACATCTTAATTATATATATTCACGATAACTCTTGTTTAAAAGAAAGAAAAAGAAAAAGAAAAAAGCACAACAGCATGACAAACATATTTGAATATTTAAATAAATACAAGCCCATAAAATATATATTTGAGGGGTTCCTCATTTTACATGGGTTCATGCATGTTTCACTTACCCCAAATATAAATATATACACAAGGCTAATCACATCAGGTACTATCTCCTATATATATTTTGGGACCTTGAAATATTTTACAACATGTGTTGCCTATTGATCCTGGCATGTTAAACGAGGAACTAGGACATTACTTTATGGTGAGATTTTTGTATTTTATATATTAGCAAAAAAAAAAAAAGAGTAATATTACATTATCTAAATTTGGTATCCAAATCTAGTACCCAAATGATGTGGCATCATTATAATTCATTCATTTAAATTGCATTAGATTTACATAATTTAAATGAATGGATTATAATTATGTCACATCATTTGAGTGCTAAATTTGGACAAAGTAGTATTATTGTTAAAAAAATATAGGTTTTTTTTTTTTTTTTTTTTTTTTTTTTTACCACCAATCATCACACGTTGAAGGATTATTCCTAGTCAATTCTCTAATAATATTACTAGTTAAGGAAATTTCATAAATATATTTTTTAAAATTTAATCAAAAATATTAATTTATCTCATTGATCTTCAAAATACAATATATTTTTCAAACAAAATTTGTGGTTAGGTTATTTGCTAAAAAGAAACAGTTAAAGAATCAGTAATTTTCAAGTGGGGGATCTCTTATTTTAATTTCAGTCCACACCTTGATGAAATCACATCGATTTGTATGAATTTTGATATGAATTTTTTTGTGGATGATAAGTTCATTGAAATATATCTATAAATAAAATTTGAAAATTTTCCAAGTACTAAAACTATTTATCTGATTTTGTTAAATATAAAAGCATCGGAAAAATGAGAGATATATAGGAAAATTCAAAAACTAATTCTAGTACTTGAAAATTTTCGAAATTTTATTTATAGATATATTTCAATGAATTTATCATCCAAAAAAAAAATATCATATCAAAATTTATACAAATCGATATGATTTCATTAAAGTGTGGACCGAAATTAAAGTGAGGGATCCTTCACTTGAAAGTTACTTGTTAAAGAATATAGTTAGGTTAACAATCAATTTTTAAAAAGCATATAATTAGTCAGAAAAGGCCAAGAAAATAGTTATCATTAACAGGAATCTAATTAATCAAGCCTTTAATGACGAAAACGATATTGTATGATCTTATTGCTTGATATGATCAACAGAGGCACTTCTGCAAGCCATCTGGAAAATTGAAGACGGTTCAAGCTATGTCCTCTTTATGCAATTTGTAATTTGTAATTGTCGTCATGGTCAATCCAGGTCAAGCAATCAATTCTCAAAATAATGAATCGATTAGCCATCGTTTATTTATTTATTTATTTTTATTTTTTTTTGGGTGGGGATCCAAATAGGGAAATTTATTAGAGATACAGAAGGCAAATTACTATTTTTTTCATTAAAAAAAAATATAATGTAATTTAAAAAATATCCTGAACGAGCCTATATTATTCTTTTGATATTATGGAACATCGACCACATATATGTAAGAAGATATGTTGTGCATATCCTAATCACTTAAAATTATATTATCTCTTAAGATTTTGTTTGTTTGGTGAGAATTCAAGATAGAGTAACGCTTAGGGATGGCAATGGGGCGGGTTGGGGCGGGTCAAGGCCGCCCGAAACCCGGTTTTCAACGATTGCCGTAAACCCGACCTGTGACCCGAATGGATTTTCAATTTCCGCCACAAACCCAATCTGTTTGGGTCAAGTCTGCCCTAAATGTAAAGTACAAAATACAAATCCTAAAATGACTTGAACAAAAATACAAAATACATACAACATTTTCGATATCAATAAATCCATTCAACATCTTCACCAAAATAGTTTAAACATAAAAAATTCAAATTGTTTTCTTTTCAGTCAACGTAAGGTTTCCTTCTTTCTTTTCCTTTTATATTTAAAAAATATATATTTTTTAAATATATATATATATATTCCGGGTCAAACTGGGTGGGTCGGGTCAAAAGGGATCACCCCATACCCGATCCGGTAAACCCGTCGGATCAAGAAATGTGCCTCAAACTCGCCCCATTACCCGTTTTTAATGCCCCAAATCTGCCCCAAATGGGCCGAGGCCCCACAGGTTTGGGGCGGGTCGGGGATTTTTGCTGTCTCTAGACTAACTAATGCTAGACATCTCACCTATAAGCCCATCTTTTGTTAGAGAATTTTCAAATTAAATTTGAATGAAAAGAATGCAACTTTCCAAAGTGGTGTTGATTGTATGTTTTTTGTATGAACATGTACAACCTTACAAAGAGATGTAACTTTCACACAGAGATGTTTGTGTGTTAGCTTAAATTCAACAGACACTATTTTAATAATAGTTGTAATGTTCTGTGAAAAGTTGTAATGATTTGTGAAAGGGTGCATAACACTCTATAAATTAGACCATGTACACCACTTGCAAAAAAAAATATATATATATAACCAATTTACTTGAAAATTGTTCTGTATCCTCTTTATATTCTTCTCATCTAATTTCTTTAATTTTATTCATGATTTTTCTTGCATAAAATTACCAATATTCTGTTAAACTGCAGTAACAGAATATTGTCTCCTGGCGGGTTTGTTATCAATAGTGTTCGTGGTTTAAATCGTTAGTGCACAACGATATTAAACAATTGAGGCTTCATTGTATCTTAGAGGCACATTTGCCTAACCCGGTGCATCACTCAGTTGGTTGGGGGCAAATAGTGTCTTAAGAAAAGCGACTTCTGTAACATGCCTTGAAGCCCACATTTTATATTACTGCAGTGATTTTTTTTTCCTACAGACAACAATTTGGTTCAAATAATTTCACACTGACAGTGAACTTCAACAGATAAAGGTACACAATTTCATATTTGAAACATCTTTTTCATCTCAACCCATATAATAGTTGAGGTGTCAATTGGTGAATGGACACATTAATTGTTATTTAAGGTTACTATTAAAAAAAAAAATTCTAACCAAAAATACCATTTTACCCCTATATTCAAACAATATTAAATAATATTAATTTAAATAAAACAATTGTTTGATAAGAAACTAATATTAAATAAAAAAATCAAATACATTATTTTATCCACAATATATTAATTAAAAATAAAAAATAATTTCCTCTCTTTCTCCATTCTATCTCAATCCCCAATCTCTCTCTCTCTCTCTCTCTCTCTCTATCCCCCCCCCCCCCCAATACTATCAAAAACCCAAGGATTTGGGGTTGAGGTTGAGGTTGAGGTTGTCGTTGGGGTGGTGTGGCTATTGATTGGAATTTCAGAGGAGAGAGAGACGTAAGGATTTGGTGGTGTGGTTGTTGATGGCGTTGGATTAGATAGTGACAGATCTGGCAAAGCATCACAAAAACCTAGCCACCATCAATCTTTGTTTGGAGAGAAACAGTGTTGAGGGGAGAGAGAGAGAATAGAGAAATAGAGGAAATTATTTTTTATTTTTTAATTAATATATTGTGGATAAAATAATGTATTTGATTTTTTTATTTAATATTAGTTTCTTATCAAATAATTGTTTTATTTAAATTAATATTATTTAATATTGTTTGAATATAGGGGTAAAATTGTATTTTTGGTTAGAAATGTTAATGGTAAGGTGGTTTTTGACCATTAAAAACTAAAGGGTGGTTTTTGGCTAAAAATGAAACTAGATGGTGGTTTTTGACCAAAAACTCAAACTAGAGTGATTTTTTTTTTTTTTTTTTTTTTTTATAGTATCCCTAGTTATTTATCTCACTTACCCATATATCTACTCATCAAGTGACACATCAACTATCTTATGAGTTGGGATGAAAATATGGGATTGTAGGTGGGATGTCTAGTATTACTCTTCAAAATAAGCATTATGTGTTCTTAATCCATAATCTATTGTCAAGCGTCTAATATAACAAATCAATGATCTAAATTATTTTTATTCATTTTTACTAATTTTTATATCTAGATGATTAACAAATCAATTAATTAAGATCATCGATTTAGGTGAGGATAAAGTGAGATGAGGAGGGGATCCAAATCCAATAAAAAATAGGTTATTTGTAACACAAGAAAAAAAAAAATAATCCCCAATAAATATACGGTTGAGATTGTATCTTTTTAGCACAAAGAATGTAGGAAAAAATTAATCTTTTCTCAAAAAAAAAAAAAAAGTTCCGGTTATTTGGAAAGGTTGCAAAAAAGAAAAATGTTTATGAGGGGTCATTTCATTTGTTAAGATCATGCTTTAATTGATTATAAACTGCCATTTTAAAGATAATTACTATGAACGATTTGTTAGGTTTTGACTTGTATTTCTAAGTGAACCAAATGTGTACCAAACAAGACTCAACTGATGTGAAGCTTCATGGAGATGTGGGATACGTTTGGAAGTTGAATGGTGGTGTTTGAGGGAGGTTGAAGACTAGAAGTACGGAATAATGAAGCAAACCGCTGTGGGTTGTGCTGTGGCTTTGACAGTGGTTCCCACAACGGTATAGCGCTGTGATGTACGCTGTGAAAGACACAGCAGTGGCAAGAGTGGTCAGGAGCAGAATTGTTTCGTGGTGTTGGAAGCGGGGTGGACACCGTGACCTATACGGCGGAGACGATATATTGCTGAGATCAGGAATATTACGCAGAATAGGAAAAGGTATTCTTCTGGAAGTTCTTATGCTTGAAGGAAAAGGATTTACTCCCTACAAGAAGACTTTTCATTAAAGGAAATAGTATTTATGTGGAACAAGTAAGTCTTGTACATTTAGGAGTACGATTTCTTTTTATCTTAAACTCCTTATAACTAGTATAAATAAAACCTTGTAATTAGGTTTATTTGTATGAAGTTGAACACCATGTAACATCAAAGAGTGTGAGTGAGATCCGCGGAGACCCAATGGGAATATCCGAGGAGGGATCCAAAGGAATATCAGTGGATTAACTTAGAGATCCGTGGGTGATATTTAAAGGAGACCTAGGGGATATTGGGGGGTTCTTGGTAAGGATCTTGTGAATGGGGTTTGGGGTTTGGGGTTTGGTGTGAGAGAGAATCCTAGAGCATATGGTTGTAACAATTTATCATATAGTGGAACTTTCTTTATCGTCCTGACAGCCCGTGGTTTTTTACCCGTTTTGGGTTTTCCACATATATCTTGTGTTGTGATTGTTTATTCTCTCTCATATATTTTTCTGCTTATTGACATTATTAATTGCTATGAGTTATGGGCGTATATTAGGCATGGCGTTTCCGCGTTCATCGGTTCTAGGATTATCCCAACAATTGGTATCATAGACATATGGTTTGGCGATGACGGTGACAAATCTTTACGGGAGATCGTATGGAGGACTTGGTGGCATTGGGATAATGAAGAGCATGGTTGTCTAGTATGGTTTAGCAAAAGAGATGCGTCTTGAAAGCAGTTTCGAACTCGTTAGGGTTTGATGAAATGGAAGAATTTGATGGAAGAGAGGTTTGGCTTGTGGTGACAGGTACGAGTCATGGAGATCCAATATGGGTTACACAAGGCACTGATTGTATATCAAAAAATAAATAAATAAAGGAACACTCAAAGTCTCTGATGTGGTGTGGGGATTATCCGGCAGAGCACTCCTAGTTTCTAGTAGCAAGTCTTTCACCAGGTATGTGATGCAAGGACATAAGGTCTTTCACAAGGTTGGGTGATGTAAGGACATGTTTATCGTTTTGGCAGTTTTCCCCACTGGCACGGAAGAGGATATGTTGCTATTAGTGGTCTATAATTGTGCACAAGGCATTGGTCAGAAAGTGATGCAAGGTGTATGGTGGACAAAGATGTTGATGGCTGACGAACTCTTTGGAAATTTAACTTGAGGAGTTGCACCACAATTTCAGCAGGTTATTTCGAAATGGTGCTGGAACAACGAACACAAAATTGTGTGAAGAAAAATCTTAGGATGGTTCGTTCCTAAGTGGTTATACCTTGTGGTGGGGTATGATGATTCTCGGTGATAAGAATTGTGGCTGTGGACAAATGTCTTGAAAATTCAAGTCAAATGAGAGAATTGTTAGGTTTTGACTTGTATTCCTAAGTGAACCAAACAAGACTCAACTGATGTGGAGCTTCTTGGAGACGTGGGATACATTTGGAAGTTAAATGGTGGTGTTTGAGGGAGGTTAAAGACTAGAAGTACGGAAGAATGAAGCAAACCATTGTGGGTTGCATTGTGGCTTTGACAACGGTTCCCACAACGGTATAGCGTTGTGATGTACGCTGTCAAAGACACAGCGGTGGCAAAAGCGGTCAGAAGCAGAATTGTTTCGTGGTGTTGGAAGTGAGGTGCACACCGTGACCTATACAGTGGAGATGATGTATTGCTGAGATTGGGAATATTGAGCAGAATAGGAAAATGTATTCTTCTGGAAGTTCTTGTGCTTGAAGGAAAAAGATTGACTCCCTACAAGAAGACTTGTCATAAAAGGAAATAGTATTTATGTGGAACAAGTAAGTCTTGTATGTTTAGGAGTAGGATTTCCTTTTATCTTAAACTTCCTATAACTAGTATAAATAGAACCTTGTAATTAGGTTTATTTGTGTGGAGTTGAACACCATGTAACATCAGAGAGTGTGAGTGAGATCCGGGGAGACCCAATAGGAATATCCGATGAGGGATCCAAGGGAATATCAGTGGATCAAGTTAGAGATCCGTTGGTGATATTTAAGGGAGACTTAGGGGATATTGGCGAGTTCTTTGTGAGGATCTTGTGAACGTGGTTTGAGGTTTGGTGAGACTTGTGAGAGAGAATCCTAGAGCATAAGATTCTAACAGTTTATCATATAGTGGAACTTTCTCTGTCGTCCTGATAGCCCGTGGTTTTTTACCCGTTTTGGGTTTTCCACATATATCTTGTGTTGTTATTGTTTATTTTCTCTTATCTATTTTTCTGCTTATTGACGTTATTAATTGCTATAAGTTATGGGCGTATATTAGGCACGGCGTTTCCGTGTTCATCGGTTCTAGGATTGTTCCCAACATGATTTATAGTTTATACCAAACTAGAATGATTATTTATGAATTTTTAGCATTAATTTTCCCAACATAAAAGAACCTAAAACTAAAAGATAGAATGTGTTGTAATATGTGTGGCTTTCCACATTTCTTCCCACACATGTGACTTGCTCACTAAATAATGTATGGTCAAAGCATAGATCCTATTTTTTCAAGTGGCATCAACCGCCTCTAATCTCCATTAATTGTAGAACAAATAGGGTTTGCCAAAGACATGCACTATATATATGTGTTCTTTCTCTTGTAAAGGTTGGTTCTCAGTATCAATGATACAATGCATATTAGGGATGGGAATTTCCCCCATGGGGCCCCACCCCCATCTGGGGGCAAATTTTGCCCCCAAAACCTAAATGGGGGTGGGGGTGGGGGTGGTGGAACCTCCCCCCACCCCATTTCCTCACTCCCTCATTTTCTAAATGGGGGGTGGGGTGGGACCCCAAATCCCCCATTTCCCCCATATATTTTTATTTATTTATTTATTTATTTTTAATTTTATTTTCTTTAAAAAATAAAATAAATAAATAAATAAATAAATAAACTTTATTAGTCTATTACTCATATTTTTGATTGATCGAAAGCTTTAAATATGTTTAAACTTTTATGTGTAATAGTATAATACACTAACACTATATCATTATGGTTATTTGTATTAATTTTGGATTAAATTAAATCAATTATATATATTTTTTAAAATTGTATATTTTGTTAATTATTGGATTGGATATTGAAACATGATAAAACAAAAGTTTGGTCCGATCAAATTCTGAATTCTAAATTCCGAATTTCGGATTGAACAATTTTAGAAACAGAAATGGGGGAAATGGGGGACGGGGTGGGGGCAGGGGAACCTCCCCACAAACACCCCCATCCCCAATTCCCCCAAATGGGGTTTGGGGGTGGGGTGGGGGGACCCTCCCCTCCCCTATTGGGCCCCCATTCCCATCCCTAATGCATATATTTTCTCAGTTATTTCATTTCTCTCGTGTCCCTCTCTTCATCTCTTCTTTATATTTCATCTATCATTTATTTATTTCATCTATTGTTTTTAATTTTATTTATATCACGTTATCAGCACGATGTTATTATTTCCAGAACCTGAAGTTCTGAATTTATTACTACTGGAACCTGAAGTTCCTAGATTTATTAGTAGAACCTGAAGTTCTGAATTTATTATTACTAGAGGCTGAAGCTTCCAGATTTTTATTTATTAATATCAGAACCTGTAGTTCTGAATTTACTTTCTCGCATTTTACTTTTACGTAATGTACTTTCCTGCATTTAATTTACTTTCCTGCATTTAATTTACTTTTAAGCGATTTATTTTCTCGCATTTATTTATTTATACGCTTTTATGAGATTGGTTATGCCAACCTACCAGAACCCAATTTTGGATTTACTTTTTCGCATTTATTATTACGCATTTTATTTTGTGATTTTTATTTAAACAATTTGGTCATCTATCCAGAACCTGAAGTTTATGGATTTATTTATCATTACCGGAACCTGAAGCTTCTGGATTTATTTACTTACAAATATTCCTTTTATATATTTGAAGGTTTAAATTCCTCGGATTTTTATCAGACCAGAAGTTCTGATTCCGATTGTGATTTTCGGATAACCAGAAGTTGTAATAATGTCAAAACTTGCAAATTTAAAATTTGCTGCACTAGAAGTGTCTAGGGACAACTACGATCTAAAGGTCTAATACCTAACTATTACAGAACCAGAAGTTCTATGGCAACAACTAAAAGATCGTTTTGAGAACCAATCCGATGTTGCATTACCAAATGCCAAGTATCAATGGCAACATTTACGTTTTCAAGATTTTAGATCAGTCTCTGAGTATAATTCTGCTTTATTCAAAATCACTACACATCTGAAATTGTGTGGTCAGAATGTAATCTGAAATCATCAATAAAAGCAAATAGTAAATTTTCTCCCTCTTCACTTTATCTCATACTGTTAATTCGCTCGTTCTTCTTCATCTTATTTCTATTATCTGTTATTTTAATTTTACGCATCTATTTAATTTTATGCAATTTATGTATCTGAGTATGCCAACTAACTAGAACTTGAAGTTTTTGGAATTGTATAAATTATGTGTTGAGCCTAACTAAGGTCAATCGTTAAGTTTCTGGAATTTAAACCAAGCTTAGCTAGACCGACTAACCAGAATCTGAAGTTCTAAATTTTAAATTTCAGTAAAAATTTAGAGTTCTGGATTCATTACTATGTACATGAATGTCATACTTGAGACCTGAAATTCCAAAATTCGAATTCTATATAGAACCTAAAGTTTTAATTTTGAATACGAAGTATTGAATCTGAACTTGAAGTTCTTAAGTTTTGAACATGAAGTTATAATCAGACTTGAAGCTCTGAATTCAATTTAAATTGTGATATTAAAACTTTTATGTCAAGGTTTATTAGAACCAAAAATTCTGAAGTGGATCAAGTTACGATTCTTTCATCTAGAAAGTCAATTTGTAATTTCTATTTAGAACCTGAAGTTTTCTGAATTTTATTAACCCACGGTTCATGGTCGAACCAAAAGTTTGAAAAATCAATATGATTCATGAGTTTGTTTTATGAAGTGCATATCTATATGTTTATACTTTTGATCATTTTGTCTAATATGCACTTTATTTTTCTTTGTGAATAAATATGTCTTTAAAAGGTAAATTGGGTGATATTGAAAAGCAAGATACAAGAGATATATATCTAGCCGATAGTGCAACGACACATATGATTCTACGGAATCAGAAATACTTTCTGAATTTAACCTTGCTCAAAACAAACGTTAATACAATATCAGGTCTGGCAGATCTGATAGAAGGCTCCGGTAAAGCCATGATATTGTTACCAAACAAAACTAAAATATGACTATCACATAGAAACTATAAATGATGAGAATATTGAGTATCTGTGCATTACTTCTTATGATTCAGGCCAAAAACTCATTATGGAAAGACTGCATGATTTATCATCTGGATTATATTACACTCTTATAAGAGATGTAGAAGTTTATGCAATTATAAACCAGAAGTTCTCAGACTAATGCAGTTATGAACCAGAAGTTCTCAGACCCAAAAATATTTATGCTTTGGTATAACCATCTTGGTCACTTGGGATCTACAATGATGTGTAGAATCATTGAAAATTCTCATGGACATCCATTAAAGAACTAGAAGATTCTTTTATCCCATGAAAATTTATGTACTGCATGTTCACAAAGGGAAGTTAGTGATAAAACCATTTCATTCTAAGGTTGGTTTTGAATCCCCGTCATTCCTGTAAAGGATTCAAGGGGACATATGTGAACCTATTCATCCACCAAGTGGACCATTCCGCTATTTCATGGTCCTAGTTGATGCATCCATCAGATGATCACACATTTGCCTATTATCAACACGCAATGCTGTTTTTGCAAGATAACTTGCACAGATTTTCAGGCTTCGGGCACATTTTCCCGATCATCCGATTAAGTTAATACGCCTTGATAATGCGGGTGAATTTACTTCCAAGACATTTGATGAATATTGCATATCAGTTGGGATTGATGTTGAACATCCAGTTCCACATGTTCATACTCAGAATGGATTAGAGAATCACTTATCAAGCATCTTCAAGTAATTGCGAGAACTTTATTATTTCGATACAATTGTCAATTTCTATATGGAGACATTCTATTTATCTCTGACCCACTGCTTATCATTATTACTTACCATTACAACTTGTAATTGGTCATAGACATGCTCATTTTTAAGATAATTGATCATCAGATAATTATTAATCAGTTACTTCATATATTAAAAGTGACAAAATTTTATAAGTTGCTATCTCATGAACCCCAGCTGGGTGATTGTTCCTGAAGAACGATCTGAGTAAAATACAATAAATAAATCATTTGATGCATATCATAAGTTTGTAAACCTTTTATTTCGAAATGTATTGTTCCCATAAGAGGAAAATAAATTATTAGGATCCTAATGTAAACAAGACTCGAGTTATGAATAAATCAACTTTCTCTAAATCAACTCTATAAGAGTTAGATATATCTAAAGAGACACAAAGTCGCTGAAGTGACTAAATCCATTAAAATGGAAGAAATCTCAACAGATATTCAAGTATATTGAAATTGAGAAAATTTCTATAAATCATACATGAGAGATGTGGAATAGTAAAGAAACAATCATTAGTGATACATTTTCAAATACAGTAGCTACTAAAATAATGATTATGAAACTCATAGTATCGATGATTGTATACAAAAGGCATGATTGGCCTAAATGAAAAGATGCAATTCAAGAAGAATTGACTTCATAAGCCAAACATAAAGTATTTAGACTAATAGTTCTCCAGACACCTGAAGATGTCAAACTAATTAGATACTAAAAGGTCTTTATACGGAAACGTAATGAGAAAAACAAGGTCGTAAGATATGAGGCACGACTTGTAGTACAAGGTTTCTCACAGAAACTTAGTATTCAATAGTGATGAATACGATTACGTTCCGAATTTTTGATAAATTTGGCTGCCTTTAAAAGGCTTGAAATACGTCTTCTAAACTTAGTAATCATTTATCTATATGATTCACTCAATATAGATATTTATGATCCCGGAAGGATTTAAAATGTCAGAAGCATGTAAACCGAGATCTCGTAATTTGTATTTGATGAACCTATAAAAATCCTTATATGGATTAAAAACAATCTAGATGGATGTGGTATAACCGTATCAGTAAATATCTGATAAAATAAGGGTATAATAATTATATTATACACCCATGTGTTCTTCATAAAGAAATCAGAATTTGAATTTGCTATTATAGCAGTTTACGTTGATGATATGAATTTGATTGGAACTCCTGGAGAGCTCCTAAAAACTGCTGAATATTTAAAAAAAGAATTTGAAATGAAAGACCTGGGAAAGACAAAATATTGTCTCAGTCTGGAGATTGAGCATAAATCAAACGGAATACTTATCTTTCAATCAGCTTATATTGAAAAGATTCTGAAAAGATTTAATATGGATAATGCTCACCCATTAAGTACTCCTATGATTGTTAGAACCCTTGATCCTAAGAAAGATCCATTCCGACCACAGGAAGATGGTGAAAAGATATTTGGTCCTAAAGTACCATATCTTAATACAATTGGTGCTTTATTATATCTGGCTCAATGTACTCGACTAGATATCGCATTTTTAGTAAATTTGCTTGCTAGATTCAGTTCAGCACCAACTTGAAGACATTGGAATGGGATCAAACATCTTTTTCGTTATCTTCGTGGAACAAAAGATTTAGAGTTATATTTTTCAAAATCTAACAACTTTTTAGGTTTACTTGGTTATGCTGATGCCGAGTATTTATCTGATCCCCATAAAGCTCATTCACAAACGGGGTATGTTTTTACCTATAATGGTACAGCAATCTCCTGGGGCTCCACAAAGCAAACTATTGTTGTTAAATCATCTAATCATTCCGAGATCCTTGCACTTCATGAAGCAAGCCGAGAATGCATGTGGCTAAGGTCAGTAATTTATCGTATTCAAAATACATATGGATTTTTATTATCTACAGGAATGCTGACACCAATATTTAAAGATAATGCGGCTTGTATCGCTCAAGTTAGAGGGGGATATATCAAAGGATACAGAACCAAACATATTTCTCCTAAATTCTTTTATACTCATGAATTTTAACAGAGCCGACAAATCGATGTTAAATAAATACGGTTTACAGATATGTTAACCAAAACATTGCCTACATCAACTTTTGAGAAACTAGTATATGGGATTGGCATGCGTCGACTCTGCAAATTACAGGATTGATATTGAAATTTCATTCAGGGGGAGCGTTCAATCAGGGGTAGAAAATTTTTGAAAGGATATATGTGTACTATACTCTTTTTCCTTCTACCGGATTTTGTCCCACTGGGTTCACTACAAAAAAAGTGACATATAGTGACACATTTTTGTATGACAAATTTCAAATGTATCACAGTATGTATTATTTTGTTACAAATTATATTATTTGTCATTATGTTTTGTTCAATTTAGACTTTTAAAAAATAATTGTCACAATTAGTTAAAAAAAATTAATAATTTGTGACAAATAATATAATTAGTCACAAAATTACCCTATAAAAAAAGAAAGATTTTATTTTATAAATAATTAGGTTTTTAAAAGGAATCATAATCAATAAATTTTATTTTATTTGGAAGAAAAAAAAAACACCACAATCGTAGTGTTGTTATTTTTTTTCCTTATTTCATATTCACATGTCTCTTGGTTCTCCCTTTATCACTGCCATATCTAGATTTTCTCTTTATTTTCTCTTTTCCTTAAACACATTTTTTAGGTTTGAAACTGTGATTCATCTTTAGAAGTCATTAGGATTGTAGAGAAAATTCTATCTTGATAGAAAAAGGTAAGCTTCTCTTGATTTGATTTTTATTTTTTTTTATTTTTTTAGGGTTTTGTTATCTTTTACTTGTTTTTCAGGGTTGGAATTTCAAATTCGAGTTTTATATAATAAAAGTTTCTTTGAATAAGATATATTTTTTTATGTAGAATTTTATATATATGTTTAGGGATGTTTCTTAATTTTAATTTTTTTCTCTTTAGTTTCTCCTTTCCTTAAAAATACTTTTTAGGTTTGAAATTGTATTTCATCTTTAGAAGTCATCAAGACCGTAGAGAAAATTTTATCTTGATAGAAAAGGTAAGCTTCTCTTAATTTAATTTTTTTTAGGGTTTGTTTTCTTATACTTGTTTTTCAGGGTCAGAATCTAAAATTCGAGTTTCATATATTGAAAGTTTCTTTTAACAATGTATGTTATATATAGAATTATATATATGTGTTTTGGAATGATTCTTAACTTTAATTTGTTTTTAATTTTTTTCAGGAACCCATAATTATTATTTCATGATTTATAGTTGTTTGTTCTTAGATTTCCACAATACATGATATTTATATGTTGATGTGCATACTAACTGTTCGATTAAATGATTCTTATAGTCGGAACAACCAATTGTTTGATGCAGCATTGAAAAAACAAAATTATATCTTATTGAGGTGTTAATAATATACTTTCAACTATTGCAGTTTGTATCTAGGCGAAAAGTTTATTCCAATCTTTTTCATTTACGAAAGTGTTCTAGTATTGAGGCTTGAACTTTCATCATGGTTATCCGAATATAATTGATGTAATGCATTTATCTCAAAATTTGTAGCAAATTGGTGTATGTACACTAACAATTTTGTAATTTATATATATATATATATATATTTTTTCACTTTCTTTTTTCACTTTCTTTTCTTGTGTTCTGATTATCAATTCCTTATTGTACTTTTTGTATTTAAGTTTTCTTATAGTTAATAATAATTGAATGGATCATTATATTAACTTTGATTGAATTTGTAAATTGTTATCTTCTTGTTAATTGTCACTAAATTTGTGTAAAACAAACATAATTTTCATATGGTTAATTGTCACTAAATTTGTGTAAAACAAACATAATTTTCATATGGTTAACTGTCACTAGGTTTGTGTATAGTGACCATATTTAAATAATTAATTATCGATAAGATTATATATAGTGACACAATTAATTATCAATAAGGTTATGTATAGTGACACAATTAAATATTGATAAGGTTATGTATAGTGACACAATATTTAAATAATTAATTATCGATAAGGTTATGTATAGTGACACAATTAAATATTGATAAGGTTATGTATAGTGACACAATATTTAAAGGTTATGTATAGTGATACAATTAAATATTGATAAGATTATGTATAGTGACACAATATTTAAATAATTAATTATCGATAAGGTTATATAGTGACACAATTAAATATTGATAAGGTTATGTATAGTGACACAATTAAATATTGATAAGGTTATGTATAGTGACATAATTTTGACATGGTTAATTGTCACTAAGTTTGTAAATAATGACACAATTTTAAAACAATAAATTGTCACTAAGAAGATGTATAGTGACAAAATCTTCAAACAGTTAATTATCACTATATATAAATTTAGTGACACAATTTTTATTTTGTCACTAATTAAGGTCGAGTGATAATATGTCACTAAAAGTTATGATTTGTGACAAGTACCAGAAAACCGTCACAAATACTTTTAGTGACGGGGGCAAAAGTGACGAATTGTTAGTGACATTTTTTTTGTCACAATATTGAAATTGTGACAATTTCTTTACTTGTAGTGACAAATCATTTTTGTCACTATATGTCACTTTTTTTGTAGTGGTTTTACCGGAAATGTTTTAATGAAGTAGTTCTAAACACATCCACGCCACTTGATCTAGAAGATCATTGTATATATTTTTGCTAAGGTTTTTTTATCCCACCGGGTTTTTCCTAACAAATTAAAATACAAACAGTGGAAATCCAAAGGGGAGTGTTGTAATATGTGTAGCTTTCCACATTGTTGTAATATGTGTAGCTTTCCACATTTCTTCTCACACGTGTGACTTGATCACTAAATAATGCACGGTCAAAGCATAGATCCTATTTTGTCAAGAGGCATCAACCGCCTCTAATCTCCATTAATTGTAGAACAGGTGGGGTTTGCCAAAGACATGCACTATATATATATATATGTGTGTGTTCTTTCTCTTGCAAAGGTTGGTTCTCAGTATCAATGATACAATGCATATATTTTCTCATATTTTCTCAGTTCTTTCATTTCTCTCGTGTCCCTCTCTTCATCTCTTCTCTATATTTCATCTATCATTTATTTATTTTATCTATTGTTTTTAATTTTATTTATAACAGAATGTCTTTTTTTCCATTTTTTAGGGTCAGGAATGTGCTTATTCATGGTGAGTAGTTACCATCAAATGTCTACAAATTTTTTTTAAAAAAAATATTGATTATTTGGATGAGTGGTGATATTTACACCCCTCTAAAATCATATATACACCCCAAATTAGTATATTTTTAAAATTACAACATTACCCTTAAATAAATTTATTAAAATGATTAAGATAATTATATCTTTTATATCTTATTAATAAAATATGTAATATTTTTAAATATTTTAACAAATATTATAATTAGTTACACGAATATAAAAACTATAAATTTTTTTTTATTAAAATATTATTTATTTATTAATTTAAATTTTAAAAAATAATTATTTTAAAACTATAAATATTAAGTTACTGTTAAACCGAGAGCTCTTTTTAAATGCTCTAGTGGAGCTGGAGAAATTTTGCTCAAAACAAAAAGTAACTGTTGTAGAAAAAAATTCTTTTATATTTAATTAAGAAAAAAAAAAAAAAAAAAAAAGAAACAAACAAACAGTAGAACAGCCACCGCCTCCATTCCGATTCTGGAGATTTTGAATTCCAGGAGGAGGTGTCCTCCATACTTTTCTCTTTTTTTCAACTTTCATTTTATTTATCTTATTACTTATTAATTTAAAATTATTATACAAATGAAGAGAAATGGTATATTTAGTAATACACGGGAAGTGCTTACAAGATTTAATATTTATAAATAAATAAAAAATTAATGGGGTTTACAACTTTACATACAAAAAGGGTGCTTATATATATATATATTGTTGACGGTATCTATCTATCTGCTTTTGTTATTAGTAGGATTCGAGCCACTGATTTGGAAGTTATTTGTCAAAGCCCAAGTTCGTACATCTACTAACTGAGCTACGTCCTGTTAGTCACAAATAGTTTTTTAAGGGTATAAATGTCGCTGCTCTATTTGGATAGGTACATAATAATATAATATTGAGTAGCTCACATTTTCATTTGAAGGCCCATAATTCTTTTCAACTGTCTTTTTGATCCACTTACTTTTATATGGCCAACCTTGTAGTCTTGTAGCTTTTAGAAGGCAATTTTGAATTTTATTAGCAGCCCATGTGCCTTTTTAATACTGGACAGAATCATTCAAATTCTTGAATTCATACTATTCATATGATCACATCTTTGATTTTCTTAACTTGTAAGTTCTCTTCTAATCTAACAACTCACTAAAAAGAAAAAAAGAAAAGAAAAATAATCAACACTACTCACAAACTTCACACGTGTTAGGACGAAAGCACCGTATCATGAAAGAAAAGAAACATTGTACTTTGTACCAACCATATTGAAAACGAAAGATAATCAAGAAAAGGAAAAATTCAATAAATCTAATAACATATCGAAATAGTTTATTAATCGAGATTGAAACTGAAAGAGAATCCAGGAAAGGAACTCAATTATTTAGGTTTGAATTGCGGTGTCTACGTAGTAAGTAATTCGATCCCCAACAATTTTTAGTAAGAATTGTAATTACGAATTAAATTTCTTACACCTCGTAAGAATTCATTGTTAGTAAATGAGTCAATCAACTTATCTGTCTACATTATGTTCAATTTACGCAGCTTATAATTTGACCTCTTAAAAAAAAACATCATGTTTACATTGATATATAAAATAATATTCAAACAAAGTACATATCCGACCTTAGCTCAGTTGGTAGAGCGGAGGACTGTAGTGGGCAATTCAACAGTATATCCTTAGGTCACTGGTTCGAATCCGGTAGGTCGGATTACTTTTTTTTTTTTTTTTTTTTTTTTTAACAAAAAATCAAAATACTCATATATAAGAAATCCCTAGTCTTGAAACAATATCAATATGGGTTAATTTCACTAACTCACACTTAGTTTATTACATATAGCAATATTTTAAAAAGATACCCTAAATTAACACAAACACCCCCTTCTATCAAGTCAATCCGTTAACTATAACGATTGACTAACCTTGACCCTTTAAAGTCCAAATATACCCTTACCATATCATCTCAAACATAAATGATTTTTTAATTAAAATTGAAAAATCATTTTTTTAAAAAAAAAAAAAAGATAATCTACTAAGGAAAAAAGAGATATTTAATGATCTCCTACTTACTGGAAGAGATCTTCACCAATCTAGGAGATCAACTTCCTAAAATTAGCAAAAGAGATTCCTCCTCGAATTGAGGACGTTTCCACATATGATCGATATATTATCTTCTTTTTTTTTATTAAAATATTTTATATTTTCGATAATGTAGCAGTGGTATATTTGGTTTTCCATAGGTCAAGGTTAGTCAACTGTTAAAGTAAACAGATTGACTTGATAATAAGGGATGTTTTTGTTAATATAGGACATATTTTTGAAATATTGCTAAATTTAATAATATAAGGGTAAGTTAGTGCAATTAACCCTTTCAATGGTAACAAAATATGTCTTTGGTCTTCTGTGTCTTTGCCTCTGCATCGGCCAATTAAATTTGGGTTCGGTTCATACCAGATCCGTGACCCACCGACCCACTGACACATCCCACTACCCTCCCACGCTATCTTGTATTTAAAGCTCTGACACACCCAGTCCTCTATTTTAACACTTTTTTTCTTCTCTCTCACTATTAATGTCAAACAAATTCGCTTTTTTACCATTTCTCACTTCCATATATCACTGTCTTCTTCTTTTCTATCAATTTTTTTTAATCTACTTTCTTTTCTTTGAAAGTATCCAGACATTGTCCTTATTAATTAGTGCACCAGCAGAGCTCCCAAAACATCAAAAGTAGAAGAATTACATAATTTAATACCAGAAATATTTATAAATAAATATATTAAATTCCAAGGATGGCTCTGCGTGACAGCATAGGCCAAGTGGCCAACTGTATATGTATTTATGTTTAAATTGTTTTATTTTTATTTATTTTTTGTACCAGAAAAAATTCTCTCTTACATGTACATGGCAGCGTTTGTAATTTTACGCGTATTTGACAATACAACCGTCCAATTAAAATAGACCACGTCAGCGAGTATTCACGTGTCTAATCAAAAGGTCCGAAAAATCTAATCTCCGATCTAAGTGGTCCCACCCAACGCCGTATTTAAAAAATAAAACCAGCTGTCCTCCATTGTTGTCTATAGAGGCGCATCCACGTCAGGAAAACAGAATCTTAGCTGGCAAATACAAAGACGAATTACGCAAGTCTTACGTGTCAGAGTGTGATTGGCTTGGAACCCTTGACCTACTGTGGGACCTGTCTAGCTTCTCCGACAAAGCACGTAAGACTTGCCACGTGGCATCCCCTTCTTGGTCCTGATCTTTGAACAGTAGGGCCCGCTTAACACTCGGATCCCACAAGTTTTTCTGTATGCTTGACAAATTAGTAGCAGCCACGTGTTCGAGAATCATTCCCAACTTTGACACGTCCTTTTCAGCAACCGTCAGAGATATCTCCGGCCAATTCACGGCGTTAGAGAAAGGCAACCGGATACCATCCGCGATAATCACCGGCACGCATCCTAAGGCAACTGATTCAACCAGCCTTGGACTCCATGGGGCCCATCCAAGCGGACACAAACAAAACACTGATCGAACAATCTCTGACTGGTAACCGGTAAACTTGTGCCTTTGAAGATAGAACCTCCGGTCACCGTTATATCTTCTCCAAATGTCCGTTCTCACCTTCCTAAAAAAACAAGCAAGGGCAAACACGTAAATATCCAACCTTAAAAAATTGACAAAAAACATGATTATAATAAGCTTGATTTTAGTCAGAAGTTAGATAAAATTACTTGCTGTAAAATCGTCCACTAATGTTTTTAGGGTGCACTTCCATTTTACCCCTGAAAAACACCCAAATGTCACGTCTCCCGGTCACCGGAAATTTTTCCAGAGTCCTCTGTACACTTTCCGGTGGAATATACGGTGGAATTACTACATTTTCAACTTCTTGGCAGGGATGCTTATATTTGACACCAAAAGTTTGCAACAATATAGATTTCTTCAAAAAATCAGGTATCCCATCAGCAACAGCTCTCTCCTCCTTCAAGAAATAAAATAAATAAATAAACACAAATAATTAATTTTAATAAAAAATGTTTGACAAAACATCATCGACTTTTTTTAATGGGTTAAAAGTACTAACCATGGCGTGGAAGCAAGCACCGTAGTCGTGGGAGGCAACAAAGACATGGTCGGAGCCCCGGCTCCGGTTCCAAAACGGGTACTCGGAAGATACAAGCTTGATAGCGGAGGATATAAGAGAACGAGCGTGACCAATGGCAGGGAAACCATTAACGGTGCTAAAGTTGCAGGACACATAAACAGGGACAAAGAAGAAGTCCGCTTCATAAGGGTCAAATGTCCGTACATCGCTGTTCAAGAGCGCTTTGTGAATCGCAACCTCTGCAGCAAACAAATGGTTGCTACACCTCTGGTTTGATAGCCAGTCCGTGTTGTATTTTGAAGGCAAAGCGTATACATATATCTTCAAGTCTCGTAATGACCCTGTGAAAAAATCCCCACAAATTACAAAAATGGATTCTATTTTTTTTTCATATTTTCTACAGAAATTATTGAAACTCAAAATAAAATACCTCTGTTGTTGCTAGTGGGATGTTGTAGAAATGTTTTGTTGACGGATTCGATTAGAGCACGAGATAGATGGTTAGATTTGGAATTAGTGAAACGAGTCTTGGACAAAGGGATGGGTTTGTGGTTGATGAAGTAGGAGCTGAAGAAATAGAGAGTCAGAGAGAACCAGAGGACCCATTTGTAATATTTGAAACACAAGTTCTTGTCTTGTTGTCTTCCATTTTTGTTCAGCAACCTCATTTTTACATAGAAACCCCGCCTCTTGGTGGGTCTTTTGAGCTCCTCCATCTCATTTAAAAAAACGAAATACAAAAGGTGGAAGCTTTTTTACAGTTGAGATGGGACTTTCAGTTTCTGGTTTGTGGAGAGATTTGAAGATGAAGAAACGAAGGTTGAAGAAGAAGATAGGTGTTTGTTGGTCCTTCGTTATTGCGTCGAAAATTTTTAATTGACATAAATATTTTCAAAAAATATAAATAAAATAAAAGACTCGCAGCTTTCTGTCAACTTTGCCTATATTAATGGTTTTGTTTAATTTCTGGTGGTTCTATTACAAAAAATAATAATAATAATAATAATAATAATAATTTTTGAAAGAAAGACAGAGACAGAAAGATGGAAGCCACAAGGTAGAGACATAGAGAGGTCACATCACATGGTGATGGAGCAGAATGGAACTCGGCGACGGTCTCGGTTTCTATGCTGGTTAGATTCTGACCACGTCCAATGACTAAAATGCCCTTGCTATTTTCTAATCCGTGACTGTACATTTTGGTAAAAACATTACAGATGTTGTTGTATTAACCGATAATCTTTATCTTAATTATTTAAGCATAGGAATTAATCAAACCTGACATCATGAACAACAACAACTGTGTTGATGTGGCATTTGCTAAATGAGGTAATTGGTTTTTAGATTTGATCAACGGTTGAGATCATTTGAAGGGTAAGTTCGGAACAATTAGTACATTGAATTGTAGGAGCTAAAGTTGAATCATATTAATTGTCTTATTTAATTATCGATGTTACAGGCCGCTGTATTTTTTGTTACTTTTCTTGGTAATATGCAGCGGAGAATTCTATACCAGAACCTTAAAAAGTGCTACATTTTTTTTTTTTAACAATAAAGTAAAGTAGAAATGTTTGGGAAATGTCACCTCTTTATCGAGTTTTATAAAAAAGTCACCACTTTGATAACTTAAATTTAAAAAGTACTAAAGTAGGTAATTTCTAAAAATGTTCTTACTTTACACATTCTCTTACTTTAAAGTTTTCTAAAATTTTACAAAGTTAATGGACATCGAAAACAATATTGAGATTTTTAGTCCTAATTCTTGATGGAAAAATTAGGTGACTATATTTTAAAAAATGAATATAAATTAAATTCTACCCTCATGTATATTAATTTTTAATTTGTTGAAAATTGAGACGGTTGAATGATAATTTTCCCACGCCCACAGTAGTAAGGTTGTGAGTTTACGTTCTATTCATTAAATTCACATATTTGTAACTAAAGAATAGTCTAAGGTTGTGAGTTTACGTTCTATTCATTAAATTCACATATTTGTAACTAAAGAATAGTCTAAGGTTGTGAGTTTACGTGCTAGTCATAAAATTCACAAATTTATAATTGCAAGAAGGGTAGTGTTAACCTGTGTCATAAGAACATGTGCCATAAGAACACATGTTAACAACTACTTTATTTATATAAGGACAATGCTTGGGTACTGACCAGTCAGTACCCAAGGTACTGACCAGTCAGTAACCAAAGTGCTGACCACACCATTCATTGTTTGCCACATAACCCAAGACAAGGAGAAAAATGGAAAAAATAAAAGAGTTTTGCCACGTGGAAACACCCCATTGGGTGGTTTGGTGTGGTCAGTATGGCTTGGGTACTGACCGGCTTGGGTACTGACCAGTCAGTACCCAAGCAAATAAACAGAAATAAAAACACATATCAATAACCAGTCAGATTTTTTTTTTTTTTCCTTTTTTAGCAATAAAGTGGTCGTTATCATATGTTCTTAGAACACATGTTATCACTACCCTTAGAAGATAGTCTAAAAGTATATGTGTAACCTATAAATGTTATACATTTTTTAAAATTTATTGACGAATATAATTCATTTACAATATAACCTCAACAAACTAATATTTGATAAATTATTAATTTATTTTATATAATAAATTTTACCTAGTCAAACAAGATAAATTAATAATTTTGATTAAATTAGAATAATTATATATTTTAAATTCTATTGTAAAAATATTTTTTAAATTATCAACACATGTTTGATTTAATACATTACGTACTTTTGTTTCAATAAGTACAATTACACCGAGTTTAATTTTTGGTTGGTTAAATATATCTTTAGTAAGTGGATAGAAATTTCAATTGATTAAGTGGATAGAAATTAAAAAATACAATACACATGCAATACTCAATTAGTGTTAATAAATCCTAATTTTTCAATAAATTAATATTTCAATTAATCAATAGATTTTATATCGTTCTCAACCTTGTTAATTTATAGAGTTATATGTTACACGTATTTCTCACGATTATAAAAAAAATTTATAACTTTACAAATCCATCAATTAAAAAAAATTAATATGCGTAGATTTACTTGTGATTAGTGAACATTGATGCTGTAATTAATTATTAATTTGTTAATCTCACGCTATCAATCAACTAATAAATAAGTAATATTTTATACCATTTTTGTAAATATTAATATTTTAGAGGATTTGAGTTTGGAGAAGTGATGAAGTGGAATCGATCCACCATCTGTCCATCTCCACTTCCACTTGATAGAGAATATAGATTCCATTGCTAAAGAGTAAAGAATAATAATTTGTTTGACTTTTAAGCCTGTTTAAAGATTATTAGAAATTCATGTCTATAACCAATTAACCATATGGTCGTGGATTAGTGGATACTACTTACACCGCCATCTACCTCACTTTCCAAATACATCTTTTATATAAGAAATAAAAATAAAAAAAATGACTTGACTTACGATGTGTTTAGTATCGTTTTAGAAATGGTGTTTTTAAAATCTAATTAAAAAAATAAAAAAATTATATTTAAAAAATGATGTTTTTAAAAATAAAAATATGTTTAGTAATGTTTTTTAAAAGTAATTTTTAAAAACGGAAAAAGACATAAATATATTTAGTTGTTTTAGAGGGAAAAATTGTGGTTTGTTTTGAAAACAGTAAAAAACAACAAAAATTCTTTTTAATTATAATTTTAAGACTGATTGGCGCTAGACCCCCTGAATTATATGCAAAGTTGCAACTTGCCCTCTAAATATATTTTTTTAGATGTTAAACCCTTTGAACTGTTGAAAATTGGTAAAAAGTGACGGAATAAAGACAGAACCCCTCTATACTCAAGGGGCAGGTTGCAATAGTTTTTACCAATTTCCAATGGTTCGAGGGGTATAACGTATAGAAAAAACATTTAGGGGATAGGTTGCAACTTAGTGTACAATTCAATGGGATCTAGAGCCAATTAATCTAATATTAAAAGCATTCTAAAAACGTTTGAAGACATTGAATTGAAAACTACGAGCAAATTAAAGAGGTACTTTTCCCGGGTCCATGGAGATTTTTCATGAAAGAAAAGGAGAGTTTGGCCATTGAGTGTGTAGAAGAGTTTCGTGCACGGCAAGGTGGGTTTGTGGTTATATATGACGTCCAAAATCAACAACAAAAGTTAATGAAAAGGTGAAAAGGCCTTTTAATTAGCCTCACCAATCACCACCTTCAACTTCAACCTTTGGTCGGCATTCAAAATCGATTCATAATTTTAGGATTATCTTCTAAACACTATTGTATTTTTTATTATAATTTATAATTTTAAAAAAGTATAGTGATAGGGAAACAATAGATAAATATATATATAAGGGCGTACCTAGGAATTTTTTTAATAGAATGGACTAAAACAAAAAAGTATATATATATATATAATTAATAATAATAATAATCAACAGTAATAGAAAATTTCATTAATCAAAAAACAAAAACAAAGTGATGAAAATAATTAGGGTTTGATCGGTAATGTTTTTAAAATTTCATTAATTGAAAAAACAAAAACAAAGTGATTAAAAGAATTAGGGTCTGATCGGTAATGTTTTTTTGTTTTTGTTTTTTGTATTTTCATTTAAAATCGAGTAATTTATTTTATTTTTAGAAGCTGGAAAACTTTGAAAACGCATTCAGTAAGAATAATTGAAAGCAATATTATGAAGCAAAAAAAAAAGGTAATATTTATTTAGTGAAATTGTTTTTAAAATACCTTTTTAATATATTGTTTCTTTTTTTTGAAGTATTATATAAATTTGATGTTTTTTTAAAAGGAAGAGGATTCGAACCTGTGACCTCATGGTGCAGATATGAGTTTACCACCAGACCAATTTCATCTCGTCACTTCTTTAATATATTGTAAGAATAAAAATAATATTATTTGTAGTTATATATTATATATATAATAAAAAACAATTAAATTAAAATAAAAATGATTTTTTTTTTTATCTATTAAAGTAATTAAATAAATATAATTTTTTGATAATTTATTTATTTATATGTTATTATTTAATATAAGGGAGTGTACACGCGAAACACTAAATTGGAAAGAGAGAGGGAATTTGACCAATTGGTAGTGAGAGAGAAAGATAGGGAGAGTCGGAGAGATAGGATGATGATGTAACATTGTCTGACGCTGAAACTACTTTATTGTGTTTTGATTAAATAAATAATATTAAATTAATTATAATATATTTTTTCAAAATACTTATTCAGCTATTACTCGGGTTAGCCCTCCTTACCGACCACCTATATATATATATAACTTTTCTCCTAAATGCGCACCGATAGATATACATTAGTATCTTGTATGTGGACAATTAAACCCTACAAATGATATATTTGGATTTTTTATAGGAAGGTTAAGGATTCGAACTTGCATTCTTGTGATGTAGGTATGAGAGGTTTACCACTTGACCAAATTCATCTTGTCCACAAAGGAAACAACATAGCATGTCATATTAAGTGTTGATTGACACATCAGTATTTAATTTCAAATTGCCATCTCTTTTATCTCTTAAAAAAACAAAAAACAAAACAAAACAAAACAAAAATAAATAAAAAAAACAAAAAATTGGTATCTCTGTATCATTCTAACATATATTATGTTTTTTTTTTTTTTCATTGTTTTTTTCTTAAAATAAAATTTATATCTATATATATTACAGTAATTTATTGAGTTAGTGTACCTACTGAATATGATGCACAAACATTACTCTTAAAAAAGTATAATAAACTAGATCCTAGTTAGTAATAATAAGATTTGAATTTCATTATACGTATTTTATAAGCATTTACTTGTAATACTTACAAATATATATATATAATTTCTATAAATTAATATTCGATATATTAATAATCTCTCATATATAATTTTAAGATTTTTTTTAATTACCTTATAAATCAATATAAACTCTACAAAATATTACTCAATAAAGTAATAATCTTTTTAATATAATAAAGTTTATTGGTCCCGACTTAAACCGATGAGATAAATTAATATTTATGATTAAATTATAAGCCAATACAATTGTGAAATTTCCTTCTATTGTTGCTTAAATTAATATTTGTATACTATTTGGTATATAATAAATATTTTATAGTCTAGTTTGATTTCATTTATGTTTGCGTAATGCAATTGCAAGTTCTGAGGTTGTATAGTGCTTCCTTAAGTGTAATTGAAATAGACTTTTAATTAATTAGTCGATAGGGATGTAGCTTAGCTGGTAGATAGACGAGTTTAGGGCTTAGACAAATAACTTCTAGGTCAACGGCTCAAATTCTACTATTAGCGAAAGCTTTAAAAAAAAACCTAGTCCGGATACAACTGGAACCCACATCTTAATTGGCATAAACATAAACGCATTAATCTTAGTCACATTCCACCTAGCTATGATAGTATGTCCTTATCTACAGTGTCGCATTGAAGCTTGAATTTTCTACATAATTATCAATGTGATTAAGAAAAATATATATATATATATATTGATAGAATTGGTGAGGAGTGGTTATCATGATCAAGTTGTTTGCTTACACCACAAAATTGTATATTCAGTGGTTAATTAGGTTTGGAGAAGAGGGTCATACGTTATTATCATGATCAAATTTTTTGGAGTAGTGGCACACGTGCGAGTTCGCTGGTGTGGTTCGTCACCATTCACCATACACGTGCGGGAAATTTCTGTAAGTGCTTTCTTAGTGAAGCAATTATCTTTTAAGTAGCTTTCATGGGGTTTAACTATCCCTTTCTCTTTCTCTTGGTGACTTAGTGTCAAAGCAATTGCGTACTCAACTTGAAATCTCTTTTTATTTTAATTTCCTTTCCAACTTTTTCTTTTATCTCAAGATCTATTTTTTTAGTTCAGTTCAATTCAAATCCTACCATCACTCAATAGGACTTGGTGATGAAATACACCAAGTTTAAGTAGCTTTCACATAGATAATATGTATCTGAAATAAACAAAAAATCAAAATGCTTTATTTATCCCAACCTAGACCAATTTTCAAGGTTTATTTATTTATTTTATTTTATTTTTATTTTTTTTTAACAAATTTTAAATGAGTGATAAATGATAATATTGCATGCCCATGAAGCAAAATGTGTTGATTCTTTTTATATAATAATAATAATAATAATAATAATAATAATAATAATAATAATAATTGAAAGATAATTGTTTTAAAAAAAAATTAAGTAAAGAATTTCATTGTTTCACCAACCTTATCCCAAATATTAAATATAAATTATAAATGAGGAATTAATGTCCACCATGTTAATTGGTAGCACTAGCTATATATGTTAATTTCTAACTACAATAAATGTTGATACTATTGCATCAGTCTAACCCTAGACAACAAACAAATATCTAACTACCTTCATTAATTATTGTAATATTTTTAAAAATACAGACGAGAAGAGATTTGTTCGATGATAAAATCCTTTAAATCTGCACTATGAAGTTGTTGGTTTGAGTTCTCTCATTTCCCTAAAAAAAACCTCAATTTATATAGGGAGAATCGCAAATACCCCCCCGACTTTTAAGCTAATGGCAAATCAAACCCTCTGGTTTGAACAATCAGCAAACAACCCCCTACAAATTTGAACAATCAGCAAATAACCCCCTACAAATCAGCAAATAACCCCCTACATGCAGCAAAAAATGCAAGGGTTCTTAACGGTAGGGGGTTGTTTGCTGATTGTTCAAACCAGAGGGTTTGATTTGCCATTTGGTTAAAAGTCGGGGGGGTATTTGCGATTCTCCCATTTATATAATAGTGTAATATTTTAAAAAATACAACATATTAACATTTCATTTTCTTATATTTTATATTTAGTTGAAAAGTCTTCATAGAAGTTCGTCGAAAATCCCTACTGAGATATTTTGTAATTTTATTGTAAAAATAAAATAAAGAATACTTTTGTAATTTAGCGATAAAAGTATTCATACAAGCAAACTAAAAAAAGGCAGAAATATTAAACCATAAATTTACATATATTTTAACTAAATATCTATAAAATTCTTATAATTAATCATAAAATAATCACAACTAGCAAAGCTAGAAGAGAAATTTGGGTTCAATTATGTTTGTTGTTGTGTGTCAATGTCAATATGTCAATATGTCATGTTCAAGAAGACAATGGTGATTCACATGGGTTGTAATTAAATCTGCAGTAATCTGTTCCAAGAAAAAACAAATGGAAGAAATTAAAATGTGTTTATGGTAGGACTTCACCAAGGAGACATGAGTTCACAGGATTTTGAAATCCAAATCCAGAAATCAATTTTTTATTTTTTATTTATTTATTTATTTATTTATTTATTAATGGTCCTACTATCTCTCTTATTTACCTTGACCAAAAAAGCAAGTAATCAAACCAATAATTCCATCATAGATTTGTTGAACTGTGTAGTCTCATTATGGTTGTAATTATGGTGGCTTTTGTTTGGAGTTTGGATTTTGAGTTATCATTTCTTTGCAACTACAACCTTTTTGCAGATTTTGAGTTAGTAAAGTTTTTTCAACCCCTTTTATATCAATTTCAAAGTGGGACATATAATGAGAGCTTAAATATCACATTCCACACTATGAACAGGTGAGATTCTAATATAGTAATATGTATTAGGTGTTGATACTCTTTAATGTTATAGAGTGATATAGTCACTTTTGAAAGAATCACCGTATATCATTATGTAACATTGTAGAGTGAGTTTTGTAATGTTAGGGAGTGAGTTCTGTAACGTTATAGAGTTGATTCCGTATAAAAATCCCACATTTGAAACCATCTCTCTATTGGGTGTGGGATTTCTACATATTTTTTTCGTGAGGGATCTACTATATAAAAATTATATAGCGATATGCACACACTCATGCTAACCTACTATGTAACATCACATAGTTGATCCCCATATGAAAAAAATGTGCACGATTTTTGCACCATATAAAGACTATACACACACATGAGTTTTTAATGAAATTTGTCATTTTTTTTTCCTAAAATGTTAGAATAATCCGGGATTTAAGATAAAATGACAGACTCGAAACCACAACCTCATAATGTAGATATGAGAGATAAAGCACCGGGCCAACCTCAAATTGTCTTGTCATTTTTGAATTGTTAGGTCATCTCCAATAAAGAGCTATATGCTCATTTTAAGTCTCAAAATCATCTCCAATGGAGAGTTAAAATGAGAGCTAAATTTGGTAGAGAATTATTTGAATGAGTTATATATATAATAAAGTGAGAGGAAGAGTTATATGGTGGGACCCATGAGAAAACTTGTGGGACCTATGTGTTGGGTGAATTTAATAATGATATTTTTTTGGGAGCCGATATTGACACCCATAAATATGATAAGCACACACATATTTTAATAAAAAAAGTTAATTACAAAAATATCCCAATAAAAATTTATCAATAAGGTCAAATTAGTATAATTAAAAATAAACAAAATACTATTTATTACACCCATAACTAAAAAAAAATAAAAAATGGTATGACACGCCTCACCAATGAAATTTCACCATGTCCTTGTATTTTAAAAACCCTACAACAACACTGCTACGTCAGACAAAAATTGCAGAAAAAAATTGCCAGCTTCCTCCGATCTGAGGAACTTGTGAGGTTGGCCGGTTTTAAAGATTCATGCGATGGTCTCCCTGACTAAAGAAATAAAGGGACTTAGGAGAACAGTAAATTTAGTTGTGTAAATTTATGACCTGTCAATTATTTATTTATTTTCATTTTTTTTGTGACATGTCATTAAATTGTTAGGTTTGTAAAATATAATGATGTGGTGAAATTTAACTGGTTAGGCATGCCACATCAGCTCTTACATCAGAGGTACTGAAGCTTTTCTCATTGGCTAAAGCCACTAAGACTTCAATATTACATTCTTTAAATTATTAGACCATTTTTTTTTATTGGGTGTGTTAATAACTTATGAAAATTTATAAATAAATTGTATTAAAATGAAAACATTCATTTAAATAAGGGTACTATTGGCATTAAAATGAGTATTTATAGTAATGTTTTAATTTTAAATTTTAGATGGGTGTACTTATAAATATGGATATGCTTATCATATTTATAGATGTCAATATCCGTACCCTATTTTTTTGTTGTGAGATCCATGTCATAATTAAGAGAACAAGAAACCCGGTTGGATTTATTGATCATTGGAGATTGATGGATCAAATTTGTTGACCGTTGAAGATGAACGGATCAAATGATAGACAATCTACAATTTTCAGACATTAAAATTTGAAATAAATATATTTTATATAAATTTTTTTTAGAAAAATCAACAAAAAAAATCCAAAAATATTAATAATAATAAAAATTATAGAAAAAATACAAAAAAGCTATCCATTGGCTAGCTTTCCAAAATTATCTACATATACTCAATTCCCACATAATGTTACATCATATTCATCCAATTTTGGGTTCCTCAATTTTCTAATAATATCAAACTTGGTAATAATTTATAAAAATTTAAATATATTAAATATTAGTATCATTTTAAAGATCTCATTGAAAAATTCACAATGGTATTATTTTTATCAACATTAAAGTTTATGAATTACAATTTGTTGACCACGTATTTAATTAAATTTGTTACAAAAATATTACTCTCAACACCGTTGGAGCAAAAATACATATAAACATCACTTTCAGCATTATTTGAGACTTAAATATAACTATAACTCTCATTCTTTATCGGAGATAGCCACATGTTGTAATTGGTGTAAATTAAAAACATGTAATTAAGATATCAGAAAACTCCCCATTTATAAGTAATCTCCAGAATTTGATTCCTAAAAAATCGAAAGTTGTATTATTGAAACAAAAGGGAGCCAAAATGGTTTAAATTTATGGAAGTCGATTATCAGCTACACAGCCTATACAAAACAACAAAACAGTGACAGCTCAAATTTAAGAACATATGTGACTTAACGGTTGTTGTTCTGTCAAGAGTTTAGGCTGTCTTGTTCTTCTTATAATTCAAGTATTTTTGTGAGTTAGTGACAAAACTTCTTATAAAAAACAAGGTAGGATCCACCTTCCTGGATATTTCTGTTTCTTTGTTTCTGTTATTCGATTCACTTATTTATTGAAAACAAATATCAATTAATAACCTCATGATATTAGGAAGAAAACACACATCCACTCAACATAATTAGTTTCCAATTTGCAATGACATGTCACATGTTTATTGTTAATCTAGGAAAGTTTTTTATCAACTTTTTCTACAAGGATAGGTTATCAACAAGAAAATAAACTCGTCTTTCTTATATGCCACGGATTAATCCACGAGACTAACACCTATGAAGTATTGTCCGCTTTAGTCTATTGGGCATCACGGTTTTGATCTTAAAAAAACTCTCATGCGGACATGCGGTTGAAAAAAAAAAAAAAAAAACCAAGTTTTTCCTTACTTATACAACATATTAGTCCAGATTTCGACCAATAACAACCCTACTTATAAGTTATAACCAGGTGCCAATTACCAAAACATATCAGAATTAAGAGATGAATGGAAGTGTTTTATGAGGGGGCCTGAATCCACTAATTTAAAAGAAATTTTGACAAATTTTGGGACCATCAGAAATTAACATAACCAAAAAAAAAAAAAAAAAAGGGTAGAACATGGAGGTCCATGTTGCACTATTTATTTAGATTATATATTCCTCAAGGCAAAATAATAAAACAATCTCCATCCATCCAGAATTCTTACAATAGTAGCCCCAATTATATAACCTGTCTTGAAGTGGGGATGTTAAGATGTTTCTCTGCCCTAGAAGTCATGGGAATATTGAAAAAAAGAGAGAAGGGTGGGCTTGGTTTTTGGTTGGGGCCCTTGGGGGTCCCCAAAATTTGAGACCCAAAAACCTGAAAGGCTGAAACATTTTTTTGGGGGCAGTGACCGTACTGCTTTCAAAATTGAGCTGTCCAGGCACATGCAAAAGCTGACACTAATGTATGTGACAATGTGACTATTTGTTCTCAATTATTGTTTAATAGAATTATACAAGTTGCCTTTTATTGGAGGGGACAAATTTACATGCATATTTCAATGTCTCCATGTGCTTGCCAGAAGATTACATTTTTGCATTGCATAATAATGTTAAATGTATATATTTTAAGTTTGTAACAATATATCTGTCCTTTTAAAATGACTTGGGAGAATTGGTCCACAGGTTTGACAATTTTTCAAAAATAATTTACTAATGTAAAATTTGTATAAAACCCCTATGATTAAGGATTTTTGGCACAGAAGAGTGATTTTCATCTAAATTTGGAACTATAGAGTTTTTTAAAAGGATCCATATATATATATATATACACATATGTATGTATGTATATATACATATATCCTCTTGGCTTAGATGGTGTAAATCTCCCTTCCATATTCGTGATTGAGGTTTGAGTCCTACCATACCCATAAAATGTTTGATTTAAACGGGTTTCGATAGACCTCTGATCCGTTTGATGTCAAAATAAAAATCCAAATATGATGATTTTTTTGGGATTCTACCAAATGATTAAAAGGTCTATAGGCCTAATTTGTTAATTTCAACATATGTTGAACTGATGAAATTGATACTCTGTCATTGCTGGAGTACATCCAAGTCCATCAACAAGCAGCCTAGTTAGGTTTGTTCATCAATATATTTCTCACAGTAATGGGCAGTATATTGATGCGAAGCTGTGCTACGTTCCGAGATTAGCTAATGAAGCAGCGCATGGCCTTGCGAAATTCGTGCTGAGATGCGAGGACGATAGGTACTGGATGGAGGATTTTCCTAATTGTATCAATGATATAATAGCAAAAGAGGCCACTGTTTTGGCCTAGTTTTGGCCTTGGTTCCTTTTTGCTACTATGTTTTTTCTTCCTGGTTTGTTGTCTTTATTCCAGTTGTATCAAAAAAAAAAGTTTTTTTTTTTTTTTTTTTTTTTTTTTTTTTTTTTTTTTTTTTTTTTTCATTCATTAATTACTTTCAAGGCTCGTTTGATGCTCCACACTGTATTGTATTAAGAGTTTAAAATATATTAGAATAATACAATACAATGTTTGGTTTATTTTGCACTGTTTACTGTATTGTATTAGTTAATACATTTTAATTGGTCTAATACGGTGGATATCGTATTATCTAATACAGAATAGAATGTTGTATTAGTTAATACAGTATAATACAATATAATACAAAATATCATCAAACACATAATTGTATAAGAATAATACAGTCCAATACAATACAATCCAATTCAATACAGTCCAATACAATCCAATACAATACAGTGTACCAAACGAGCCCTTAAATCATTGAAATCTATCAGAAAACCTCTTCTATTTTTTATTAAAATTTCTTTTGAATCTATGGGATCACCTATGTTAGAATATATATATATATATATATATTTTCATCTAATGTGTAGCAACTTGAACCTAGACATCTTTTACCACCAAATCACCTTGGGTGGTGGCAAATCACTTAGGGTGCATTTGGTGCGCTAGATTGGATTGGATAGGATTAAATTATTTTTATGGGATTGAATTGGATTGAATAGAATAGGATTTGACTAAATTAGTAATGTGTTTGATGCAATACAGATTTGACTAAAAATAATACTGTATTTTGTTTGTTATAACATGAGATTGGATAAAAAAATAATTGAAAATAATTGTCTTTTGGGAAAGGTCGGTATAAAATTATATAAAATTAATTTTAAAATAAATAAAATCATTTAAAATCAATTCTAATAAAAGAAAAAAAAATTATTTAAATTATTTTTCAAAAATAAATAAAATTAATTTGAAATAAAATAACATTTGTTTATTTTTATCATAAAATAACATTTATTTTTTTATCATAAAATAATATTTATTTGTTAATTAATACTAAAAAATATTTTTTAAAATGTTAGAATAAAATATATTAATATTAAAAAAAGAACAAAATATATTAATTTAATTTTTAAAATAAATATAATATTATATATTACTTAATTATATATATATAACAAGTAGGACAAAAGTTGTCCAAAATATTGTGGTGAGACTATTTAGTCCCACCACAGTGGGATAACTGGTCTACACGAGATTTGAGAAATCTTATCCCATGTAGACAACAAACATTGGATTGAATTGAGATTATTAGTCCAACCTCAGTCCAATCCCATGTAACAAACACACCCTTATATTGTGGGTATACTTACAAATTATTTAGTTTTATTTGTAATTTTACTAAAGGTTATTATTGGATTTTCAAAAATATACTAATTTAGGGTGTACATACAATTTTTTAGGGGTGTAAATATAGCTACTCTTAACTTAAATTGAATGAAAGAATCCATTACAATTGATGTTCTAGGCCCAAAAACTAAGGCTTTGTTCGGTAAGAGGGAAAGATGGAGGGAGGGAGAGCTCTAGTCCCTTGTTTGGTTGGAGGGAGAAGAGAGGGGAGAAGAGGAGATGAGGGAGAGCTCCTCCTTCCGAGCCCACCATTTTGGATCCGCCCAATGATGGGCAGATGAGAAATGAGGGAGAGTAAATGGAGGGCAAAGACAAAAATGCCCTACAATTTTATACTACCCTCCAATTTTTTAAATGGCAATATAGTAATTTTATAAATTATATACCAATTCATCAATTTAACTCTCTTTTAAATACCAGACAACATGAATGATAGATGTTATCCTTCTCATCCCTCCTACTCTCTCTCTCTCTCTCTTAATTTATTCATCCCTCATAATCTCTCTCTCTCTCTCTCCTACCAAACATAGCCTAAGTGTATAGTATTGTAGGAAGTTCTATTAGCCCAATTAAATAATCCAATAAGAGTGGTGTTATTCACTAGCCTCATTTAATCATTTTCAATAAGAGTGACGATATTTGCACCCCTCATAAACCGTATATACACCCAAAATCTATAAATGTTCAAAATTCCAACATTACCCTTATATTAAATTATTAATACTTTAAACAAAAGATATTGAAATCTTATTTTAAGTTTTTTTTTTTTTTTTTTAAGTTACGAATTATACTAAATTTAAAAATCAATAAAGAAAAAAAAAAAAAAAAAAAAACCCAAAAGCTGGAAAAGGGCCGTTGCCTTCTTTCAAGCCTAAAAGGATGAGAAGGGGTTTATTGCCTCATCCTCAGATTGGAAAATTGGAGGCAGTAGCCTTCTCCATCAAAAGCAATGAGAAAGCCATTACCTCCTCGCAAATATCGTTTGGTTCCTCCCATTATATATTATTATTATTATTATTATTATTATTATTTTAATTATTTATAATTTGTTTACTTATAGCTGTATGTGCTTACAAGATTTAAGCTTTTAATTTTTTTTTAATGGGGGTAGCCATATAAAAAAGGGTGCACATATAATTTTTCAGGAGTGTAAATATAATAACTTTTTCTATCACCCCCGAGTCAACCCGTGGGTCTGAAACTAACCAAACTCAGAATTAAATATTATTACACCCAACTTAGAGTGTCTGCCAGAGTCCACATGGCCCAGGCCCAAAGTGTAAGAATTTAAAACAGCCAAGACTAAAGACATCAAACGGTCCGTTTTTCAACCCCATATAAATTACAAAGAGAGAGAAGACAAAATCGAGAGCCGTTAACGCTTGAGAGAGATATGGGTATGCTTGACACTTGACATTGCAGAAAAAAGAGAGCCGTTGAACTTGCTCTGCAAGGATGGTTCGTGGTCTGCCGGTCGGTGCAGTCGAGGCGGTGCGGCTAAGAAGATGGTCTATTGTTTCTCAGCGGCTCTTGGTATGTTTTAATATCAGATGCCTTCTCCCTATTTGTGAATTTTTAAATCCGCATACAATTTTAAGTTCTTGATCCATTTTCAATGCAATGGGGCTCATGTTTCATATTGATTGTGAAACTCTAATTCGTAATTTAATGTAATGTTTTTTCACCGGCTGTTATTTATCAATTTTCAATGCGATGGCTCATGAACAGATTATAAGCTCTCTGCGGTGAAACCTTTTTAAAACTATTTCTTGTTTGTATTTCATCTTTCTCTTTTATACCGATAGTGAAACCCTAATTCGTAAATTAAATTTTTTCGTTGGCTCATGAATAGATTATAAGTTCTTGATGAATAGATTATAAGTTCTTGATTGATTTTCAATGCGATGGCTCATGAACAGATTATAAGTTCTTGATCAATTTTCAATGCAATGGCTCATGAACGGATTATAAGCCCTCTGCAGTGTTTCTTTTTCATCTTTTTCATTCACACTGATAGTGAAACCGTAATTCATAAATTAATGTTTTTTGCTGTCAATTCCTTGCTCTGCACGGATTGTTCAAGGTTCGTGGGCTGCTTGGACTCTGCATTCTAGGCAATGCGACCGAGCAGGTCTAAATGTTTCAATATCCATGTTAGGGTTTGATTAACACGGTCTTCTCGATTTTCAATTCAATGGCTCTGCGAAACCTTTTTAAAACAATTTTTTTTGTTTGTATCTAATCATTCTCCTTCATACTGATAGTGAAAGAGAGTAGAAAACTAAAACCCTAAGTCGGTAATTAATTTTTTTCCGCTGCTGAATTACTTGCAGAACGGACTCTGCATTCCTGGAAATGCAGCCGAGCCGGTCTAAATGTTTCAATATCCATGTTAACGTTTGATTAACACGGTCTTCTCTCTATTTATGAATTTAAATTCTCATTAAATTTAAGTTCTTGATCGATTTTCGATGCGATGGCTCATGAACAGATTAAGTACTTTTTGTATATTTGGTTTCTGTCAATCGGGCAGTGGAACCTTTTTAAAACTATTTTCTTGTTTATATATCATCTTTGTGTTTCATATCGGTAGTGATATATTTCAAAGTTCTTACCTCCATTTATTTGTATATTTTCAACTTTTAAATGTTCATTGTAAATTTGTTATTGTATTTTTATTTTATTGTACAATTTTTATTAATATTGTTTTGGCTGAATGTGTCTTCGGAGTGTTAAAGTTGCTATAAATTGAACTGACCCCTAAATAGAAGGGAACCACACTCGATTTCTACTTTCTAATATGCTGCTCCTTTATAGGCTGCTATAAATTGAGTTGTATACAGAAAATATCCTGTATTAGAATCTTTAAGCCATGAATGATATGTTTGTATCTCTAAAGGCAAATTTCAACTTATTTTTCAACCTTTTATTTATGTTCCAATGTTATGCATATATTGTCTCTATTGGTTTTTCAATTGATTCCATTGGTCTAAACACATCGATAAGTTGATAAGTGGAGATGTGTTGTGTTTATAGCATTTGATTGTGATGTGTTTATAGCATTTGAAGTCAGAAACTATTTTGTTTTATAAAATATATTTTTATATATTTCTATTTTGTTTAATTTATTATATTTTAATGTTGAATGTGTCTTCTTGAGATTTGAAAACATCTGTATTGAGTTAGTGACCGAAAATGAGAACGATCATTAAGTAGAAGCTATTTCTATAGGAATGATGTTTATTTCTTCCGAAGGCATATACTTCAATCTGTTAATATCTTCTTTATTGGTTTTCATTTGATTTTGCTTTCCATTGGTCTAAACACATCTATAAGTTGATATAAGTGGAGATGATCCTTTGGTACAAGTTCATATGGTCCATATGACTGTGATGTGTAACATGTGTTTATATCAGTTAAGTCCAGAATTTAATTTTTTTTATATTTTTCAACTATTTTTTTTTTTATAAATATTTTCAACCAAGAGGAGAAGCATACAACGTGCTCGATGAAATGCCCGCTGCAAGTCTAGTAAGATAGAAATATGCGATGCTAGCTTGTAGGATTCCATTTGTGTGCCATTATGCTTAATGAATTTATATGTAATTCGGATAACCATTGAGAAATAGGTTGTTGGTGCATATAAATGTTGTCTTTATCACTTGAGAGAGGTTAGAGGCTAATTAAGGGTATACAAATCTACATTAACACTTGCATAATTTATCCATATGGTGTGTCTATAAATTGATGAGAATTGGATAGGTGGATTCACGGTCCTAACCTAATTTCTTATAAGTAATACAATCACTTGTTTGTGTTTGACTTTGCTTTGTTTGGTTGCTTACTTAGTTTCATTTATTGCATCATAGTTGTAGTTTAATTTAGTTAATTTTGAGTAGTGTAATTCAATCATCAATTCTTTGCTTGTCTAGATAGTAATTTAATCAATCAATTGTGGTAATTAATTCATCAATCCTTTGGAACAAATCTTATTTATCACTGTGCTATTCCTACAACTTCGTACTATTGCGGGTGCTCATTTAAGAGTGGTCAATTTTTGGCGCTGCTGCCGGGGATTGAGCAGTTTATTGATATCACTACTAGTTGATTCATTACTAATTTATATCTTTTACTTTGTGTTTATTTCTTTGTGATTATAGGTGGTTGCTCTTGTATGCATCATAGTATAAGGAGCAACAACTTACAGGACTTAAGCTTCAATCCTGATATAGAGGGGACAGCCCGAAAAAATAGAAGGAACCGAAGACGAGCCATGGAAAGGGCTTTGGATGAGAATCCGATTCCGGCTGTAGCCCAAGGGGGTAAGAGAGGCAAAATTAGCAAAATGAACAAATTAGGGAGGATGAAAGGGTCATGAGGGACTATGTCAAGCCAAGGGTGGATCAAAACATGTCATCAATCCAACTTTCGATGATAAATACAAACAACTTCGAAATCAAGTCTCATGTCTTTTAAATATTGGCAATGATGGGGCAATTTGGTGGCAAGCCAACTGACGATCCAAACATATATTTGAGGAATTTTGACCAAATTTGCTTAACATTCAAAATCAACGGGGGCTTCAGACAATGCAATTCGGCTAAGGATTTTCCCTTTCTCATTGAAGAACCGAGCTAAGGCTTGGTATGATGCTCTTGCACCAAGTCGATCACCATATGAGATGTATCGGCCCAAGCCTTCCTTAGCAAATGCTTCCCTCCCGGAAAGGCGGCTCAATTGATGAACGAGATTCATGAATTTTCTCAATTTGAGTCGGAATCTTTATATGAAGCTTTGGAGAGATACAAGGAGTTGCTAAGAAAATGCCCATGCCATGGAATGCCGAAATGGTCAATTGTGAAAAAATTCTATCGGGGTATGAACTTGTCCACACGCCAATTTATGAATGCTTCAACGAGTGGCTCTTTGATGAGTAAGTCTATGGATACAACGTATGACTTAATAGAAGACATGTCCATAGTCAATAGTCATTGGGGTAGTGATAGGAAGACACCAAAGAAAACACTCGGTGTGTTAGAGATGGATCAAGTGACCGCATTACAAGCTCAAGTCGAGGCCTTGATAAGACAAGTTAGTAAGATGGGAGCTAGCTCTAGTACAGCCCAAGTAAAAATGTTGAGTTGTGATTTATGCTTGGGGCCTCATGAAAGTGTGGATTGTTAAGCGGGAAACTCATTTGCTCTCGGACCCTCGGATCAAATTTCTTTTGTGAACTACAATGGGAACTTCTACAACCAATCGAAACCTCAAAATAATCCCTACTCCAACATCTACAACCCTGGTTGGAGAAATCACCCAAATTTCTCATGGAAAGACAACCAACAACTCCTTCAACCCGAAGCCAATTTTAAACCACCTGGATTTATCCAACCATAACAAGCCGATAGAAAGCCTATAGTTGAAGAATTATTCTCTAAGTACATGAGCAAGCTTGAAGTTCGCATGGAAACTCAAGACTTGGCTTTGAAGAAACTAGACACCAAAGTTGATCAACTTGCACAACATTCACAAGCCGCAATTCAAAATCTTGAAGTGCAAATTGGTCAATTGGCTAGAGGATCTCAAGATCGCCAACAAGGGATATTGCCAAGTGACACGGTGATCAATCTCAAGGAGCAATGTAAAGCAATTTCTCTAAGGAGTGAGAGAACGGTCGAACAATCGTGGCAAGAAGAAGGAATACATGGTTGAAGAAGAGGTGATTGAAAAAGAGGTTGTTGAAGAGGACAAAGTGGAAGATAGCCCACCTAAGATATCTTGTGATCTACCACCCCCACCAATTGTCAAAGTATATGTGCCACCTATTCCCTACCATAAATAAGAGAGGTTCATCCCAATAATAATTTCTTATCTCTGACAAGAATTTTCTCCTTTGGGGGAAGCTCATCTCTATGGGTATGATTTCACTTGTAAGGTAATTAACGTAATCGGCAGACCAAAACTTTCACATTATCCACTTCAAAAAGTTGTTCATCGGGGAATGCTTCATTTATGGTCACTTGCACTTTATCCTTCTCATTCCTTTCTAGCCTTGAGAGGTGATCTGCCACAAGGTTTTCGGTTCCTTTCTTATCTTTAATCTCTAAGTTAAACTCTTGTAAGAAGAGGATCCACCGGATTAACCGCGGCTTGGCATCCTTTTTTTGTTGACAAGTACTTAATGGCGGCATGGTCCGTGTAGACGACCACCTTGGAGCCCACCAAGTAGGACCTAAACTTATCAAATGCAAACACAATTGCTAAGAGTTCCTTCTCGGTTGTAGCATAGTTGATTTGGGCCTCATTTAAAGTTTGGCTAGCATAATAAATCACATGTAGCCTCTTGTTCTTCCTTTGCCCCAATACCGCCCCAACCGCATAATCGCTAGCACCACACATAAGCTCAAAGGGGAGTTCCCAATCCGGTGCCAATATGATGGGAGCGGATGTCAACTTTTTCTTTAACGTCTCAAAAGCCCGGAGACACTCTCCATCAAAAACAAAAGACGTCCTTCATCAATAAAGCGCACAATGGTTTAATGATCTTGGAGAAGTCCTTGATAAAACGCCAATAGAAACCGGCATGTACCAAGAAGCTCCTAACTCCCTTGACCGATATTAGATGTGGCAATTTCTTGATCACCACTATCTTCGCTCTGTCTACTTTTATGCCTTGAGAAGAGATCTAATGCCCAAGTACAATTCCCTTCTTCACCATGAAGTAACATTTCTCCCAATTTAGCACCAAGTTTGTCTCTTCACACCTTTTGAGAACCAACCCCAAATTCTTTAAGCAACCATCAAAGAAGATCCAAAAACTAAGAAGTCATCCATGAAAACTTCTATAAATTTCTCCACCATGTCGAAAATATCGTCATCATACATCTTTGAAATGTAGCTGGGGTGTTGCATAGCCCGAATGGCATCCTCCCATAAGCGAACGTTCCATAAGGACAAGTGAAAGTGGTTTTTTCTTGATCTTTGGGTTCAATCGGGATTTGGTTGTATCTCGAATATCCGTCTAGAAGGCAATATTACTCATGACCCGTAAGTCTTTCCAACATTTGATTGATGAAGGGTAATGGAAAGTGATCATTTCTTGTAGCATTGTTTAACTTTCGATAGTCGATACAAACTCTCCATCCGATAACGATTCTTTTTGGGATTAACTCATTGTTTTCATTTGGAACTACTGTCATTCCCCCTTTTTTGGTACTACTTGCATGGGGTTTACCCATGAGTTATCCGAAATGGCATAGATGATTCTTGCTTCTAATAGCTTCATAACTTCTGCTCTCACCACTTCTTTGATGTTGTTGATGCTCAATCGTCGGCTTAAACTCATCCCCCATTCTAATCTTGTTCATGCAAATTGAAGGGCATAGTCCCTTGATATCCAAAATTGACTAACCAATTGCTTTTTTATACTCCAACAACACCCATAGTAACTTCTCCTCTTCAATATTGGACAAACTAGCCGAAATTATTACCGGTAAAGTTGATGATTCTCCCAAGAATGCATACCGTAAGTGAGATAGTAGTTGCTTGAGTTCTAAAGTATGAGGCTTCTCAATGAACGGTGGGATTTGGTTTCCCCACACCAAGTTCTTCAAAGTGCATTCTTCCCCTACGATTCCTCAAGGGTAGAGAATTGAGTTGTTTGGCACTAGGGATGGCCAATGGGGAAATGAGGATGGATATAGGTCCCCCCATCCCCATCCCCATCCCCATCTCAATCCTCGAACAACTCTCAGCCTTTCTACGCATCTTCATAGATTTTCCCAAGTCAAACTCTACTTTGTCTTCACCTACTCTCAATGTCATTTTGTCATCCTTCAAATCAATTAAAGCTCCCACCGTTTTTAAGGAATGGTCTTCCTAAAAACAATGAGATCTCTACGTCCTTTTCCATCTCTAGGATAACAAAGTATTATGGGGAAATATAGACTTTCAACCTTCACAAGCATATCTTCTAAAACTCCCCTTGGATACTTGATTGATTGATCCGCCAATTGTAGTGTCATGTGAGTTGGCTTCACTTCTCCAACCCCTAGCTTCTCAAATACCGAATAGGGCATCAAATTGATGTTTGCCCCTGAATCTATCAATGCCTTGCGAACTCCGAATTTCCTATTGTGTAAGGAATAGTGAACTTCCCGGGATTTTGCATTTTTGGAGGCAACTTATTCTATAGTATAGCACTACATTCTTCATTCAAAGGCACTATTTCGAAATCCTTCAATTTTTTCTTGTTCGCCAAAAGCTCCTTCAAGAACTTGACATACTTGGCATTTGTGCCAAGGCTTCGGTGAAGGGTATGTTGACGTGAAGCTTTTTGAAAGTCTCTAAGAACTTGGCGAAGTTGTGTGCATCTTTATGTTTCCTCAATCTTTGAGGGTAGAGAATAGGTGGCATATATGCTTTGACATTTGGTGGGGGTGGTAGATCACAAGATATCTTAGGTGGGCTATCTTCCACTTTGTCCTCCTCAACAACCTCTTTTTCAATCACCTCTTTTTCAACCATGTCTTCCTTTTTCTTGCCAACTCCTTCCGGTTGCTCGATCGTTCTCCCGCTCCTCAGAGAAATTGCTTTACATTGCTCCTTGGGATTGATCACCGTGTCACTTGGCAATGTCCCTTGTTGGCGAGCTTGAGATCATCTAGCCAATTGACCAATTTGCACTTTAAGATTTTGAATTGCGGCTTGTGAATGTTGTGCAAGTTGATCAACTTTGGTGTCTAGCTTCTTCAAAGCCAAGTCTTGAGTTTCCATGCGAACATCAAGCTTGCTCATGTACTTAGAGAACAATTCTTCAACTGTAGGATTTCTCTCGGCTTGTTGTGATTGGTTAAATCCGGGTGGTTTAAAGTTGACTTCGGGTTGAAGTGGTTGTTGGTTGTCTTTCCATGAGAAATTTGGGTGATTTCTCCAACCGGGGTTGTAGGTGTTGGAGTAGGGATTATTTTGAGGTTTTGATTGGTTGTAGAAGTTCTCATTGTAGTTCACAAAAGAAACTTGATCTGAAGGTCTGGGAGCAAATGGGTTTCCTGCTTGACAATCCACACTTTCATGAGGCTCAAAGCATAAATCACAACTCAACATTTTTACTTGGGTCGTACTAGAGCTAGCTCCTATCTTGCTAACTTGTCTTGTTAAGACCTCGACTTAAGCTTGTAATGCGGTCACTTAATCCATCTTTAACACATCGAGTACTTTCTTTAGTGTTTTCCTATCACTACCCCAATGACTATTGGCTATGGACATTTCTTCTATCAAGTCATACACCGCATCCATAGACTTATTCATCAAAGAGCCATCCGCTGAAGCATCCACAAATTGGCATGTGGACAAGTTCATACCCCGATAGAATTTTTCCACAATTGACCATTTCGGCATTCCATGGCATGAGCATTTTTTTAGCAACTCCTTGTATCTCTCCCAAGCTTTATATAAAGATTCCGACTCAAATTGAAAAAATTCATGAATATCGTTCATCAATTGAGCCGCCCTTCCGGGAGGAAAGCATTTGCTAAGAAAGGCTTGGGCCAATACATCCTATACGGTGATCAACTTGGTGCAAAAGCATCATACCAAGCCTTAGCTCGGTCCTTCAATAAGAAAGGGAAAATCCTTAGCCGAATTGCATTGTCCGAAACCCTGTTGATTTTGAATGTTGAGCAAATTTGGTCAAAATTCCTCGAATACGCGTTTGATCATCAGTTGACTTACCACCAAATTGCCCCATCATTGCCAACATTTGAAAGACAAGAGACTTGATTTCGAAGTTGTTTGCATTTGTCATCGGGAGTTGGATCGATGACATGTTTTGATTCACCCTTGGTTTGACATAGTCCCTCATGAGCCTTTCATCTTCCCTAATTTGTTCATTTTGCTCATTTTGCCTCTTTTGCCCCCCTTGAGCTATAATCGGAATCATATTCTCATCCAAAGCACCCCTTTCCATGGCTCGTCTTCGGTTCCTTCTATTTTTTCGGGCCGTCCCCTCTATATTCAGATCGAAGCTTAAGTCTTGTAAGTTGTTGCTCATTGTACTATGATGCATACAAGAGCAACCGCCTATAATCACAAATAAATAAACACAAAGTAAAATATCTAAATTAGTAATGAATCAACTAGTAGTGATATCAATAAACCGCTCAATCCCAAGCAATGGCGCAAAAAATTGACCAATTCTAAATGAGCACCCGCAATAGTACATAGCGTGGGAATAGCACAATGATAATGATAAATAAGATTCGTTCCACAAGGATTGATGAATTGATTGATTAAATTACTATCTAGACAAGCAAAGACTTGATGATTGAATTACACTACTCAAAATTAACTAAATTAAACTACAAATATGATGTAATAAATGAAACTAAGTAAGCAACCAAACAAAGCAAAGTCAAACACAAACAAGTGATTGTATTACTTATAGAAAATTAAGCTAAGACCGTGAATCCACCTATCCAATTCTCTCCAATTTCTAGACACACCATATGGATAAATTATGCAAGTGTTAATGTAGACCTGTGTACTCTTAATTAGTCACTAACCTCTCTCAAGTGATAAAGACAACATTCATATGCACCACCAACCTATTTCTCAATGGTTATCCGAACTACACACAAATTCATTAAGCATAATGGCGAACAAATGGAATCCTACAAGCTAGCATCGCATAGTTCTATCTTACTAGACTTGTAGCGGGCATTTTATTGAGCACGTTGTGTGCTTCTCCTCTCGGTTCATGACATAACAACCAAGTATCAACTAAGTGTTAGCAAGACGCCGCCCAGAAGCATTAAGCAATTGAAATACACATACATAACACAAGCATTAGAGATAAATTGATGGTCTTTATTGGAGATTCATGGGAAAGTCTTCATCTTGGCTTTGGATTTAATGTATAATATAATAAATGGCCATACAAGATGTGTAATGAGTACAAGCTATAAATGAATACAAATAAATGTAAAGAGAGAGTGAAAGTGTTAAGAGTGAACTAAGTTGAAGAACTCCTCATCTCTTGCTTGGTGATGCTAGACTTCTTCTCTCATTGAATTCTTTTGCTCCAAGATGTAATTTTGGTGGTTGATCTAGGCAAGGAAATGAGGTGATTTGATGAAGGTTTTTGGTGATTTAGTGAATGATTTGGGTGAAAGATTGGTTCTTGGATGTTTTAGAGTGTTGTGAGAGTGTTTTGGAGCTCAAGAGTCGTGCAAGAGGTGAGGCAAATGGGCTGAAATAGGGTATTTATAATGTGTGGATTTAGGGCACGAAAACCTCAAAAAATTGTTGATGTGGTAGTGTGGTTGCTATATGTAGAGTGCTTTTGTACAGCGCCAAATCTCTGGAATCCGATTGCCAAGCATGGGCGATGTACATAGAGTGCTTTTGTACAACGTCGATTCTCTGGAATCGTTTTTGCAACATGGGCGCTGTACACACAGCGCCGATTCTCTGGTCCTGAGTCGCTCCCTTATTAGCACTGTACGTAGAGCGACATGTACATCGCCCAACATCTGGTCTTGCCTTCAGCAATGCCGTTTTGCCTCCAACTCCTCATTTCTCTACAATAAAGCCCTTAGAAGCCTATGAACATGCACAAGCTTATTTAAACATTAAATATATTGGTTTTACCCGGAAAGTGAAGGCAAATGATAGGTAAGACGGGGCTACACCAAGTGTAGAAAATGGAAATATCACACACCATCTTCAGAACACTTCAATTTGTGTTTTTCGAACATATCCAACTGCTGCCAATGTTGAGTGAGAGTATTGAAGAACTGGGTGACCGACATGTCTTCTTGGCGATGATCATGGAGAGTGCTCTTTATTTCAAATAGTTCTGCAAAGTTGCCAGTATTCGAATAAGTTTGTTTTGCAGCCTCTCATATTTCTTCAGATGTTTCATAGAGTAGAAAATTCGCCCCTATGTCATCAGTCATGGAGTTAATCAACCATGACATAACCATACTGTTTTCGGTTTTCCATTGTTTGAAAGCCGAGTCTTCCATTGTTTGAAAGTCGAGTCTTCCATTGTTGGTGATTGGGAAACTCCAGTGATGTAATCATCTTTTCCTTTCCCACAGATGAACATAGTCACAAATTGAGACCATTGAAGATAGTTGTGCCCATTCAGTTTATGACTAGTAATGAGCATGTGGGAGAGATGATGATTATGAGATCTGCCATTGTTGTTTGAGTTGACGGGTTCAGGATTAGACGAAGAAGAGTTATTTGAGGATGTACTAAAAGTCACCATTACTCATGAGATTTTGGTTCCAGAGAGTGCTCTGATACCATGTAGAATTTAAGGGAATAACTTAACTTCTTCATTCCTTCTAACGCAACATATATACATGACTGGGAGTTATTGTATCCCACAATGACAAGGACTCTAAAACAACTAATCTGTCACTATTACTCATGAGATTTCGGTTCCAAAGAGTGCTTCGATATAGGAACCTAGGTATACAGATTGCGCAGCGGAAAGATTTTAAAATTTTTAAAAACAATCATCAAATAAACTCATTTGTACAGTAATAATCGAAAACAATAAGAAGGAGATGAAAACAATTTCATACCAGCGTAGAAGGCTCCTTCACTTTAATACGATCTGCTCCTGATTTGAACCACTTGATCTTCCTCGCTATCTCCCGGAACTGATAACGACGTGTGGGCGCGTCACGGTACTTAGGAACAAGAACGGAGGTAGAAAAAGAACCCACAAAAAGACAACACTTGTTCTTTTTGTATATGATGATTCGGCCACCCAAGAAGAAAATCTTTATAAAAAAAAAAAAAAAAATTCTTGTTGACCGCACCCACCTTGTTTTGTTTCTTTTCTCCTTTTGTTCGTGATTGATGTTGGTGTGTTGATCAAATGCCATTGTACTGATACTATCTCAGTCAATCTTTTTAAAACAAACATATATCATATATGTATATATTTTAAAATTAAACTAATTAATAAAATCTTTTAAGATATCTAATGTCTTTTAAAGATATTAATTAATTTATTTGCTTTAATTTGAATTCAAAACTCTTTTAAATTCAAATTTAAATATTTTTTTTAAATGAAAATAAAATAATCAAATTATCTTTTCTTCATTCAAAATTAAATATCAATCAACACCCTTCATCTAATGATTAATTACACAATTAAATAATCTAATTATTTAATTAACATAATCATTAATATTCATTAATTGAATAATCACATTATTCAATTAATTTCCGAATAGACACGTGTCACTTTTGTAAGACCCTCGTTACCTAAATCGATCGGGCTAGCAAGGAGACCTAATGGACCCACTGTATTTTGAGCTTCAATAATCCTTAGAAATAATTAATTAAACTCTTTAATTAATATTTCATGATTATTAACTTCGGTGTTATTCCACTAAAAACCCGAAGTTGTACACTCTCAACTGTAGACGTTTTTACACAAACCAATAACTCTTGGTGTCCATTGATATAGCTATTACTTATTGTATGATCATCCACAGGTAGTTCATAATTAGAGTTGGGTCATAATGTCTATTATACTTCTCTAATTATATCTTTCCATTAAGTACCATTGATTTTCTAATGAACAATAAATCATGTATTCCTTACGGAATTAGGAGAGCGCTCATATTGTTCAAGCCCCGAATCAACCCTTAAGGGAACTACTATCTACTTCTCACAAGAATGAGTGGATTCCACTATTGTGTGCAAACCTTTCTAGCCACAAGCCAAACCACGATTCCAACATACGGAGTTATTGACCGGGAATGCAACTCCGATCTTATCCATGGTATATCAAATACCACGATCTAACCTGAAGGAGTCGATAAGACACTCAGGATTAAGATCACCCACATATAGCCATCATTAGTTGATAAATATGAATCTCATCATGTAACGGATTTTGGTGAGAGATTCATATAGATCATGGCCCAGTCCTATATGATCACATCATACAAGATGCCTCCATTCTCATATCTCCATATGAATGATCTATGATAAGATCACCGTATATTACGGAATAGACCGCAGCTGTAGATTGACCACAAATAAAGTACCCAGCTTTATTTGCTATCTACGGACTCTTTAGATTTCTCATTTCAAACTGAGTCCATCTGTATATGACATTCATATACTCAGTTTGAAATTACATCCGGCAATCTTGGATGTTAAGTACACATGTTATTATAACTGTATGAGATAATTTGAATGAATAAACTATTTCTTTTATTTATGTTCAATTCACATTTACAAATTACAAGCTTTAGGGTAAAAACTCCAACATTCAATACCATGTAGAATTTGAGGGAATAACTTAACTTCTTCATTCCTTCTAACGCAACATATATACATGACTGGGAGTGATTGTATCCCAAAATGACAAAGACTCTAAAACAACTAATCTGTCAAATTAGGATAAGGAGAGATTTGAAAAATAATCTAGATAAGAGATTGAGTAACAACATACTCATCTTTTTATTATAAATTACTAAGGTAAAAATAGCAACTAATTAACAAGTAACTAACTAACTTTGACATTCTTAAGACTGGTATGTTGATCCATCATAAGACTAAGAACCGATGATCATTGATCTGAATAACCAAAATCTTAAAAGGCATGTATCTCTCAATTCTGGTTTCTTGAAACTTGGTTGTTCTTTTTGGGTTTGCTCTATTTGAAGTTTTCTTTGTCTTATAATTTATTGGCATGGAATTAATCAAATCTTTTTACAGTAAATGAAATGTTCCTTTCGGGTCTTAGTTTCTTAATATTTAGAGGTTATTTGGTTGCCTAATAGATCGCTGCTTGAAGATTTCATTATGTTGTAATTTATGTGCATTGAATTCATTTTCATAAACCCATGAGCTTGCCATACAAGAACAGTGGATTTGAATTCTAAAGCTTACATGAAATAACTAATACTTGTCCTCCAATTAGCATTAGATATTAGCTGGTTCTTTTAAAGAGACACCAAAGGCTTGAATTAGTGGATTATGCTAGCCACATATACAGCTTAACTGTATAATAATTGAAAAGATAAATTAGTGTAGAGTAGGGAGAAAAATTACATAAACGAGATTGTAGTGTGGGAATATTGAAAGAAAAGAGTACTTGCCTAATTGAGCGGGAGGTTTTTGATGGATAAAATAGGAGTAGAAAGAGGACTGTTGTTCTCGGCTACTTTTTTCTTGGCCAACCTCTCATATTAGTAGTAGAAAAGATATATTAGGACTGTTGCAACCTTTCATAATCTCATTAGAGAGGATTTGATTGCAATGTAGGACTACTGGAAAGCGTCCAACTCCTCTGCGGGAAAATTAAAATTTTTCTGTTACCCAATTATTTGTTTAGTTATTATCTACACAAACTAGTTGCTGTATTGTTGTAGATATCATGTACTGTAAGTGTAGATATTGTCTTCTTTGTAAACTCTATATTATATGAAATTCATAAAAATTGCATCTACAGGTGAACTTTAGAAAGCATGGAAGTTTCATGATGTGCTTGGGAAGTTCCGCGATGGTTGGGAATGATGCCAAGTTATCGAGGTTAATTTATTTTCCATTTATACATGATCTTGCATTTTTCAACTTTGCATTAAGGGTGTGTTTGGTAGGGAGGAAAAGGGAGAGGAAAGAAAAGGGTGGAGGGAAAAGAGAGAAGAAAATGGGGAAATATGTGTTTGGTATGGAGAGAAAAGGGGAAAGAAGTGAAAAATGGGAGGAAAGATTTGTAGGTGGGACCCACCAATCTAGGAAGCACTGATTCGGATACGGGTACGGATACGACACGGATACGGATACGTCGATACGGCGTTTTCCAAAAAAATAGGATACGGATACGTTTAGTGTATATATATATAACAATTAACAGCTTTGAATAACAATTGTCCCCAAAAAAAATATTCATAGATAAAACATAAAACATAAAACATAAAATATAAAGCAGTACTAGTCTAACAACAAAATAAACATAAAACATAAAACATAAAACAGTACTAGTCTAACAACAAAATAAACATAAAACACTATAACATCTTAAGGCTTAAGCTGCAGCCGTCTCAACTTCATCAGCTTCTTCAGCATCAGCTTCTTCATTATCATTAAAAATCACACTCTCTAACTCTGGCTCATCTAGTGATAGATTAGCAACCTCAAGCAGCCCAACACCTTTAAGGGAATCAAATGAGTCTCCAGCAATGTCCCACATTTTGGATTCTCCTCTTGAATAAAGATCAGATTTTCTTGATAAAAGTCGCAGATTGCTATGGATGAAAACCAAATCTTCTGCGCGTTGTGGTGTCATTTTATTCCTTCTCACAGAGTGCACAAAAGAATATGTGCTCCAATTTCTTTCTGCACAAGATGAAGAAGAAGGTTGCACAAGAAGCTTCAAAGCAATGCTTTGAAGCAAAGGTGCATGAGAACCATGGAGCAGCCACCAAGTCTTTGGATCCATGTCATAACGATTAGTTATAGAATCACACTCACCAAACTCCCCTGACCTATCTATAAAACTTGCATACTCTATAGCTACTTTGTTGCGTTCATTCGAGTTTGGAAATTATTTTTTGAAGCATTTTACCCTTTATTTGGACACTTCGGGATCCTTGTGAGGAGGAACTCGTTTTGGGTCCTCATTGAGCCATTGATCAGAATAGTACCTAAATATTTTATTAATTGTTAGTAACATAGTAGTTTAGATATACTAAAATAATTTAGAAGTCCAGAAATTTAAGAGTTACCTTGGATTTAAAGAGTGAGCCAAACAATGCAATGGTGTATTGTTTTTGTTCCACCGATCAATAAGAATTTCATACACCACTTCATAAAAGATTGAAGACTCGTCCTCTCTCTTTCTTTCCTTAGTATATATAGCATTTTTCACCTTTTCAATCATTGTGTCCCACATATCATACACCAAGTGGAGGCAAGGACGATCTGTGTCACAAATCCTAATCATGTCATAAATAGGATTTGTGAAAGACAGAATGAAATCTATAGAATCCCACCAAAAATCATCTAAAATTTTATCCTTTACAAATTTTGCCTTATCCACGTCATCTTCCCTATAGCAAGACCACTTGTCACTTATCACCATAGCTTGGAGACCACTTTTTATAAGCTTAAATCGTTTAAGCATAACAATAACAGAAGCAAAACGAGTTTCAGCCACAGAAATTAACTTCAAGCTAACAAATTCATTAAAAATTGCCAATCGCATACCATGATTCATTATGAAATTCTTGATCTGTGAAACATCTCCAGCAACATCCGTGATCCAATTGCACTCCTTGTAAGCCAAATAATTGTTCTCAGTGTTAGCTGCTGCACATATATTCTTTAGTGCAAGGTTGAGGGTGTGGACAACACATGGTGTCCAAACAATGGTTGGATACCAACCTTCAATTATCTGACCTGCAGCTTTACAATTTGCTGCATTATCAGTAACAACCTGTACCACCCTTTCATGACCAATTTCATTGATCACTTCTTTTAACAGATTGGCAATAAAAAATTTATCTTTTATTATCCCTGAACAATCAACAGCTTTTAAAAACAGAGGTTGCCCATCAGTTACAGCCATAAAATTGATAAGTGGCCTCCTTTGTGAGTCACTCCAGCCATCACTCACAATGCTAACACCTTTCTCACTCCACTTAGCACGGATAGGAGCCAACAATCTATGAACATTTGCCTTTTCTCTTTGCAAAAGTGTGGTTCTCAAAGCATTATATCTTGGAGGCACATAACCTGGAAGAGAATGGCTAGTAGCAAAGTTGTAAGAGCTCCTGTAATATGGATTTCTTGATAGATGAAATGGCAAGCCTCCAGAGTAGAACATCCTAGCAATTTCTGCATCCAATTGCTCTCGGCATTGAAGATTAAATGCCTTCTCAATTTTACTCATGCTTCCACTTCCACTAGTAGACATTTTTCTCTTCTTCATTGTTGCTTTCTGTGATTCATCAAGTATGATACTAGAAGGTGGCAAAGGAATTTTCTTTGGAGCATTACTCTTGATTATCTCCTTTGCATCATTGTCCAATCTTTGCATTTCTGTCAAATCCTCTGCTGTGACTTTGCTACATACTCCAATTCCACCACCTTTTTGCTTAAGCAAATGCGATTTGACTCTAGTACTGTATGAACTTGTGTAAGTTCTCATACAAAAATTACAAACCCACAGTGTATTTCCACCACCACCATCTGTCTTCTCGTCATTTCTAGTAACATATTTCCATAGTGGTTTTGTCAAAGCTTCATCATTTGTTGGACATGCATTGAACACAGCAGCCATTGTTTTAGTTTTTCTTTCAAACTCTGTTTCTGAAGCCTTTTTTTTATTTTTTTATTTCTGACTTTCTGATGCTCTGATGCTCAATTTCTATTGCCCTTTTTTTCTTTGGACGTACACTAAACAAAGCCAATTTTGGCCATATGGGGTTCCACTTTCCAACTTTCCAGTGTTTAATTTTCAACACTAACAACTAAGCATGCATGACTTGGGTAACCACTAAGAATGCATGCAGTAGATACAAAGTCTGACATTTTATCTAACCAAGGAGAGTATTTATTAATTTTATCTTGGTAACAGTAGGTCCACCAGAATTGAGATGGCTGATAGGTTTCCAATGCATGCAATACATACAAAGTCTGACGATTTGTCTAACCAAGGAGAGAATATTTATTAATCTTTATTTGATAACAGCAGATTCAAAAAAAAGTTTAAAAATAAAATAAAATTTCTTATCAGATACGTATCCGAAACGTATCCAATGCGTATCCGAAACGTATCGGACATACAAAAATTAAAAAATATTAAAATATTGAAAAAAAACGTATCCGACACGTATTGGAGCGTATCGGATACGTATCGGTATCCGACACGCTCTGATACGCGATTCGTAGGCTTGTATGAAGTATCCGTGCTTCATAGCCACCAATTTTAATCCTCCCAAAAGTGGGAGGAAATGGGAGGGAAAGAAGGCTTGCTTTTTGGCTTGATTTAAAATTACAATTTTGTCCATTTTTTTAATATATAAAATATAATGTAAGGGTAAAATAGTAAAATTGAAACAGATCCTTTATTTCCTTCCGTTTACCAAACAGCTAAGGGTCCGTTTGGTAGGGAGGAAAGAAAATATGAAGGATGAAAAGATTTGGAAGGATAGAAAACATGAGGGAAAGAAAGGAAAATGATTTTCCCTTGAGCTGTTTGGTAAACCGGAAGGAAAGAAAGGATCTTTTTATTAATTTTACTATTTTACCCTAATATTATATTTTATGTATTAAAAAAAATGGACAAAATTGTAATTGTAATTGTAAGTTAAGTCAAAAAGCAAGTTTCTTTCCTTCCCATTTCCTCCCACTTTTGGGAGAATTAAAATTGGTGGGTTCCACCCACATTTCTTTCCTCCCATTTTTCCTTTCCTTCCCCTTTTCTCTCCGTACCAAACACATTTCTCCACTTTCTTCTCCCTTTTTCCTCTACTCTTTTCTTTCCTCTCCCTTTTCCCCCCTACCAACATAACTTAAGTAAATCTATTTCAGGTGGCCTTAAAGTTATAGTTTATAAAGTTGAATGGATCATTTTATACAAGAGCTTGCATTAGGGTGTGTTTGGTAGGGAGGAAAAGGGAGAGGAAAGAAAAGGGTGGAGGGAAAAGGGAGAAGAAAATGGGGAAATATGTGTTTGGTATGGAGAGAAAAGTGGAAGGGAAAAAATTGGAGAAAAGATTTGTGGGTGGGACCCATCAATTTTAATCCTCCCAAAAGTGGGAGGAAATTGGAGGGAAAGAGGGGAAGGCTTTTGGGTTCATTTAAAATTACAATTTTGTCCATTTTTTTAAATATATAAAATATAATATAAAGGTAAAATAGTAAAATTGATAAAATGATATTTTTTTTCCTTCTTATTTACCAAACAGCTCGAGGGAAAATTATTTTCCTTTCCTTCCCCTCATGTTTCTATCCCTCCAAATTTTTTTATCCTTTCTATTTTCTTTTCTCCCTATCAAACACACCCTTAGTGCTCTCTACATCAAGTAATTATATTTCAAGTGGTCCAAAATATGTTATTCCTCAAGTCATTCTATATCCAATGTCTTTTATGTCCGTATGATTTAAGTATAAGTTGATATTTTTTACTTTTATGAGCCTTTTAAATCGGCTCCACGTATTTAAATTTATTTTATTTTAATTTTTGCAAAACACCATATATTTAACTTTTTAATCCAATTCTCAACCGTTATTTTGTTATCCAATGAGTAATTTGTTTGATAATAATAATTATAAAGTAAAACATTAAGATAATAATAAAAAATTATTAAGGTAGCCATTTAAGATATTGTTGAAACGCATGCTTCTTTAATGGCTCCTTATAACATTCCCTTGTCTAAGGGGGTCTCTAAGGAAGATTATTAGAGATGCTAGGCATCTCTTTTTAACTTGACTAGTTAGTCCTATGCATATGTTACTATCTTTGCTTAATTCAGATTTTTCAACTTGCTATGGATTTTCATCGCCCAGCTTTTAAGAGTTTCAGATTTTCAGCTTTTAAGGCTACTGTCGGCATAGGAGTTTTTACACTAAAAAGGTTGAATGAAAAGAGTTGTGTTGCAACGGAATTCTCTTCGAAGTCTTGTCCTTTTTATCGAATGAAAGATCTAGCTGGTAAAGACTATTTTTGAGTCCCCGTTACAACAGAATTCTCTTTGAAGTCTTGCCCTTCTTATTGAACTCAACAACTACATTACATTATTATCTCTAGTAAATTGCTATACGCTTAATATGTTTTTGGTGAATGCAAGGAACACATAAAGTATTATTGAGATATAAGGGCTCGTTTAACCAACTGTATTGATTGTAGTGTATTGTATTGGACTGTATTATCGTTAATATAAATCCGTGTTTGGTGATGCACCGTATTATATCGTATTAAGTTATTCTGATTTTATTTTATTTTATCATTTTATAAATATATATATATTTTTAAATAGTTAATAATTAATTTTAAATATCCTTGCGATGAATAAATTAATAATATTTTTATATAAAAAATAAATAAATATTTATTTTAATTGAAACAAAAATTAAAATAAATAATATTTTTATAAATAAAATAAATATTTTCAAACATGAACAACATAACACATATTTCATCAATATTCAATATTTGTTGAAAAAAAAGAAGAAAAAAATGTTTTTTTTAAAAAAATAAATAAATACAATATAACCTAATAACACTAAATATAATGTATTAGTTAATACAGTGTTGACTGTATTAGTTAATTAAAATGTACTAAAATAATAAAATACTTTCTTTAATATAATATAGTACAAATATTTTAATATATAATATAGTACAATACAATACTGCAAAACAACAACGAGGTCTATAGGAGCTAACCTCCATTAAATAGAGTGAGCTCGTCTTGTCCTTTGAATCATGACTTAAGAGACATAATGCTCAAATCAGATGTGATGTGGTTAGTAAATATGAAAGCATTGTGACTCAAGAAATGAAGAAATTATTCTCAAATTCAGCACAATAAATTAAACTTTGTGCTATGTTCCTAAAAAACGATCGATGAACAAAAATTAAGCCAGATTACAACAAAGATATATATATATATATATTACATGTATTAAACGATGGATAATCTCTCTAATGGAGTTCTTAGACTTTTACTCGACTTGGAATCTCAAATCGAGTAGTCTTTTTCTTCCAGAATGTTGGCATACAACTTGACTATGAATTTTCAATGCCCAACTTTTAAGGCTACTGTTGGGTTGTGGAAAGTAATTTGAAGGTCGTGTATAATTCAATTTTAAACTGTCCATTTTAGTTGGAAAGTAAAAAGTGCTTCAATAAATCGGTCGATATCGCAGCACCGCATCAGAGATACCGAAGAACAAAAAAATAACTTCTTTTTTTTTTTTTGATAATATCTATTAATTCGGGATCAGATATTTTTTTTTGAAAATTTTCGCCATTGGTAGGATTCGAGTTGCTGATTTGGGAGTAAGTTTCAAACTCGTCTATCTATCAACTGAGCTACACCACTGTTAGTAAAAATATATATATATATATATATATATTAAGAAAACAATAACGTTTGAATCAACTATCATATATTCATATGCCTTGGTCCACTGATACATGCAATGTTGCCGATACTGCAACATCCGTTTCCACTGTCACTCGATTCTCCGAAACGTTTCTCAAAACATGGTTGGGAAAAGATGTTGTTGATGCACCTACTTGCAAAGTATATTGTACGTTATTTTTATCATGCTAGGAAACAATAAGACTTTAGAGAAATCAACGGTCCATGATGTTCCATTCCTCCATACTGACCCCTTACCAACCGTTGATTTAACCACCATTCCCCTCACGTTATTCCGATCCACCACCACTTGATCAATGTTCCTGAATGGTTCATTTGATTGATCCAATTGAACTATTTGGACACCGGAGGTATACTGATCACCCGCAAACATGTTATCAACAATGGTTACACCAGACATAACACCCTTTAATGACTTTATCAAAATGAAGGCATTGCCTAAGAAGAATGACCCTGTGATGTGTAGTTGCACAGGGTCCTCGGCTACAATTCCGGTGAAGTCCAAATAACAGTTTGAGATCCGGGTTTGGGTCAAACCCGTTGCCCGGATATAAATTCCGGTCCCTCCCAATGTAGTGGCCTTATTGTAACAATGTACTCCAGTGAGCATATTGGCTTGACCTGAGACCACAACTCCAATTAATGCGAGAAAATAACCACATCGATGACCACATTGTCATTGCCCATAATATGGATTCCGGAGCCGAAAAAGTCCTTTTCACGGTGATCGCCACCCACGTTGATGTACTGACCGATGAAGCAATTTCTGATGAAGGTTTCATGACCATCTTGGATTAAAATACCATCAGTTGTAAAATGTGAAATGTAACAATTGTCTATGGTGGTCCTTATAGAATTTATAATGGCAATGCCACCTCCTCTGAAATTGGAGTCTATCATGAGATCCTTGAGTGTAATGTACTCAAATGGTAGCCGATTTGATGATTCCATTAACTCTATCAGATATCTATCCTTCGGAAAATCCTCCGATACTCGAATTGAACCGCCATGTATCTGTCACGTACATGTGAGAGTTATGTAATTAACAATAAACAATCAAAAATCAAAAATAAAAAAAAATAAAAAAATAAAAAAATCAAATCATGGACCTCGAATCTTCGAATGCACGACTCGTGTGTGGGCGCGTCCTGCGTACACGAATGCCGCTCCGATTGGACCGTGAGAGTCCGGTTGACTTTTTGTCACTTCCCTAAGTCAACGTTTTTGTGTGAATAATAAGGAAAGCTTTTATTGTTTGGATTCTGATACTCTTGCTTGATCACCAAGAATATGGAATCGGATGTTTAATTATTATTTAATTAAATAATTTTCCTTATTAAATCAGAAACGTATACACACGAAGCTTCGGTTTAGCTTATGAACCAAGAACTGGAATCGTATCCAAGAAGCTTTCATTTAGCTTATTCACTAAGCACTAAGTGTAGTGTTAAAGAAGATTCTTGGTCACCAAGAAATTGTCAAGAAATTTCCGAAATTGCCCCTACACCCTATAATAATTCGGTTTGCCTATATATATAATACCTATGTGTTCTTTTCACATTACAAGAATTTCGGAAATACTCTTATTTCTTTATAGCCGAACACTACTCCATTTTCTTCTTTGTTCTTGGTAAGTTTGAGCTCGGTTTGAGTTCGCTGAGAGTGGCTTGTGCTTCGCACTTCCACTGTTAAATCGTTATATCCTGGGAGACGATCGCTATACACATATAGTGTAATATACGACGAAATCGTCTTAAGGACACCGTGTGAAACACGGGCCTCGGTTTTCCCTAACCGATTTTCTAACGTGTTGGTTTATGTTATTTTGTTTTCTGTTTATACAGGTCCTGACCAGGTTGTTGATTTCCAAAGAATAACAGATCACTTACACCAGAGTACGAGCTGTCAGTACCATATCCAGCAAGTAGAACTGTAACAATATATATAAACCCTAGTAACATAGCTTTTTCGGTCACCATAGCTCTAGTTAATTAAATACACAATTGAAAATTAATTGGAATAAGTAGAGAAAGTGTATATATAAATGAAGGTGTGATAGTGATCATGTAAGGAAAAGCTTTTCATTTTGAAATGGTACAAAGTAATGAGAATACACGACCTTCAAGTAATGAGATTCCAAGTCAAGTAATGAGAATACTCAATTTGGACTTTTTACTTAAAATTGAATAATGAGAACACACGACCAAACAATGAGATTCCAAGTCAAGTAATGAGAATACACGACCTTCAAGTAATGAGAATTATATTTCAAGTAATTCTTGAAATTCCGGTCCCTCCCAATGTAGTGGCCTTATTGTAACAATGTACTCCAGTGAGCATATTGGCTTGACCTGAGACCACAACACCAATTAATGCTGAGAAAATAACCACATCGGTGACCACATTGTCATTGCCCATAATATGGATTCCGGTGCCGAAAAAGTCCTTGAAGGTCGTGTATTCTCATTACTTGACTTGGAATCTCCCTACCAACACACCCTTAATGCTCTCTACATCAAGTAATTATATTTCAAGTGGTCCAAAATATGTTATTCCTCAAGTCATTCTATATCTAATGCCTTTTATGTCCATATGATTTAAGTATAAGTTTATATTTTTTTTTTTACTTTTATGAGCCCTTTAAATGGGCTCCACGTATTTAAATTTATTTTATTTTTTGAAAAACACCATATATTTAACTTTTTAATCCAATTCTCAACCGTTATTTTGTTACCAATGAGTAATTTGTTTGATAATAATAATTACAAGGTAAAACATCAAGATAATAATAAAAAATTATTAAGGTAGCCATTTAAGATATTATTGTTGTAACGCATGCTTCTTTAATGGCTACTTACAACATCCATCCTTATCTAAAGGGGTCTCTAAGGAAGATTGTTAGAGATGCTAGGCATCTCTTTTTAACTTGACTAGTTAGTCCTACGCAGATGTTACTATCTTTGCTTAATTCAGAATTTTCAATTTGACTATGGATTTTCATCGCCCAACTTTTAAGGCTACTGTCGGCATAGGAGTTTTTACACTCAAAAGGTTGAATGAAAGGAGTTGTGTTGCAACAGAATTCTCTTCGAAGTCTTGACCTTTTATCGAATGAAAGATCTAGTTGGTAGAGACTATTTTTGAGTACGTCCCCCTTACAACAGAATTCTCTTTGAGGTCTTGCCCTTCTTATTGACCGCAAACATTAGAATTAAACTCAACAACTACATTACATTATTATCTCTAGTAAATTGGTATACGCTTAATATGTTTTTGGTGAATGCAAGGAACACATAAAGTATTATTGAGATATAAGGGCTCGTTTAACCAACTGTTTTGATTGTATTGTATTGTATTGTAATATTGGACTGTATTATCGTTAATATAAATCCGTGTTTGGTGATGCACCGTATTATATCGTATTAAGTTTTTCCGATTTTATTTTATTTTATCATTTTATAAAAATATATATATATTAAATAGTTAATAATTAATTTTAAATATCCTTGCTATGAATAAATTAATAATTTTGTATATAAAAAATCAATAAATATTTATTTTAATTGAAACAAAAATTAAAATAAATAATATTTTTATAAATAAAATATATATTTCTAAATATTAACAACATAACACGTATTTCATCAATATTCCATATTTGTTGAAAAAAAAGAAGAAAAAAAATGTTTTGTTTTAAAAAAAAAATAATACAATATAACCTAATAACACTAAATATAATGTATTAGTTAATACAGTATTTACTGTATTAGTTAATTAAAATGTACTAAAATAATAAAATGTTTTGTTTAGTATAAACACTATACTATATTATTTTAATACATTTTAATTGTCTAATACAGTACAATACAATAATGCAAAACAACGAGGTCTATAGGAGCTAACCTCAATTAAATAGAGTGAGCTTGTCTTGTCCTTTGAATCATGACTTGAGAGACATAATGCTCAAATCAGATGTGATGTGATTAGTAAAAGTGAAAGCATTGTGACTCGAGAAATGAAGAAATTATTCTCAAATTCAGCACTATCCTACACAATAAATTAAAATTTATGCTATGTTCCTAAAAAACGATCGATGAACAAAAATTAAGCCAGATTACAACAAAGATATATATATAGTACATGTATTAAACGATGGATAATCTCTCTAATGGAGTTCTTAGACTTTTACTTGACTTGGAATCTCAAATTGAGTAGTCTTTTTCTTCCAGAATGTCGGCATACAACTTGACTATGAATTTTCAATGCCCAACTTTTAAGGCTACTGTTGGGTTGTGGAAAGTAATTTGAAGGTCGTGTATTCTCATTATTCAATTTTAAACTGTCCAATTTAGTTGGAAAGTAAAAAGTTCATTCAGTCGGTCGATATCGCAGCACTGCATTTGAAATATTGAAGAACAAAAAGTTAAGCTTTTTTTTTTTTTTTTTTTTTTTGACAATATCAATTAATTCGGGATCATATATTTTTTTGAAAGTTTTCACTATTGGTAGGATTCAAGTTGCTAACCTAAGAGTCATTTGCTCAAGTTTCAAACTCGTTTATCTATCAATTGAGTTACACCACTGTTAATTGGTATAAAAAATAAAAATAAAAAATAACGTTTGAATCAACTAAGTATCATATATTCATATGCCTTGGTCCACTGATACATGCAATGTTGCCGATACTGCAACATCCGTTTCCACTGTCACTCGATTCTCCGAAACGTTTCTCAAAACATGGTTAGGAAAAGATGTTGTTGATGCACCTACTTGCAAAGTATATTGTACGTTTTTTATCATGTTAGGAAACAATAAGACTTTAGAGAAATCAACGGTCCATGATGTTCCATTCCTCCATACTGACCCCTTACCAACCGTTGATTTAACCACCATTCCCCTCACGTTATTCCGATCCACCACCACTTGATCAATGTTCCTGAATGGTTCATTTGATTGATCCAATTGAACTATTTGGACACCGGAGGTATACTGATCACCCGCAAACATGTTATCAACAATGGTTACACCAGACATAACACCCTTTAATGACTTTATCAAAATGAAGGCATTGCCTAAGAAGAATGACCCTGTGATGTGTAGTTGCACAGGGTCCTCGGCTACAATTCCGGTGAAGTCCAAATAACAGTTTGAGATCCGGGTTTGGGTCAAACCCATTGCCCGGATATAAATTCCGGTCCCTCCCAATGTAGTGGCCTTATTGTAACAATGTACTCCAGTGAGCATATTGGCTTGACCTGAGACCACAACTCCAATTAATGCTGAGAAAATAACCACATCGGTGACCACATTGTCATTGCCCATAATATGGATTCCGGTGCCGAAAAAGTCCTTTTCACGGTGATCGCCACCCACGTTGATGTACTGACCGATGAAGCAATTTCTGATGAAGGTTTCATGACCATCTTGGATTAAAATACCATCAGTTGTAAAATGTGAAATGTAACAATTGTCTATGGTGGTCCTTATAGAATTTATAATGGCAATGCCACCTCCTCTGAAATTGGAGTCTATCGTAAGATCCTTGAGTGTAATGCACTCAAATGGTAGCCGATTTGATGATGCCATTAACTCTATCAAATATCTATCCTTCGGAAAATCCTCCGATGCTCGAATTGAACCGCCATGTATCTGTCACATGTGAGAGTTATGTAATTAACAATAAAATATAAATAAATAAAAAAATAAAAATCAAATACAAGATCGAATATTGGTGTAGGGGTGTACCATAATATTACCACCACCGGTATCCGGTAGACGCAATGGACGGGTGATCATGTAGGTACCTCCATCAAGATGAACCTCTGAGCCTCCAAGATTAGTAACACCATTGATCAAGTGGTTACCATCAACCGGTGATCCAAAAGCATCAAAAATAGCTTGCTCGAGAGCTTCTGTGCTGTCTGATATTCCAGTGGGATCGCCACCATAATAATCACTAACGTGGTGTACACGTAAAGTACTAGTACTTATAAATGCCTGCATCAAAATTAATATTAGAATATATATCTTTTGAAAGAAAAAAAGAACAATATTATTATGATGATGATGATGATGATGATTATGATGGTGATTACAGGAGGAGTTGGATTGATCCCATTGCGGTGGATATAGGAAGCTTTGATGGAAGCCATACGCTTGATTTGTCGATGATGATCACTTACACCAGAGTACGAGCTCTCAGTACCATATCCAGCAAGTAGAACTGTAACAATATATATAAACCCTAGTAACATAGCTTTTTCGGTCACCATAGCGCTAGTTAATTAAATATAGAATTGAAAATTAATTGGAATAAGTAGAGAAAGTGTATATATAAATGAAGGTGTGATAGTGATCATGGAAGGAAAAGCTTTTCATTTTGAAATGGTACAAAGTGTATATATAAATGAAGGTGTGATAGTGATCATGGAAGGAAAAGCTTTTCATTTTGAAATGGTACTTTTCCAAATGATGACTATTCAAATAACAATACTTACTGACTATAATTTGATGAAGAGAGCTGGCATTGGCCTTGACCTTTAATATATTCAATAAATAAATTTAATTAATAAAAGGAACAAAAATGTGGTACACAAATGTACGGCATGTTACTATCTTTGCTTAATTCAGAATTAAGGTAGTCCTACGCAGATGTTACTATCTTTGCTTAATTTAGAATTTTCAACTTGACTATGGATTTTCATCGCCCAACTTTTAAGGCAACTATCGGCCCCTACAAGAAAAACACTTAACGACAACGGGTAATGCCTGTTGTAGATGTATATCGACCATGGGCATTGTGCCAACTATAGATGGAGAAGTAGTGGAAAATCGTATTTTTCGACAACGGGCATTACTCGTTGTCTATATGTTATTGAAAATGGTCATTGCCTATTGTCAATGCATTACTTACAACTGGCAATGCCCGTTGTCGATGCATTAATTACAACGGGCATTGCCCATAGTTGATGAGTATTTTTTTTTAAAAAAAAATCAAAATTAGTTTATTGATTTTATACATAGCTTGTTTAAACAAATTATTGGAATTTGTTTAAACAAATAATTGGAATTTTAGAATTTTGTTCATCTGAAAATTCTAGAAATTTTATGACTTTTATTTTTGTTTTTTGAAATTGAAAGTTATATGATTTTTTATGGAGAAATTTAAATGATTCTAGAATCCACATTTTATTCACCCATACTTTCTCTAATTATATATTAATAATTTTTTGTAGAAATCTTGTGTGTTACCTAAAAAGAAAAAAAAAATCTAAAAAAAGGGGAAGAAATAATCATTATCACACTCATAAAAAAAATAACTAAAACCAAAATTACAACTTACATAATTGAAACAAAATGATAAAATAAAAATTATGAATTATGCATTAAAAATAAGAGAATTAATAGCAATTATATATAAAACAAATTAACTTACCTTATAAACAAAACAAAGTACCAAGAAAAATATGATTTCTTTCTAATTAAGCCAACATCTTAAAAACCAAACTATAAGAATTATTATCCTTTTAAATCTTGAAGATGAAGTGTATGTATGTGTTAGAGTAAGACAGAAAGGAGAAGAAGAACATAAACCCAAAATAATAGAACTAATTTTTAATTACACAACAAGAAAATCAAAGCAATGGAAATATGGAATTGAAACAAATTTTGGAGAAAATAAAGAGAAAGTGATTAAATGAGAGAGAGACAAAAGTGTGATCGGTTGGAGAAAGTGATAGTTTTTAGAGAATGAAGAAGTATAAATAAAAGATTTTTGTTATTGGCATGGTGGGAGATGAAAAATTTCTAATTTTTTGTTTTGAGAATGGAGAAGTATAAATAAAAAGTTTTTTTTGTTAATGGTGGGAAATGAAAAGTTTTGAAATTTTTTTCCCTCCATTTACCTTTTACAACGGACCTTTATGTGCCCGTTGTTAATAAAACGATTATCTACGACAGACATTTAAAGGCCCGTTGTTAAAAAAATTTGCGCAATTATCTACAATAGGCATTTATGTGCTCGTTGTTAATAAAGCGATTATCTACAACGGGTATTTAAAAGCCCGTTGTTAAAAAAATTTACGAGATTATCTACAACGGGCATTTAAAGGCCCGTTGTAAATGTTACTTTCCTAAACGGGCCTTTCAAGCCCGTGGTAAATGAGCTATTATGGAAAGCATATTTTCTTGTAGTGGGCATAGGAGTTTTTACACTCAAAAGGTTGAATGAAAGGAGTTGTGTTGCAACAGAATTCTCTTCGAAGTCTTGTCCTTTTTATCCAATGAAAGATCTAGTTGGTAGAGACTATTTTTGAGTCCCCCTTACAACAAAATTCTCTTTGAAGTCTTGCCCTTTTTATTGACAGCAAACGTTAGAATTAAACTCAACAACTACATAACATTATTATCTCTAGTAAATTGGTATATGCTTAATATGTTTTTGGTGAATGCAAGGAACACATAAAGTATTATTGAGATATAAGGGCTCGTTTAACCAATTGTATTGATAGTATTGTATTGTATTGGACTGTATTATCGTTAATATAAATTCGTGTTTGGTGATGCACCATATTATATCGTATTAAGTTATTCCGATTTTATTTTATTTTATCATTTTATAAAAAAAAATATATTTTTTAAATAGTTAATAATTAATTTTAAATATCCTTGCTATAAATAAATTAATAATTTTTTATATATAAAAAATCAATAAATATTTATTTTAATTGAAACAAAAATTAAAATAAATAATATTTTTATAAATAAAATAAATATTTCCAAATATTAACAACATAACATATATTTCATCAATATTCCATATTTGTTGAAAAAAAAAATGTTTTTTTTTAATAAAAAAAATACAATATAACTTAATAACACTAAATATAATGTATTAGTTAATACAGTATTTACTGTATTAGTCAATTAAAATGTACTAATATAATAAAATGTTTTGTTTAGCGCAAACATTATATTATATTATTTTAATACATTTTAATTGTTTAATACAATACAATACAGCGAAACAACATGACCTAAAAGAACTAAGCTCTATTAAATAGAGTGAGCTTGTCTTGTGAATCATGACTTGAGAGACATAATGCTCAAATCAGATGTGATGTGATTAGTAAAAGTGAAAGCATTGTGACTCGAGAAATGAAGAAATTATTCTCAAATTCTCAAATTAAAATTTATGCTATGTTCCTAAAAAACGATCGATGAACACAAATTAAGCCAGATTACAACAAAGATATATATATATATTACATGTATTAAACGATGGATAATCTCTCTAATGGAGTTCTTAGACTTTTACTTGACTTGGAATCTCAAATTGAGTAGTCTTTTTCTTCCAGAATGTCGGCATACAACTTGGACTACGAATTTTCAATGCCCAACTTTTAAGGCTACTGTTGGGTTGTGGAAAGTAATTTGAAGGTCGTGTATTCTCATAATTCAATTTTAAACTGTCCAATTTAGTTGGAAAGTAAAAAGTGCTTCATTAAATCGGTCGATATCGCAGCACCGCATCTGAGATACCGAAGAACAATAAAATAACTTTTTTTTTTTTTTACGATATTTATTAATTCGGAACCAAATATTTTTTTGAAAGTTTTTACCATTGGTAGAAGTCATTTACCCAAGTCTCAAACTCGTCTATCTATCAACTGAGTTACACAACCATTGGTAAATATATATATATATATATATATTAAGAAAAAAAATAACGTTTGAATCAACAAAGTATCATTATATTCATATGCCTTGGTCCACTGATACATGCAATGTTGCCGATACTGCAACATCCGTTTCCACTGTCACTCGATTCTCCGAAACGTTTCTCAAAACATGGTTAGGAAAAGATGTTGTTGATGCACCTACTTGCAAAGTATATTGTACGTTTTTTATCATGTTAGGAAACAATAAGACTTTAGAGAAATCAACGGTCCATGATGTTCCATTCCTCCATACTGACCCCTTACCAACCGTTGATTTAACCACCATTCCCCTCACGTTATTCCGATCCACCACCACTTGATCAATGTTCCTGAATGGTTCATTTGATTGATCCAGTTGAACTATTTGGACACCGGAGGTATACTGATCACCCGCAAACATGTTATTAACAATGGTTACACCAGACATAACCCCCTTTAATGACTTAATCAAAATGAAGGCATTGCCTAAGAAGAATGACCCTGTGATGTGTAGTTGCACAGGGTCCTCGGCTACTATTCCGGTGAAGTCCAAATAACAGTTTGAGATCCGGGTTTGGGTCAAACCCGTTGCCCGGATATAAATTCCGGTCCCTCCCATTGTAGTGGCCTTATTGTAACAATGTACTCCAGTGAGCATATTGGCTTGACCTGAGACCACAACTCCAATTAATGCTGAGAAAATAACCACATCGGTGACCACATTGTCATTGCCCATAATATGGATTCCGGTGCCGAAAAAGTCCTTTTCACGGTGATCGCCACCCACGTTGATGTACTGACCGATGAAGCAATTTCTGATGAAGGTTTCATGACCATCTTGGATTAAAATACCATCAGTTGTAAAATGTGAAATGTAACAATTGTCTATGGTGGTCCTTATAGAATTTATAATGGCAATGCCACCTCCTCTGAAATTGGAGTCTATCATGAGATCCTTGAGTGTAATGTACTCAAATGGTAGCCGATTTGATGATGCCATTAACTCTATCAGATATCTATCCTTCGGAAAATCCTCCGATGCTCGAATTGAACCGCCATGTATCTGTCACGTACATGTGAGAGTTATGTAATTAACAATAAACAATCAAAAATTAAAAATTAAAAAAAATAAAAAAAATAAAAAAATAAAAATCAAATACAAGATCGAATATTGGTGTAGGGGTGTACCATAATATTACCACCACCGGTATCCGGTAGACGCAATGGACGGGTGATCATGTAGGTACCTCCATCAAGATGAACCTCTGAGCCTCCAAGATTAGTAACACCATTGATCAAGTGGTTACCATCAACCGGTGATCCAAAAGCATCAAAAATAGCTTGCTCGAGAGCTTCTGTGCTGTCTGATATTCCAGTGGGATCGCCACCATAATAATCACTAACGTGGTGTACACGTAAAGTACTAGTACTTATAAATGCCTGCATCAAAATCAATATTAGAATATATATCTTTTGAAAGAAAAAAAGAACAATATTATGATGATGATGATGATGATGATGATGATGGTGATTACAGGAGGAGTTGGAGTGATCCCATTGCGGAGGATATAGGAAGCTTTGATGGAAGCCATACGCTTGATTTGACGATGATGATCACTTACACCAGAGTACGAGCTCTCACTACCATATCCAGCAAGTAGAACTGTAACAATATATATAAACCCTAGTAACATAGCTTTTTCGGTCACCATAGCTCTAGTTAATTAAATATAGAATTGAAAATTAATTGGAATAAGTAGAGAAAGTGTATATATAATTATATAAATGAAGGTGTGATAGTGATCATGGAAGGAAAAGCTTTTCATTTTGAAATGGTACAAAGTGTAGATATAAATGAAGGTGTGATAATGATCATGGAAGGAAGAGCTTTTCATTTTGAAATGGTACTTTTCCAAATGATGACTATTCAAATAACCAGACTTATTGACTAGAATTTGATGATGAGAGCTGGCATTGGCCTTGACCTTTAATATATTCAATAAATAAATTTAATTAAGAAAAGGAACAAAAATGTGGTACACAAATGTACGATCAATGATTTTGGCATGAATGTAATAGGACACATAGCTACAAATTAACATTGTGATCAGTAATCCAAAATATAAATTAGTTGAAGGGTCCGCACCTGAGAATTTTTAATCGAGTATAGATATTACCACCCGAAGAAACTATTTATAAACCCATTTTTTTATGGGCGAAGTACACAAACTTACACTAGTTACATGAATAATTACACTAAAACCGTTAAAAAAATCATAATAACACTAAACTCTTCTTGATCTATTGACTAACGGTTAATCATAATAATTTTTTTGACAGCAATTTCCATACTTGGAAATTTTTAATCTATACACAGTAGTAATACTCATGGGCGGCTCCCCCCAATACTAACAAAATTTTCAACCCTCATGAAAAGTTTGGCACTCTGATATTTAGTTGTCTAAATTAGTTAGCTAGATGTTGACAATCTTAATGAAGATTAATCAATGTAAATTTGAAATTAATACAACATTCTTGGATTCATTACCTAACACCGGTTGGCCATTGAAAATTAGTTAACACTTAAGACTTAGATTTCAAAATTCTTGTATTCTTGTTGGAAATTAGTTAAGACATAATGCTTTCAAGGGACCCTTTTGCTCTATTAATTAATATTCCAAAACAACTACATGCATGAGAATTGAATTGAAATGAAACAATTTTGAAGAGCTATTGTTGAAACCGGAAACAGAGAATACTTTATATGATTTTCAGAATTCCCATTTCTGCTATAATTGAAATGGGACTACAAATACAAGAAATTTACAAGAAATATGAAAATAATAATAATTGAAGAATTTTTATGTACAGAGAAATATGAACTGTCTTTTCCCAAATCATATAACAAAAATACCACCTAACAAAGGGCAATTCTTACAAATTAAAGTTAAATTAATAGGAAATGGGATCGTTTGTAAATCGAGATGTCAGCGTGTTAAATTTTCTCTACTTTGTTTATTTCCTCCTTGTTTTACGAGAATTGATGTATATAAAAAGATTAGTTTATTGGGTTGTGATATCCACGAATATATATATATATATATATTGTTATTAAATAATTGAAGAAATAGATGAAGAAATATGATTAAGAAATATGAGAGACATAAGAGAAGAGAGATGAGAGAGAGAAAGAGATATAGCTTTAATTTGTATTGATATCAAGTGAGAGCATCAGCTGATCAACTCTCTAACAGTTACAATAGAAGCCATATATATATAGGCAATCAGTAGCTTAGTGATGAAGTTACAATAGAGGCTTGGTGGGGAAGCCATAAAATTACAACACTCCCCCTTGGATTTCCCACCACTCGTACTTTTAATTTTCTAAGAAAAACCCGGTGGGACAAAAACTCAGTAAAATATATACAAAGATCTTCTAGATCTTATGGTGTTGGATGTCCTCAAAATTGTCTCGTTAAAAACTTTGTCAGGAAAACCTAGTGGGACAAAACCTGATCGAAGAGAAAAAGAGTACAGTGTATATATGTTTAGAATTAATGTTTTCTTTAAAAACTGTGTTCACATTTATACTTTGCTAAGAAAAAACCCAGTGGGATAAAAATCATAGCAATGATATCCATTGATCTGTTGGATCAAAGTAATATTTATGATGATTTTTTTTGGATCAATGTAACATATATACGATGATTAGCAAGATCAAAGTAATATTTACAATGATCTTCTTGATCAAGACAACATATTTACAATGATCAACTAGGTTAATATAATATTTATGATGATCTTTATGGATCAAAAGATTTTTGGGTGTGCTTAGAGAATTGCCTCATTAAAACCTTTATCAGGAAAACCCAATGGGACAAAAACCTGATTGAAAGGAAAAAGAGTACAATGCACATATGCCCCAAAATAACTAATATACTTAATTTGATATGCTCCCCCTGATGGGACGCTCCCCCTGATAAAAGTTCTTTTAAAACAATCTTTTGGATTGCTAAACTGGGGTATATAGATGTTTATTTCATGAAATGAAATAACATCATAAATGATTGGAGGGAGTATAAGCAATGACTTGCTTTATGAAGTAATACCCATATGGAATCTTTTCAGAATCTTTTCAACATATTTTGATTGATGGACAAACATTCCATTTGATCTATGCTCGCCCTTCAGGTCAAGACAATATTTCTTTTCCCATGTCTTTCATTTTTAAACTCATTTACCAAAAATTCAAGAGCTTTCCAAGAGTTCCAATTAAATTCATATCATCAACATATGTTGTGAATATAGTGAATTCGGATTCTAATTGCTTTGCGAAGACACTTGGATATATAATATAATTACTATACCCTTATTTTATCAGATATTCACTAAGACGGTTATACCACATCCGTCCAGATTATTTTTAATCCATATAAGGGTTTTTGTATGTTCATCAAATATTGATTACGAGATCTCGATTTACATGCTTCTAGCATTTTAAATCCTTCCAGGATTATGAATATCTGCATTGAGTGAATCATATAGATAAATGATTACTATGTCTAGATGGCGTATTTCAAGCCTTGTAAAGGCAACCAAATTTATCAAAAATTTGAAACGTAATTGTATTCGTCACTATTGAATACCAAGTTTCTACGAGAAACCTTGTACTATGAGTCGTGCCTCATATCTCACGATCTCGTTTTTCTCATTTCGTTTTCTGTATAAAGACTCATTAGTATCCAACTAGTTTGACATCTCCAGGTGTCTGGAGTACTATTGGTCTAAATACTTTATGTTTGGCATATGAAGTCAATTCTTCTTGGATTGCTTCTTTTCACTTAAGTCAATCATGCCTTTTGTATACAATCATTGATATTATGAATATCATAATTATCATTTATAATTTCAGTAGCGCTACTATGTATAAAAATACACCATCAATGATTGTTTCTTTATGATTCCACATTTCTCTTATATGATTTAAAGAAATTTTCTCAATTTCAATATATTTGAATCTCTGTTGAGATTTCTTCCATTTCAATGGATTTAGTCACTATATGGATTTTATAGAAATTTTTTTAATTTCAATATAGTTGTATCTCTGTTGAGATTTCTTTCCATTTCAATGAATTTAGTCCTTTCATAGACTCATATAGAAATTTTCTCAATATCAAATATACTTGTATCTCTGTTGAGATTTCTTTCCATTTCAATGGATTTAGTCATTTCATAGACTCGTGTCTCTTTAGATATATCAGTCTCTTTAGATATATCAGACTCTTATAGAGTTGATTTAGAGAAAGTGGATTTATTTATAACTCGAGTTTTGTTTACTTTTGGATTATGATAATAATACCTTTCAAAAAGGTTCATAAGCTTATGATATGCATCAGATGATTTATTTGTTGTCATTTACTCTGATCATTCTTTAAGAACAATCACCCGGCCGGGGTTTATGAGATGACAACTTATAAAATCATGTTACCTTTAATATATCATGTAACAGATTAATAATAATCTGATGATCAATTATCTTTCGTATTTGAGTGATACAAAGATTGGAATGAGACACATTTATATAGAGAGAGAACCGAACCGGTATCTCTATTTTGTATAAGAGTAACTTTTCATTTACTCTTTCTGGAGAAACTTTCCATTTGAAAATTAATCAATATAATGATATACAGATTGTGCGTAAAAATATAAACTATCAGAAGTTTAAATGATCTAATTGGAAGACTGATCAAAATCAATATTAATCTCATAATGATATAGAATTCTTATCTTAGATCATACCAAAGATGCAATAGGGAGATATAGTGATATACTACACAATCAAAATATCTTTAAAATGTGAGCAATTTAATGACCAATTACAAGTTGTAATGGTAAATACCGATGATAGATAGTGAGTCATGGATAAATGCATCAACATATAATATAGAATGTCCCATATAGAAATTGGTAACTAAATCGAAATAATAAAGTTCTCGTATTTACCTGGAGACGTTTGATAAGCGATTCTACTGATCCATCCTGATTATGAGTACATGCGAAAAGCTGGATGTTGAACGTCGATCTCAACTGGAGACGTTTGATAATACACAAACTTGTGACCATCACATAGATGTATCAATCAGTATCATAAAATGGAAGGATTCATTTGGTGGATGAACATATCCACATATACCCTCTTGAATGATGGGGATTCAAAACCAACTTTAGAATATAATGGTTTATTTGATGGATGAATATATCCATATACATCCCTTTTCTGATCAGCAATATAATCCGGATGATAAGGAAATCAGCTTTTCTATAATCAGCTTCTGGCCTGAATTACGCACAGATATTCAACATTCTTTATTATTCGTGGTTTCAATATGACAATAATAAAGTATATGTCTTTGATCTAAACAAATTTCTTTTATGTTCTGTTTGAATGAAATAAAATATCATTGATACTTAATTGAATACCATCTGATATTAAGATTATGGCTCTTCTAGAGCCTTTAATCAGATCCATCAGATCCATTGAATCTAATCTGATATTAACTTTAAATGCCCTTGAACTAAGCATATATATTTCTTTATGTTCTGCTTGAATAATATCAAGTACCATTGATATATAATTTAGTATTGTTTGATAACAATATCATAGCTCTTCCCGAGCTTTCTATCAGATCTGTTAGATCTGATACAGTATTAACATTTGTTCTTAACAAAGTCAAATTCATAAAATATTTATGACTCTGCAGAATTGTATGAGCCGTTGCACTAGCGGCAAGACATATATTTTCCCTTCTGGGAATTTTATGAACATTATTTATAATGTCATTTTATATCTCATATGAAATGATAATAATTCCGTAGAATTTTATTAGTCGTTGCACTATCATCATTGCATGGATATATTTAATTATCCCATCCATATAGCAATCATAGCCCATATCCATGCTTTCAATTTTACAACAAAAATATATATATATATATAACACCATTAATACAAATATGGAATATCAATTAGTGAAACAAGAGAAAGAATAGTACAAACTTGGATGCTTTGTTCAAGGTGTATATCTCTCTACATAAAGTTTTGATCAACAATCCAACCGATAAGATTGTAGAAGCACGAGTGAAGAACGTTCTGACAAAATTGCAACTCGATCGGACCTCAGATCAAAGAGATATCACTCTTCGATGAAACCTGCGCAATATTGGAATTTTCTCCCTTGTTTTCTGCCCAGCCTTGTTCGGAGCTGCAGAACTCACCATAGGGAATTCCGATTGACAATCGCACCGTCCAGCTTCAAGAACTACAAGAGTAGAACGTGCTGACTAAATTTCAGCGCAATCCGATTTTAGACGAGGGAGATGTCAAAGTTTGATCAAGATTGCACAGTGATATTCTTCACACAATTTCTGCACACACACATCCTTTTTCTTCTCTTTTCCAGTAAAATATTTCAATTTCATTATAAATGATATTTAGGGTCTTAAATCATTTTAATGATACTCACAACATCCTGTTGGATGTATAGATACTTCTTTGAATATTGCTCTTCATGAGCATCAAACATGAATGAAATTGATAAAATATTATTTCCAATTTCATTATACGTTAAGATCTTTAAATCTCTTTTACGATAGCCACAACATCCTGTTGGATGTGTAAATCCTTTTTTCTCAAATGAATGATATGTAAACATATCACTTTATATATATGTGATAAAATAAAATCATGGATCATATTAATTTTTCGAATTTCCGGTTCGATCATGAACTGTAAGTTCAGATATAAAATTCAGAAACCTTCAGATTATGAATGGATTTGAAACCCCAGGTTCCAAATAATGAAGTATGACATTCATGACTATAACACTGGATTCAAAACTCCAAGTTTTCATCAGTTTTCAAAACCGTGCCGAGTTAAATATCATAATTCCAGAAACTTTAAGTTCTGGTTAGTCAGTCTAGCCATTTCATATATTGCGTAAAAATAAATGCTAAATATTTAAACAATTTATCTGGAGACACAACATAAGCCAGTCCTGAGACACAGCATAAGCCAGTCCCGAGACACAGCATAAGCCAGTCTCATATATTGCATAAAAATAAATACCGAATATTTAAACAGATTATCTGGAGACACAGCATAAAGCCAGTCCTGAGACACAGCATAAACCAGTCCCGAGACACAGCATAAGCCAGTCTCATATATTGCATAAAAATAAATACTGAATATTTGAACAGTTTATCTGGAGACACAGCATAAAGCCAGTCCTGAGACACAGCATAAGCCAGTCCCGAGACACAGCATAAGCCAGTCTCATATATTGCATAAAAATAAATACTGAATATTTAAACAGTTTATCTGGAGACACAGCATAAAGCCAGTCCCGAGACACAGCATAAGCCAGTCCCGAGACACAGCATAAGCCAGTCTCATATATTGCATAAAAATAAATACTGAATATTTAAACAGTTTATCTGGAGACACAGCATAAAGCCAGTCCTGAGACATAGCATAAGCCAGTCCCGAGAAACAGCATAAGCCAGTCTCATATATTCATAAAAATAAATACTGAATATTTAAACAGTTCCAGGAGGCTGAGCTCACATGTTATGTGCATAAAAATGGATGCAAATATTTAAACAATATAAATAAATTCAAAACTATATATAGAGGATCCGTTGACGGCAAAAAACCATATTGTATACGGAACTATAAACAGATCCAGAATATTAAGATGTAAATAGAATAAATGAATAAATCCAGAACTATATATATATATGTTCCGTTGACGGCATAAGCCATTTTGTATACGGAAATATATATAGATCCAGAATATTGAGATGTAAGTAAATCACCCATCAGGGATCCCTTTTACTTACATACAATCGTGCTGATAACGTGTTATTAAATAATTGAAGAAATAGATGAAGAAATATGAGAGACATCAGAGAAGAGAGATGAGAGAGAGAAAGAGATATAGCTTTGATTTGTATTGATATCAAGTGAGAGCATCAGCTGATCAACTCTCTAACAGTTACAATAGAAGCCATATATATATAGGCAATCAGTAGCTTAGTGATGAAGTTACAATAGAGGCTTGGTGGGGAAGCCAACTATATAAGCTTGGTGGAGAAGCCAACTATAGAGGCTTGGTGGGGAAGCCATAAAATTACAACATATATATATATATATCATTCTATTGTTTTATGTTTTTTCAATAGAATTCTTGAGCTTCATTTGTGGATCTCTAACAACAAGACAAGGGTTTTTGTCGAAGGATGGAGTTTGGTTGTGTAGATATCAGATATATCACCGAAGTCGGAACTTGGTTGGATCATTGCTCACGTGACAAATTGATTGATCTCATCTGAACCACCACATAGTTTGATATCTTCATTAGTCATATGTTAAAGTTGGTATCTCCAATATCTCAAAGTATAACTTTCCACATAATATAAAACAAAATTTTAATAAGCCTATAGAAATATTAATTTTGTCTCTGTTTGGGATAATTCCTACTAACTGATGAACACGGAACGCCGTATCTAATATACGCTCATAACTCATAGCAATTAATGACGTCAATAAGCAGAAAAATAGATGAGAGAGAATAAACAATCATAACACAAGATATACGTGGAAAACCCAAAACAGGTAAAAAAAACTACAGGCCGTCATAACGACAGAGAAAGTTCCACTATATGATAAATTGTTATAACCACATACTCTAGGATTAACTCTCTCACCTCAACCTCAACCCCAAACCCCACTCACAAGATCCTCACTGAGTACCCCCACAATATCCCCTAGGTCTCCCCTAAATATCACCCACGGATCTCTAACTTAATCCACCAATATTCCCTTGGATCTCTCCTCGGATATTCCCTTGGGTCTCCCCGGATCTCACCACACTCTCTGATGTTTACATGGTGTTTAACTCACACTTTCAACCTAATTACAAGGTTCTATTTATACTAGTTACAGAGAGTTTAAAATAAAAGGAAATCCTACTCATAAACGTACAAGACTTACTTGTTTCACATAAATACTATTTCCTTTTATGACAAGTCTTCTTGTAAAGAGTAAATCATTTTCCTTCAAGCACAAGAACTTCCAAAAACAAACTAATTCCTTTTTCGCTGAAGATTTCCCGTTTCATGTATGCTTATGATTGACTACGATTCGGGTCACGGTTATACACCCGTTTCCTAAACCGTTACAAGTCACCTTAAATTATATCGCTCAGAAAACCGCAATTCATACGCTAAAACAAATCTAGCCGCTGTCACCACGACCGTTGCCCTGCCGTTGCGGGAATTGGTAGCGGTGTCCTACCGCTACCCTAGCCAATGCCGCTGCTAAAGCAGCAACGGTTTGGGCTGTTCTTCTTTTCTTCCGTTCTTCATCAATCTTCAATCTTCAATCTCCATAAAACACCACCATTCAACTTCCAAACGCATCCCACGTCTCTAGAAAGCTCCACATCAGTTGAGTCTCGTTTGGTTCACATTTAGTTCATTTGAGAATACGAACCTGTTGTAGGGGTTTTTTGTCAGTATGACACATCAGCAAGGATAGCGGGTAATGCGGAAATATAGTGATTCCACATCATCAAAAGTCAAATGTGAGACACGTTATCAAAATGGTCAACATGAATACATGACAGCACCATACGAGGGGCCATCTGCAGATGGAATCCGCTCAGCCAAGATTCTGCTCGGCCAAGGTTCTGCTCGGCCAAGGTTCTGCTCCGCCAAGTCTGCTCGGCCAAGGTTCTGCTCGGCCAAGGTTCTGCTCGGCCGGTTCTGCTCGGCCAAGGTTCTGTTCGGCCAAGGTTCTGCTCGGCCAAGTCTGCTCGGCCAAGTCTGCTCGGCCAAGGTTCTGCTCGGCCAAGTCTGCTCGGCCAAGATTCTGCTCGGCCAAGGTTCTGCTCGGCCAAGGTTCTGCTCGGCCAAGTCTGTTCGGCCAAGTCTGCTCGGCCAAGGTTCTGTTCGACCAAGGTTCTGCTCGACCAAGTCTGCTCGGCCAAGGTTCTGCTCGGCCAAGGTTCTGTTCGGCCAAGGTTCTGCTCGGCCAAGTCTGCTCGGCCAAGGTTCTGTTCGGCCAAGGTTCTGCTCGGCCAAGTCTGCTCGACCAAGATCAATACTTAGCCAAAAACAGGAAATACAGTCCCACCAAGATACGCCATATCAGGAAGAGATCTGAACAGATACGGAATCTTAGGATAATATTCCAATAAGGAAATATCCTTATTTCCTCTCCAGTACCAGAGAAGTTTATTTAGGAAAGAACTCTAAGCTTCCAGAAGGATAAATACCAAATGGAAAACAAGTCCTAATTGGTATACTCTACTAGAATCCTACAAATACTCTAATTAATGAGTCCATCACAGATACGACAGGAACTAGGGCAACCTAGATGGAACCATATAAATACACCCTTGTATTCATTATAAGAGGGTAGGTTCATCATGAGCAATTGACACTTACATGAGAAAAGAGATACGAAACATAATCAATTATCTGAGAGAGAGCGAGTATTGAGTGTGTAATCCTTATATTCATAGTGGATCACTTCTCGCCGTCACCGGCACCGTGGATGTTTCCCCGCCTTGGGGTTTTACCACGTAAAACATGTGTTATGCTTGTTTATCTTTTATTTTCTACTTTCATTACGTTTATCTTGCAGGTTTCATTAACCTAAAACCGTTGACCGGTTGACTTCCAAAAATCACCGTCAACAATTGGCGCTAGAAGGAGGGGGTGAACTCAACTTCGAGGAACCCTCATGAACAGACCACAGAAGGAATTCCGATGTGGATCCAACACTTGAAGAACCCAACAAACAACTATTGGAAGTGTTAGGGAGTGGATTAACTACAGAACCCGTAGCAGGAGCCGCGGCCGTGACCAATTCCGAAGGAAGAATGTTGCGAAAAGCAATACATAGAGCTTCAAAGTATCAAGAATCTGTCCCAGGAATTGCTTTCCCGTTCCGACAGCTTACGAAAGAAAAGAGAAGAGAGTTGTAGAGAATCGCGGAATTGCTGACCAATGCGCACTAAAGTGAGCATATCTCCCTCTACAGAAGTCGGATTTGCGAACTGTAAAAACTGCTGGAAACTAGACATCCAAGGCTTTCCAAGCATATATGGTTCGTAGCCTAGTTCAATTTGAGCAATATTTGGTGGCCCCCGCAATATTGAAGAAACCAGATCGCGTATAGATTTCTGATCTGACCATCGAACACTAAAACGGGCATATCTCCCTCTACAGAAGTCGGATTTGTGAACTGTAAAAACTGCTGGAAACTAGACATCCAAGGCTTTCCAAGAATATATGGTTCGTAGCCTAGTTCAATTTGAGCAATATTTGGTGGCCCCCGCAATATTGAAGAAACCAGATCGCGTATAGATTTCTGATCTGACCATCGAACACTAAAACGGGCATATCTCCCTCTACAGAAGTCAAAATCTCGAGCCATAAAAACCATCAGAAACTAGACATCCGGACCTTTCCAGAAATATAAGGTTCGCAATCTGGTTCAACCTGTGGAATATTTTATTGTCCCTGAAACATTGAAGGAAGTGATTCGCGGAGGATTCTCCAACCTGACCACCAGACACTAAAACAGAGATAACTCTCTCCAAAGAGCATGGAATCATGAACCGCGAATTTTGCTGTAAAATAGACGTATAGATCTTTTCAAGGATATGTGGGTCTCAACACAGTTCGTCCCGAGGAATATTTGATGACTTCCAGAACGTTGCAGTTCAGAATAAAGTTTACCTTTTCGTGTTAGAAACCGAGCCCATCTTGGTATAAAACATCCAATGGCGATTCTCAACTAAACCCACTCGGCTCTTCATCAATTCACCTGTGAAGGATCCAATAGTGAAACGACTAGACTCCAGGTTCGGTAAGTGGCCAAGGTTAGTCAATCTACACATCGGTCTAATTTTACGATTTCATTTACAAAGAATATATGCATAGTTACATATAAATAGAAGTTAAAACCGACCAAATAATGATTATTCGAGATTTAATTGGGACTTCGATCTTGATAAAATCATTTAGATTCGGGGGTATGTTTTCACTTAATTGTTATTACTGTTGATATCGTCTTGCATTGATAACTGTATAGAATATTGGGATGCTTAAACCTTATACTCTGAATACACTCCTAAATTGTTGAAATTAGAAGTTGCATACTGTGCTTTTCTATTAAAATATTTGCATGGATTGCCTTGACTTGGGAGTGCATTGCCGAATAGATTTAGTCGGCAGCAAGTATGTCACATGATTATTATTCTAGATTAATAAGAGTCAAACATATTGATTGATGTTTAATATTTGTGACATTTTGATTAACCAAACAATAATTCGATTGAATTTAATTGAGATTTTGATCTTGATAAAAAACGATTGAATATTTGTTGTCTAATAAAAATTACCAAGCTCATGGCATACATAATAATGAGAGGGGCGACATTGCTAGAGTCTAGATGCAATCGTACTAGTTGATTATATGCACCCTCCATGTCTAATGCTTCTTCACTGCTCTTTTAAAAATAAAAATAGTGATGGGTCGTTCATTTAAATGTGGTGGAAAAACTGACTCTATGTTATTAATAGTGTTGTGATCTGTTAAATACACGATGTTTGAAAGTAATTATAGTCCTTTTTAATATCTTTTGAGTAAGTATTATTTAATGAATTAATCAAGACTTTGATCTTGGTAAGAAATGCTTCCAAAAGTGTTTAAAAGCAGTACCGAAAGCGTTTAATTCGGATAAAAAGGTACGATTTCTCTTAATCGTTATGTTATTTATTATCCTCTTAATCGTTATGTTATTTATTATCGTTGGCATCATATTGCATCTTAAATCGATAATATAGAACGGTATCATAGTGATTATTTCCATTTGGAATATTATGAATTTAGCATTAGAATCACTAGAACTATAAAAATATAGTCCATGTTTTTCTATCAAAATTCCTATTGATAAAACAGTGTATGAATCACAATATAATTGATTCGGAGACGCATGTAACATGTACGTTCCACAATGTTTTGTTACTTTTCAGTCCAAATATGCCATTGTTATTGATGTTTAAATTTTCATGATAGTGGTTGGACTCAACAACATCAGGTTCGACCAATGTGTTCTTTAGATAAAATGAGCATGAGTGTTGAAGAATGTGACTAGAAGTATTTGGTATGCTTGAGACATTGAATTTATGTAATCTAGATATATTAAATTATATCTACCTCTTCATATCGTTATACTTCCACATACAAATACACAACACGCATAACTTTTGTGTAATTCTCTTTGTGCTATATTACATTCACGTGTTATCTATGCATGTCTCTCTTGTACACAATACATAATACGTGTGCATAAGTCTATAAACATATAATGCATGCTTAATTAGTATGTCTGACAAACTTTTATGGCTCTTACACGCAAGTTGTCTATCATAGATTTATAAGAGTCAAATTTCGACACTAATATTAATAGTACTATGTATGAGTTGATCGCTTCCAATTATTTGGTCTCATTAAATGCATGATTATTATTACTTGTGTGAACTTTACTCACATACTTGGTATAGAAAACAAGTTGAAAATGTTAGCTCAGGAATCTAGTCTTGCCTCGTTGCGCGGGAATCAAATTTCATCTCGATGCGCTTAAAGGTTTCAAAAAAAGAGACCATATAGCCTTGGTGACCCGATCAGATATGGAAGAGTAGCATTGGCCTCACATTGCTAACAACTGCCTTCATTAATCCGGGTTTGATCTCTCCTATTAATATAAAGATTCTACTCTCTATCAAATATGTTATGTCTTATACGAATAAAACTCGTTTATGACTAACCATTATCTTTTATTACCTGAGCAAAGCATGCCTTATTATTTATACTTTAGAACCGTAAATGAAGCCCGACGGATACTAAAAAATAAAAAATAAAAAAATCCAAGGGTTACTCCTTAAAACGGTCAATAAATTCATCCTTTGACTAACAATTTGCTAAGAATTTATATAGTGAAGAATTTATCAAGTTTGACTCAGATAATGTTGCTTTCCGAAAGCTTCTTGATCGGACATGTCAACAATTGGCGTTATAAAAAAGAAGCCCGATCTATAACAAAGGTTAGGCTGTCTACGAAAAAGATCAGCTGAGAAGAGAAGTCGGATCTTAAGGGAGTCATTACAACGGGTCACATCCACAGTAATCAAGAGCATCCCAGCGACTACAGCATAAATAGACGAAACACCTGAGACACTCTAGCAAGCTCGAAAAAAAAAAAAAAAAAAAAAGGGTGCTAGGGGGTGGATCATCTATTGTATCAGCACCAAGAGATGCGCATGGAAGTGAATTGCAAACAGGGTACGGTGAAAATAATCTTGCCAGTGAGGAAGAAATCGCAGAGGGTTTCCATACCTGACCGCTGAACTTAAAAAGAGTTCGCTAAAAAAGAAAGAAAGAAGAGAACAAAGTGCAAAAATAACGTAACTAATTGCCGGTTAATAAGATATTCGGCTTAGTTATGGCACTGTTCAAATAAGAGCTGGAGATGATCAGTTTAATAAGATACTTGATCATTCTTGAAGAAAAATTGACCAGAGGTATTCAACCATTACAGACAGTTTAGCTTATTGTTATGTTAGATACCCCGACCGGTTACTCAGCCAAAAAAAAAAAAAAAAAAAAAAAAAAAAAAAAAAGAAAAAGAAAAAAAAAAGAAAAAAAAAAGGGGTGCAATGTTGAAAGCACTCAATTCGGATAAAACCTACTTTAACAACTGCTGGGGGGCTAGGGGTAGCGCAATACATCAAAGGAGCAGGCAACGTGACCAGAAAAAAATCGCAGTTACAAAGCAGTTTTAGCAAAGTCACTTCAGTTGATATGTGTATATAGAAAAGAAGATGAACCATAACGGAAGTTGTGGAAGTTGGAGTACAAGACTAAAACTAGTGGATCGATCATCACCTTTTAGCACATTTCACGAAAGGTCCTAAGTATCATTCACTCTAAGGAATGTTTGACGATATTCGGGATATCACAACTTTACGCTGGAGACAGAAACGCCCACTACACAGGTTAGTATTGATTATTAAATTATCTTGTTTGCTTCATGTAATGATACAGGGAAACATATGACAAAGTATTATACAAAAGCACAAAGAAAGAACAACTTGCAATTTGCCGACTCAGAATGAAAAGGTAACCAATTTCGGATACCTCATTGAGTGGAGTTAGAGGTAAAATCAAAATTATAACTTAGTCACTTTTTATTCGGCCTATAAATCAAATCTCCTTGGATTTCATAACCACATGTTGATGACGAGGAGGTCAAATGAGGGGAAACAATTTTGTCACCCTTGCTTATCAAAGTTCTTTGCTGCACTTTTTACGCGATGCACAACACATGTAGTCTGTGTATCTATTCTAGTATTTCACATGATGCACACCGCACCTAGCTTGTATATTTATTCTAGTATTACACCCTACTTACACATGGCTGTCACATGCTATCACTATATGTTTCTTTTATACATAAATAAATACTACGCACGTATATACTTGCAAATACATATACTAGTTTTATTAGCATACTATATAGTTTTTGTATGCAAAACATCCAACGAGAATCCATAGGTATTTTATCCCGAACAGCAACCATCACCAATAATGTGGATGGACCTAACTATTTTTGTTCGGCATTATTAAAATATATATTTGTGCAAATGTTACTCACATGTTTGACAGAGAGACAAGCTTAAAACTTAGTACATAAATCGAGCTTAGTCTTAGTACGCGCAAAACGAGTTTTATCTCGGCGTATGCAGAAATTCAAAGACAAGGCCAAAGGGGCCAAAATCTTCACCAACGATAAGAACTTGACTAAACAAAAAAGAAAAAGCTCTCTAAAGTAGAGAATGAGACTTAGTCTCATAAAAAGCTCGGGCGCCATGAAACCGTAAAGAGCGAGTGGATAGTGTCCGAGGGGCGGAGAAGCTGGAGTAGCATGCCCGCCTAGTTGGGACGATGCAAATGCATCACCCAGCAAAAAGGCAGACCCGAGGCACTAGGATACCTGGAAAACAGGATACCTAGCAAACTGCTCGGGGCGCCGCCAGAATAGGTCTGGTGAGATGCGCAGCTGTGTTGGCCGGTATACACTACCCCAACGATTCGGCAAACCCCTGTAGCAGACAAAACCTGGAGACGTCCTAGGTGACTTGTGCAGGGACCTAAGTGTATGGTCGTGGTGAGCCTCGACGTAACACCTGGGTAAAACTGACCAATTTAATAAGACACTTGGTCAGTCTAAAAATGATCAGTTTAATAAGACACTAGGATCATTGTTGAAGAGAAAAATGACCAGTTTAATGAGACACTTGTTCAGTTTGGAGATGATCAGTTTAATAAGACACTTGATCATTCTTGAAGAAAAAACTGACCAATTTAATGACACTTGGTCAGTCTAAAAATGACCAGTTTAATGAGACACTTGTTCAGTCTGGAGATGATCAGTTTAATAAGACACTTAATCATTCTTGAAGAAAAAACTAACCAATTTAATGAGACACTTGGTCAGTCTAAAGATGATCAGTTTAATGAGATACTTGATCATTCTTGAAGTCAAACCAACGATACACCCGGTGAAAATAAAGTACTTAAATATTTGTATTATTCACACATTTATGAGTGTGCAGGTACACCAAATTGATCAGAAAGATCAGCCAAAAAGAAGACTGGTCTATAAGAAAGATCAGCCAAAAGGAAGAATCAAACCTACAAAAAAAAAAAAAAAAAAAAAAAAAAAATCAGCTGAGAAAAAGTTCAAATGGAAAAGAAAGATCTAGTCTGAACGCTTGGAATGACCTGTCCAAAGAAGAAAAGAATGGCTACCCAGACAATGTGCCAAAAGCATGGCTCATACCCTGCACATCGGCATCAACTCAAGAATAACAACAATGCTAGGGGGTAGATTCCAAGCAACATGAACCCCTGAAGAACAAAAGCCCCCAACCCGCCATGAGCATGTATATATATGGCAGTGGTCTCAGGGGGTGGATGCTTTGAAGCACGGTCTCTATAGAGCAACATCTTACCTTGTCAAGAGTGACGACATCTACCGTATTTTTCTCAACTTGTGAGGAAAGACACGGCTCAGGGAAACCTTAATCAGTTCCTCTTATGATCTTCAACCTCAACGTTTTTAAGCTGTCTTGAGCACTAAAACTTCGAAAGATCGCCGAAACTTGCCTTAAAAGGATACGACAAGAAGAAAAGATGTTTCGGATAGAAGCATTCTCAGCTATTCAAGTCTTAGGAGATAATTGGAAACAATTTGGAAGATTTCTTGACCAAACCTGTGAAAACAGTATCTGTTGATGGGTCAACTTCAAGAATTAAACTGTATCATCTCAGAAGGAACTGGAGTTCGAGCCTTATATGGTTGGAAAGGTACAGAAGTTATCTTTCCGTAGAATTTTACGGTTTGTGATTTCGAGTTTTCTTGAAGGAGTTATGACCATTTTACTACCTAAAGGTCAGCCTAGAATTTCTACGAGGGCAGCATCCGCTGATGGGTCAACTTCAAAAATTAAAATGTATCATCTCAGAGGGAACTGGAGTTCGAGCCTTATACAGTTGGAAAGGTACATAAGTTAGCTTTCCGTAGAATTTTACGGTTTGTGATTTCGAGTTTTCTTGAAGGAGTTATGATCATTTTACTACCCAAAGGTCAGTCCAGAATTTCTACACGGGATTATGGAAATAAAGCAATGTGGGCTGCCTATTTGGGAATGAAGGTCTTAGACGAATTTGTCATGTTTTGGAAGATTAACAAAGGCCTAAAAGTCACTTTAATTCGATTTTAGTTGATCATAAACTTTCCATGATAGGACTAGTCGAGATTGGATTAAAATTCCTAAAGTTAGAAGGATTATACTTCCTATTTGGAATCACATTTAATTAGCCTTATTAGAGGTTGATTATGGAACTAAAAGGAGACATAATACATGCCTATTTAAGAGGAATTATAGCAGAAAGATCAGGTATGCAGCAGCAGTGCAAAGAAGATCCAAGCGTTAGTAAGATCCGCTCAAAGATGGATCCAAGCGAAGCTGAACCAACAGGTTGAAAGAGGATCCAAGAAAAGCCGAACAAAGCTAAAAAGGGGTGTCACATTCGCCCAAACGAGCGAAAAGATCTCAACAATCAAAGCTCCGAGACGAGGAAGTTTATCGAACGCAACTAGAACCAAATGCAATACGAGTGCGCACCAAGGCATTACGGAAGTATACAAGGCAAAAATTACAAGAAAAGAGAAGTTAAATAGTGAGTAGAGGCTCAACAAATGTCTGACAATTATTCAACAGCAGCTAGGTAAACAGTAAACTTGGACTTAGGTTGAAGACGAGCAACAAAAAATCAGAGGAGAACTATTCAAATCCCCTTCGACGAGTCGCCAGGAACTTATCTCGCAGATTTGAGGGGGTATTATTGTAGGGGTTTTTTGTCAGTATGACACATCAGCAAGGATAGCGGGTAATGCGGAAATATAGTGATTCCACATCATCAAAAGTCAAATGTGAGACACGTTATCAAAATGGTCAACATGAATACATGACAGCACCATACGAGGGGCCATCTGCAGATGGAATCCGCTCAGCCAAGATTCTGCTCGGCCAAGGTTCTGCTCCGCCAAGTCTGCTCGGCCAAGGTTCTGCTCCGCCAAGTCTGTTCGGCCAAGTCTGCTCGGCCAAGGTTCTATTCGGCCAAGGTTCTGCTCGGCCGGTTCTGCTCGGCCAAGGTTCTGTTCGGCCAAGGTTCTGCTCGGCCAAGTCTGCTCGGCCAAGTCTGCTCGGCCAAGGTTCTGCTCGGCCAAGTCTGCTCGGCCAAGGTTCTGCTCGGCCAAGGTTCTGCTCGGCCAAGTCTGTTCGGCCAAGTCTGCTCGGCCAAGGTTCTGCTCGACCAAGTCTGCTCGGCCAAGGTTCTGCTCGGCCAAGGTTCTGTTCGGCCAAGGTTCTGCTCGGCCAAGTCTGCTCGACCAAGATCAATACTTAGCCAAAAACAGGAAATACAGTCCCACCAAGATACGCCATATCAGGAAGAGATCTGCACAGATACGGAATCTTAGGATAATATTCCAATAAGGAAATATCCTTATTTCCTCTCCAGTACCAGAGAAGTTTATTTAGGAAAGAACTCTAAGCTTCCAGAAGGATAAATACCAAATGGAAAACAAGTCCTAATTGGTATACTCTACTAGAATCCTACAAATACTCTAATTAATGAGTCCATCACAGATACGACAGGAACTAGGGCAACCTAGATGGAACCATATAAATACACCCTTGTATTCATTATAAGAGGGTAGGTTCATCATGAGCAATTGACACTTACATGAGAAAAGAGATACGAAACATAATCAATTATCTGAGAGAGAGCGAGTATTGAGTGTGTAATCCTTATATTCATAGTGGATCACTTCTCGCCGTCACCGGCACCGTGGATGTTTCCCCGCCTTGGGGTTTTACCACGTAAAACATGTGTTATGCTTGTTTATCTTTTATTTTCTACTTTCATTACGTTTATCTTGCAGGTTTCATTAACCTAAAACCGTTGACCGGTTGACTTCCAAAAATCACCGTCAACAGAACCAAACCTAACAATTCTCCCCTTTGGCTAGAATTCTCATAACTTGTCCACAGCCACAATTCTCATCATCGAGAATTAACATATCCCACCACAAGGTATAACCACTTAGGAACGAACCATCCTAAGATTTTTCTTCACACAATTTTTTGTGTTCGTTGTTCCGGCACCATGTCGAAATAACATGCTGAAATTGTGGTGCAACTCCTCAAGTCAGATTTCTAAGGAGTTCATCAGCCATCGACATCTTTGTCCACCATACACCTTGCATCACTTTCTGACCAATGTCTTGTGCACAATTATGGACAACTAGTAGCAACATATCATTTTCCATGGCCAGTGGGGAAAACTGCCAAAAGGATAAACATGTCCTTACATCACCCAACCCTGTGAAAGACCTTATGTCCTTGCATCACATACCTGGTGAAAGACTTGCTACTAGAAACTGAGAGTGCTTTGCTTGATAAGCCCTAACACCATATCATAGAGAGATTTTTATTTTATTTTTTAGTAGTCTAGAGATTTTTATTTTATTTTTTAGTAGTCTAGAGTTTTTTATTTTATTTTTTGATAGTCAATCAGCTCCTTGTGTAACCCAGATTGAATCTCCATGACTTGTACCTATCACTACAATCCAAACTTCTCCTCCATCAATATTCTTCTTTTCATCAAGCCCTAACGAGTTTGAAACCGCCTTCAAGACGCATCTTTTTTGCTAAACCATAGTAGGCAACCATGATCATCATTATCTCAATGCCACCAAGTCCTCCATACGATCTCCCGTAAAGACTTATCACTGCCATCGCCAAACCATAAGACTTTGATACCAATTGTTGGGGATAATTCTTACTAACTGATGAATGCGGAACGCCGTGTCTAATATATGGTCATAACTCATAGCAATTAATAACGTCAATAAGAAGAAAAATAGATGAGAGAGAATAAACAATCATAACACAAGATATACGTGGAAAACCCAAAACGGATAAAAAACTACGGGCCGTCAGGACGATAGAGAAAGTTCCACTATATGATAAATTGTTACAACCATATACTCTAGGATTAACTCTCTCACCTCAACCCCAAACCCCACTCAAAAGATCCTCACCGAGTACCCCCACAATATCCCCTAGGTCTCTCCTAGATATCACCCACAGATCTCTAACTTGATCCCCCGATATTCCCTTGGATCCCTCCTAGGATATTCCGTTGGGTCTCCCCGGATCTCACCACACTCTCTGATGTTTACATGGTGTTTAACTCACACTTTCAACCTAATTACAAGGTTCTGTTTATACTAGTTACAGGGAGTTTAAGATAAAAGGAAATCCTACTCCTAAACGTACAAGACTTACTTCTTTCACATAAATACTATTTCCTTTTATGACAAGTCTTCTTGTAAAGAGTAAATCATTTTCCTTCAAGCATAAGAACTTCCAGAAACAAACTACTTCCTTTTCCGCTGAAGATTTCCCGTTTCATGTATGCTTATGATTGACTACGATTCGGGTCATGGTTATACACCCGCTTCCTAAACCATTACAAGTCACCTTAAATTATATCGCTCAGAAAACCGTGATCCATATGCTGAAACAAATCTGGCCGCTATCAGCATGACCGTTGCCTTACCGCTATTGGAATTGGCAACGGTGTCCTACCGCTGCCCTACCGCCGCCCCTGCCGCTGCCAAAGCGGCAGCGGTTTGGGCTGTTCTTCGTTTCTTCCATTCTTCATCAATTTTCAATCTTCAATCTCCCTAAAACACTACCATTCAACTTCCAAACATATCCCACGTCTCCAGGAAGCTCCACATCAGTTGAGTCTCATTTGGTTCACATTTGGTTCATATTTAGTTCATTTGAGAATACGAGCCAAACCTAACAGTCTCCATAGCAATTTCCGATTGTGCTCGGATTGTGTTCGGATTGCTTATAACAATTTCAAGTATATACATATATATATTGCAACTTTGCTAATAAACTATCGTGCTAGCATGATGAGTCGTTAGGTTCCCTTTTACGTCATAAATTTAGCATTTTCTAACTATCATTTAGCCAAAATTTCCAACCGTTGATTTGTTAGAAAAATATTAAAAGTATATAATGGTGAATATATATATATAAGAGTAGTTTTTTCCTAAGTGATCCCTTATTATTCAAATGTGAATGAGGATGAGGATAAATTTTGCCCCAAATGGGGATGGGGATAAATCCCCTATCCCCATTTTCCTCATATCTCTCAAAAAAATAATTATATATTATAATTATTTATTTTCTTAATTTTAAATCTAGGTACAAATATTTCTTTAACTCTTAAATTTATAACCTACCTAATTCTTGAATTTGTTTGAATTTTTAATATGCAATTTTTATTTGAATTATAATTATTGGGATAATTACGCCGTGGCCATCAATTTGGTTGACCACTATTAAAATGGCAATTAAATGGGAAATTGGTTTCAAAATGTCATTTTTGGTGAACACTTTGACACTAATGGTCATTCCGTCAAACTCTGTTAAATTTGTCGTTAAATGGGTGGCCATTTTGATAGAGGTCAACTAAGGGGTCATTTGTTTTTTCCACTTAAGACTTAATGGGTTTGAATTATTGTTTTGTTTATTTTTTTAAGTGATCAAACAACTTAAAAATATCAAAAAAACAACTCTTTTTTTTTTAAGTAATAAATCCTCACTTTTAACTTAATTTCAAATCACTGAATTATAATTAAAATATTTTCTTCCAAATCTATCCTCTAAAAAAAGATATATTTCTAAATTTATCCTAATTTGATATGGTGTAAAATTCTTTCTTTTAACGTATTTCTTATTTTAAAAGGCTTTTAGAAAGAAAGAAAGAAAAAACCATAATTACTTCTCATATTGAAATCTTCCTGGGATTAAACAATCGAATTTCTCTCCTACCAAATCATGGTAAGAACTCTTTAATTTTTTATTTTATTTTTATCTACGTGTAGTGGCAACTCTTTAAACATAATCTAGAATGATAATTTGTTATGATTGTCATAGTTGCAATTATATAATTTATCAAATATTCTTTTTTTGGTTGCATTCGATATTGAGTAGATTTCGTGGTTTGAAGAAGTTATATAATAATTGTTTATATATATATACCGGTGTATATAATTTAGGGACCTATTTAAAAAATAAAAAATAAAAAATAAAAAAAAAATAAAATAAAATAAAAAAGGTATCTAGGAACCTTTAAAAAAAATAGATTAATAATTTGGTTTCTGGTTGCATATGATGCAGGAAACAGGAAACCAAAAAAAAAAAAAAAGGGTTTCTAGAATTATATACTGGATATTTGGACAATATGTAAAATTGAAGTTGAACTTTTTTTTTTATTTACAATAAATTGAACTTGAACTTTGTTTGCAGAATAACATGCAAAATTATATTCCTTGATGAATTTTTTGTTTTGTTAAAATAAAATTTGTTTGCGGAAGAGCATGCAAAATCTTATAAAGAGTGTTGCATGTTAAATTACTTCTTTTAATTAGTATGGATATAGATGTAAAATTACTTCTTTCAGACAATTTTATTTTTAAAAAACGAACATGTTGACAGTACATTCAAATTCAGGTTTCAATCACTATTCAGTCATCAGTAAAATTCAGAACTATTCAGTCTTCAGACAAAAAAACAAACGACCCCTAAATTGATAGCTACTAGGGTAATTATCCCTCATTCTTATTTACATTTTTGTAAATCAAACCAATCGAACTAATGGTTCTTCGATTTCATAATGTTGCCCATGTTCAAGTCTATTGCAACCATTTTATTTTTTTTGAAAAAAAAAAAATTATATTTGTTTGTGTGTTGAATTACAAATTTCCCACCAAAAGAAACAGAGAAGTCATGTTTTTTTATTAACCTAGCATAAGTGAGTATTTGGGATTTTTTTTTTTTTTTTAAGAAAACATTTTTTATAAAAAAAAAAACAATTTTATAAAAAAATATATCAAAATTATCTTCATTTGTTAAAATTTAAATTACTGTATAATGTTAAGAATAATTTTTAAAATCAAACTAATTGAACTAAAGGTTTTTTTGATTTCAATATGCTGCCCATGTTTAAGTCTATTGCAACCAATTTTTTTTTATTTTTTTTTGAAAAAAAATATATTTATTTGTGTGTTTAATTACAAATTTCACATCAAGAAAAACAAAGAAGTCGTGGTTTTTTTGATAACAGAGCATAAGTGCATATTTGAGGGTATTTTTTTAAAAATAAAATATAAAAAAAAAACGTTTTATATTAAAATAAAAAATATAATAAAAAAACAATTTTGTAAAAAATATATATCAAAATTTTCTTCTTTTGTTAAAATTTAAATTACAGTGTAATGTGAATGGCCATAATTAGTGTCATGGTGTTCGCAAAAAATCTCTCCCAAACTCCCCTATCTCCATTTTCCACAAATGGGGAAACGTGGAGGGATGGAGGAAAGGGTTGGGAAATGGGGATAAGGATGGGGAAACCAATATAGGAAACAGGGGGAAATAGCACAAAATTCCATTGGTTTTGTGGTAATATCACCAAGTTATTAAGTGAAATGAAAATAGTACCAAAGTATGTGATCTACCAAGATTGCCCCTCACTTATTCATTCTTCCTCTCTCACTCTCTCTTTCTTCCTCTCTCCTCTTTTTTTTTTTTCAAAAATCTTCATTGATCCATCAATGAAGATCAAAACGACCTCCATCGAAATGGTCGACTCCCTTTGATGGAGATCAAAACGACCTCCATTTAAAAAAATAATTCTGGAAATAAGTCTCGATTATTTTGAAATAAGTCTCAGGTATCTGAAAAAAGTCTCAGGTAGGTCACCCGAGACTTATTTCAAGCTATTTCCAACTACCCGAGACTTATTGCAAAATAACCAAGACTTATTTCCAGAATTTTTTTTACAACGGAGGTCATCTCCATCAAAGGGAGTCGACCGTTTCGACAAAGGTCGTTTCGATCTCCATTGATGGATCAATGGAGGTTTTTGAAAAGAAAAAAACAGAGAGAGAGGAAGAAAGAGAGAGTGAGAGAGGAAGAAGGAATAAGTGAGGGACAATTTTGGTAGTCACATACTTTGGTGTTATTTCTACAAAACTTATTAAGTTGGTGTTGGCGACTTTTCCATAAATGACTTTGGAAAGAGTGTCATAAAAAAATGCCTCAAACTAATATCTATCTCCATTTTCCCAATTATCCCTAATCAATACATCCAAAACTGATTCTGAGAGAACTTGCACACGTAACACTTTACATGGTAGAGGGCATTTAAGTGTGTCCACGTTCACCATCTATACTTCTCCATATATTACACTTGAGGGGACGTGTTAACGTATCATAAATCCCATTAACGTACGTCTTAAATACCATTAAATACTATATTTGGACCTTTATTTATCCGTTTAAACTTTTGGGTCTAGCAATAACTAACATATATAATGTAGATTATCGGTGATTTATTGTTTCAAAAACACAATTTTAACGGTTAAAGAGTAATTTTAGCATATCACATTCACAAGAAATACATCTATTAATCTAGCATAATTGTATTTATACTGCTACAATATTGTAGCATGACTTCAAACACTTTTATTTTTATTCTTTTAGACTATACAATAAATTTATTATATTGAAAAACAAAAAATAAAACACATCTAATTAGGGAAAGTGATGAGTCTTACCTTGAGATAACAAACCGAAAACATGACTTTAAACACCATTATGACATAATCCACAAGTCGGAGACTGCTTTAGGTGCCTAAAAAATGACACTAGCCAATTATGTGGGTACAATTAGTGAGGATGATTAACAAGAGAAGAAAGTTGATGGAATATCTCACTAAAGATTCCACAAATTGAAGATGTCGTTGAAATTTTATTCCAATATAATCGTGCACCCAAATTTCAATATTGAAGGCCCACCTTGTTGGAGAAACATTTTATGGGAAGGCAATTATTATTCCCAATTATTGTGGCCCTTTAGTTAGAAACACTCAATTCGGCTTTAGAATGGAAGTGGAACAGTACCACCACCAAATATATTGGGCCACCCCACCGCACCATTCTCATTGCTGGGCTGGTGGTCCGGTTGAGGCCTCCTTTTTCGGGGATATTTCAATCTCCGTAAATATAGTGTTTGATATCAGCTCGTTCTATTAATTTCTTAATCCGTTCAGTGTCAAAATTTAAAAATCAGAGAAAAAAGAAACAAGATATTGAAAAACCGGCCAGTCTGATCCCTATTCCCTAGTCATGCCATTGCCAGTATCAAATTGGCATGACATGGTTTGATTTGGACTGGTGCTTACATCTTTCAATACAACTCTAGTGCAGCATTTTATAAGAAAAGTAAGGATGATAAATTGGTAATGGTGGGCTTAGCGATAATGAATCTGAGTAGCAATCCCCCAAGCAATTCCCCACAATTTCACACTATATATGTAAGTGGTGGGCCGTCACTTTTTCGACCATATATATATTTTTTTCATCACAATTGTATAGACGATAGACTTGTCATTTATGTTCACCAACACAAATGTGAAAAGGGCCAGGCCGAGGCGGCTCTCACATATGATGCATCCCTTATACAGCTATACCTACACGAAGTAATTGCATGGAACATATCCGAGGTTTGCTTATTGACAAACGGAAATAACTTTTTCAAAAGTTAACTGAAGCCTCCTCCACCATAAGTATTTGATCGTTAATTTTAACGGTTGACTATGTTAAACCTGATTTAAAAAAAGATGGATCTCCACCGTCCCAAACAATTTTTTTAAAATAATAATAATAATAAGAGAGATGGATCTCCACTGTCCATTATGATGAAATACCCTTCCAACAATTAAAGTTGACCAAGTTTGACTAACACCTGAGAGGTTAATATAGTTTTTAGGCAAAATCATTTCCGCTTGTAAGTAAGCAAACATTAGGTTCCGTATAATTACTTCTATGTACCCATGTTAATCCCAAATATGGTATTAACATCATGTTCCATATAATTACTTCTATGTATCCGGGTTTGACAGAAGACAAAACTGGAAATAAGTTAAATTGGTGATGATAACTTTGGAAGTAAAATTGTATTAAATTCCATTAGATTTTTATTAAGTGAAAAGCAAATTTATAAACAAGTGATTTTAGGAGTTCTTTAAGCAATTTTATCATTTAAAAAATCAAACAAAATAAATTAATGAAGCACATTAAGTGCCATTAAGTAAAAAATCAAACAGGATCTTAAGGGTCGTTTGTTTTTTCTACTTAAAACTTAATAGGTCTGAATTGAACTTGTTAAGTTATTTTGTTTGTTTTGTTAAGTGGTCAAACAACTTAAAAATATAAAATAAAATAAAAAGTAAGAAATCCTGACTTTTAACTTATTTCCAAATCACTGAATTACAATTAAAATATTAACTTCCAAGTCTATCATCCTAAAGAAGATATATTTCCAAATTTATTCTAATTTGATATGGTGTAGAATTCTTAACATATTTCTTATTTTAAACGGGTTTTACAAAAAAAAAAAAAAAAAAAAAAAAAAAAAAAAAAAAAAAAAAAACCTAATCACTTCTCACACTAAAATTTTTATGGGATTGAACAATTGATTTTTCTAACTCCTACCAAATCTTGGTAAGAACTCTGTATTTTTTTTTTTTATCTAACTATTCATCTAGTGTTTTTTATCTAACTATTATTCTAGTGTTCAATAAATTTGTCTAACGTATTGAGTAGATTCCGTGGCTTGAAGATGTTATAGAATAATTTAACTCCTTTTGCTTTCCACCTGATTTGTTTTTTGTTTTATTGAACAAATGGGGAATAAAAAATTGGCATACTTGCCAGGCTTGCTGCTGCAGCCATTGGAAAACACCAAGAAGTTCTGATAATTAAGTCAAATTTTCAATACTGAATCTGAAGATGCTTCTTCTCTTGTGAAGAAACATTGGTTTATCGAATTCAAGCTGTCCATGTAAATGAAGAGTCAACTAATGTTGACTTTCTGTTAGAGGTGACATAAATCTATGAACTACTAATAACAACTGTAGGCCATACTTCTGATCAACTCTTTCAATTCTTGATTAGCATATATATATATATGGGTCCATTTTGGTAGCGTTTTTACTTGTTCAACTAAACGTGTTCGTTGATGATGATGGTAATCAAAACCTATATCGTGGAAAACGAAAAACATCATTTTCCACATTATTACAGCATTAATGAATATGCCCAAGTGGCATTATTGGGATCAGCATCTTAGGTATCCACCAAAGCATTGTTTTTTTTTTTTTTTTTAAGACTAATGGGCCCAGTAAGACATTTTGATAAGACTATTGGGCCCATCAATAATGCTAGTTGTACACTGAATTAAAATCACCTTGATTCATGGATAGTAAAATGTGTTAGTTTGGTGAAATAGTTCATTGAATTCAATTCATCTTGATCTATGAACCTATTATTATTAAAATGTTATAGAATAATTATATATATATATGCATATAATTAAAGAACCTATTTCAAAAAAAAAAAAAAAAAAAAAAAAACTTTTTTTTATTATTATTTTGCTTCTAGTGCATATTAAACTTGAATTTTTTTTTTTTAACAATAAATTGAACTTGAACTTTGTTTACAGAACATACAAAATTATGTTCTTTGATAAATTTTTTGTTTTGCAAAATTATGTCCGAAGAACATACAAAATCTTATAAAGAATAGTGCATGTTAAATTACTTCTTTTTATTTTGTATGGGTAAAAATGTAAAATTATTTATTTTCAGACAATTTTATTTTTAAACAAACAAACATGTTGACAGTACATTCAGATGTGAGGAAAAAAAAAACACGTCATTCAGGTTCAGATTTCAGTTCCCATTCAGTCTTTAGAAAAATTCAAGACTATTCAGTCTTCAGTCAAAAAAAACAAACAACCCCTTAGTCAATTTTTTCAAGTTTATCTTGACCAGAGAAAGAGCTCGTCGTCCAAAAATTAAAGGAATATTAGCATGCCCTAATGGGCTAACGGTGATTAATAAAGGGGGCACTAGTCCAACCCATTTGTCTCTTTTTAAATTTATTTTTTTTAATGAACTTAATTAGTTAAACTCAGGATTAAATTAATTTTATTCTTTCTTCTACTTGTATGTGCTTCAGTGCTTGTGTACTTGTGTACTTGTGTTCACCGCACATGATATTGCATCAATATCCACAACAAATAAGGATTAAGCTAATTAATCTTATGAACCAAAAAATAAGTAACTAAAACCTCTACTAGCTCTTAAAAAATAAAATAAAATAACCCCTCTATTTGCTGATATTAAATGCATGGTTGCTCTAATTCATGATGACAATTTTTGCCTTCCCAAGAATCTAAGATACAACCTTTAACTCCTTTAAGCAAAACTGACGTTGCCAATCATTGACCCAAATAAAATAAGAGTTTTGTTACGTATCATCGGGATTTTGGCACCGTTGCAACCTTATAGTGAAAAAAATAAAATAAAAAAATAAATAGAACCGTGTAATAAATATATGGGTCTCGCGTGTTTTTTTATTTTTCTTTTCTTTACTACGGGCCGTGGCTACGAACCTGGCTGTATATATTATTTCTCATAAAATAAATATAAAAAAAAAAAATCATCACGATATGAAAATATGAAACGATCAACATGACACGTGTATATCAAGTTGACAAAGTTGGCACTTACCTATTATCATATTAATTAATTAAGCAGTGAAATTAATGCATTCTGGCCTTCTGGGTTAAAGGCTTAAAGCTAGCTGGCTGAGTGATGGAGTCATGACATCACCCTAAAGGCCTAAACCATCTCAAATGCCACTGCATTTTAACCCAAATGAGAGTTGTCTCTGGATAATGTTTTATTTCAAAATTATATACTTTTTTTTTTTTTTTTTTTTTTGGTGTTCTCTATATTTGGCTTTTTAGTTATTATGTCTATCATTTTTCTGTTAAGATAAATAGAAATAAAATAAATAAATAAATCTTAATCATTGATTACGTATATCACTAAATTTATTTGGATTAGGATAAAGATCAGTTCAACGAATAATCAAAATCTTTATAATATATGTCCTAATATGGCAGATAAATTGTTAAAACCAATTGTTCAGTAATTTTTTTTGTTTTGGATAATTACAACTGGCACATATTGGATATGGATTTGAACAAATTTTTTTTTTTTTTTTTACCGGTTAAACAAATATATATATATATATATATATCACATATGGTGTGCCATAGCCCATAGGCATAGCTTGCAAAAAGCCAAAAACTCACCCACAGCCACAGCGTCTAAATCGGCCTTTGTTTTGTAGCCAAATTCATGTCTAAATAGTCGGTCTTTTCTTTCCCCTAATGCCTATTTTTTCAGAGAAAATAAATCTCTTCTAGTTCAACCCATTTCTCTTGATTCATTTCATTTTCATTGGAAAAAAAAAATCAAAAATCAAAAATCAAAAATCAAAAATGGGCAACGAATGTGTCCATTTCACGTTACATGTCCTCCGGGGACGATGGTTCTCAGTTTTTGCTTCGTTCTTGATCATGGCAGGAGCTGGTGCGACTTATCTATTTGGTACATACTCCAAAGAGATAAAATCAACACTTGGGTATGATCAACAGACGCTAAATCTAATGGGGTTCTTCAAAGACCTCGGTGCAAACGTCGGCGTCCCTTCCGGCCTAATCGCCGAGTTAACTCCGACATGGTTTGTTCTCTTGGTGGGTTCTGCTATGAACTTCACTGGCTATTTCATGATCTGGTTAGCTGTCACTGGCAAAATCGCTAAACCCAAAGTTTGGCAAATGTGTTTGTACATTTGCATAGGAGCCAATTCTCAAAACTTTGCCAACACAGGAGCTTTAGTCACTTGTGTTAAAAATTTCCCAGAAAGCAGAGGAATCATGTTGGGTCTTTTAAAGGGCTTTGTTGGTCTTAGTGGAGCTATCTTGACACAAATTTACTTGGCTGTTTATGGTAACGATTCCAAATCTTTGATTCTTCTCATTGCCTGGCTTCCTGCTGCTTTGTCTGTTGTTTTTGTGTATACAATCAGGACTACTAAAGTTGTTAGGCACCCAAATGAGGTCAATGTCTTCTACCGATTCCTTTATGCGTCCATTGTTTTGGCATTGTTTCTAATGGCCATGACAATAATCCAAAAATTCGTGATTTTCTCTCAAGCAGCATATGCAGCAAGTGCCACTGCTGTTTGTGTTCTTCTTTTTCTCCCACTTGGTGTTGTTGTTAAAGAAGAGCTTGTCTTTTGGAAACTCAACAATCAACCACCTAACGAGGTTGTAATTGTTAAAGAAGATTCAAAACTAGAGCCAAAGCCAACAATATTGCAGGACCCAGAAAGCAAATCACCATCAAATTCAAATTGTTTTTTCACAATTTGTGACAAACCGCCGAGAGGTGAAGACTACACAATCTTGCAAGCACTTCTAAGCATGGACATGTTGATTCTATTCCTTGCAACACTTGGTGGGCTTGGTTCAAGTTTAACAGCAGTGGACAATTTGGGTCAAATTGGTGAGTCACTTGGTTATCCAACCAAAACCATTAAATCTTTTGTGTCACTTGTTAGTATTTGGAATTATTTTGGAAGAGTCTTCTCTGGATTTGTCTCTGAAAGTTTACTAGTCAAGTACAAGACACCAAGGCCATTGTTAATGACTCTAGTCCTTCTCTTGGCCTGTGTTGGTTATCTCATGATCGCTTTCCCATTCAACGGGTCTGTCTATGTAGCATCTGTGATCATAGGCTTCACATTTGGTGCACAATTGCCTCTGCTTTTCGCTATAATTTCTGAGCTTTTTGGGCTCAAGTACTACTCCACATTGTTCAACTGTGGACAATTGGCTAGTCCTCTTGGGTCTTATATACTCAATGTTAAAGTTACTGGGTTGCTATATGATCGTGCCGCGTTGAAGGAACTTGCAAGCAAAGGTTTGGAGAGATCATCTGTTAAAGAATTGATATGCATTGGAGTCCATTGTTATAGGAATTCTTTTGTGATCTTGGCTTCTGTTACATTCTTTGGTGCTCTTGTTTCTCTTGTATTGGTTGCCAGAACTAGAGAGTTTTACAAGAGTGATATTTACAAGAAATTCAGAGAGAATGCTGAGAATCTGGAGGGAAAACCATAGTAGCTTTGTAGTAGTATATGTTTTCTTTCAAAGGTGATGCAAATAATAATTGGGAGCCGAAACAAAAGCACTATCTTGTTAGAAACTTTGTAAATTTTTCAGCAACTCCATCAACTCACTGATCTCATCATTGTCCATAAAACCCCGATAAGCGTGTGTGGATATCTCTCCCGATATTGGAAGCCGATATTAGGCCTTCTCCAACCATCCTTCATTTCTTCAAAATGAAGAAAATATTATCTCCAACCATTCTTCAAAATGAAGATGGCTTTTGGTTCTTCAAAATTAAAGATCCAAAATTGGATCTTCATTTCACTATTTGATTAAAAATATTATTATTATATCTTTCCATCTTCTTTTTCACTTTTTTAATTAAACTCAATTATTTTTTATTTATAAATGTAATTAATATAAAAATTATACCATTAGAAATTTTTTGTTGAGATCTTTCAACTAGTATAATATTGACTATTTTTTAATTTTTTATTTTTTATTAATGAACTAACAGGTATTTTAATTCAAAACAAATGTTTTCAAATCATCAATTTTTATAAGTAATTAACATATATCATAATAATTAACTCAAACTATATGGTAGAAATTAAAATTTTTATAAGTAATTAACATATATTATAGTAATTAAAATTTGTTTATCAAAATCATTACATGTAAAAATAATTAGGTGTGACAAATTCTAAAAAATATTAGAAAATTTTAGATGTAATATAAGTGAGTAAATTATTATCTAATAAGATAACATAGAGAAAACAATTTTATTAAAGAAAGTTTGAAATATTATTTATAAAGTAAAGTAATAATATTTTTTGGTTTTGAGATTGTAAAATGAAGAATGGTTGGAGTCGTAAAATTATGAAGAAGGACTATTCCAATTTCAGTTCTCAAATTGAAGACCGGTTGAAGTAGACATTTGGGGTTGCCCTTAAGGGAAACAAACTATTACAAAGAGACACGACATTCAGCCGAGATAAGTGAACGTACGCAAGAAGGAAATTCCTCCAACCAAAACAAATCCTCAACACAAGAGAGGGCGTTTTTAACTAAAACATGGACTACTTGATTAGCCGATCTCATTTGGGGTTGAACTTACGGTGTTTGATGTCAATAGGGCAGGTAGACGTGGTTAAAAAAGATAGTGTCTTTTCGGGATATTAGACATTTGTTTTGTTGTATGTGGTGTTTTGAATCACGGGTGAGGTTAGTGGGGTTGGCATCTATGACTATGACTAGATAGGTATATATTATGGGTTTTGTCTGCTAGTTTCAATATCTAAGGGTTTTGTGTGCTAGTTTCAATATCTAAATAGTTTATGTATCATTTTTAAAGAGTAGTTCACCAGACAAATTGACAATCATGGTTTATATTCCTCACACTTGTGACTTTCAATCTTGAAAAATATCATATTCTATATTTCTATGACAACAAGATATTTTCTCTCTATCATTGCTCGTGACATTTTGGACACATTGATAATTGATTAACCTAGATTCGCAACTTTTCCTTGGACATAGAAACAAAAACAACTTACTTTCAAACCAAAATAATAATAATAATAATAATAAATATCTTAATGATTTTCAGAGACATTGATACGATTTGAAATTTATGGGTGTACGAGATCACTAGCCACCCACTAGGTCACCTCGTAGGATATTTGAAGACAAGTTTATAACTTCTACTAGGAATGACAAACAAAGATTTCGGAGGGACTACTAGATTATTAAGCAGTCAATAAAATGAAGAATGTATAATACTTAGATTGTTTGTAAAAAAGAGATCTAGATAGGGGTGTGAAGGATCCGATCCAATTCAATAGGATCCATCAGATCCGATCCAATCCAATGGATTTGATTGGATTTGAGGATCTGATTGGATCTTAAATATTAAAATTCATTGGATCGGATCGGATATTGGATTTCCATATGGAAATCAATCAATTCGTCGGATCTGTCAAAATATAAGTTGTAATTTATATTGGGTCAATTTATTTTGTGTTAAACATATGAACATTGAGCAAATTTTCAGAACTTTTGTATTTTGTTATGACAAATAATAAGCGATTATATTTTTATTTCAAACTAGTTTTCAAACCCGAGCGTTGCATGGGCTTTGTATTAAAAATTATTTGTTGAAATTTTTGATACAAACATGTTTAAACATAATGAACATATAGTTTTTCCTTTAACTATCTAAGTCATGTTAGCATCAATATGTTATAATTTGTCATTAGGTGGTAGGAATGTTCATACTCCAATAGTTTGTAAATAATTGAAGTTCATGTCCTAGATCTGTACATGTATTATTACAAAAAATTTCTAGTTTACAGTGCGGGCATCGTAAAATATAAGTTAAAAAATATATTTATGCAGTTATTATGGTTATACCAATAGTTAAAATAATATAAAAATATTCCTAAATCAAAAGTAATACAGTTATATTTATAAGATAATTAAAATAATTAAAATGAAACAACACTGTTGGCCGGCATTTTGTTTTTATTTTTTTTATTGCTAAATTAAGAGTAACAGTTAAAGATCAATTAGAATGATACAATATAAAATGACCAAATTCACTTTTGCTAATATGAGAATACAATTATTGCGGTGGATAGATTTAGAATGATACATCGAATAAGTAATACTGAAAATTAAAAGTGAAATCAAAGAAAGCGTGTATAATTTATCTTTAAAAAAAAAAAAAAAGAACATAATTAATATTCTTTTCCACACTTAGTCTGACTATTCTAATAAAACCATAGGTAAAATTCAATAATGAATGATGAACAAAAAGCGTAGGAGGAGCTTTCATTGACTATATAAAAATGACTACCTACAAAACAATAATGAAATATCCAATCAGTATCTTCACCACATACTCCAGCAAAGAGGGCAAGAATTGCATAAGTTGAGCCATATCTTGGAACTTGTTCACCCGAAATTTATACTTCTGTCTGAAAATATTCTATGCACAAGGAACAAATGCCGTGATGTTGTGATCTAATAGTTTGAATATAAAAGGATTGGCCTGATAGTTGTATAATTTGTTGAACACAAATTTTTGGTGGCAAGAATTGTTTTTAACATGTGCCCACCATAAAATATATTAATAATAAACAACTGATGCAAACTTCATTTTGGACTTGTTCTGCGGATCACTACATACCACCGTATATCCTCTTTTCTATCTCTTTCTCTTCCAAGAAAAGAAATTATGTGCATCAAAGGAAAAAACCCGTAAAATATTTTCAGCTGAAATCAGAATATGAATGTGGTTTTATATAACAATATCTACAGAGACATAAACAAAAGCATGAAGCAGAGAAAAAAAGAAAGAGATTGACATACCTATAAATTGTTGTATGGAGATTGACTGGATCATATTGGAAGTCAGAACCAATGAATCAGAATTCTCTACTTATATATATAGAATCAATTAATCAGTTCTTGGTAGTGATGAAAATAAAGAGTCTTGTTTATTAATGGTATTCGATACCTAAGAGTTTTTTCATTGGATGCCTAACTAAAAATAATAACAATCATTATAACTGATGGTGATTTAATTAAAATCATAATGACATTGGAAACCTACTAGCTTCCTAGAGATGATAACAATTATTAAAACCGTTTAAATTGATTTAATTGGAAGTGTAAAAAATAATTATTTATTAAAATTCTTAAATATATTTAATCATTATTAAATATGTTTAATTGCATGAGTTGGAAGTAAAGACAATTAGAACTTACACATGAATGAGCAAGTTGGAATTTAATTGACTTTATTCACTGTTATACACATGATTGATTGCATTTAAATCCAAAACTCTCATACGGCGACATGTGACACTGGTGAAACTCTATTATTATATATATATATATCAGTAATACTATACATCCCAACTATAATTCCATCATTTTTATCCCAATACACGTGGCAGTTGAGGTGTCACTTGGTGAGTAGACACACATTAATTGATGAGTGAATACATGGGTAATAGAGATAAGTATCAATTAATGTGTGTTCACTCACTAAGTGACACCTCAACTGCCACGTGTGTTGGGATGAAAATGGTGGGATCGTAGGTGGGATGTTTAGCATTATTATATATATATATATATATGATATATGATTTACTTTATTATGTTTGTATTTGTAACTTATGTTTAATGTTTATAAATTATTAGATTTTTTAAACTTTAAAGTGTACAATTATGTCTTGCTTTTATGTTAATTATTAGTTTGTTAATGTTATTGGAAGTACTGCATGAATTAGTAATTTGAATTTGTTAATTTTATGAATATTTTAGTTTTTATATAGGGATTTAATCATTTTCCCCCCTAAGGTTTGCTATATTAGAAACCTGAGGACAGAGTTTGTCATTATTGGCCGAAAATCCCCCCAAAACTGAGTAATTTCTTGAAAGGCCCCCTTCTGTTAGAGTTACCGTCAAAATTGGACGTTGACCGTAACTGTAGAGGGGCAAATGTGTAATCTCGCGGTGGGAACAGGAAAGGTCATTTGGACTGAAGGGTATAGAAGTCATTTTATATTTAGAATTAATAATACATTAAAAAAATTATATATTAAAATTAAAAATTAAACTAAGTTCTTCTTTCTTCTCACGAGACAGACCAAGTTCTTCTTCTTCTTTCCCCGAGTTCTTCCTCTTCTTTCTTCTCCACGACCAGTCGACCACCATCATCTAAACCCCCACACCAAGATCGGCCAAACACCCTGATCCAAGCACTAATTTCACCAAGCCGATCTGTTAAAAAACCTTTATCTTCCAAAATCATAAACATAAGAACCCATTCATCTTCCAAAACCCATTCATCTTCAACCTTCATCTTCCAAATCATTCCCAACACCTAAACCCTAACCTAATCAACAACAACTCACACCAAACCCTAGCCTCCACCACCTCTAAGACACCAAACCCAGCCAATCGATCTCCTCCCAACTGGAGATTGAATCCCGCCGCCGTTGATCTCTTACCGCCATCAACGATCTGGGTTTGGGTTGGGTCGATTTGGTTTCGGTTGGTACCCTGCGATGGAGCTGCAAGTACAGGCGATCTGGGTTTAGGTTTTATTAGATACCGTAAATCAGGTTTCTGGAAATCTGATTGAGGGGTGGTGATTTTTGGGTTTGATGTTGTTGATGATGATGGCGATGAAGTAATGAACTTATCTCTATTTGATCGAGAGAAAGAAATGGGGAATTTGAAGATGTTGATTGTGATTTCTAGGTTTGAGTTTGGTGTTGTTGATGGTGGTTGAAGAAAGAAAGGTTTCTGGATTTGGGTTTAAAGAAAGGGGGATTTCTGGGTTTAGGTGGGTTTCCAGATGATGAACTCAGCAGAAATTTTTTTTTTTTTTTTTTTTTGGGAAAATCATTTATTGTAACATGTTTGGTTGGCGAGAAAATGAGGACTGGGTCGATGATGGTGGTGGTAGGATGATCGGAGAAGAAGATGGATCGATGAAAATCATTTTATGTTTTATTTTATTTTTTAATTTTTGTGAAATGTAAATTTTGTTTGTTGTATAATCTACGACGAAGATGAGTTTGAATATTGTTGTTCCACAATTTTTTTTTTAAAATTCGTTTTTAATTAATTTTGTTTTTAATTTATTTATATTATTATTATTATTTAATTAGAGGGTAAAATAGTAATTTTATATTTAGAGGGCATTTTGGTCTATCAAGTGTAATCTGTTTTTAAAAGGCACATGAGGGTATTTTGGTCAATTTACGTGCAAAAACATGTCAGAGTTAGGTTCTGGCAAGAAAAAGCTAACAGAAGGGGGAGTTTCAATAATATTTTCATTTCAGGGGGCAGACAGACCAATTTCACCAAACCCTGTCCTCACTTTAATAATATTTTCATTTCAGGGGGGAAAACGATCTTTTCCCTTTTATATATTAAGAATTGCTTCATATGAATTATATATGGATCGGATCGGATTTAAGTATTTTACAATTTGATCGGATCGGATTGGTTCTAATTGCAATTAGATTAGATAAGATCGGATTCTGCTCTAAAATTGGATTGAATCGGATTGTAATTTCTTCGATGCAATTGAATCAGAACGGATCTTAGATCAGAACGGATCTTAGATCATGACAAATCCAATGGATCCGATCCGCCGCACACCCCTAGATTTAAGATCAAGTAATTTAGCTTGAATCAACAACAAAGTAAGCTTTTTCAAAAAAAAAAAAAAAAAAGTGCAACGGAGTAAGCAAAAGTGGCATTGAAATCCACCAACATAAACCGTTCCTCAATCCTGATATATATCAACTTTTATTTCTTTTTGGTCGTCTTTTGGCCTATATTTTTTTGAATTATTATGACATGTGGATTTCCACTTAACTTTGTATTTGGCCTCTTGAAGAAGCTTAAACACATGGAAGTCTCACTTTTATTATAAACATGCATGTTAACATGTGTTGGATATTTAGTTCTATATACATCAATCAATTTCATTTGTAATTGTTTTTTGGGTGACTTCATATCAATACAAATCTGATAAAAAGTAACTCTTCTCTCCTTCATTTTATTCTCTCGCCACCTCTCATCTCTTCTCCTACTTTCTTCTATTTTGTTTTATTTAGTTATTCTAATTATTTAATTTATCTCAATATTATTCATCTCATTTTCTATTATGTTTCAATTACATGTTGTTTTAATTTTATTATAACACGTTATCAGCACGAATGCTGTTATTCCCAAAATCTGAAGTTCTGAATTTATTATTACTGGAACCTGAAGTTCCTAGATTTATTACTAGAACCTGAAGTTCTGAATTTATTATTACTAGAACTTGAAGTTCTGAATTTATTATTACTAAAGCCTGAAGCTTTCAGATTTTTATTTATTAATACCAGAATCTGTAGTTCTGAATTTACTTTCTCGCATTTTATTTTTACGCAATTTACTTTCCTGCATTTTATTTACTTTTAAGCGATTTATTTTCTCGCATTTATTTATTTATATGCTTTTATGAGATTGGCTGTGCCAACCTACCAGAACCTGCAGTTCTGGATTTACTTTTTCCGTATTTATTATTACACATTTTATTTTGTAATTTTTGTTTAAATAATTTGGTCACCCATCCAGAACCTAAAGTTCATGGATTTATTTATCATTGCTGGAATCTGAAATTTTTGGATTTATTCTTTTATATATCTAAAGACTTAAAATTTCTCGAATTTTATCAGACCAGAAGTTCTGACTCCAATTGTGATTTTCAGATAATCAGAAGCTATATTAATGGCAAAGCTTGCAAGTTTGAAATTTACTGCACTGGATGTATCTGGGGAAAATTATATGTCCTGGGTTATTGATGCCAGACTACTTCTAAAATCAGAAGGCCTATATTACACTATTGAAAATGGGGCTGAGGCATATGAACAAGATAAGGCTACCGCCATGGTTATTATCTGATCGAACAAAAATTGGTATGATTTTGGCCCTCATTCCCGTCTCTTTATGCTTGATTCTCGGGCATTTCCCCGTATTTAATGTCGTTAAATCAATTGTTTCAGGTTTTATTAGAACTCAAGGGCATTTGCGAAGAAGATGAAGATTTGGTGCAAAAAGACTCACAAATAGGCGAAACAGGGGATTTTCGCTATTTGAGCAAGAAAAGTCGCCACATGGTCGCTATGGCGACAGAGGAAATTGCAAAGCATCAGAGGTTCGCCATTTGAGGTCGCCATGGCGACCTATACTTGCAAATGGCGACCACATAGGAATTCCAATGTAGGAATTCCAACGTGGGAATGGTCGCCACTTTGTCGTCATGAGGTCGCCATGGCGACAGAAGAATCCATGAAAGGTCGTCATTTGAGGTCGCCATGGCGACCTAGAAGGACAAGTGGCGACCACGTTGGAATTCCAGTGTAGGAATTCCAGTGTTGGCATTCAAGAGGGGTATTCTTGTCATTTCATACCCATTTCATACCCTAGCTTTTCACACCTATAAATACATCACTATTTTTCCTCTTTTAGACAACTCTTGACCACCAAGAAACCTCATTTCTCCATCATTCCTTTTCTCTCCATTTTCTCTCATACCTAAACTTAACATCTAGATTACCTCCACTAATCATTCCTTTTCTTCCCATCTTCTCCACAAATCTCCTTAGTCACTTCCCATTTGACTCCACCTATCTAGACACATCCTCATCATCCACTCTTTACACAAGGAGCATCAAAGGCAAGGAAAGGATCAAGCTTACAAAAGGAGACCCATGGGTGATTTCCTAATCTTTTACTTGCCTTCCCTTTGTTTGTAATATGTGTAATTAAATCCCCTTTCTAGGGTTTTGATGTGAGAATATTTGGATTGGGATTTGCTTAAGCTTTAATATATTTTAATCTCTATTTGTGTTCTATTTATTTTATAATTAGATTCTATGCATTATATAATTGACATGTGTATACCCACTAGTTGATTATAATCTTGCTTATGATAAATTGTTATATAATCTTGATTGAATTGACAACCTTGATGGATTGAGAACATAGTGAGTATGATAGATTGTCGGAGGGTATATCAACCACGATAATCTAAGTCGTTAATTGTAACAAACCGATTCCGCCGTGACCCCCTTTCCTTAATCGGTTAGGCATTACGGTGGGAAGTTGTTTAAGGTTCATAATAATGGCCTAAACACATTTTAGAAACCAATTGGTTAACATTTATGAGATCCGTTCACTAAAGTAGCTTGATAAGCATTTCCCGTAATTCATTTGTGATCCCATTAATTCCCTACCTATTCTCTTAATTGTTTATTCCATTATCTTATCTATATTTGTTAAGTATTCTTTTATTAGTTATTAGGTTTATTTTTCATGTATGTTTGATGGCTTGACAACCCATTCACTCATCCATATTTTAATGATTTATTTTATTGCATATAGATTAGTTAATTTATTCAATTAATCACTCTAATTCCCTGTGGAACGAATCTCACTTGCCACTTTACTAATTTTATATCTAAGTGGTGAAAAATCGGTTTTCTAAACGATCACATTTTAAATATCATTTTGTTGAGTACACAAATGACGCTCATCATTATCCGTCACCATTTACATGAGGATTTAAAAGCCCAATATCTAACTGTCACAGAACCAAAAGTTCTCTGGCAAGAGCTTAAAGATCGATTTGATAACCAACCCGATGTTGCATTACCAAATGCAAGATACCAGTGGCAACATTTACGCTTTTAGGATTTTAAATCAGTTGCTGAGTACAATTCTGCTTTATTCAAAATCACTACACAGCTGAAATTGTGTGATCAGGATATAACAGAAAATGATATGCTGGAAAAGACATTTACAACCTTTCATGCCTCAAATATAATATTATAGCAATAATATCGAGAACGTCGATTCTCAAAATATTCAAAGCTAATCTCATGTCTCCTGGTTGCAGAGAAAAATAATGAGCTCTTGATTAAAAATCATGAATCACGGCCGACCGGCTCTACAGCGTTCCCAGAAGTGAATGCTAACACTATTGGAGGAAATACTCACGGTCGTGGTCGTGGTTCCTACCGTGGTCGTGGTCCCAGCCGTGGTCGTGGCTGTGGCTGTGGTCGAGGTCGTGAAAGAGCATATGGATACTTTGGTCCGGGTGGTTATAATCAAAGGAATGAAAACACTCCCCAAAAGTGGAATGTTTATAAAGCTAGACCAGATGAGAAAGGGAAGAAAATCCAAAAGGGGCCTAAGAAAGATGATAGTATCTGTTTCAGGTGTGGCGATCATAATCATTGGTCACGTACAAGCCGCACACCTAAACATTTAGTTGAGCTTTATCAAGCATCGCTCAAAGAAAAAGAAAAGGGAAAGAATCCTGAAACCAATTTCATTAAGGATTCAGATTTTATGGATATTACCCAGTTTAATGTTTTTGATTTCCTAGATGATCCAAATGATAAAGTGACCACTTCAACTGGTGACGAAAATATCCGTATCAATTAAGTACTACTTGTAATATTTTTGTTATCGTGTGAAATGTTCATGTAAATATTCCTTATGTAATAAATACCTTTTTGTCACTTTATTTGATTTGCATTTTATTTATTTTTGTTTTTGTTTTTGTTTTGTGAATAGATATGTCTTTAAACGATAAATTGAGTGATGTTGAGAAGAAAAATATAGGAGATATATGTCTGGCCGATAGTGCAACGACGCATACGATTCTGCGGAATAAGAAATATTTTCTGAATTTAAACTTGCTCAAGGCAAATGTTAATACAATATCGGGTCTAGCAGATCTGATAGAAGGCTCCGGTAGAGCTATGATATTGTTACCAAACGATACTAAAATATGTATCAGTGATGCTTTATATTCTAGTAAATCCAGAAGAAATCTACTTAGTTTCAAAAATATACGGGGTAATGGATATCACATAGAAACTATAAGTGATGAGAATATTGAGTATCTGTGCATTACTTCTCATAATTCAGGCCAGAAGCTCATTATGGAAAAGCTGCGTGGTTTATCATCTGGATTATATTACACTCTTATAAGAGGTATAGAAATTTATGCAGTTATGAACCAGAAGTTCCCAGATCCAAAAATATTTATGCTTTGGCATGACCGTCTTGGTCATCCAGGATCTACAATGATACGTAGAATCATTGAAAATTCTCATGGGCATCCATTAAAGAACTAGAAGATTCTTTTATTCCATGAAAATATATGAACTACATGTTCACAAGGGAAATTGGTAATAAAATCATCTTATTCTAAAGTTGGTTTTGAATCCTCATCATTCCTACAAAGGATTCAAGGGGACATATGTGGACCTATTCATCCACCAAGTGGACCGTTCCGCTATTTTATAGTCCTAGTTGACGCATCCAGCAGATGGTCACACGTTTGCTTATTATCAACACGCAATGTTGCTTTTGCAAGATTACTCACAACGATTATCAGGCTTCAGGCACATTTTCCCGATCATCCAATCAAATCAATCCGCCTTGATAATGCTGGTGAATTTACCTCCAAAACATTTGATGAATATTGCAAATCAATTGGGATTGATGTTGAGCATCCAGTTCCACATGTTCATACTCAGAATGGATTAGCAGAATCATTTATCAAGCTTCTCCAGGTAATTGCAAGAACTTTATTATTACGAACACAATTACCAATTTCTATTTGGGGACATGCTATTTTATATGCTGCTGCATTAATTCGTCTTCGTCCCACTACTTATCATCAATATTCTCCTGTGCAACTTGTATTTGGCCATTGTTGACGGTGATTTTTGGTGGTCATCGAATCAATGATTTATTTTTGAATTGTTATAATTTATGAGCTTGGATGATTAAAAACAAAAGAAATAACTAGAAACAACAAGCAATTACGTGGTAAAACTCCAAGGGTTGGAGAAACATCCACGGTTTGTTGCCTAAACAACGAAACCAAATTCACTATGAAGAAGGATTACAAGAATGCTGCACTACAATCTCTCTCAAGCTATTTTTTCTGTGTCCCCTTTCTTTACGTAAGAAGGGGTATTTATACATATTTAATTAGGGTTTGGTATGTGGTGCCCTAATTGTGTGTTCTAACCCTAAACGGATTCGGATTCTCTTTCTTTCGTATATTTCCTGATTTGATTGAATCCAAGTCTGATTCTGATTCTTCCTCCTTTATTTACGGTAAATCTATCTGTTTCCTTATTTGAACTCTGCAGTCACTGTTGCTTATCGTGGAGTTGCTTGTTGCTGATTGCGCCCAGAGTTTTGAATATAGACGCTGATGACTATCTGTTTTCATTGATTCCCGACTACACCGAGCGTTTGCCCGAGTAAGATTTATTGCCCGAGCAACTCGTCTTTGCTGGTGGTCGGGCAGCTTCCTCTTTTCCCGAACAGGTTTTCATGGGGGAATTCCTGCTCCGTTAATTGACTTTCCTTTAATCCTGCTTACGTGGCTTTTGATGTGTAAAATCGTGTTATAAAAACCTAACTCGCAAGTGCACGAATCGTGAGATAAGTACAGCGACAAGTAGGGATCGTTCCCACGAGGAAAAGTGATTTATCGACTAAAACTAATTCTAATTAAAGCTAAGCAATTAACAGTAACCAAGAGATTTCAGATTGATTTGATTGATTTGAGATTAAAACTAGATTAAACTAAGAAAACAATTAACAAGAATATGAGAATGAGATCAAGAGGTGAGAAGACTAGGTCATCAATGATCACCAACTACGTTTACTCAATGCTTCAAATTGACTTTCACAAAGAATATTAATCAAGTTAAGGGTTCGTTCTTAAATTATATATAATTAGTGCTATGTGGTCCTGGAATAAATCAAGTACTCTCTACTGCAGTCATTAGCAAAACCTGCGTGTAAACTATAGCATAAAATACATCAACCATACACCAAGCGTTCTCAGTTAAGTCATTAGCAAACCCTGCGTGTAAACTATAACCTAAAACCCACAAAGCACACAATCAAGTATTCTCAATCACATTCATTAGCAAAACCTGCGTATAGACTATAATTGAGAATCCATTAAGCACAAGAACAAGAGAACCAAAGATAACGTGCAATAACCTGCTACGATAAATTCATTCATTCAATTGATTATTGGTTGAGAATGGTGAAACCCACGCGCATCTCAACCTTCAACATATAAACCCTAGATTCAAGACTAGCAAAAACCATGCATAGACAAGAAGAAATCCCAAATTGAATGAAACGAAACTTGAATTACTAAATCATAGTCAATTCTAACAAAGAGTATTCATAGAGGTTCACATTGAATCCCTAGTATGGATTTAGTTACACATAGTTGAAATAAAAAGAAGAGAGAAGTAGTTGATAGAACCCATGGAAATTGTAGGCAATCTTCCAATCTCTGATGCAGCAAATCTTCTCCTTCGTCTTCAAATCTTCTGTATGTAAGATGAAAGAAAGTTTGTTGAGTGATTTAGGTTGTGACTTGTGGCTGACGAACTCTTCTTTGGACGAACCCCTTTGAAGAGGAAAACCCCTCTATTTATATCTGCTCGGGCTTCGGTGGAGAAACCTGATTAAAAACCACTTCTTTTAGGCAGACCGCTGCCACTTTGGCAGCGGTGTGGCAGCGTTTTGCACAATCTTGCAACCGCTGCCACTTTGGCAGCGGTGAGGGGGCGGTTTGCCCAGTGTCCTCCTCTGTCCAATAAACGCTGCGACGCCTCTCTCAGAAAATAGCAGCGGTGTGAGAGCGATGTTTGCTCATCTTTAGAAAAGACCCTTGACTTCTTCAAAATCGCACTTTTTATCTAAATTTCTTCAAATATATCAATCTGGTCCAAAAACCTGAAAACACTCAAACATACCCATTAAAGCGCTAAAAGGCTCAAATAGCAAGCAATTGATTAGCGGAATGGGGATCAAATATATATACAATAAATGACCGATCAGCTTTATATTGTGATGATGTGTCTACCACGACTATTTTTTACCTATAACAATACCCCCTTAAATATTTGTGCCGATCATGCTGAGTTAGTTCCCTTCGGGTCAAATATTTAACTTCATACTATAACTAGTCCTTGTTTGTCTTCTTCTGTATTAATGTACCCTCTTTTGCTTCAAAGCTCTTAAATGACGTGTCTTAATTACGACCGCACACATTCGATTTATCAATCATTTCAGAAATCTTTTGATGGTGACGCTTCTGCTCACTGGCGGCTCAAGGTGCTCTTCGGTTGCCACTTGTCCTTTCTTCTTTGGCTGTGGTACGGCGCATTTATGGGACATGGCCTTTCTGTTCGCTCGCGTGTGGACTACGTCATCATCCGCGCCCCTCTGCTTTCCCGCTTCTTTGTGTTTCTCCTAGGGTTTCGTGTCTTTTTGAAATCAATGTGCTGCCTATATAAACCGGCAGTGGTGGCGCTTTTTCTCTTTTATTTGCTTTATTTTCTGCAATCTTTGTGCGTTCTCCGAAGAACTTACTCGCATCCCTTGTTTATTGAGTTCATTTACTGCAACCGCATCTTCATCTGCTTCAACCACACCTCCTGGTTTTTGTTGAGTTCTTCTGCTTCAACCACTTCTCCAACTCTTTCTGAGTTCTTCTGCTTCAACTCCCAGGCTCTCTCTCGAAGATTTTTTCTGCAGTTTTCTTCGTCTCCGTCTCTCATTATATCGAGGTTAGTTCTCATGGATTCTGCAACTAGGTACCGTCTTTATACTGTTGGTATGATTGCTATTGAGCAACATGATGCACACACTGCATCTGTAGTCCACAATTTATTGAAACCACCTCTCTTTGACCAGCCGCATTTCATTGATGCTGACGTTTCTGCAGTTTACCGTGAAAGCCTCCCGAGGCTCCACCTCCCCCTGAAGTTCATTCTGTTTCCTCGGACTCATCGCCTCCCGACTATCAGCCTGCAGATTGGTCGGATTCTTCATCCTCTACAGCTGACACTCGGCCTTGGAGACGACCGGGAAAAAAGATGAGTACTCGAAAAGTTTACAAAGACTCTCACTCACTGGAGAGCCGAGTTGGGACCCAAAGGGTTGTTGAGAACGACGTCGAAGAAGAGCATAGGGCTGCTCGCATTCCTTTCTCTCTCGAGCGCATATGCGCTTATGATGTCGAGCCAAATGTGGTCGGCCCTGAGGAGGTAAGCAGGTATATGCGGTGGTTCGATCTGGATGGCGACGTGATTTCGCTAATCCCTGCTGAAGGTCGGGCTGCCTGGAACCCTCCACCTGGCCATGTGGCGATTTACGGGGCGATGCTCGCCTGCGGTGTCACTCTTCCTCTCCAGCCGTTCATCACTTGGTTTTTGGCTGATGCCCGAATTGCCCCGGCTCAGCTAACTCCAAACATCTATGGGATTTTGATGTGCATGTGGCACATGTGGCACAGGATGAAGCGGCCACCTCCCACTCCTCGCGAAATCCGACACTTCTACTCCCTGAGGCCCGTGGGAAAGTCCGGGGTCTATTTTCTTCAATCGACTCAGCCCGAGTTCTGGATCCCAAAAGATGTTGTGGTCAAGGGCGAGATCGAGCCGACCACCGATGAGAAGATGAAGGGATTCGTTTGGGGCTTCCCCACCTCAAACAAATTCTGGAAGAACAGCTGGTTCTTTGTGGGTGGACGTTGGGGCCAATCAATCAGTTTTGATCTGGATGGCACCCGGATGACCTGCAGGGTTCCTCGGTATTTTTGTTCTCCCCAATGGAACCATGTAACTTCCGCCTTCACCGACGAAGAGCTGAAGACTTTGGCTCGGGCTGCCGTCCGCTCCTTGGAGAAAAAGGGTAAACCCTATCTGTACAATGAGGGAAAGATGATTACAGCTCGCCTCTTCCCTCAGATTTCTTCACGCCGCAGACGCCGTAAGTTTCGTTGTATTTTTTATCCTGTCTTTTATCTTTGTACTAGTCTACTGACTCGGGCTCCCTTCTCTTTTTCTTTTTGAAGTATATGATGTGGACGTGGTCTGCGATGCTCTGGCGCGGCGAATGAAAGGAGTCGTGGAGGCTAGCAGGAAGGAGGCTCTTCGCCAGTGAGACGCTGGAATAGCTCCTCCCGATGATAAGTCTGAAGGGAGCGCTCCCGAAGGTTTTCCCGAGGATGAGGATGAATAGGGGGTGCCCGAGTATATGCCCGAAGAGATCCATGGTCAAGAAACGATCGCATATTCAAAAGAGACCACTGCTGATCCGGAAGGCTTTGGAGTAAGTAGGACTGAAGCTGATCTGGACAGCCGAAAGGGTCCTTCAAAAGGGAAAGAGAAAGTGGGGCACCCCTCTGACTCCGATCAAACAACTCTTGTTGGTGGAGTCGACTCTCCCATTCCCGCCGCTGTGAATACACCCTATGTTGCTCCTCGAGATGTTGAAACAGCTGAGCAACACTCGGGTGTGGTAACTCAAGGGATTCCGGTTTCTGCTGTTCCTTCTGCTCCCGAGGGCAGCAGTGTTGAGGCGAGGCAGCTTGGGAAGAGAAAAGCCTCGTTTTCTTCTGGCCGAGCTGCCCATAAAATTCCCCGAGTAGTTGCCTACGTCGATTCGTCTTCAGGCGACGAGGGGGAGGGTAATGTTGGGAAAAACGTGGGCATCTCTCCTCCGATGGTCCAGACAAAGGGTGATGTGGGAGGTTCAACTGCTACTCCTCGGGCAGCCTCGTCCGCCGAGCTTCCTGAAACCGATGCTGGTGGTTCGGGTTCCTCACCCCATATTGATGATCCTGCCTCTGAATCCATGTTGAGGGCCATGGCTTCTGGCCGAGCCTATATTGGGGAGGATCAATGGAGCCATCTCAGGACCGGGACCGTTTCTGACCGACTCCGCAATTTTTTTAACAGTGCCTCTTACGTAAGTAGTGCCTTAGTTACATGGCGGTATTTCATATTTCTTTCTCGTTTCTCGTTATTTATTTTTTATTCACTGTTGACTTGCTACAGATGGTAGCCGAGATGTCTGGGGCTTGTCAAGCTGGTGAAGCCCAGGCAGAAAGAATAAAACGGCTAGAAGCCCAGCTGAAGGAAAATGAGGACCGCTGTTCTCGGGCTGAGCTGGCTAGCCGAGAGGGGGCTAAGTCGAGTCAGGTGCTTTTAGATCAATGCCTGGCTCGACAACTGAAGGCTGAACAGCGAGCATCTTCCGCTGTCGAGGAGGTCCAAATTTTGAAGGATCAGCTATCATCCGCTCAAGGCACTTTGCTCCAGGCTGAGCAGTCCGCTGAAGACGCCAAGTCTGCTTACGAACTCCGAATCGAAGACTTGGAGCGTCAGGCCTTGACAGTTAGGTCCCTATCGAAGGAAGCTAGGCTGGAGCTTGAATTACAAAGTTTGATCGATTTAAAAGGTCTCCTGCCTATGATGCTTTGCTTCTGCGTGAGTTCCAGCGAGGAATGGTCTCGGCTGGGGAATTTTTCAAGCAGAAGAATAGGGCAACTGATCGGGCCAGGGCCAACTGGAGCTTATCAATCAAAAAGCATGTGGATACCTCTCTGGAATCTCTTCGGGTTCAGATGAGGGAGTGGCGAGCGTATTGCAGAAGTAAGGGTAAAGCGCCATATCCCATGCATCTCGAAGTTCCTTCCGCTGACTCCTTCTCCACTTTTTATGCCTGTGAAAAGGCGGGGATCGACAACGAGACACCCGATTTGGGACCCGTCCCCGGGGTTGATTATACCGACTGGATGGTCGATGGGGAGGAGGATGTCATTGTTTGGCCCTCGAATGAAAGCCTGCTGAGCGAGTACGTGATGGAGCCTGATCCAGATATCGGCGGAAGCAGCTCCCGACCCCCAGCGCCACCCTCTTGATCATTTAACTTTTAAGTTTTAAGTTTCTTTTGTAGCCGACTAACAGTGTTATTATTTGTAACCGTATTTATACAACTACACTTGTACATTTGTATTCTTTTCACGTATATACATATGGATTTTTTCTCAAGAGAGTTTTATACGAACGTGTGAATGCCCGAATGGGCTAAATTTATTTCGTCTGCCTGTACTCGCATTCTTCGAACTTTTGGATCCTTATGGATTTTAGTCCTTCAGGAATCCCTATCTTTACCTTGATCGGGTGCCTTATCTTCTGGCATTTTAGTCGGGTAGACCGAGCATCTTATTTAACCGGTAACTTGTTTTGGCCAAGTATCTCATGTGACCGGCCTTTAAATCAATTTGAACCGCGTATCTTATTTAACTGGTGGTTAGCTTCGGCCGAGTATCTCATGTAACTGGCTTTCAAACAGTTTGAACCGCGTATCTTATTTAACTGGTAGCTAGCTCTGGCCGAATATCTCATGTAATTGGCCTTTGGATTTTTGATTTCTTACCTCAACATTACGCCAAGGCTCGCCACGGCCATACGTCAAGGTCCTTGCACAAGTTACCTAGGACGTCTCCCGGTTTTATCTGTGCAAGGTTTTGCCGAATCGTTGGGGTACTTTGTACAGGCCAACATGGCTGCGCGTCTCACTAGCCTTTCTAGCGGCGCTCCGAGCAGTTTTCTAGTTCATTCTGGTGCCTCGGTTTTGCCTCTCTGCTAAGGGATACGTTCTTATCGCTTTAGCTAGGCGGGCATGCTACTATAGCTTTTCCGCCCTTCGGGCACCACTCGTCCGCTTTTTCGCGGTTTTATGGCGCCCGTATTTTCCGGTTTATTCAACCAACTTTTGGTGGGCCGCTATCGAAATTTTGCTCATGGATTATCAATTCTGTTGACTTACTCCGTACTAGCAACTAAACTTTATTGAATGATCAACATGAATTTCGTTAGATGAACATGATTATGAAACTAGGAAATAGACCTGAAATAATAAAGACAGAAACTAAAACACGGGCTAAAGTAGAATAAGTTGCGTTATAAAAATGCGGTCAGACCCCTCAAGGGTAGAAGATCTTTAGATATTGTGCGTTGCATGGTCGGGGTATTAGACTTCCCTCTGGTCGGGCTATCATGTAGGCCCCGTGTCCTACAGCCCCTTTGATGATGTATGGCCCTTCCCACTTATCGGCGAGAGATCCTGAGGACTTGTCTTTGGTGTTTGGGGACACTCTTCTCAGCACCAAGTCTCCGAGTTGAAATCTCCGCTCACGAACGTGGGAATTGTAATACCTCGCAGCCCTTTGCTGGTACGCGGAATTTTTGACCTGTGCCGTATCTCTGATTTCCTCAAGTTCGTCTAAGTTCTGCTGCAGCATATTCATATTGTGCTCAGGGCTGTATAACTGTATCCTGGGGGATGTAAAAGTTGTTTCTGCTGGGATTACAGCTTCTGTCCCGAATGCCAGCGCGAAAGGAGTCTCCCCGGTGGACGACCTCATCGTTGTTCGGTACGCCCACAGCACCTCGGGCAGTTTGTCCGCCCAGCCACCCTTCTTTGCCTCTAGTTTCGCTTTCAGCGTATGCTTGATCACTTTATTCACAGCCTCTGTCTGACCATTGGTTTGAGGGTGAGCTGGTGATGCGTAATAGTTCGTGATCTTGAATTCTTCACACATTTCTCTGAACTTCCTCTTGTCGAACTGGGTTCCGTTGTCAGATATAATGATACTCGGGATCCCGAACCTATATATGATATTCTTCTTGACAAAGCTAGTGGTGTTTGCCTCCGTTATGTGTACCAGTGCTTCCGCTTCTGCCCATTTGGTGAAGTAGTCCACCGCCACAATGGCGTGTTTTGCCCCTCCCTTTGTTCCTGTGGGCATTGGTCCTATTAGGTCGAGTCCCCACATGGCGAAGGGCCACGGTGAGGTTAGGCTTCTGAGTAACTCTGGGGGTCGCCGAATATCGTTTGTGTTAACCGCCAAAATCGACGAAGGACCAAAGAAGAATTTTCCACCTCGACATAAGAAGGCTATAACAGTACCCAACCCGGATACCACGACAGAGTGGACCCCGGTTGATCCCAACACATACCTCCTTCAGCGGGGTCCACCCCGCCAAGCATCTTAGCTCAACAAAGTGGCTGAGAACCAAAAATACTCACTAGAACTCACAGCGAGATCAAACCCGGCTATAACCGGGCTTCTTATGGACCCCGCTACACCCCGATACAGCTTCCTACGGACCCTGCAGCACCCCAACACGGAGTTCTACTGATCACCTTACTACAAAGCTGGCTAGATATCCCCCTACTGCCATCAGTAGGATGCTTACTAGATGTAGGCAGCCCGCTAGAGCAAAAGAGCACCAGGAAGCGGGATCCTAAACACCAAGAACTAAAAGCTCCACAAAAGAGCCAGTAAAACGTCACCGTACAAAGGAGGTACACTCCTTCCCCGCCAGAGAGTCCTAATTTGAGCAGGACATTACAGTAGGAACCCTACTAGGAAGGTAAGTGATTGACTCCTCCTAGGAAGGAAAGACTGAATTCAGCGCATTAAAGCTCCGATTTTATTTCCTAAAAAGGAGGATCCTGCAAGCGGCCAAACCCTAGTCCGAGATTGTAGGAGTGCATGGCAAGCAAACAGGACCTATATATATAACAACTTATTCATCGAAGTGAGGGGGATCGAAAAAAAGAAACCCTACACTCTAATTATCGACAGACACAGATTTATCTCCATCATCATCCCACTTATCGACCGAAATCTCCATATCGCTACCATGATCCATATTTTCAATCGAAACCTTCATGTAATCTAGTGTCTTAGTAGATTTATAGTCGGTGTATTCATGTAATGGAAAAGAGAGATCAATAAGACGAATCCCTATTCGATTTCACGTATTCTTTATCATGCATGCATTGGCAGGGACCTAGTTGGTATCGAACTACTTGATACCCCTCCGGCCAGGATCAATCTCGATCTTGACCCTTTTTAAAGTGGTTATTTGGATTATCGTCCTTTTAACGATTTTCGGATCACACTTTTGGCGCCGTCTGTGGGAACTCTTTTTCCCCAACCATTGTTTAGCAACAGCCTACTTCCACCCAGAGATATTCGGAATGAGACTCCGATCCTCCCAGGGTCGTCCCGAGCCATCAGGGCTCCAATCCCTTGCCTCCACTGAAAGAGCTCAGAGGCGGGGTAAGGGTATCAGGAGCGAGAATCCTCCACCAGTGCCCCCACCGGCTGCAGACCCTGTCCCTCAAAACCCCGCTGGGCAAGAGGTCAACCGAGATGTCTTAGAACAGCACGCCGCAGCCTACGTAGAAGCGATCCGGCTCCGGATGATAGCCCAGGGAATCCCATTTGAAGCAGCCGGGATCCAGGACGATGTCAGAATAAGCACTCGGGCTCCAGTCTTCGACCGATTGGGCCCCTCTCTCCCAGTCCGACAGGCGGATCTTAGACCCCGACTAGTAAAATCCGCGATTGAGGTTCCTCCCAGGAAGATTCAATCCCCACCAAGACCGCGGACCAAGGAGAGGGAATCCCGTCCCAATTCCGAGGAAAGTGCCAAATCTCGGAGGATTTCCAGGGAGAGGCATCAAAGAGTTAAGCGAAAGGAGGTAGTCATCGATTCAGAATCTTCGGATAATGAAGTTTCAGTAGCTCGATCCGGAACCAAGAAGTCTCAGCGCCTGGAGGACCAGATGACGAGGATGGCGAAGGAGTTGGAGCAGTTAAAGAAGGGAAAGCATCAGGGGATCCAAAAGAATCCTTTGGGCGAGATGAATGCACCATTCTCCAAGAGAGTTAGGGAGGCGGGGCTACCCCCCAAATTCAGGATGCCTTCAGAAAAGTATTCTGGAACAGAAGACCCCGTCAGCCACCTGGAAAGCTTCGTACACCAGATGGAGGTCCAGAGTGCAACCAGGATAGCCATGTGCAGGATGTTCCCTTCAACTCTAACAGACTGTGCCAAGACATGGTACAGAAAATTACCACCAGGTAGTGTTGATTCTTTCTCCAAACTTACCAAAGCTTTCTGTGCACAGTTTCAGGGAATCAAACCCCGTCCCAAGGATCCTATCCTACTGCAGTACGTAGTTCAAGAGCGAGGTGAAACTCTGAGATCTTATGTGGAGAAATTCCACAAAGAGGTCGTCCAGATGGGTGTGTTCAACGAGAAGGAAACGTTAGCAAATTTCCGGAGGAATTTGTGGGCTGGCAGGCTGTTCCGATCTTTCGCCAAGCATCCTCCTGAGACGTACCAGGAAGCCTACAATCGGGCTCTAGAACAGGTGGACATTGAGGAACAACTCCGGATCAAGATTGAACATGATGAAGCCCGGTTAGCACCACGCCCTAAAAAGGAAGCTCCAAAACCTGCCCCAGCTAGGAAGTTTCAGAATCAACCTCCAAACCGGTCGACATACAGGCCGCCTCCCATTCCTTCGTACCAAGAGAGGTACCCGGTCAGGAGGTCGCCCCCCAGAGAGCTCCCCTTGAAGGATGTATCCAGAATAACGAGAGAGGAAGAAGGATATAACCATTATACCCCTCTCAATGCATCACGGGAAACTATCTATCTCGCCATTCGAGACAAGGGTCTACTCAGAAAGCCGGTTCCCATAAAAATCCCGGTAGACATGAGGAATCAGTACAAGTATTGCGACTTCCATGAAGATGTGGGGCACAACACCTCAGAATGCTACAGTCTCCGCAATCAGATAGAAGCACTGGTAAGGGGAGGACTCCTAACCGAATTTTTACAACAGGTACGAGATAGCATCAAAGAAGGAAAGCAGGTTCAAAGCGGGATGCAAGAAGCAGCGGAAAGGAGGAGAGAAGGAGAAAAGGATCTAATGCAGCAGATCCAGGTGATTCACACCATCGGTGGGGGCCCCACCTTGGCTGGAACCTCCAACAATTCAAGGAAGAACCACGCAAGGAAGATTCCCAGGCTTAACGCTGACCATGAGATACTGAAAGTCAATGGCGGACCCCGAGATCTATCCCGCTCAACCAAGATCATCTTCATGGAGGAGGATGTCTACAATACGGTACAGCCACATGATGACCCCATGGTCATAACAGTGCAGATCGCTAACTGCCTAGTACACCGCGTCCTGATCGATACGGGAAGCAGCGTGGATATTCTGTTCAAGGGGGCTCATGAGCAGCTTAACCTGAAGAATTCTTGCTACAACAGTTGCACCTCTCTACTATACGGATTCACAGGGGACTCCGTAATGCCGATGGGAACAAAGATACTGCCAGTAATAGTCGGAGAAGCTCCTCTTCAGCAAAACATAATGACGGAGTTCATCGTGGTAGACACCCCATCTGCGTACAATGCAATTTTAGGAAGGCCTTTCTTATCAGGGATTAGAGGAGTACTGTCTATCTACCATAACGTGATGAAGTTTCCAGTAGGATCGGGAGTAGGAGAAGTAAGAGGAGACCAGCAGGCAGCCCGAAACTGCTATACGGTGTCAACTAACCCCGCTGCATTGGCTAAGCAATGCGCATCGGTGGCCAGCTACCCAAGTCAGAGAACGACAGAGCAGGATGATTATGTTTTAGAAGAAGGAGAGGTACCAGACATAATCGTGGAGGAGTCAGAAGAGGAAGATCGAGGTTGGGCCAGTGGGAACCCCGTGGAGCAGCTAGAGGAGGTCCAGGTCCGGAGGGAGGACCCAACAAAGACAGTAAAAGTGGGAGAAGGACTGGACCCGGAGGTGAAGAGTAACTTGATAGAGCTTCTCAGAGAGTATAACGATATCTTTGCTTGGAGTCATGATGAGATGCCTGGCATTCCCCTTGGCCTGGCTTCCCATAGGTTGGCAGTGGATGCAACTTTCAAGCCAGTGAAACAGAAAAGAAGACACTTCAACACAGAATGGAATGCCGCAGTCCAAGAAGAAGTTGACAAGCTCCTGAAGGCCGGATTCATCAGGGAATCCCGGTACCCTGAGTGGATCGCTAACGTGGTCATGGTAACCAAATCCAACGGAAAGTGGCGGATGTGTGTGGACTACACCGATCTCAATCGGGCTTGTCCCAAAGATAGCTTCCCCCTACCAAAAATAGATCAGCTCATTGACTCCACTGCAGGAAATAAGCTCCTAAGTTTCATGGATGCTTTCTCGGGATACAATCAAATCATGATGCATCCTTCAGATCAAGACAAGACTAGTTTCATCACAGGACAAGGTCTCTACTGTTACAAGGTAATGCCATTCGGACTCAAAAATGTAGGTGCCACTTACCAGCGCATGGTGAACAAACTATTCAAGGAACAGATAGGGAGGTCCATGGAGGTATACATAGATGACATGATCACTAAATCTCCATAAGCAAGACAGCATGCAGGGGACTTACGCCAAACCTTCCAGGTAATAAGGCAGAACCAGATGAGGCTGAACCCCGCTAAGTGTGCATTCGGGGTGGCAGCAGGCAAATTCTTGGGATTCATGGTGCATGAAAGGGGAATCGAGGCAAATCCTGAGAAGATCAAAGCCATTTTAGATCTCGAGTCTCCTACAAACCTCAAGCAGGCGCAAGGTTTAACCGGGCGGATAGCGGCTTTGAACCGTTTCATATCCCGCTCCACAGACAAATGTCTCCCCTTTTTCAAAATCATCAAGCAGGGGAAAAAGATGAAGTGGGATGAGCAGAGCGAGCAGGCCTTTCAGGCTCTAAAGGGATACCTGTCAAGCCCTCCGCTATTGGTAAAACCAATCCCGGGTGAAGAACTCCTACTCTACCTAGCAGTTTCTGAAGTAGCAACTAGTGGAGCCTTGGTGAAAGAATGCAGTGACGGGGTACAGAGGCCGATCTACTACGTGAGTCGGGCTCTTTCAAAGTCCGAGAAGAATTATACCTTGCTAGAGAAACTCGCCTACGCCTTAGTAACAACATCCAGAAAGCTCCGGCCTTATTTTCAAGCCCACACCATCGCGGTTGTCACAGATCAGCCTTTGAGACAATTTCTCCAGAGACCGGATGTTTCAGGCAGACTGGTTTTGTGGGCCCTAGAGCTCACACAGTTCGACATCAAGTACAAGGCGAGAGCCACGATCAAAGCTCAAGCCCTGGCGGACTTCATAGTGGAGTTTGGCCCAATCCTGAACCAATGTGTGTTGGTAGACCCAGACCCGGATCAAACCCTTCTGGAATGGCCCGTAGATAGCAAGATGTGGATTCTTTACACGGATGGAGCATCGAACCAGTCGGGGTGCGGAGCCGGGATCGTCCTGATCGACCCCGCGGGAATTGAAGTAAGTCACTGCTTCAGGTTTGAATTCAGAGCCACCAACAACGAAGAGGAATATGAGGCTCTGCTAGCAGGAATGAAGGTAGCAGGGGCTCTGGGGGCTGAGTATCTTCAGATCAAGAGCGATTCACAACTAGTGGTCAACCAGGTGACAGGATTATACCATGCAAAATGTGACAACATGATAGCCTATCTGGCTAAAGTTCAGGAGGCTATGAAGAAGTTCAAGGGTGTAAAAATAGAGCAAGTGCCTAGGGAGAAAAACCATCGCGCAGATGTTTTAGCCAAGATTGCCACAGGAGAGGGACACGCTTTACCAAAAGGGGTACCCCTTCAATTGGTTCCTTTCTCCAGCATAGCGAAAGAGGCAGAAGTCCTCCCAGTAAGCCGCCTCCCGTGTTGGATGGATCCAATAGCAGACTATCTCCAAAGCGACATTCTCCCAGCAGATTCGGATCAAGCCCGTCGGCTCAAAAGGACAGCTACCCGGTATTGCTTGGTAGAAGGACACTTATATCGTAAGGGGAAATCTCTCCCTCTGCTCAGGTGTCTCCATCCCGATGACGCGCACTGGGCGCTCAGTGAGGTGCATTCTGGGGATTGTGGTAACCACGTGTCAGGGGAAACTTTGGCTTACCAGGTAGTCAGGATGGGCTACTACTGGCCGACTATACACCAGGACGCAAGGCAGTTCGCGCGATCCTGCGAGGCTTGCCAGAAAACAGCCAACCTTCATCATCTCCCTCCAGAGAGGCTCTCCTCAATCAGCACTCCCTACCCCTTTGCCATCTGGGTACTAGACTTGATCGGGCCACTTCCCACTGCACCCGGCCAAGCCAAGCACGCAGTAGTGGCGATAGATTACTTTACTCGGTGGGTGGAAGCTAAGGCACTCACCCGGATAACCGAAGAAAAGACCACCAACTTTGTCAAGGAACACATAGTCTGCCGATTTGGCACCCCGATGGCCATCATAACTGATTTGGGAAAGCAATTTGACAATGCCAACTTCCGAGAATTCTGTGCAGACCGGAGGATCAATCTCCGTTTTGCTTCGGTGGCCCATCCTCAAACCAACGGGCTGGTCGAAGCAACCAACAAGACCATTAAGAAGCTCCTAAAGAAAAAGCTCCACAGAAGAAAGGATTATGGGTGGTAGAATTACCCAATGTACTTTGGGCCTACAGAACAACTAGGCGGACAGCAACCGGAGAAACCCCCTATTCCCTAGTGTTTGGGGCAGAAGCAGTCTTGCCCATCGAACATAAGCTCATATCTTTCCGGGTTCAAAATTATGAGCCAGAAGATAATGAGGCCAGGTTGAGAGCTAGCTTGGACTTGCTGGAGGAAAAACAAAGCAAGGTCGCAGAGAAGGTGGCCATATACCAGAGCAAGATAGCCCGACACTTCAACAAGAAGGTGAGGGCCCGAAATTTCAAAGAGGGAGACTTGGTTCTCAGGAAGGTGACCCAGAATACAAGAAGGAGGTCTGACGGGGTACTAGCCCCTAACTGGGAGGGTCCATACTTGGTTAAGGCATCACTCCGGGGTGGTGCTTACAAGCTCGAAGACATGGAGGGTTACCCGGTGGATCATACATGGAATGCCGATCATCTTCGAAAATTCTATCCTTAAGAAACTGTGCTTGTACCTAGCGGAATGCTCACCCCGAGTTCATATTTGTACCCTTTGGGAAATTAAATAAAAGCAATTCTTTCTTCTATATGATTCTCCTGTGTTCCAGTGCCCGATTATCTCCTACTGATACCGCCTACAGAATCATCATCACGGAATCGCCTAAAGGCCAGGAGAACTTCTTAAAGCTCCTGATGCCCTAGACGGGGTCAAACCTTCTAGGAGGATCTCCGTTACTGAGTCAAGACCAGGGGAACTACATAGTACTCCTGATGCCTTAGACGGGGCCAACCCCGCTAAGAGGATCTCCATTATTAAAGCGCCTCAAGACCAGGAAATAGCCTAAGGGCGCTCCTGCTGCCTCAGTCGGGGAATACCCTCCTCTGAGAAGCCTGGTGCTAAAGTGGCCTTAGTTGCCTACCAGGATAGCCTTGGTCGGGGAATACCCTCCTCCGAGAAGCCTGGTGCTAAAGTGGCCTTAGTTGCCTACCAGGACAGATTACAGTAAGAGTCGGGCTGCCTCAGGGTACCTGATTTCTTACTTCGCCTCGAGACCAGGAAATAGCCTCAGGGCGCTCCTGATGCCTTGGACTGGGTCAAGCCCGCCAAGAGGATCTCCACTGTTAAAGCGCCTCAAGACCAGGAAATAGCCTAAGGGCGCTCCTGCTGCCTCAGTCGAGGAATACCCTCCTCTGAGAAGCCTGGTGCTAAAGTGGCCTTAGTTGCCTACCAGGATAGCCTTGGTCGGGGAATACCCTCCTCCGAGAAGCCTGGTGCTAAAGTGGCCTTAGTTGCCTACCAGGACAGATTACAGTAAGAGTCGGGCTGCCTCAGGGTACCTGATTTCTTACTTCGCCTCGAGACCAGGAAATAGCCTCAGGGCGCTCCTGATGCCTTGGACTGGGTCAAGCCCGCCAAGAGGATCTCCACTGTTAAAGCGCCTCAAGACCAGGAAATAGCCTAAGGGCGCTCCTGCTGTCTCAGTCGGGGAATACCCTCCTCTGAGAAGCCTGGTGCTAAAGTGGCCTTAGTTGCCTACCAGGATAGCCTTGGTCGGGGAATACCCTCCTCCGAGAAGCCTGGTGCTAAAGTGGCCTTAGTTGCCTACCAGGACAGATTACAGTAAGAGTCGGGCTGCCTCAGGGTACCTGGTTCCTTACTTCGCCTCAAGACCAGGAAATAGCCTCAGGGCGCTCCTGATGCCTTGGACTGGGTCAAGCCCGCCAAGAGGGTCTCCATTGTTAAAGCGCCTCAAGACCAGGAAATAGCCTCAGGGCGCTCCTGATGCCTCGGACTGGGTCAAGCCCGCCAAGAGGATCTCCATTGTTAAAGCACCTCAAGACCAGGAAATAGCCTGGGGGCGCCCCTGCTGCCTTGGTAGGGAAATACCCTCCTCCAAGAAGCCTGGTGCTAAAGTGGCTTTAGTAGCCTACCGGGACAAATCTACAGTAACATCGGGGAGACTCATCGGGATACTTCACTCTTTATTTTCCCGCTTGCTACCCCGACAGCGGACCAACAGTCAGAAAGAAACTCAGAAGTCCATCCTCAGCAAGACGAATTGTTCGTAAGGAGTAGGATTTCTCGAATGACTGCTATAACACTTTATACTATGATGTGTTTAAGGGAGTCCGATTAGAGGAAGATGTGATTTTACCCCGTTGGTTCTTATGGTTATAAGCACACATTTTATCTCTATTACCCATCGGGGTCCAGTCATCATCCTTATTACTCATCAGGGTCCAAGTATTCAACTGGATTTCAAGCATCAACAAATTTATATGCAATAAGAGTTTTCTAAGTACAAAGTAAGCAAGACACAGTCTTCAGAAAAGCTGCTATATTTATAATCAGGGTGCCCAATTCCCCAATCGGGCTACAAAAAATTTTAATAAAGAAGGGAGGCCAGACTAGTTTTCTGTTTCCTCCTCCGGATGCTCTCCTTGGCCAACTGCCCCTTCTCCCAAAGGCTCAGCTGCTGCATCAGTTTGGACAACCTCCTCCACGACAGAAAACCCAGTCTGAATCCCCTCAACCACCGGGACCTCGGATCTAGCTGGCCCCTCATCCTCCTCCACGAGGACCGCACCAGTAGCGGACTCGGGATTCCCTCTTTGTTCTTCAATGACAGAAGGATCTAGATCAGCTCCCTCAGTGCCATCATGCTGGACTTCAGCAGCCACGTCAGCTTCTTGATCTAGATGAACCACTTCCTGTGGAGGGGCCTCTATCTCTTGATCCCCTCCTGCTAGCAGGGCAGCCTTTGCCATAATCTGCTCCCGATCCCAGTTCAAGGCTGCCTCGAGGTTGAAGGGAGGAGGCAAAGCTGTAGCCACCTCGTAGCAGGCTGTAAAATAACCATCCTCAAATGAAGGCCCTTGCTGAGCCTCCAAGCCTGCTATAGTCTCCCGAAGGAGTTGATTCTCGCTCTGTAGCAGCTGCTTCTCTCGTTTTACGCACTCCCTCTCCTCCCGGCGGCGAAGAGACCTGACTGTCTCGGTGTCCAGGCTGCGTTCAGCACGCCTAAAAGCCACCAAGGCCTCCTGCCTCCCCTCTTCTGCATTTTTGGCGTCTTGCAGCAGAGGAGCCACGCTCTGTTGGGTCTGGACCAACTCCTGTTGGGTATCCTCCAGCTTCGCTTGGAGGCCGATATAAGCCTCCCTCAATGTTAGCAGCTGCCTCTCCATGGCCATGGCCATGGCAAATTTGAAGCCCTGCAAGAAGAAAGAGAGTCAACACTTAGCAGGAGGAGGAATTAAACAACAAGAAAGGAGTAGAAGTTTACCTCAGCCAGAACCGAAGCCCCCTTGGTGACCAGGATGTCTGTAGGAAGCTTGGCCATATCTATCAAATCTCCACCTGGGCAGGAGGCCGCAAACCTGGACACTACCTCGTTAAAGGTAGTACACCTCGACCCCGATCCAGAAGCCACATCAGCAACTGGGGAAGAAATGGGAGTAGCTGCCTCCTCTACCAAGATTCTGGTTGGGTCCTTGAAAGACTTTGTAATAAGAGGAGGAGCAGGTGACGTCTTCGTTGCAGGAGCCACTTCCTTCTGCGCTGACCTTCCGGAGCCTCGGGCCTTAGCCGCCCTGGCCAACATCGCCGAAATCCTCGAACGCGAGGGAGGAGTAGAGGGAAGGGAAGTCTTGGCCCTAGACCTCGCTGAAGCAGGAGCAGGAGGAGGGTTGGGGTCGGTTCCCACTTGGAGGGACCCCAACGCAGTCTTGGCAGCAGGGGTAGGAGAAGGAACAGGGGAAGGAAGAGCTGGCAGAGTCTTATCCCCTGCTCCAGAAGATGAAGAAGATCCCGTTACCACCGGGGTAGCCGATACTGCAAGAAGAGAAGAGTTCAGCGAGAATCAGAAGAAGGAATATATAAATATATATATATAGAAACAGAGAAGCAAGATACAGTTAACTCACCAGGAAGAGCGAGGGAGATCCTCAGATACGTCTCCAAGCGGGCTCCCTCAAAGGGATCCAAAGTGGGATACTGCATGTTGGTGTAACCCCTCTTCAAGATCCTTGTCAAAATCTCCCGGGATTCAGGAGCCAGCGTCCCCTTTGCCCACTTATCCCTCGTTGTAAACTGAGTGGGGACGGGATACTCATACCCCCCAACGAAAGCAGTATGCCCCCATTCGCCCTCCACCACGAGCCACTCCTCCTTTCAGGGCGCCGAATACTTCACATTTGCCCCTGGGACAGTGAACTTCAAGTCGTTGGACGCCCTCAAGTAGAATTGACCCCGAGGCACCATACTGGCAATGTTGAAAAGGTAGCGGAGTTCGTCCAATCCCGGCTCCCGCTCGATGTGATCCTTCTCACACTGCTCCTTCCAGAGCACCAGGAACCCCGTCAGATGCTTCCAGAAGCCCGGTGAGATTTGGAGAGGGGCCAATTCAAGCGCGACAAGAGCTCGACGGAGAGTAGGGTGCAGCGGAAGCCGGACTCCACACTCAAAAGCAGCTTTGTGGATCAGTAGGCGGTCTGGAGGCGGGGTGTATACATCGTAACCCCTGTGGGGAAGGGATAGAGTGATGTATTCCGGAATGTTGTACTCTTCCCGTAGTTTATTGAGCGTATCCACCGTACAAACGGAGTCGGGTATAATCCGACCGTCATGAAAGGCGGCGAAGGAGCCCGTTTGGACCCCGACTAGTGTGACGTCAGGTCCGCCACTTTCCTCGTTGCCACCAGACTATAAGGCGCCCACCTCATCACCAATCAAGACTGGGTCCTCAGGATTATTGTGGAAACCCGACCCAATTCGGGGGTTTCGGGCAGAACGGCGTCGCTGAGCCCGTAGGTTCTCCTCAGCCACTTCGTCCCCCTCTCGACCCCGTTTTTTCTTCTCCGACGTCAGGGAATCTGCCACCGCGTCAGCCGCCTCCGTACTGAAGAGGGCGTCAATACTATCGGATTGGGGAGGGGAAGCGGGATCAGGACGAGTAGGATTCGCCACCGTAGAAGGGTTTTGTTCGTCAAGTTTTTCTTGAGAAGAAGGAAGTTGTGAAGAAGAGGCCATTATAGAAGAAGAAGAGAAGAAGGATTTCTTCGAAAGATTGCTGTGAGAAAGGAGGAAGAAGGTAGAGCAGAAAGTTCTTGTGTTCAGTCGCGATTTTGAATGTTTAAGAGAAAGTGAGTAATCACCAGTGGAGCCGGTCTATTTATAGAGGAGGAATGACGTTTACTTATTTGGAAACCGGAATCGGTGACCGGGAGGAGGGGTTGAGGCGTTTTCCACATTAATCGCGCCAAAACGGCTCTTTTTGAAGAAAGGGGAAAACCCAATCAACAGTCGACACGTAATCAGTGATAACGGACAAAATAAGGATTTCCTTCTCTTAAGTGGAAACCCAGTCAGACAAGGAAGGTAAGGGGATAAGGTAGAAAATCCTTCAAGCAAACAAAAAGATCCTGACCCCGACCCCGACAAGGTATCAGTGTCAAAGTCAGGGGGGACTTCTGTTAACCTCCAAAATCGGCGAAGGACCAAAGAAGAATTTTCCACCTCGACATAAGAAGGCTATAACAGTACCCAACCCGGATACCACGACAGAGTGGACCCCGGTTGATCCCAACACATACCTCCTTCAGCGGGGTCCACCCCGCCAAGCATCTTAGCTCAACAAAGTGGCTGAGAACCAAAAATACTCACTAGAACTCACAGCGAGATCAAACCCGGCTATAACCGGGCTTCCTATGGACCCCGCTACACCCCGATACAGCTTCCTACGGACCCTGCAGCACCCCAACACGGAGTTCTACTGATCACCTTACTACAAAGCTGGCTAGATATCCCCCTACTGCCATCAGTAGGATGCTTACTAGATGTAGGCAGCCCGCTAGAGCAAAAGAGCACCAGGAAGCGGGATCCTAAACACCAAGAACTAAAAGCTCCACAAAAGAGCCAGTAAAACGTCACCGTACAAAGGAGGTACACTCCTTCCCGCCAGAGAGTCCTAATTTGAGCAGGACATGAAAGTAATAACAAATCACACGGTGTGTATACAATATCAATCTAGAGGGGGGGGGGGGGGGGGGTGAATAGATTTTAACTAATTTTCACCCAATTTTCGTTTAAGGTCAATATTACGAAAAAGCCCCTAATAGTCAATAAAAACAACAAGTGTAATATGGTGCGGAATTATAAATGACACTTGATGTATACGTGGAAAACCCAACCACTGGGAAAAAACCACGGGCTGTTTAGTGCGCCACACTTGAACCTCGAAATCCACTAATTGAAATGAAGTTTACAACCTATGTAGACCTCGTCTAACACTCCGGTCTGTAACCCCCCACTTCTACCACTCGGGCCTTTATTAGTGGCTCTAGTCCATCTTGCTTGTGGCCTAAGCAACCTTAGCCAACAAGACTTAAATTCTCAATGAAGAGATTATACAACCTATGTGAATATATGATGATATTCAATGAGCAAATAAAGCTAGGCAACCTTAGATGCTTATCTAGGATGATTAGATAACAATAAATGCAATCCTAGATATCAATAGCTAAATGACATGTCAAATAGCTTAGCTAAACATAGATTATAAAAACCTAGATAGCTATCACAATACAACACTCAATCAAGTCATCACAAACAATCTCTATCTTGTATTTAGCATATTATCTAAAAACATACAAGTTATAAAAGAGATGCCTTAATATGAAAAACACTAAAATTAGATGAGATTAGTGAAGAACATACCAAGAGAGATGTGATGATTCAAAATCAATCGACTAAGCAAACTAACTATGCTAGAAAATGCTTAGATGATCTTTGATGCCCATGTATATGATTTTGAGTGTATAAAAATGAGTTCTTGAAGATTTTTCACTTAAGAAATTGTTCTAAGTAAAAATATGATTTTTGGACTCATCAAAACGACCTAGAAAAGAAAGAGGCATATATATAGTATGCCAAAGTGAAGTGGTGCCGTTTTGTAAAATTTGCAAAAGACCGCTGATTCTGCGGCCTTGATTCTGCGGCCTTGACCGCAGAACACAGGGCGCAGAACTGTAATTAACAGTTTTGCGTCTCGATTTTGCGGGTTGATTTTGCGGCCAGGGGCGCAGAACTCAAGGGCGCAGAAAAGAGAACAGAGAGTATGAATTCTGTTCCTTATTCTGCGGCCTCATTTCAGCGGTCTTGGCCGCAGATCAGGGCGCAAATTGCACCTGATGGAGCATCCTAAAATCTAACCATGCTATGCAATACTAAGCAAGATGCAACCAAATAAACATGCATGAAGAGAGATGAAATAGGCAATAATGCATACACAAAATAAATACACAACACATTCAAGAATGAGAATTATGCAAGTGTTGTGTGTGTGTGCATCTACTTCTCTTCATTGCAAGAAACACTAATAAATATACCTTTGGAGTGCTTCTTCTCTTGAGGTCTTGAAAAGGGCCTTAAGGCTAGATCCTTCACCACCTAAGCTTCCCTTACAAACAAACCCCATCATGTGGTTTGTCCACGAAATAAGCCAATCAAAAACCGGGAATCCTTACAATCTCCCCCTTTGGCTATTTCGTGACAAAACCACCACTCACATTGATTCCTCACAACAAAATAGAAACTAAGGGTCTACAATGATCTTCTACATTACAAAGAGATATAAGAAAATAAAATCTTGAAGTCTTCAATCTCTTGTAGATCAATCAATCCCTGAAAACAAGTTTCTATATTTTCCAATACACAAACATGTGAGATTAATCATGTGAGATAAACCAAGCATTTGCATTTACGTAAGTTAAGCACAACATAGTATAATGTATGTGAATGCAATGCTCCCCCTCAATGGGTTACTCCCCCTCAATAGGTAATCTCCCCAATATGCACAAATTGTCACAACAATTTAGCATCTCCCCTTACCACATTCTACTCCCCCTTTTTGTCATGATATAGACAAAGGAGTAGTCCCCAACAAGGTCACTCATTAGCAAAGAGAGGTAGAAGCATACAAGATATTTGCATATTCATGTAAGTCACTTATGCTACTCAAATAATTGGAGAGAAACAAGGAGGGTTATTAAAAAAAAATATGTGAATCAAAAATGCTTTGCATACAAGACATGTAGCATTCAAGTCCAAAATACAATGGTATTTGGCAAAGCAATTTACAAAGGTTTCTAATAAGAATTCAAACCAATTTCACCAATGTCATAAGAGAAGCAAGGATATAGAGAATTTATTGATTTTCAATTTTATAAACACTATATCCAACTTTATAAGCGAAACATGGCATGAGTGACTTTGCACCCTATTTGATTTTTCCGGATATGAAATCCGTATGATAGTAACCATGTTCAACAAATAAAGAAAGAGAGACATTTGGATTGTAAAATCCTTTGACCGGATGCAAGATCCTTTAATCAATTTGAGTCTCATAAGCTTTTTCACACAAGTTTTGCATTTAAGAAATATGCAATCATCAATTCATGCTTTCTCATTTGAGCATGTCATTTGAATTTCATGCTTTTCATATGGCATTAAGCATGTCAATTAAGAATCATCATGTCATGGAAATAACTATAGGTCATTCAAATCATACTTCCTATGTTAATTTCCTAGTCCAAAAATGCATGTTTGAACATAAATATGACATGGATTGAAAACAAAGCAAGGTTCACACTTATTGAATAGAAAACATATATACATATGTGCAACCAAGCTTACTCAAGCAATCAACAAAGAAGCATAAGATCTTTAAGATATTTTGCATGCATCAAGTATACAAAAAGCTCTCTTTGCTTGAGTTCCCCATATGGGGTCAATAACCACCCTTCAACAATGAAGGTCATGAGGTCCTATGGACCTTCCAAGTCCATTGGACTCGGTTGAACCTATGTGAGACATGTTTGTCTCATAGCAAGCGGGTTCATTATACTTTCTTATCCACTTAGGTGACATAGTTTTCTTCCTAGTGGACAAAGGTTCTAGAGCTTTAGAAGTTAAAGGATCATGCAAATGAGTTTCTTCCTTTATGTTAACATGTATTCTAGCTCTAGCCTTTCTCTTTTCTATCATGCTTTTAACTCTACACATTTGAATGTAATAAAAGCAACTTGGTCTTATGTGACCATCAATACCACAATAATGACAAGTGGGAATAAAGTTAGGAATCATACCATTCCCGTGTGCATGCTTTGGTGCATTCCCAAGTCGTTGTGGTTGTCTTGGTTGTTGAATAGGATCTCTCCTTCTTTGTTGATAACCAAGACAAGGTTGCTCGTTCAATGGAGCTTGCATGATAGGTGTCTTCCCTTTGTGTATCTTAGGTTGAGGGAAGTTAGCGTGAGGAACTCTTTGAGCTTGAGGTTGTCTTCTTGAAGCTACCTTCACTTGTGCACTATGAGAATATTGTCCTAGATCAATCTTCTTCCTAGGAGTTTGCACCGGTGAAGCCTCTTGCTTGCCTAAGCTCTTGACAAATATGGTCTTGTTAGGAGTGAGACTCTCCTTGTCTTCTTCAAAGCCAAGACCTCTTTTGTCACTAGGGCCTTTTCCAACACTCAACAAGTGGTTGAGTTTTTCCGTGCTAGAGGTCAACTTAGAGATCAAATCTCTAGCATTCCTAAGCTCTCTTTTCAACCCTTCTTCATTCCTCTTAGACAAAGCTAGTTCATCCTTTAGCTTGTCTTCATCCTCCATGGATCTTACCACTTCACTACTCAAGTGGTCAACAAGTATTGAAAGCCTAAGATTCTCTTCCTTGAAACTTTGAATCTCTTTTTCATTTTCTAACCTAGAGCTCTCAACATTGTCTTTAAGACCCATCATCTCCATTTGCTTTCTTAAGTGGTCATTGTGTGATGAAAGTTCTTGATTTTCTTCTTCTAAAATCTTCATCTTTCGTTTATCCTTCATCATAGATCTTTCACACTTGACTATGAAGTCATGAACATCCATTTTCTCTACATTTCCTTTTGTAGAGTTAGGTAACAAATTCTCAACACTTGAGTCATCTTCTATGTTCTCCAACTCACCAATGGAGTTATCTTCTTCATCAAGATCATCAAATTTGTCTCTTGATGAAGTAATGGACATATCCCAATGAGTAGCTACTTCTTCATCTTTTTCTACTTTGGGATCACTTGTCACAACTTCCTTACCATCAACTTCATTTTCTACATATGTGGCTCCAAAAGCCGTATAGTTGATGGTAAGCTCATCATCACTTGATGACTTATCTCCCTCTCCGGAGTCATCACTCCATGTGGCGGCCATAACTTTTCCCGTATTGTTCTTCAAATTCCCACAATCGGGTGAGATGTGTCCTATACCGCCACACTCATAGCATTGGATCCCTTTCCTTTCACTATTCTCTTGCCTAGGCTCAAATCTCTTGAAAGGGGCCTTTTTCTTCAAACCTTGGCCTTTGGATCCAAAACCATCCTTCTCGAACTTGACAAACTTCTTGAATCTTCTAAGCAATAAAGCCGTGTCTTCGTCCGAGTCATCTTTTTCCTCCTTCTCAACCTTGGAAGCTTTCAAAGCAATTCCTTTTTGCTTTTTAGGAGGTGAAGTGCTAGGACCTATCCTAGACTCATAGGCGAGGAGTCTTCCTATAACCTCGCTCGGCTTCATATCTCTATATTCAGAGTTCTCTTCTAAAGCCGTCACCTTCGATTCAAACCTAGCGGGGAGAGACCTCATAATTTTCTGCTTGACTCTCCTATCCGAGTATGGATCACCTAGTTGATAGCTTTGATTGACAATATCCATCAACTTGACTTCAAAGTCATTGAAGCACTCGTCCTCCTCCATCTTGAGCAACTCAAATTGCGTTTGAAGGACTTGTAGCTTGGAATCCTTGACAACATCGGTTCCTTCGTGTGCAACCTCTAAGATATCCCATGCCTCCTTGGCTATCCTAGTGTTTTGAATCAGTTTGTACTGATTTTCGTCCACTGCACATAGAAGGGCGTGCCATGCCTTTCTATTCCACTTCGAAATCTCAAACTCTCCATTTGTCCAATCCGCCTTAGGCTTGAGAACTTGATCTCCTCCACCAGTGGGAGTCATCATAGGAGGTGCATACCCATCCTCAATTGCCATCCATGCCCTATCATGGATTTGACACAAGTATGCCTCCATCTTGCCTTTCCATGAGGCATAATTCACGCCGGTGAGCAACGGTGGCCTCACACTCGACGCTCCCTCTTTGCTCATCCCAGTATCACTCATAGTGTTTGGATGAATGCAAATGAGTAAAATGCAAAATGTATGAATAAATCAAGAAAACACACACAATGCAAAACACACCAAAAGTGAGCAAGGATCACCTAAGTATATCTAGGAACCCGCTCTGATACCAATTGAAAGTAATAACAAATCACACGGTGTGTATACAATATCAATCTAGGGGGGGGGGGGGGGGTGAATAGATTTTAACTAATTTTCACCCAATTTTCGTTTAAGGTCAATATTACGAAAAAGCCCCTAATAGTCAATAAAAACAACAAGTGTAATATGGTGCGGAATTATAAATGACACTTGATGTATACGTGGAAAACCCAACCACTGGGAAAAAACCACGGGCTGTTTAGTGCGCCACACTTGAACCTCGAAATCCACTAATTGAAATGAAGTTTACAACCTATGTAGACCTCGTCTAACACTCTGGTCTGTAACCCCCCACTTCTACCACTCGGGCCTTTATTAGTGGCTCTAGTCCATCTTGCTTGTGGCCTAAGCAACCTTAGCCAACAAGACTTAAATTCTCAATGAAGAGATTATACAACCTATGTGAATATATGATGATATTCAATGAGCAAATAAAGCTAGGCAACCTTAGATGCTTATCTAGGATGATTAGATAACAATAAATGCAATCCTAGATATCAATAGCTAAATGACATGTCAAATAGCTTAGCTAAACATAGATTATAAAAACCTAGATAGCTATCACAATACAACACTCAATCAAGTCATCACAAACAATCTCTATCTTGTATTTAGCATATTATCTAAAAACATACAAGTTATAAAAGAGATGCCTTAATATGAAAAACACTAAAATTAGATGAGATTAGTGAAGAACATACCAAGAGAGATGTGATGATTCAAAATCAATCAACTAAGCAAACTAACTATGCTAGAAAATGCTTAGATGATCTTTGATGCCCATGTATATGATTTTGAGTGTATAAAAATGAGTTCTTGAAGATTTTTCACTTAAGAAATTGTTCTAAGTAAAAATATGATTTTTGGACTCATCAAAACGACCTAGAAAAGAAAGAGGCATATATATAGTATGCCAAAGTGAAGTGGTGCCGTTTTGTAAAATTTGCAAAAGACCGCTGATTCTGCGGCCTTGATTCTGCGGCCTTGACCGCAGAACATAGGGCGCAGAACTGTAATTAACAGTTTTGCGTCTCGATTTTGCGGGTTGATTTTGCGGCCAGGGGCGCAGAACTCAAGGGCGCAGAAATGCACCTGACAGTTTTGCGGCCCCTAAACGCAAAATCCAAGGGCGCAGAAAAGAGAACAAAGAGTATGAATTCTGTTCCTTATTCTGCGGCCTCATTTCAGCGGTCTTGGCCGCAGATCAGGGCGCAAATTGCACCTGATGGAGCATCCTAAAATCTAACCATGCTATGCAATACTAAGCAAGATGCAACCAAATAAACATGCATGAAGAGAGATGAAATAGGCAATAATGCATACACAAAATAAATACACAACACATTCAAGAATGAGAATTATGCAAGTGTTGTGTGTGTGTGCATCTACTTCTCTTCATTGCAAGAAACACTAATAAATATACCTTTGGAGTGCTTCTTCTCTTGAGGTCTTGAAAAGGGCCTTAAGGCTAGATCCTTCACCACCTAAGCTTCTCTTACAAACAAACCCCATCATGTGGTTTGTCCACGAAATAAGCCAATCAAAAACCGGGAATCCTTACAGGACATTACAGTAGGAACCCTACTAGGAAGGTAAGTGATTGACTCCTTCTAGGAAGGAAAGACTGTATTTAGCGCATTAAAGCTCCGATTTTATTTCCTAAAAAGGAGGATCCTGCAAGCGGCCAAACCCTAGTCCGAGATTGTAGGAGTGCATGGCAAGCAAACAGGACCTATATATATAACAACTTATTCATCGAAGTGAGGGGGATCGAAAAAAAGAAACCCTACACTCTACTTATCGACAGACACAGATTTATCTCCATCATCATCCCACTTATCGACCGAAATCTCCATATCGCTACCATGATCCATATTTTCAATCGAAACCTTCATGTAATCTAGTGTCTTAGTAGATTTATAGTCGGTGTATTCATGTAATGGAAAAGAGAGATCAATAAGACGAATCCCTATTCGATTTCACGTATTCTTTATCATGCATGCATTGGCAGGGACCTAGTTGGTATCGAACTACTTGATACCCCTCCGGCCAGGATCAATCTCGATCTTGACCCTTTTTAAAGTGGTTATTTGGATTATCGTCCTTTTAACGATTTTCGGATAACAGTTTGCTATTCTTTGGCATGTTTCACAACTCTCGGCGAATCGCTGCGCTTCTGCGAATAGGGTCGGCCAGTAGAAACCTTGCCTAAGTACCTTATGTGCTAGGCTTTTACCCCCAGTATGGTTCCCACACACTCCGCTGTGGACACTTTCTAGGATTTTTTTGGTTTCTTCGCCGGCCACACATCTTTGCAGTACTTTCAAGAATCCTCTCCTGTATAATTCTCCCCTTAAAATTGTATACCGGGTTGACCTGTATCTGACGCGTTTTGCTTCCACTGCATCCTCAGGTAGTATGTTTTCCTCCAAGTACTTCCTGAGTTTGTATGTCCAATCACTTGGGCTTGGCCGGATCTCTGCTACCATGGTTTCCCCTAATTCTGCTGTACTTGGCTTAGTCAGATGTGCCACTGGTATTGCTTTGAATCTGATGTTCGTGGTGGCTGAAGCTAATTTGGACAAAGCATCTGCTTTCTCGTTTTCTTCCCGAGGGATCTGAGAGATTTTGTACACTTTGAACTTCCTAAGTAGCCCTTTTGCAATGTCCAAATAAACTATCATGTGCTCTTCCCTTGCCTGGTACTCGTCCAGTATTTGATTAACCACGACTTGTGAATCGCTGTAAATTTCCAGCTCATCTGCCCCTAATGCTATGCAGACCCTTAGGCCGGCCAACAGGGCTTCATACTCTGCTTGGTTGTTGGTTGCTTTGAAATCGAATCTCATGGCACATTCCACGGTATCTCCCTCGGGGGTTGTTATGACTATTCCTACCCCGCTGCCGTGTGTGTTCGATGATCCGTCCACATGCAATTTCCATTGAAGTTTTTCAGTCCGTTTGTCTTCCATTGTCCTTCTTACTTCGGCATCGGGCTCGGTGAATTCTGCTATGAAATCCGATACCGCATGTCCTTTGATGGCTGCTTTAGGTGTGTATCTGATGTCATATTCGCTCAGTTCCACTGCCCATTTGGTCAGCCTTCCCGACACCTCCGGCTTTTGAAGAATTAATCTCAATGGGCAGTCAATGTATACCTCTATCGTATGCGCTTGGAAATATGGCCTCAGTTTCCTAGCCGACGTGACTAGTGCTAGCGCTATTTTTTCTGCCGGAGAATACCTGGTTTCTGCTGGTAACAATGTCTTGCTTGTGTAATACACTGGTTTTTGTATCCCCTCTTCTAACCGGCTTAATACTGAACTTGTCGCCACCTCCGTGACTGACAGGTATAAGTATAATGCTTCTCCCACCACCGGTTTTGAGAGGATGGGCGCTCTCCCCAAATATTCTTTCAACTTCTGAAAGGCTTCTTCACATTCTATGCTCCATTCGAGCCTTTTTCCCTTTTTTATTGCTCTGAAGAATGGAGCGCACTTGTCTGTTGATTTGGCAATGAACCGATTGAGTGATGCAAGACATCCTGTCAGCCTTTGTACATCTTTCAATGTCTTTGGTGAAGCCATTCCTTCCAGTGCTCTGATCTTCTCGGGATTCACTTCAATTCCTCTTTGGTGAACTTGAAAGCCTATAAACCTCCCCGAGGGTACTCCGAACACACATTTACTGGGATTAAGCTTCATTTTATATCTCCTCAGGACATCGAAAGTTTCCTTCAAATCCTCCGAATTTTTTTCCGCTGTAGTGCTCTTGGTTAGCATGTCGTCCACATAGACTTCCATGTTTCTCCCAATCTGCCGAGCAAACATCCGGTTCACCAACCTTTGGTACGTTGCTCCAGCGTTTTTTAACCCGAACGGCATCACTTTGTAGCAATACAGACCTTGATTAGTGGTGAAAGATGTTTTTTCTTCGTCTGCTTTGTTCATCCGGATCTGATTGTACCCCGAGTAGGCGTCCATAAAACTTAGCAACTTGTATCCTGCCCTTGCATCTACCAACTGGTCGATCCTTGGTAGTGGAAAACTGTCTTTCGGGCAAGCCTTGTTTAGGTCAGTGAAATCCACACACATTCTCCATTGGTTATTCTTTTTCTTGACCAATACTACATTGGCTACCCACTCCGGGTACTTGACTTCCTTTATTGATCCTGCGGAAAGTAACTTCTCCACCTCTTTCTTGATTGCGACGCTTCTCTCTGGATTGAACAATCTTCTCTTTTGTACCACTGGTCGGGATTCTGGGTTGATGGATAGGCTATGTGATATTACCTTCGGGTCTACTCCCAGCATATCCTCGTGACCCCAAGCAAAAACATCCTCATATCTTCTTAGTAATGTGACAAGTTGGGTTTTGATGTGCTTGTTTAAACTTGCCCCCACCTTCACTGTCTTACTCGGGTCCATTGGATTCAGCGCCACTTCTTCGGTCAGCTCATCCTTTCTGACTTCAGGTTCTTCTCTGGGGTCCAATTCAAATTCTTTTGGTACTTCTGTCTGCTCTTCCGGCTCTTCCCCCTTCTGCTTGGCCGTCACCGCGTACACTTGGTGTACTTCCCTATCTTTGTATACTGACAAGTTAGCTCTTCGAGCAATCTCTTGTGACCCCTTAACTACCCCTACCCCTACCCCGTATTCTGTCGGGAACTTCATCATGAGGGCATATGTTGCTGTCACTGCTTTGGTTTTGTTCAAGAATGGTCGGCCCAATAAAGCGTTGTACGGCCAGTTCTCTGTATCCACTACCATAAAGTCGAGTAGCACAGTTTTTTGGCAAGGTGTCGTCCCAATCTTCACGGGCAATTTTACTGTTCCTAACGACCTTACCTCGACTCCCCCAAATCCTCTAAGGGGTGTGGGAAATGGCTGTAGGTCTTTTCTATCTAACCTCAGCTGGTCATATACTTCTGCACTCAGAATATCCGCTGAGCTCCCATTGTCAATCAAAATTCGATGAACCTCTCTATGACCGATCCTTGCACCGATTACTAGTGCGTCATTTGGCTTAACATCCATTCCATGTGAGTCAGCTTCTGTGAATATGATCGGGTCCCATCCCTCTTTGATTCTTTTCGGGTCGGGTTCAATGGAATTGACATCCAGGTCTCTCCGTGCCTCCATGGCCTCCCGAATTTCTTAGGTCTTTTCCCTGTTACTCTTTCCAGTTGCCGGTCCTCCAAAGATGGTGTTAATTGCTCCTTCATCCTCAGCTTTCTTTGGACTGAACTTTCTTGCCCGTCCGTCCTACCGGTTATCCTTTTGTCCATCCGTCTTGTCCACCTTTTTGAGGACAATGTCTTTCAAGTGTCCTTCCCTGATGAGGGTTTCAATGTGGTCCCTTAACTGGAAACACTTGGATGTCTCGTGCCCGTTCTCCTTATGGAAACGGCAATACTTGGTGGTGTCCCTCCGGGCATATGTTGACTGCCTAGGCGGTTCTTTTGACATATTCTTCTCCTCTAGGATTGCCAAGATTTCACCTTGATCTTTTTTCAGTGGGGTGTAGTTTGTATATCTACCTTGGAACTTCTGCCGTGGTTGATCGGTTTTCGGGTCGTATGCTCGCCGTCCATCCCGACCATCCCGTGCTTTGTTCTTCTGTTTGTCTCATTTGGTGTCGGGCGCCTTTGTTTGGTCTTTGGTCTTGGTCCCCTCTGGGCGACCGCCATGCACGAAGTAACCTCCTGTGGCAATTTCTTCCTCTTCAGCTAGGGCGTACCCCCCTGCCATGTCCATCATATCAGCGTAGCTGGTTAGTCGGGCTCTTCTGAGGTCAAATGACAATTGGCCATTCTGAAGGTTGTTAATGAACGCAGCAATTATTGCTTTGTCATTTGCGCTCCCAATCTCAGACACTTCCTGACCGAATCTCCCAAAATATTTCTTTAGCGACTCATCATTTCCCTGCCTGAGTTGGGATAAGTGAGCTACCGATTTTTTCCTATGCACATTCCCGAGGAACTGCCTTGAGAAAGCTTTGCTCAGTTCGCTAAAGCTGCTTATGCTTGCTGCTGGTAATCTACCAAACCACCGGGAACCTAGATCCCCAAGAGTCTGAGGAAAATTCAAACATAGCAGTACGTCATTGTGGATATATTGTGCCATAGCGCTCCTATACCTCCGGACATGTTCTTTTGGATCGGTATCTTTCTTGAACAGCTCCACGTGTGGCATCCTGAATCTCTCCGGGAAAGGTGTTCTTAGGACCCCACTAGTGAAAGGGCTTCCGGATTCGTCATCCGATAGCTCATTGCGCCCATATCGCCTGACTAAAGCGTCCATTTGTTGACGATTGTTCTGAACCTCCTGGGTTAGACTCTGTATGCGTATATCCCTGTCTCCTTCTGGTTCCCCTATCGCATTAAAATTTTGACTTATGGTCAACTTTTGACCCCTTTCCTCCGGATTAAACTCTCTGCGATCTCGGTTTAGGCCGTGCAGCCGTACTGTGCCCCTTTGGCGCTTGCTATGATGATCCTGCTTACTTCCTTCCGAGGATGAAGACCGGTCTCTCCGGTGACTGCGCCTCCTGGGGTGATCCCGATTTGTGACTATACAATCTTGATCGTAACCCTTGTCAGAATCGTCCCCCTCTCTATGCTCCCTGCTCCCTGCTCCTCCTATTCACCCTTTCGGATAATATCTCTGGCCTGCCTATAGGGTCTCGTCTCGCTTTTAGGGGTGCATCAGGCGTTGGTATCACCACTGCGGAATGCAGTCTCACAACCTGCTGGTTTGGAGCGGACAGACCGTGAGGCGACATCAAACCTCCCGTGGTGGAAAGGTCAATTCCTTGCTTTACTGCGTCTGATATAAGTTGCTGCAAGGAAGCATGAAATCGTTGCGCGATTTCTTCATTAGTTGTGGGGAAACGTTGAATACCAGCTAAGGCGGCTGACTGATCTGCCATCGTTATGGTGGCATCCGCTGTATTGAGCGTGGTGTTATCCTCCAACTCGTTATTTGGCATGCCTTGACTGTACCTGGAATCGCTACCATCTCCTTCACCAGCCATTGTTGTCACAAACTTCTGGGTCCCCCTCCTTCTAGCGCCAATTGTTGACGGTGATTTTTGGTGGTCACCGAATCAATGATTTATTTTTGAATTGTTATAATTTATGAGCTTGGATGATTAAAAACAAAAGAAATAACTAGAAACAACAAGCAATTACGTGGTAAAACTCCAAGGGTTGGAGAAACATCCACGGTTTGTTGCCTAAACAACGAAGCCAAATTCACTATGAAGAAGGATTACAAGAATGCTGCACTACAATCTCTCTCAAGCTATTTTTTCTGTGTCCCCTTTCTTTACGTAAAGAAGGGGTATTTATACATATTTAATTAGGGTTTGGTATGTGGTGCCCTAATTGTGTGTTCTAACCCTAAACGGATACGGATTCTCTTTCTTTCGTATATTTCCTGATTTGATTGAATCCAAGTCTGATTCTGATTCTTCCTCCTTTATTTACGGTAAATCTATCTGTTTCCTTATTTGAACTCTGCAGTCACTGTTGCTTATCGTGGAGTTGCTTGTTGCTGATTGCGCCCAGAGTTTTGAATATAGACGCTGATGACTATCTGTTTTCATTGATTCCCGACTACACCGAGCGTTTGCCCGAGTAAGATTTATTGCCCGAGCAACTCGTCTTTGCTGGTGGTCAGGCAGCTTCCTCTTTTCCCGAACAGGTTTTCATGGGGGAATTCCTGCTCCGTTAATTGACTTTCCTTTAATCCTGCTTACGTGGCTTTATATTGTGATGACGTGTCTACCACGACTATTTTTTACCTATAACAGCCATCAACCAAATATTTCCCATCTGCATACTTTTGGCTGTGCAGTATATGTCCCAATTGCACCTACAAATAGAACTAAAATGGGACCCCAACGACGTTTGGGAATATATGTTATTTTAGATTCACCATCAATTATTAGATATCTGGAACCTTTAACTGGTGATCTTTTTACTGCACGATTTGCTGATTGTCATTTCGATGAGGGAAATTTCCCATCATTAGGGAAAGGAAAAACTTCTCCTAAAGAGAAGCGTGAATTTTCTTGGAAAGTTCCTGGTCTAACTCATCTTGACCCATACACATCTCAATGTGATAATGAAGTACACAAGATAGTTCATCTTCAAACAATAGCAAATCAGCTACCAGATGGATTTACAGATGCTACTAAGATAACAAAATCACATATCCCAGCTGTTAATGTACCAGCATAGGTGATTGTTCCAGAAGAACGATCTAAACAAATAATAGCAAAAGAATCATCTACTGTACGCCAGAAGCGTGGTGGGCCACTTGGTTGGAAAGATATTGTTCCCCGAAGGAAGAAAACAAAATATTAGGATCATGTTCCTGAAATGATAAATAAATCCACTTTCTATGAATCAACTCCACAAGAGTTAGATGTCCCTGAAAGGACACAAGAGACCTCTGCATAGGAAGGAATCTTTGAAGAGATACAAGAACATAGAAATGAGAAAATTTCTATAAATTATACAGGAGAAATGTGGAATCGCGAAGAAATAATCAATGATGATATATTTTCATACACAGTGGCTACTGAAATTTTAAATGATGATGATGAGCCTCATAACCTTAATGATTGTAGGCAAAGATCTAATTGGCCTAAATGGAAAGAAGCAATTCAAGCAGAATTGGCTTCATTAACCAAACGTAAAGTATTTTGACCAATAGTCTAGACGCCTGAAGACGTCAAACCTGTTGAATACAAATGGGTTTTTATACAGAAACGTAATGAAAAAAACGAGGTGGTGCGACATAAGGCACAACTCGTAGCACAGAGTTTCTCACAGAGACCTGGTATTGATTTTGATGAGACGTATTCACTAGTGATGGATACAATTACTTTTCGATTTCTAATAAGTTTGGCTGTCTTAGAAAGACTTGAAATGCGTCTTATGGACGTAGTAACTACCTACCTATACGGCTCACTCGATTCAGATATTTATATGAAAATCCCAAAAGGATTTAGAATGCCAGAAGCATACAACTCGAGACCTCGCAATTTATACTCAATCAAATTACAAAGGTCCTTGTATGGATTAAAGCAATCTGGGCGCATGTGGTACAACCGCCTCAGTGAATATTTGATTAAAGAGGGATATATCAATAATCCCATATGCCCATGTGTTTTCATAAAAAAATCAGAATCTGGATTTGCTATTATAGCAGTTTACGTTGATGACATGAATTTGATTGGAACTCCTGTAGAGCTCCTAAAAACTGCTGAATATTTAAAAAAGGAATTCAATTCCATTCTACACACTCGACATCATACAAGGAAGAAGACTTGAAGATTTGGATTCATGTTTGAAGATTGAAGAATCTCTACCTGATCAACATAGGTTCCTTCTTTATTATCTCTTCTTGTTTATTTCTTGTAGTCATGTGTAACTAAATCCCATTCTAGGGGATCAATATGAGGATAGCATGAATATTGGGTGTTGTCAATGACTTATCTTTAAATATTTATTCAAGTTAGTTTCATTCAAGTTTTAACTATTTTCAATTTCAGTTTGTTATTAAATTGAATGCCACTATTTATTTCAAATTGGGTGAGAAAATTATTTGAGGATTTGATTAAGTAAATGTCATGCTTTATTGAATCATGCTATAATTGAATGGAAAAGATTTAATGAAGAGAATGCCACTCTAAATTGATTTTGGCCTTTTAAATCTTTGTGTTTAAAATATATCTTTTCCAAAACTCTTACTAAATGTCATAGAGGAGTTCAGGTTTGAGGTAATATCATACTACAGAAAAGGTTTGGTCATAACTTGGATAATTAAGCATTAATGAGGTCAAAATTGATAATACCCAATTGTTCATCGCTTGACTCTATTGATTCCCTAGTCTCGCAATCATCCATATTCATCTTTAATTGATTCTAGCTGTAGTTTGAGAAATAATTAGGTTTTTTATTTTGAGATATTTTAATTTAGCAATCCAACATGAGAAATTTGATTTTGTTTAGTTTTCATGCACTTAGATTAGATTTTACACTAGATTATTAATTTCAACCAATAATCCACTCAATCCTAATAACAGTCTTAAAAAAATACTTCAACACTAATCAAATATTCTAAATCACTTTATAATTAAGAGAACATATAGTAAGTTGACTAAGAAATCTAACTTATTAGAGTATCTTTAGTTGTAGAAGACCATGCTGATATTTGGCAAGGTTCTTGGCCTCCGAAAGTCAAATTTTTTGTGTGGCAGGTTATGAGAGGTAGAATCCATGTCAAAGATGTGTTGATGAACTTCGGGTGCGATGTGGATGGGGGGATTTCATTGTAGCATGTGCAAGTTGAGCACATAAATTGTTGATCATTTACTCCTCAAATGCCCGTGGACCTTACGTCTTTGGATGGGAAGCATGAGCTGTTGAAGGGTTTCTTGTTGTTCGTCGGGGTCGATCAAAGATCGGTGGAGGGGTTGGTTTGGGTTTGTGTCCAACGAAGAGGCCGGAGAGAGCTTGGAAAGTGTTGTTTTACGTTGTTCTATAGACAACTTGGGAAATGAGGAATCAAGTGGTCTTTCATGGCAAAGAGCAATTAGTTGACCAATGCATTGATATGGTTAAGTTTTGGGTGCTCTGGTGGTTTAAACACCATGGTAAAGGATCTTCGGATCCTTTATCTCTTATTCTGCTGGATGGGGAGATCGTTGTCTGGATTCTACTCCCAGTAAAAAGAAGATTATTGACCATTGGAAGCCCCCTCCTCGCGACACTTTAAAAGTTAATGTTAACGACTTGGCAAAGGGTTCTCCAGGCCTAGTTGGTATGGGCAGTGTCTTGAGGGATTCTAATGGCAAAGTTTTGTGTCTATTTTCTTCTTTTTTAGGCATATCCGATGCTATTTCTGCTAAGATTGGTGTGATTCACAAGGCGTGCTCTCTTTGTGTTTCGAATATCGACTTGAGTCAATGATTCTAAGGTGGCGGTGGAATGGATTGATGAGTCTGATTTGGAAAATATTAGACACCCTCGTCTTATTCAGGGCATTCGCATTTTGCTGTCTTCTTTGAGTAATACTATTGTCTTTTTTTCTTCGAGAGCTTCCAACTCGTTTGCTAATCTGCTGGCAAAGAAGGGTTCTAGTGAGGGTGGCGATTTTGTTCAGTGGGGTGACAGTTGAGTCACTTTTTGTTTTTGTTTTTTTTGGTGTGTATCTCTCTGCTTCTAGTTTCTATTTTCCAGCTGTTCTTTTTTCTACTTGTTCGTGTTCTGTTTTACCTTGTTGCCCTGGTTGTTTCTCTACTATTTCTTATGTTGTCTTCTTTTGCCTTGGTTGGCCTTTAATAAAATTTTAGCTATTCAAAAAAAAAAATTAAAAAAAATTAGAGTATCTTTAGCGGTATAAGCAAGGATCCTCAAAAGTTGTCACCAATTGATGATTATGTAGTCCATAATGGTACATTTTATCTAGATCAAAAATCTACTACCCCACATATTTTTCATTGTTCCCGCTCTAAAAGCTTTAAAACCCGTAGCATTTATATATTTCTCATATCTCAAAGATATTAAATACTCTCTTTCTCTTTTTATTTCTATGCACATCAAAATGATGGATATCTGCTAGGTTGCTAGTCTCCAGCAAAATAAAATCACACAGACAATTCATCAAACATCTTGAATACATTGCTATTGAATTAAAATAAAAATTGATAGCTAACATCAATTCTGAACAAGAAGCAACCATAATCAATGAGTTGCTTAATTAAATAAATAAAACACTAAAATTCTTCCAATGTATACAATGAAAAAAAAATATCCAAAAGGAAAATTCAAAACTATATTCTCAGATAATAAATATTTTGCCCTAAAATCAACCATTGATTGTTGTTCTAGAATTATAATAAAAAATTTCTTCAATTTATCATTAGCCAAATAGGGTAAAAATGAATGGAAAAAAAAAAAAAAAAAAAAAGACAAGAGAAAGTATATGATATGGGTAGGGTTGCACATTTTTCCCCGGATCCCCGTTTCCCCGCTTCCCCATCCCCATTTGGGGGGAAATTTTTGGGGAAAAATGGGGAAATGGGGAGGGATGGGGATGAAAATCATCCCCAAATTGAAATGGGGATGGGGATGGGGAGACCTCCCCCCATCCCCATTTCCCCATTTTCCCCATTAATATAGTGAAATGGGGATGGGGATGGGGGGACCTCCCCCCATCCCCATTTCCCCATTCCCCCCACAATATTATAAAAATAATTATATATATATTTATATATATTTTGTAATGTATTTTCTTTGACATTATTTTGTAATATATATATATATAATATAATTTTGTAATGTATTTTCTTTTGGATTTGTAATGGAATGTTTTTTTTTTTTTTTTTTTTTTAGTTTAATTTGTAATTTTCAATCAAATGGGGAAATGGGTAAATGGGGAAATGGGGAAAATGGGGAAATGGGGATGGTGATGGGGGGACCTCCCCCCAAAACTCCCCCATCCCCATTTTCCCCAAATGGGGAAATGGAGAGGGATGGGGAAGGGTTTGAGAAGTGGGGATGGGGATGGGGGGACCAATATCCATCCCCATTTCCCCAATGTGCATCCCTAGATATGGGTATTAATCAATTCGTAATGAAAAGACGAATTTTACCCATTGAAATTTTTGGGGTCGAAACGATAATTAGATACATAGGCAATCAAAGGAAAAAAAAAACCACATATGAGAGAGAAAGAACAAAATTGCATTAACAGTTATTTTGAGTTAAGTTTGTATCTGGTGATTGAAAGTCGATCTTTAAATTTAATTATTAAAGAGGCGATTTGATTATTGATTAAAGCAATTGCTAAATTTTAGTGACTCTTTTAGAGGGTGTTTTTGAGATAAATAATCAAATTTTGATTATTCTCATACTTTTGAGGATACCGTTGAAAGAAAACATTACAAATCTTTCACCATTACAAATTATAAGGGCTTGGCGCAATTCCTACATTCCTCATACGGTCCAAAATTACTGGACCGTTAACAATTGGGTTTCCATTAGCTTCCGGCGAAAGACAAGATATTTAAGAGGAATTATCAAAGAAGCCCCTAATTTATTCAGAAATATTATTTTATTACTTAGTTTCTGTATTAGTATTTTGGTCCCCGCAATTTCAAAACGTTGTCATTCTAACCAATTTTGTAATGGTTAAAGTTAACTGAAGCTCCAAAAGGTATTATTTTTCCCATGATCTAAATTAATTTAATTTTGTACATGAATAAAATAAAATAATAATAATAATAACTAATATAACAAATTTAAGAGAAAAAGTTAAAAAATAAATAAGAGAGGCCTTCGTGGCATCATTGAAGGTGGCCTCCAAAGCCAATGACTTCCTCCAATCTAGCCATCTAAGGAACTTCCATCACCTCCTCCATCTAAGATTGTGTCTAGTCATCACTTTCTTAGATTGCATTGAAGATTTGAAGGAAACCATTGCGGAGTGGAGGCAACCTCCATCCCTTGTCCCAGATCGCAACCTCCTTTAAATTGCACAAAAGGAAGTTGCGACTGCCTCCCTCGACGAGGAGCAAGTTTAGAGAAAGTTGTGATTTCCTCCAACAATCCGAAGGAAGCCTCCTTCATCGGTGATTGAGGTGACCTCTATTTTTAGGAGTTCTTTCTACTTTCTTCTATTATATTAAGGGTGCCGATATTGCCACTCATAAATATGATAAGTACATCCATATTTTATTAAAAAATTTAATTATAAAAAGATCTCAATAGAAATTTACCAATAAAGACAACTTAGTTTAATTAAAAATAAACCAAATACTTTATACACTCATTACTTACATCCATATCTTTTTATTTTAAAAAAAAAATTAAACCCTAATTAAACCATAATTCTATTTCAAGTATCAAAATCTCTCATTATCATATAATAAAGTAATGAAAAAAGAATTTTTAGAGGACTTTGATCATACAAAAGTCTGTATTTCTTTATTATTATTATTATTATTATGAACTCTATCAATAAGCAAAAAGTGAGAAGTAATTTTTTTTTTTTTTTTTTTTTATAAAAAAGATAGCCAAAAAAATCTCCCATGCTTAAGATTTGCAAATAGTGTGAAGATATCTGATGTGGTTCTTAAAGTATTAGCTTGTAGTACTACTTTCTATTTAGATCATCACCATGTCATATGTGTATCTAACTTTGGGGTCAATAATATTAATGGGTTGAAGCTCTGTATAATAAGTGAATGCCCCAAGATGGAAACAGTTGTTGATGGCAAAGATCTTACTACAACCGTTTTTTCGAGCTTGGAGAATTTAAGAATTTATCATTTATGAAATCGAGTGTTTTAATAACTTAAGAGCGTTAATAAATAAAATGTATTAAAATGAATACATTCATTTAAATAAGGATACTATTAGCGTTATGATTAGTGCTTATATTAATAATTTAATTTTAAATTTTAGATATTAGTGTATTTATAAATATGAATGTGTTTATCATGTTTATAGGTGGCAATATCCGCACCCTTATATTAATTTTATTTATTTATACTCTCAACTTGCCAAAGTACTCAACGTGTAACAATACCATGCGTTTGTAATCTCAAAACTAAAATATATTTTTTCTTCAAAAAAAATAACTAGCATACTTTCTCCTAGAAAAAAAAAAAAAAAAAATTGTACAAAGACCCACAAGTCATTATACTGAAAAAATAGAGGTAAAGTAAAAAAAAATTGTACAAAGACTCATGAGTCATTATACTGAAAAAATAGAGGTAAAGTAAAAAATTATTGGGAATGCTATCTACCTTTCTCACTTATTGTTTGACATGTATACACTTTTTCATTATAAAAAACTCTCACTTTTTTCTACAAAGTTTGTTTACGTCTTTACCCTTGATGACTGCTTCTATCATTTCATTAATAGAGGTAAAGACGCAAACAAACTTTATAACAAAAAGTGAGAGTTTTTTATTAAATGAAAAAGTGTATACGTGTCAAACAATGAGTAAAAAAAACAAATGAGAAAGGTAGATAAATTATTAAATTTAATAGTAAAGAAAGTTTTTATTTATTATTTTTTTATATTATCCATCCTAGGTTTATTTATTTATTTATTTATTTATTTTTAAGCTTTTTACAAAGTAATATTTATATTATTTTTTTGTTAGGGAATGGGGAATGGCTCTTTACGCCCCCTCCCATTGCCCCTATTAAATAAAACGACCAGTATTGTAAAATAATAAAGACCAACGACACTAATACAAGAAAAGCATGTAAAAACGAAAGCTTGTAATAATCTAGGGACTAATTTAATAATTGCCCCAAATGTATAATTCAATCGCTTCAAAGTAGGGGTGGCTATTGACACGAAATTAACAAGCTTGGGTTCTTATTAGATTTGCGTTACTGTCGGGTCAACATATTAAACCTGGTAAATAAACGGGTCGGGTTCGGGTGACAAAACAATCCAAATTGGAAAGTCTAAATTTTATTAAAGAAGTGCGGGTGCCAAACTTTTCAAAGTGGTTTCTCTGATTCCAATTTTTGGCGCTTCTCTCAGCAGACGGAGAAAGTCTTAGGGAGACCAAAATTCATTAGAAACCGAAAGAAAGTTCATCATCATGGATTTCGATGCTCCTCTTGACTTCGAAAGTGAAGACAAGCTTGTCAATCAGCCTGTTCATAACAAGAAAAGGTTTTTACTTTCTGTTAAAAGAAAGGAAAATAAATGAAGTGTATGTGTGTTTTATTTTTTTCTTAAAGTTTAAAATTCTCATCTGCGGTATGGAGATTTAAACGTATTGTTGTAACTGTTGCTGTAATTAGCAGTTTTGGTTGTTATGTTAGGGTTTTGTTTTGAAGCCATTGAATATTATGTTATTTTTGCACATTATTTATTGTTGTTTCTTTATATGTTCAATATTATCTTTTATGTAATTAGGGTTTTAACTTCTGGTAGCCTAAGTGTTGTTGCAATGGTAATTGAATTGTTAGGGTTTTTGGCAATTGCTTGTTATGAAATTATTTTGAAATTTTTGTGATAGCTACTCATGATGGCTTTGTTTCATGTGATTTTCATGTTCACTGATATTTTCTTTTCTGTCATCCAGGAAAAAAGTTATTGGTTTGGATGATCTTTTGACTGATCACTACAAGCAAAAAAGTAAACTTATTGAGAAGGAAAAAAAGCGGGCAAAAGCCTCAAAAAACTATAATTCAGATGAGGATGAGAATGGGAAGGAAGCTTTGTTGTCAACTATCGTTAACAGCTGCCAAAATCAGGCACATTGAGTTTTCCTCTATAGTCTATATATATATAGGATTAGTGTTTTATTATTATTATTATTATTATTTAATTGTGACTGAATATATTAACTGACCTTTGTGTAGATGCAAGATATAAGCGGTGAGGAAGAGATCTCTGATTGGGGACTACAGGTTTTTGGAAATCAGGTTTGTTTAATGTATTATTGTATGAAAATACTACTAAATGCTGACTGAATGTGTTGATTATCAATTAGGAACATGTTTAGGCTATTTTCCCTTTTTAAATTATTCTCTTCCTATTTGTGAATCTCAGAAAACTACACCACCTGTAGATTTTCCTCAGCTTGGAAGTTGCAAGCTTTTGCAGTCTTTCTTAAACAACGAAGTCAATTCTCTTGTGGAACTCACTGCAGAAAATGGTTGTTTTTTTTTTTTGTCCATATCTGCTTTCTTTGTTGTCCCATATCATACTACACATACTAATTTATAAGAGCAATATGAGTTTGATGTACTTATCCTGATTGGTTCAAACAATGTGCAATGGTAAAGTCAATATTTACTGTCTCACTGATATGTTCTTGCAGGGGAGACTTTCCTTGAAGGATTGTTAATTAATGGCTGGCTCTCAAAATTGGTCATCACAAGGGGTCATGTGGAAAAATCTATAGCCACATGGACTTTTAATTTGAGTGAGTTTATCTAATTTGTCCATTCAATGGGTATATGCCATTTTCTCATGTGCTCATCCTTTGGTTTACAGTTTTATATTCTTCAAAAGAAGAGCTAAGGGCATCTGCATGTGACTTTTGGTGTGCAATTCTCTCATCTAAAGACAAGGTGAACTTGATTTGTCTTTGTACTGATTGGAAGCAAGATTTATAATAGAGCAAAGAAGTAGTAGACTGGTTTATCTGATTAGCATCTCTTCAATCTGAGTGGCTTTCTTTTTGATATCATGCTTTTTATCAGGTTGATGCACTGCCCACTAAGATTGACTGGTTTCCTAGCTATTCTGAGCTTGACAGAGCTCTTTCAATATATGGGTTTTCAGCCAATTTTTCAACCACTGCAGAATCACTCAATACCAGTAAGTTCTGTTACATCTTTACTAGCATTTCATGTCTAATGTATCATGGACAAATGCATTATATGTAGAAGAGAATTTTTGGTACATATATATTACCTTTTGTTATTCTCCTATCAAAAATAAATTCACTCAACAAATCTTGTTTTTTATTATATGGCCTCAGGGTTAGTCATATTCAGTAATGCTTTGTTATTTGATTATTTTTTGTTTCTGGCCTCTTCTCCCTTCACTTCTAGCATGTCCAGCAAGCATACACACATAGGCATTGAATGTACAAAGAATTGGCAAAGAAAAGTCGATTAATGATGTGAAGAGCTGTTTGCATAATTAGTAAACAAATTTCTTTAGACACAGCTTCTATTGTTCAATAGGTTGGTGATTCTTTTGAAATTGTTTTGTTGAGAGGTACTGGTGGCAGTGACAGGTTTTTTTATTTTTTTATTTATTTATCTATATATACTCAGGGAGTCAAGGTCGTATTCCCAGCTGATTAGGCTTTCCATCCAACATTATGGAAAACTTCTGTTTAACTTTGTATATCTTGGTGCCATCCTTTTGTAGTCAGTATGAAATTATGATAAGTGCTTATTGATGTTGTTTGACAAATTTATTTATATCTTGGGTCGTATTTGTTATATTAATAGCCTGGAAAGTCTTGCCATTTTTTTGGTTCTTCTCACATCTGTTGTATTTTCTTTTAGATTCTGGTTATAGAGAACCACAAAATCTTATCGGCTGGATCAAATTTACAGCTGCTTGTTGTCAAGCGAGGTGCGTTCAGATAAATGCACTTGGTTTCTTTAAAGGCTTTCAAATGTTTAATTAAAATTTGAAGCCTATTTATGTTGATTCTTTTGTTTTCAGGAGTAAAAAGTCTATCTTTATGACTAAAGAAGCCGAAGAGTTAGTTGAAGTAGTTACTTGCCTATTTTTAGACCGCCGGTTTCTAGCCTTGTCAGTGCTATTATCTGAATGCATACAATCAGTTATCAATTACTTCACTGACCAGGAATGGAAAACCAGTTGTCAAAAAATAGCAAAATCTCTTGCTTGCAGGTGATTGTCTTTAACTATTAGAATTTATGCTTTGTAGAAAATAGCAAAAGTTTGTCTTATTACCTTGAATCTTGACATAAACATCTAAATTTCACGTTCTTGGCACGGCCCAATTGGATATGCAACAAAATGTAGATATCTAAGTATGGAGATATAAAGGATTTTGTAAATTTTACTCTAGATAACTGCATTGTTTCTGATGACCAATTATTTAAGCCATCTGCAAAAACTATGAACACTAGAAACAGTGTGATACACTTTCAGTTTGCATTTTGTTTGGGTTGCTGCAGAGCATAACTTAGGAGCCTATTTGGCAGATTGATGTGCAAAGTTTTGTGTAGTTAGCTCTGGGAAGGGTCTGCATGATTTTGGTGGTAAGGAAAGGTAGTGGCAGCAGTTTGTAATAAGGTCAGTGGTTGGGAACATGTGATGAAGACGATAGCGAGGTTGATGGTGGTGGAATTGATGGATATTTCTGCGGTTGATAAGTGTTAGTTAGAGTGATATGTAAGAGGTAATTTGAGAATGGTTTTGACATAGGTCTAAGTTGCTGAACTTGAAACTTTGTCATGACATTATTGTGGCAGGAATGGAGTTGTTGCTGGAGGTTAGTGTTGTGTTGGTGACAGTAATTTATATCGTATCATTTTGATGAAAGCAATTCAGTGGTTGTGGAAAAAACAGAATTTTGCTTTCAAAATCACTAAATTCTGGCTTACAATGCAAAGCAATTTTATTAATTCCGCTAGTGATACTGTTACTCTACCAAACTTTACTGAATTTTTTTTTTCTTTTGGTCATGCTTCTAAATGTGAGAATACAACATTCTATATGAATTGTGGTTGAGCACACTTGAGCTCTGAAATTCTGATAATTAAAAGCAATACAGTCTATTTTCATTCAAACTGTGATCAGTGAAATAATCAAGTGTTGCTTTTTTATAGTGTCCTGTTTGGGATTTCCTCTATTGTGGTGTTTTGTTTTTTGGGGCTGCCTTTCTGTTAGTGTTGCTTTTTGTTTGCCTTAGTGGACTGCTTGTTCACTTTGCACCCTCTTATTTTAATTTTTGATTATCTATTGTGTGAATATAGGGTCCCTAGAGACTTGAATTGCTTGCGAACTGTAGACTGCATTGCAGGAGTCGATAATCGTACTAAGCAACTCAGAAGTGCAGTTGCTTACCAAATTCTTATTGTCTGTTTCAATAATGAGGTATCCCATTTTCTTTTCTGTTTAGCTCAAGTATGTATTTAAACATTAAATTAAATAAATTTTTATGCAAAAGAAAGGGGATTCAATTAAAAGTAGTACTTGAATTTATTTTCTTGGCAGATCTCGAATTCGAATTATCTGCACGTTAACCTTAATTTCTTTAATTTTGAACTTATATATATATACACTTTTGTAGAGATAATTCAGATGGCTATCATACTTGTTTATTTGCATTACTATTGTCAAAGTTAATATGCACAACGATTTGATCCTCCTAACTTATACAACAATTTAAGATGAATATGTTATGTGATGGTTTTCGCTATCATTGAACCCATTCTATCTACAAATGTAATTGCAACAATCTTCTAATAGCTGGGAAAGCTTATATTAATTTTTATATTAAACTGAAATACTTGAAACTTTGCTTTACATTTATCTGGCTGGCATGGTTTTACTTGATATGGATGCGTAATGTTCTCATATCCATATCAAGAGCCATAATAGGGATATTTTCATTAAAATCAGGAGGGAGTTGGTTTACAATTTATCTTGTCTTTAGGAACTTTTTGGTTTATACTTGAGCAAATTGTGTATTATTTATTCACTCCATTTACTCTGATGGCAAAATAGAATTAAAACATGTTTGAAGTGAATGTAAATGTGATCGGTTTCTCTGTATTCATGTTTATCAATTTCCACTCACCGGATCATGAGCAACTGTGCTGAAAAACACTGTAATCAGAAAGTTTTTAAATTACTTGATTTTGTGCATTATTCAAGTTAAATTAAACACTATCTTAACGGGTTTTCTTTTTTGCATTTTTCTCAGGCTACTAGAGAAGAGGAAATCCTGAATTTGCTTATTAATATCAAAGTGAAAGACAAAAACTGCGATCTTTTCAGGATGTACATATACTTAGTTTTGACAGAGAACTGGCTTTTGTCGTATCCAAATTTGGAAGAAAAGCCGGTGATAAATGAAATGTGGGGTGTCTATCTCCGAAGTTGTTCTTGTCAAATCTCTAGCACAGATATGAGACCTTATGCATCAAAGGTATGCAATGAACCAGTTTGATCTCTGTACATCTTGGGCGACTTTCATTATAAAATTTCTTTCTACCATACAGGTTCGGAATAAGGCTTCATATCTTCTACTAGGTACCACCAGCAAATAATCATTCAATGTGCATTCTCAAAAGAGAAAGAAAATGTTCCAAGCCAAGGTATGATAGCAGCATGGAAACAAAAAAAATGGGAAAAGTTGATAATCAATAATTTGCTATTGCTGCCATGGAAACAAGTTGTTAGTGTCAGGAGATTTTCAAAACTCACGTATACTTCACAAAGAGGAATAGTTTTGTGTGATTGTTTAGATGCACATTATATAGCTAAGGTTGCTATTATTTGCAAATGCCTGGCTTACCGGATGCTTGTCATTTCTCATATAGCGTTTGGTGCTTGCAGGGAAGCCATGGGGAAAATGAATCGGAAGCATAGCCTGTTGAAGCAGCAATTTTATAAACTATTGGATTTGGAGAGAGCCACACAGATGAGCCTCTTGATTTTAGCATTTGGTGGTATATAACTTAGTGAATGTGTGTATACTTAGGTAGATACTGCCAACATTAGAAGATCCAGATTTTATATATATATATTATATTATGTTATATTATATTTTTGGTTAATGATTTAGTACAAATTTTATCTACTTTATTTATACTTTTTAGTACAGCAATTGCTTTGTTGCATTGTAGAGTCCTAATGCTAAAAAAGCAAAAGGACATTTTCTACTTGTTTTGTTTTTGAAATACTTATGATCAAGCATTGCAATTTACAAGGATATTATGGAGAAGTTTTTACAAGTATATATAATTTAAGTCAAAGTATGTAAATCTAATGGTTTATATCGATCTGTTACTCCATCGATCTGTTATGTTTTCTATTTTAGTTTTTTTTTTTTTAATTATATTTTTTCCTTTTTTTTGAAAGATATTAAATTTTATCACCGTTTATATTGAATAAAAAATAATAATATAATTATGAGTTTAGTGATAATTATTTGTGATGAATTTACAAATTACATTAGAAAAATTGAAAATTTACACTGGCCAATTATTTACCAAATTGTTCAACAATTTTAGGTCATAATGTAAAAATGAAATTGCAAAATTAATTTTACAATTTTTTTATTTATAAATATTTTATATTAATCTATCAGATGCCGTTTTTATTTTCAGAATAAAACTTTCAGCATAAGCTAACAGATACGTTTTCAGATTTTAAAACTGAAACAAAAAATATTGTTTTCGTTTTCTTTTTTATTTTCAAGGAATAACAAATGAAAAATGTTACCAAACGCACCATTTTTTTTATTTTTTTTTTACCTTAAAAAAAAATATTTTTTAATTATAAAAAAATAAAATATTAGAAAGGATATTGTAGAGTATCGGGTATAACCTTTATCCAAGTAGTTACTAGACGCACCATAATATATGATTACATTTTATTAGTTGAATGCCTCAACCAACATTAAAAATATATATATATATATATATATCAAATTCACTTCCCTAAGATTTTATTATTATATATCAATTGAATCATTCATGTTTAAAGGTAATTGTTTTGGAAAAAAAATATTCTAAAGTAAAGGGTTGGAGCCAAAATCAGGTTAGGAAATTTAAAATTAGGTTCGTAAAGGTGAAATGTCTTATTTCAAGTTTGGTTCGGAGAGCCGTTAGTCCTCCGAACCTCCAAACAGCTTTGGCTTTAGTTTGGTCGGTCTCTCTCTTTCTCTTCAGATTCCATCCAATCTTGATTTCACATAGAGAGATTTTTTGAGAAAAAGAAAAAAAGATTAGGGTTTTGTTCTCTTTTAGCATCTTCAGCGATTGCCATTTTTTAAATTTTCAATTACACAGTCACATCCACTAGTGTCATCATTTTCTACTTGGGTTTCCTCCATTTCTTGTGTAAAAATCACATCTTTTGATTTGTTCACCAAAATTTGGTTCTTGGGTGGTTTTCAAAAAGGAAGCATGAAAGGTGAAAGAATGGCTAAAAGATCGACTCTTGGTAGCATAATGAGGAAGAGGCTCTCTGATATCACCAACTTACCGTCGTCGCAACCCAAAATTTTGAACTTGAGTCACGAAGAAAAACCATCACAGGCTCCTCCATCAACGGAGGATGTGATTAATCAACTAATTAGGGTATATATATATATCTATATATTTTTATATTCAGCATTTTCTTATCGTTAGCCCAATTATCAAGTTATAATCTCACTTGGGTCTCCTTTAAATTCAAATTATTTAAATTTTTGCTAGTGCGATTCGTGGTCTGTCCTTGTATTCTTGGATCTACTTTATACCTTAATTTGCTTTTCTGTTTTGAACATGTGAACCAGGAAAAGATGACATTGATGAAACTCGTTGAGGAGAGAAAGTATCCTTCCATTGTTTCATTTCTTTGTATTTTAAGTATTTAGTTTCATTTTTTTTTTTTACAGACTTTGTTTGGTTGTTGAGAAGATGTGGGGAAAAAGAAAAGAAATTTGAAATTTTATTTACGTTCTATTCCACAATTTGGTTGGGTAGTCTTACATTCTTTAATCAAACTAATCCAACACAGAAGGAAGGAGTTGGATTAATTTGTTTCATTTCTTTGTATTCTGTCCTCGCCTTTCAGGAAACATAGAAACAGATTGGGGTTTTCTTAATTTTAATTATCAGTAAAATCATTGAATTGAGTGGAAATGAATTGCGGGATCTGAGAGTCAACTTTCAGAAATTGCAGTTGCAGAATTGGAATCTTGCTCAATCTAACAGCCAGTTTCTAGCGGTTTGTTTACTTTTACGCGTTATCTATATAATCATGGTCTCATTTGTAGACTTTTAGATATATATATATACTGATTTTGAATTTTTGATCTTCAATCATATTTCTCAGGAGCTTAACTTTGGAAGAGAAAAGGTTTGTGTTCTTCTTTCTTTGTAATTTATATTAATTTTCGCATAGATACTAGTCCTTTGAATTTAAAGCAGGTGTTTTGCTTCCATTTCTTTACCTGACTGAAAATTTTGGTAATGCTCATTCAGCTGAAAGCACTACAGCATGAACTCGCTTGCAAGGATGCTTTACTCAAAGCAAAAAATATGGAAAAGGAGGTTAGTTTATATCATGCTTCTTTTATCAGAATTTCGTATTTTCGTTGAATTTGACATGCCCTGTAAAATTATTAGGCAGGAAATCTCATAGTCCATATTCCATACCATGTTAAGGCTAACTTCATAAACATTTTGTAACTATAAACCACCTGACTCATGCTAGGGTTGTTTCTTTTAGAATATTTATAGAGTTATAGGTCTGTTTCATATCATTATTTACTGTTCAGTGAACTGAAAGCTTTGAAAGGCATGTCTTCCGCCCTCAAACAGGAAATCTGGACACCTGCCATCCCTTGGAGTTTTTGTATCCTTGTATCATATGAACAAGTGTATGATTTCGAGTTTTATATAGTTGTTCAAAGCTTAAAGGAGCTCAACTTTCTCCTAGAAATGATGTCTTCAGCAAATCCATGCTATCAACCAAATGTGACCTCCTAGGGCAGATTATCAATTAGTAGGATTCTCTAAACAGTTTCTGCATGCCATAGTTGGATTGAGCTTTTCACAATTTTAAAAACCCTTACCAGTAATCTATTATGTGCAATATACCAAATACCGCTTTAACTGAACCATGATATCTTAGGAACATGAACATGAATCTGACTACCCATACGCTTAACAAAGAAAATTTCAGCCACTAATGCAAATAAATAATACATCATCCAAGCTAGGTTAGAAGATACGAACCTAGAAAGGACAACTTCAAATGAGGCCTTTATGTTAATTGTTGCATTTCAAGTACATTATGTTTGATTATGAATCAATTCTCCTTTCTTTTTACAGGGAAAAATGGATATGAACTGTGCAAACAATGGCTCCCAGGTATCCGAGGTAATTTGTTGTTTTATATGTCTACTATTTAGAAAAAAACTACTTAAATTGAAGCCTTACATTTGTTAATTGTGTTGCACTTGATGAACATAATGGTTGATCATCGAACAATTCCCCTTTCCTTTTGCAGGGAAAAGGGGATATGATATGTGAAAACACTGGCTCCCAGGTGTCCAAGGTATTTTCTTAGTTATATGTCTGCTATATCATTTGAACTAGTCACAGTTTTAAATAATTCTATCGCTTATACCTCTCTTACTCTGTTGGCAGGAAGAAGAGAAGGTGGCAGCAGAATGTTTGCCTAATGCTAATGACAATGACAAACCTTGTACTCGCAATAGAAGGCGTGCCACAAGTAAATGTAATTGTTAGGACATAAAATTGTTCATCTGAATTTTGCGACTCTCTTTCTCTCTCTCTCATTTGTTGACTTGATGCATGCAGCTATGGGACCTTCTACTACACACCGACAAGCTGCAGAGAAAGAGAAAATAGAAAACAAAAGGTAGTAAAAATACTGCATTACTTGCACTTGGCATACCTGCTTAGATGGAGCAGCATCATTTTCATACCCGTTGGCAAACATCTTTGTATGCCAAGATATAAAATTTGTTTTTCAATATGCATATTATAGGAAACTAGTTGTGGTTCTCTGATATTGTTTGTCATATAAGTACAAAGTTTTCTTTCCCTTTTTGCAGACGTTGTTTAAGAAGGCAATCTGCTAGGTTCCAGCCCCAAGAGCGAGAACCTGCAGAGAACTTGTTCGAGATTGAAGACCCTAAATTGCTAGACACTCTTCCACCTAATGACCGAATGCATGAAGATGTTTCAACTCCAGCTGGTTCATCTGTTGCAAATAAAGAAACTTGCAGCACTAGAAGTGAAACACAAGTTTCAAAAAGATCTTCAATAGGAAGACCATTACGCAGAGCAGCTGAAAAGGTACAATCATACAAAGAAGTTCCTCTCAATGATATTAAAGACACTCTTCCACCTAATGATCCAATGCAGGAAGATGTTTCAACACCAGCTGGTTCATATGTTCCAAATAAAGAAACTTGTAGCTCAAGAAATGAAACACAAGTTTCACAAAGATCTTCAATGGGAAGACCATTACGCAGAGCAGCTGAAAAGGTACAATCGTACAAAGAAGTTCCTCTCAATATTAAAATGCGGAGGAAGGAGTGAAAATAATGCATCCTGTATGTACTCTATTTGATAGACCATGATATTGTTGTTTGTAGCAAGTTTGTGAACATTGTTGTGAAAATTTAGTTTGTTATTTATAATGCAAAGTTGGAATGCGATTTTCTGGTCATTAACAAATTACTCAGTTTTTTTCTTTTCTTATTTCGTATAGTTGCAAAAGATTTTATTTCAACTGTGAAATGTGAAATGGATTGATAACATTATTAGATTTGTACGGTAGTAATTGACCTCAACATTTCACGTTAGTGTACCTCCCCTTCCACGTAAGTGGTGTGGGTTTTAAGTCTTACCATGCACATTTTACAAGTATATTTGAAGGATTTTTTTATTTTTTTATTTTTATTTTTTGATAATATGTGTGGGTAGTTATAGTTTTCTCCTCGTTGGGAGTAAATATCCGAACCCATCATGTAATGTTTTATTTCGGCATGTCTCGGCAAACCCCTGATTCGTTCGATGTTAGAATTTATTATCATATTTCTTATAATCCTTCCCAAAAAAAAAAAAAAAAAAAAAAAAAAAAAAAAAAATCAAGTGGAAGACATTTATGCACAAATTTTAGTCCAGTCATAGGAAGTGTGGCACCGTTTGATGTCCGATATTAGATTGGACTATTTTATGTTATTGTACAGGATTAAGATTAGATTGAGATTGAGATTAGATGATATTAGATTGGACTGTGTTAAAAATTAATATTGTGTTGTGTTTATTATTGGTCATGGTTTGAGAATGAGAATTGAACTCTATCGGATATAATCTATAATCTCCCGTTGTTCCTTAGTAGCTCAATGGTAGAGCGGTCGGTTGTTAACTGACGCTTTGACCATTTAAAGTAGGTAATTCATTCCTTGTGTCTTTGTTTCCATGTGAAATATAGAAATGAACTGAATTAACACCGTAATTTGTTTAATAAAACATGTATTAGACTAAATATAATAATATTTTAATTTAAAATTAAATAACAAATTAATGAAATATTATTTAATTAACAAAATTTTTAAAATAAAAATAAAAATTTATATTATTTTTAATTAAAATACATTAAAATATTTTCAAATTTTATAACTTATTTATTAACCTCATTGAACGATATTAATTTCATTATCATGGAACTTGGAACCCACAGGTTTTGAGAACCCATTAAACACCGGAGAGAGACTGAAAATAATCCAGCCCCGCCTAATCCCATGCCCCAAACACACTATGGGCTTATTTGTTTTTAAGTCTTATATCTGAATTGATCTGAAAGGGACACATTAAGAAATTGTGTTTGTTTTTTTAGGTCTCTTCAGATCTGAAAAGAGCCAAAAAAATAACTGAAAAAAATAAGTCACAAAACTATACTTTTATCTGAAGAATGTAAAACTGAAAAAGTATTTAACACCTCAGTCCAGAAATACCCTTGAAAAATATAACAATTGCAACCTTATTTTATTAATAAATCTTCTGGATGTAATTAATTGAAAAATATAATAATTAATTTTTACTTTCAATTTGGATGAAACTTTCAAATATTATTTTAAACTAAAAATATTATAAATGATTGAACAATAGAATTATATTAAATAAAAATCCATAAATTTATTAATAGTTATAAGGGTATAATTATCTTGTTACTAGTTTTTAAATATTGGTATCCAGACATCATCGTAAATAAAAAAACAAATATATCATTTAAATTTCAGATTTTAGTCACTTTTCATACTTCAATCGACCTCAAATCCATTCGGCCTTCGGACAAAAAAACAAACGTCACCCGCATATCCAAAATTTTAGTGCTTGAACCAAGTAAGTCAGGCAACAATAACACGCAAAGTAATGTTGTTTTCATATTTCATTTCTTTGGGTTCATGGATGAACAAGACAAATCTTTGTTAGTTAAACTGACCGTCAAATCAATTTGAGTTTTTTTTTTTTTTTTTTTTTTTTAAGAAGTAGTCAATTTGAGGCTTTCGTGTCAATTTGAGGCTTTCGTGTAAACATACTTGAGATGTTTATGGATCCAAAAAGCCCAATCCAATAGGCTTTCGTGTAAATATATATCTTTTATTGCTTTTAATAATTACATAGGGACTTTTTTATTATTTCAAAGCACTATAGTAATATATATATATTTTTCATTATTACAATAGAACTGTTAGGACCTGTCTGGATTAGATAATACATGTGAGACTCGAACCCTTAACCACCAATGTATAGTTTCCTCTTTCTCAAATATCATAGGGTTAAACGAGGGCTCCACTTTCGAAGTGGATTATCAGAATAAATGAAAACGCATGGTAGAGTTCTCAAATTCAAAACTAGGCAAAGGAAGATTATGTCTAATCAATCAAGCAAAGTAGGTTCAATGAATATTTGGAATTCAATTAAAAAAGAATATGATTTAGTGATGAATTACCAAAATTTTGTTGTTGCATGTGAGTAGATGTCATTAGTCAATATCAATAATCAGAAAATAAAAAAATAAAAAAAATAAAAAAAGAAAAAAGAAAAGAAAAGAAAAGAAAATTCCCTTGGTATATTTATATCTTTAAATCAAGTAATCAAAAAAATATAATTGTTGTGAATAATCTGAACAGATGAGAGCTAGTTGTAGTACACAAACCGTGTGGGGCCAAATAGTTTTTTTTTTTTTTTTTTTGATGAAAATTTAGCTGTTAAAAAGGATGATGCCTCAAATATCATTTCTCTCAAATCCAATTATCAAATCACACCCAACAAATCCAGTTTGTTAACAGCCTTAATCTTTGTCATGGACCAGCCAAATCCTCATTAAGATCTCACTTTTGTTAATTTTAAAATAACTACTAAACTAAATTACAAATATCTATGTGATTTTTTTAGTTTTCAAATATTATAATACTATTTTTAACATTATCTCCAAACAGTTTATATGATCATCTATATATATATATATATATTACTGTAGTTGTCTTTTATTTTGTAGATTTTAAATTTGTTTTTTTATGTTACATTCATTTAAAAAAAAAAAAAATACAAAATCCCAAAATTGATATAATTTCTAATTTAATAAACTTTATAGTTTAGTAATGAAAAACAAATATTTTGTCATAATCATGTGACAAGTTTTAACTATTCAACCTTATAAAATGTAAAATCAATAATATAGATTACCTGGAAATCACACATATGGGATGGATTTCCTTACAAAATCGTAGTAAAATCCTCATAACGGTGGAAAAAAAAATAAAAAATTGTAGAACCTTTATTTTATATTTTACAACATTACAGATAACTTGATTTTTAAATTTTTTTTTTTTTTTTTAGAACCGTCCGATCTAAATAATTAACTAAAATGGTTTATGTAAACCGATTTCGGTTATTATTATTATTATTATTATTATTAGTTCGTGAGGTTTAGACATGCAGATCCCAACAGACAAGGAAGTATCTTTTTCAGGAAGATATAGGAATGAAAGTGTGCCACGTGGCGAAATCCAATTGAGTACAACTAATAATCAACCCAATACTCACATGCAAAAGCATGCCCACAGACTAAACGGACAAAATGGGCCGTCGTTTTTTTCAGACTTTTTAGAAGCCCGTTTCCGCGTAACAATCACACACTTTTTAATAAAAAAAATCAATATAACTGTCGGGGATCCGTAGAAATTAAGTTAAACGATTCAAATATCTAATCTTATAAATCGAAAGTAATTATTCCCACGAATATCGAAAAAGAATCTCTTAATGAATTTAAACCTCCACCTCAAATATAAAAGAGGAGATTAATGGTGCTTGAGTTAGGCAAGGTTGTGCGCTGTCACGGATTTTTGTTTTTTGAATTTTTTTTTTATTTTAAAAAAACAATAATGATAACTAAATTCATTGTATTAATACACGATTATCTTATAGATATTTTCTTGCCAAACTCTCCCGTCAAATAAGTTAATATTAAGTTATTTAATTCCATTTAATCTCCCGTCAAATAAGTTAATATTAAGATATTTAATTCCATTTAAACAATGATTGGAATTGAATTGGAGCATTTGTATCTCGATATTGTTGGACCTTTCTAGAAGTTTTTTAATACACGTTACATGAATGATCTAGAAAGCATATCCAATTTATCAATTTTATATGTTAGTTTATTATCACTACAAAAAAAAATTTGTTACAGGTGTACCATGTACCACTATCAATTTTCTTACTTATGTAAAATGTATATTTTTACTCTTTGTTTTACTTCTTTTAAAAGAAAAAAAAAATAACAACTATCTTCTAGATATATATATATATAGTTTTTCTATTGTCAGTTCGTCCTAATAATAAATATATCAAGAGGAAGAATGTAGATCATAGATTATGGAGAAATTTTGATAGGTGTATATACTTTGAGTCAAAATATATAAATATAGTAGTCTACATTTTCCGTCATGATATATTTATTGTCAGGACGAACTGATAATAGAAAATTTGTATATATATACATATATATTAATTTTCCAATGAGGAGACTTTTACAATACACACTTTAAGCCCTTTTGATGAAATTGTATGTAATCAAATATTTTTCAATGAGATTTTTTGTATTCATCTTAAGAAAATTAAAATACACATTAGGTAAAAATTTGGAAATTTTTTGTATTTGAGAACTTTTAAAATATATATATATATATTTCCCAATTTTTAAATGTTTTATCTTCAAAAAAATTGGAAAAAATTAGTTATTGCACCCAATTTTTTTTTTATTAATTTTTTTTCCATAAATATATTTCAATGTTTTAACCATCCACATAAAAAATCAAATCAAGATTTAATATATTCCATGAAATTTAATCAAAGATGCTTAAATTGTGTAATGTAAAAAGTTCAAAACCCAAAACCCAAATTCATCCATCCCGATTGACCACCGGAGAGCATCTTCTAGATATTAATATATAGTACATTTAACTATTTTTTATTTTTAAAACTTGCTTAAATTTTTGATGAAATGAAAGCTATAAAATTAGTCGAATTCATGATAAAAATTTGTTCCGAAGTCATGAATAATAATAATAAGATAACCATAAGTATTTGGATCCTTACTTAAATAGATAAAAACGAATTGGATCCCACAGGGATTCAAACTCCTTCCTAGAAAAAATATAATCTCAAAATGTATCAAAAGAAGGTAAAATTGAGTACGTTATTGACAAATCCTAAAAGAGCTTTCCTACGCTAATACAATACAATAAATCTTACTGAAAACAAAAACTTCTAATAAAAGTTAATAGCATCTGAAACTGCGTACAATTATTTATTTATTTATTTTAAACAAATGAAAAATGAAGGCCAAAACAATCAATTTTGGGAAAAATGTAGTGCATAATGGGGATACCCCATATGATAAATGTAGATCTCAGTCGAGATGGTTCCAAAAGTATACTATCTACTCAAAACGGATATCATTTATCCATTTGCGAAAGCTTTCAAATGCCTCTAACATCAAAGTTCTTGTTTGGATCTTACTTTATATGTATTTGTATTTGTATTCTTACAAATACAAAATGTAATATCTTCTCTTTGTAATATTTTTACGTAACAAGTTTACAAAACATTAATGAAGTGGTCTTGTAAGGGTTCGTTTGTAAGAGCTTTTTAAGTTGATCTTTTAGAAATAGATCTTCTTTAAGTATGATAAATCTTTTAAAGGGAAGTTGTTGATTGTTTGGTTGTCAATTAAAAAAGCTTTTTTAAATGATTATATTATTAAAATACTTTAATAAACTATTAAATCTTAGGGTTATATTAGACATTTTAGTATTATTAAAAAAAGCTTAGAAGATACTTTAAATTTGAGCTTCTGCCAGTAGATATAAAATAATTTTTTTAATTATCAAGAGTTTCTTAAAAAAGAAAGAGTCTTTCTAATTAAAAAAACTCTTTTAACTAGTAAATAAGCTCTTCTAATCTGACACTAAATTTACAAGTCGTTTAAATGAAATTATTATGAAAAATACATTTTAATGATTAGAATTTTATTTTCTAACTTTATAAAGTTTCTTTACTATTCGACGGGTCATGTACTCATGTTATGTAATTGTTTGAAGTTTTGTATGCTATAATTATACAGATTTCAATGTTGTGACTTGTGCGTGAGAATGAGATTGTAAATTTTATAATTTTGAATTTGTTAATATAATTGAAAGTAGCACACAAAATTATTATTTGATGCATATATTTCAATCTTTATAATTGAATGATCAATTATTTTGTTGAAATTGAAAATATCCCGATCTAAAGAAAGAGGAGGTACATGTATGATGTCTATGATAAACCATCATTTCACTTAACGAACTTGATAATACAAATATAATATCATTAAGAGTGGTGCTATTGGCACCCACATTACAGAACTATTTATACCCCACTTTTTAAAATTTTGATTTAATTATATAAAATTAAATGGTTTTATTAATTTTTTGATTTATTTTCAGGATTACCCTTTTACATATTTTTCAAACTTAATACACTTTATATCTTTTTCAAAAAAATAAAAATAAAATACACTTCATCTCTAATCTTTATATACAGTTTTCTCATATCCATTTGTAGGACTTTTTTTTTTTTTTTTTTCCTCATGGTGAAACCATCCTTATTAGATGTAATTTAATTTTTTTTTTTTCTATAGTTGATTGGATTATTGGTGGTAGATTGTGAGTGTGATATTGATCGTGTGATGATTTTTTTTGAGCGAATGAGTTAGGGTTTTGGTGTGATTTCGTTTCGTTAAAGATTATGTTTTCTTAGTTGCGTTCTTAGTGTGATTTTGTGGTTTTTTTATTTTATTTTATTTTATTTTTTTATTTTATTGTAAATAACATTAAACTAACTTTGGAAGATCTTGAATAAAATCTGTAAAAGAATTATTATTATTTTTTCTACAAAAGAATTAATAAAAATCATAGAATGCCTAGAAGATCTGAAAGAAAATAAACCAGAGAGAAAAAAAAAATAGCAGACTATGGATATGGTTTTTGAAAAGAAAAACAAAACAAACATATGAAACATCAAACATTCAGTGATTTGAAATAATCTATGTCATTAGAGTTTTGAAATAAGGAGAGGGTTTTATTAGTTTTACTTTGTACAATATTTTTTTAATAAAAATTACATGTCTCTTTAAGTAATTTGATAAAGGGAAAAAAAGAATACTAAATAATTTAAAAAGCGGTGTATAAATAGTTCAGTAGTGGGTGTGCCAATAGCACCACTCTATCATTAATTAAAAATCCAATCACGATTCAATCTATATTTAATCCAAAATAACGGAAAATATCACTTGATTATTAACACATAATCCATCTTTTTTTTTCTAATAAAGTATTTTCATATGTTACATCAACTATATCATTAATTTGATTATGTCATAACCCCTCAACTAATTCTAAAAACCACGTAAGAGAAATAAATTACAACACAAATAAAATTAACAAAAATGCAATTCCAAAGCATTCTCAAGCAAGCACGTGGTGGAGAATCCTACCATATGAAAGAAGAATAACTCAACCCAATTTGACCTCTTCCTTATAAATAAAAAATAAATAAAAGGTGGAAACGTATAGATTTGATCATTGAAATGTAGGTCATTTATCTAATTTGAACGTATCGAATAAATTGAGAAAAAGAATTGTCAAGGGACATAGAACGTTATATATGAGCCTATGAGGTATAAAGTTTTTATCTGGTAGGCACACAACTGTAAATATACTTATAGCATACTTATCAACATCATCACTTTTTACGGTTGTGTATCTATCGAAAAAAAACTGATGAGATATAGCTCTAAAGCTAAATAATAAAATAAAACATCACATATCAATAAAATCATGATTGATTTGACGATCACAATCACAAATTTATCGTTCGATATCGTAGATTTTACGTTACATAAATGTGAAATATAACCCGATTAGTTGTATCAAAACTTTAGAAGGTATCACTAAAATTAATCTAGTTATAGTAATAAGAATTGCAATAGAAGAATATAATGAGAAATATAGATATTATATAATATAGAGAGAGCTTTAACTTTATTGTAACGACCACTTGGGATTCCAAAGACTCAAGAACATGATATGATTTGAGAGATTGAAATTGACATTGACGACCCACCTAAAGACTCAAGAACCATTTTCTTTTTTCTGTTTTTTTTTTTTTTTTCTTTTTCAATAATTTTTTTCTTAATGGACCCCACGCGCTTAATCAAAGTTGGCATCCATGATTTTCCCGACAGCTATTAGCCGTTGGGACCCCACTTTATTTTATTTTTCCTAGACTTAATCAAGCCTCAGTGCACCGTTTGATCTTGATTGATTTTTCAAAAAATAAAAAAAACTAAATCTAGGCAAAAGTATAGGGTATATTCCAATCTATACCTCTGATTTGATGTAGTTTGTCTGTGATTAATTTTAAATATATTTTGATTTTCTTATGATTTGATTTGAATCAAGTTTGTTAGTTGTTCAAAATCGATGTGTTAAATCTTAAATAGCTGTCATATATTTATATATAGATGGATATTGTGTTGGGGTGATTAATTTTAGGTGCCTAATCCTAAATTCCTAATGAACCCAAAAAAAAAAGACATCAAATTGTTAAGATTTTGGTGGGCAAAAAAAATCAGTCACATGGATACATGATGCAGCTTCAGTGGTTGTTGGTATGTAAAATAAGTAACATAAATTTGTGCCTGTGTTGTGTGTAGATTGTAGAGGTGTGTGTGGTATTTTTCTTTTTTGCTACCTAAAACTACTTTTCATGAATCATAACATTCCATTTTTACAACATTATCAATCATTGTAAAATGCTGAAGAGTGAAGACCCTCCCTTAGTGGTGGCACCGGTCCGGTTCGGTTCCGGTTTCGGTTCCGAACCGCCGGTTTCGGTTTGGGAGGGGCCTAAAACCGAAACCGGAACCGGAAAAACCGGTTTCTAACCGGTTTGGAACCGCCGGTTTGGCGGTTCCGGTTCCGGTTCCGGTTTTGTCCGGTTCCGGTTCCGGTTTTGGCCGGTTCCAGTTCCGGTTTTTGTTTTTTTTTTTTTTTTTTTTTTTTTTTTTTTTTTTAACCCAATTAAAATATTAAATAATCAATATTTTTATTTATTTATTTATTATATAATCAATATTTTAATTCTTCCCAATCATAATTCCAATTTCCAATGAACAAATTATTAAATAAAAATATATTTACAACCATTTTTTCTTTTCTTTTTTCAATTTTTTTTTCAAATCCCAATTAATATTGATTCTTCCCATTTTTCCCAATCATAATTCCAAATTTTCAATGAACAAATTATTAAATAAAAATACATTTACAACCATTTTTTATTTTTTTCAATTTTTTTTTCCTAAATCCCAATCAATATATTTACAAACATTTTCCATTGAAGTATTTAAGTAGTTCACAATGTTTAGAAAAAAATAAATTGACATTTATTAATAAATACAACTTTACAATTTCACAAAAAATAAAATAAAATAAAATTAGAAATTGGCCTTGAAGGCTTGAATTCAAATATACAATATTACAATGTAATAAAGTTAAAATTAAAAAAAAAATAAAAAAAAATCGGCCTTGCACTTAATTTTTTACCATAATTAAGCTGCCTACGTATCCTCCATCAATGTAGAGGAATCAAAGGCCACGTAGTTCTTTTACCTTTAATTAGTTGCTCGGTGTTGGAGGTTGGATGTTGGAACGGAATCTATTCACTGTCTTCCGTTCCCGTCGCTTGTTCATCTTCGAAGAAGTCGTTCGCTATATCCGGCTGAAGTTCTTGTTGTCTATATTTGGCCTTTGTCCAATCATCAACACATGACTGCATTTCAAGTGATTGTGGACACATAGATGATCGTCTTGGGTCCAAAATATTTCCACCTGCACTAAATTCTTGTTCCACAGCAACTGTAGAAACCGGTGTTCCAAGAATTTGTTTGGCAATAATTGCCAAAATTGGATAATCTTGTTGATGACTCTTCCACCAATCCTGGATACGAAATTCTTCATCATTAAATTTATGACTGTCTTGTAAATACCGGTCAACCTCGGATTCCGTTGAGGATGAAGAAGATGTTCGTAATTTTTTGGTTCTTTCGGAAAACAGTCGATCCCCTAAGCCCCTTAATGTAAATTTTTGAGAACTACTACCACCAGATGTGGGTTGGGGTTGTGAAACCGGCACATTCAAAGACGGACCATATATTCTAAGATATTCATTGTAAAATTCATAAAGCAATTCCTTAACGGAATCACAAGACTGAAGAACATCAACTTCTAAATCTAAACATTTGTAATAATTAGCTAAATAAACCTGCAAATATTCAAATTTAAAGCGTGGATCTAAACACATTGCAATCAGGTAAATATTTGGAATTTGCCCATAATACTGTAACCATTTTCTCCTCATGGCATCAACACATAGACTCAATTGAGGATCAACATCACAATCATTGAATGCACCAACAATATTAACACATTGAACAACAAATGAATGAGTAGTGGGATAGTAAACACCAGATAAAGCGACAGTAGCATCATTGAAAACACGTAACAATTCAAGAATTTTTATACATACATCCCAATGGTTCAATTGAAGAGAAATTGAAGGAACATAATAAGTAATAAAAGAAACTAATAATTCCTTATATTCAACACTTTCAGAAAGCAACTTATAAGTTGAATTCCAACGAGTGGTAATATCTCGAGAAAATTTTTTGGGAGGCATATTATTCAAAATGCAATATTTTAACCATTGTTTCTGGACTTTGTTATGCCTCCAGATATAGTTAATACTATCTCTAATTGGTTTAATAAAAGTAGAAAGCTCTGATAATCCAGCTTGAACACACAAATTTAAAACATGACATGCACAACGTTGATGAAATAATTTACCCCCGAAATAAGGATTGCACAATTTTTGTAACATAGGAATAGATGCAGTATTGCTTGCAGCATTATCAAAACCAATAGCAAAAATTTTGTTTAGGATATTATACTCTTGAAAAATGATTTTAAGGAGTTGAAAAATATTTTGAGCTGAATGTGAATCATCAAAAACACGAAATGCAAGAATTCTTTTTTGCATGTCCCAGTTATTATCCATATAATGACATGTGACACCCAAATATGAATGACTACCAAAATTGTCGCTCCATATGTCGGCACATACGGAAACGCGACCTTGAAATTCAGAAAAATATGTTTTCAATTTGTTTTTTTCTCTGCTGTAAATGTTATGTAGTGTACGTGTGAGAGTGGATCTAGGAACACGTTGCATTGCAGGATTTAATGCTTTTTGACAATAATTAATAAAACCTACTTTCTCACCAAAACCAAAAGGTAAGTGTTCAGTTGCAACCATTAATGCCATTTGTTCTCTATTGTTTTCAGTCGTGTAATGAAATAATTGATTAGAAGGGGTTGCGTACCTGGAGATTTGGGTTTGGTTGTTCGATACCGCGTATTCAGATGGGTGACATCTTTTGATATGGGACCATAACGTGCCATATCCGAAGTTTCTTCCAACTTTATATTTTCTGCCGCAGTGATTGCACTGGATTTGGAAACCATTATCTATCTGGGTTTTCTTCATATGCACTTTGAAGAGTTCGGACTTCAGTGGCTTTTCTTCCTTTTCTTCTTCACCTTCACCTTCACCTTCACCTACAAAAAAAGCATCCGAAGAGGCTGTGGGGTTAGAATTAGATAGATTTTCAGGGGGGGTATTTTGAGCGGGGTCGAATTCGTTGAACTCGGGAATTGTTAGAGGAGGATTAGGAGCAGAAGGGGGATCAGATCCAAATCGATCTTGAAGGAATTGGTGAAAATTCAAATCGTCATAACTGACGGCTTGACCAATATCTTCCAACAAGTTTCCCATTGGAGCCTTTCCTTTGTCCCTATTTCTTGAACTATCTCCCCCACTTGCCATTGAAAAATATGAGTAAAAAATATAGAGTAAGCAAGTAAAAAATATGTTTAAATATTTATTATAAAAAATAAATATAAATAATAAAATATAGAGTAAAAAAAAGATGATTGAAAAAAATATATTTTTGAAAAAAATATATATATGAGAGAAAAAATTATATTGTTGGAAAAATATATATATAGAAAAAATTGTATTGTTGGAAAAATATATATATAGAAACAATTATATTGTTGGAAAAATATATATATAGAAACAATTATATTGTTGAAATAAATATTGTAAATCAATTTGATAATTGAAAAAATAGTAGATAGTAAAAAATATAAGAAATAATTTATATATGAATGAGAATTAAATAAAATTGTAGAGAGAATTTTGAATTTGAGAATTGAGAATTGAGATTGAGAGTTGAGAGAAGTTGAGAGAATGAGTGGTGTGAAGAATAATGAAATATGGGGGGATATTTATAGTATAGTAGAGAGGGGTGAATATGCAAATAAAAGAAATAGAGGGGTGCAAAAAGAAAAAAAAATTTGGCCGTTGCCTAACCGTTCTGAAATTCAGAACGGTTAATTTTTTTTTCACACGCTGCCACGTGGCAGCGTGTGATTGGTGGAAATTTTTTTTTTTTTTTAACTGTCAGAAGACTCAGAACGGTATAAATCAGACGCTGCCACGTGGCAGCGTCTGATTGGTTATTTTTTTTTAATTTTTTTTTTAATATTTAAAAAGGTTAACGGTAAAAAAATTTTTATCAGACGCTGCCACGTGGCAGCGTCTGATTGGCTGTTTTTTTTTTTTTTTTTTTTAATATTTTAAATCTTTAACGGTAATTTTTTTAAAAGACGCTGCCACATGGCAGCGTCTGATTCGTTGATTTTTTATTTTTATTTTTTTTAATAAAACCGGCGGTTTTGACCGGTTAAAACCGCCGGTTTTTGGCGGTTAAAACCGGCGGTTTTTGCCCAAAAACCGCCGGTTTCGGACGGTTTGGGGGACTCCCAAACCGAAACCGGAACCGGAACCACCGGTTTCCAAACCGGCGGTTTCGGTTCCGGTTTCCGGTTTCGGTTTGGCCAATCCGGTTCAGGTTAAACCGCGGACAAAACCGACGGTTTAACCAAACCGTGGTCACCACTACCCTCCCTATACTTAGAGTTGTATAAATAAATAAATAAATAAATAAATAAATATCGATGGTGTTCACATGATTGCATACTTATATAAATACATGAGTACATACTCATGGGATTTATATAACATATTCCAATTTGAACTAAAAAATCTAACTTGATTAAAATTACAATTTATTATCCATTGAAACTAAATTTGGTTTAATTCTTACACTCTCGATTGTAAAAATTAGATTCAAAGTTTAATTTTGGATTTAGAAAAAAATATATGGAAAGTTTTTGTTTTTTATGTTTTTTTTTTGACAATATCTATTAATCCGGGATCATGTAATTTTTTTTAAAGTTTTCACCATTGTAGGATTCGAGCCGTTAACCTGGAAGTTATTTGTCCAAACCCTAAGCTCGTCCATCTACCAGTTAAGCTACACCTATTTTTGGTGGAGTTGTACTATAAAAATTATATATATTTGGATCTAAAATGGGTTTGGTTATGCGTGATGAATGAAAGTTCCTCAAATAGCTATTAATTGAATTTATTATTATTGGATGATAAGAACAATAATATATGTATATATATATTGAATCTCTCATAAGGGATCCCTTATTTTAATTTTGGTAAATACCACCATAAAATCACATTGATTTGAATGAATTTTGATATGATTTTTTTTTTGTTTATGATAAGTTCATTAAAATCTACCTATAAATAAAATTTTAATTTTTTTTTAAAGTAGTAGAACTATTTATCCCAATTATTTTAAATATAAAAGCATCGCAAAAATGTGCAATATATAGAAAATTCAAGAAAATGCTTGAAATATTCTCAAATTTTATCCATAGATAAATTTCGATGAATTTATTATCTACACAAAAATTCATATCAAAATTCATTTAAATCGATGTAATTTTATGGTAGTCATTACCGAAATTAAAATAAGAGATACCTTAACATATATATATATATATATACACGAGATAAGGTTAGTCCAGTGGTATACCTTTCACACCTATATCACGAGGTCGTGGCATGTGGGACGTTCGAGTCCTCCACCTTTCCAAACCCTAAATTTATGTAATACTTCAAATATATATATATATATAAGTGTGTTTAAAAGTTTTTTTAAAATAAATTAACCTATGTTTATTTTTTTAAAAAAAAAAATTCTTCCTATTACACTACATAATATATATATATATATTCATCATTTCACAAGTACTTTTCATTGTTTTTATCATCTATTTTAAAAAAATTCTCATACATATAAACATTAATTAAACTCTTTCACAAATTTTGATGTGAGCAGAATGTCATCTTGAGTGCCAAGCTGCTGTGATAAAAAAAAAAATTGTAATCAAAATTAGCAGATGAGTGTCTACTCTCATAGGGTTTGTTGGACATCTATTTTGTAGCTGACTCAACATAGCCACATAGGAGATAAATATTAAAAAATGGTTTAAAAAGTTGTTCCATAAGAAAGTCTTGTTTTTGTTGATTCTCTTAACCCATTTAACACAATTAAATTTTAAGGATAAATATTCAATTTATAATTATATAAAGATAAATAACATTTTTACATTTAAATTGCATATACAAATTTTTAGCGGATAAAATGTATAAAGTTTAAAATTTTGAGTTGATAAAATTTAATTGTTTTGTCATTAAAAAAAAAAAATGTTTTGATCAAATTTTAAATTTTAAACATTTAAATTATTTTATAATTTAATCGGACTTTGAATTTTACTAGATAAACATTAACCGTTTAAAATTACTTTAACAAATAAACCTTTAAAATTGTAAATAGATAAATGGATCAATGTAATTGTTATTTATCATATATCATGACTTATAAATTAATATATAGGTTTTATTAGGTAACCAATAATTTAATGAGTCGTATTTGGGTTTCCACATGTGGCACGTTAAGTTTAACGAGTCATGTTCAGGTTTAACAAAAACTTAACGGGCCATGTTTGAGTTGATGGCAACAAGACATGATAACCCATATTATCACCCATATTATCAACAAGAAAACAAATCAACAGAACCTAAAAGAAAGTTTACTACAAAAATCATTGAAAATAAAGGAAATGTAAAAATTCGGAGCGGTCTATCACTATATAGGAGAGACGATACTGGGACTTCTGGACATTAAGCTATCAACAACTTGGTTACCTACCCGATAAATATGAGTGAAAACAAAGTCCATTTGAGAGAGTAAGCTCAAACACCTATCCCAAGCGGGGTGCCAACGCTAAAGAACCCTACATGACCTAGAACGAAGGACAGTCACCATAAAAGCCGAATCACTTTCCAACCATAATCGACGCCAATCAAAAGTCAAAGTATAATCAATAGCGTGGACAGCAGCTGCCAACTTAGCCTTAAAAGCAAAGCAGACCCCAAGATGATAGTTAAGCAACCTTTAACAAAACCTCTACATGTACGAAAAACTCTTACACAACCAGCAAGACCAGGACTACCAAAAACAGCCTTGTCCATGTTAATTTTAAGACAACCCAGCCCGCGGGGGGTGGAGGGGGCAAATAACCTCAAAAGTACAAGGTGCCTTAGAAGGATGACTAGAGACATGAAGCCACTGAAGAGTCTGAGGCTTATCCATTGAATTCTTCATTGTGCCAGACTGAAAGGAGTCTGCCTCACGAACCGAACACCAAATCAAGAAGAGCCTAGGCAAAAACTGGCTTGCCACCCTCAATGGTAGCTTGATTCCAAATAAACCACACCACCCAGAAAATCGTGATAATAGAAGCCCGCTAGAGAGCTTTTAATTGAGTGCTAAAGACAACTTTCATCGCCTCCTACTAAAGGTCCAAACAAGTACCATTTAACTTAATATGATGACCAAACGTAGAGGACACTGCATCCCACAACCCACGAATAAAAGGACACTTTAGAAATAGATGTCTTAAATCTTCCTCTACTGCACAACAAAGCCTGCAACAAGATGGGGACATATAACCTCGAGCACGCAACATAATGTCCGTAGGAATCTTTCCATGAAATAAGTGTCAAACAAGAATAGAGCAAAAATGAGGAATAAACGATGCCCAAATCTGCTTTCCCCCAAAAATTGAATTCCTAGTCTCAGAAAGAGAAACATAAGGATCTTTACAAAAAACAACACCATCCAGAGAACAAGTCCAAACTAACAAATATGGTCAATGCTCACCATCATCTTCTCAATCTTAAAAGCAAGATCAGGGTGAGAAGCATGAAAAGAAGTAGGAATATCTCAACCCATAATATCTGAATAAATATCACCCATAACAGAATCCAGAAGAGGCTGTAACGACAAACTATCTTCAACCAGATTAATCAACGGAGCTCCCAACCAGTTATCCATCTAAAAACGAACCTTAGAATGACGACCAACCAACCACCTAGACTTAAGCATCAGGAGAGTATAATTTGGGTTTGAGTTGTGCCCCCTTCTTCAGATAAATGATGCTAGCTTGTTCAAATTTGGTGCTCAAATGATGTAGCATAACTGTAATCCATCCATTTAAATAATGCAAATCTAATACAATTTAAATTAATGGATTACAGTGATACTACATTATTTGAGCACCAAATTTGGATAAAGTAACATTATTGTGTTCAGATTCCAAATTAATTGTAATAAATTTTTATTTTTTGAAAAACGTTATCAAACACAATGAAGGGCTAATGATAAGAGTAATTGTGAAATTTTCAACTTAAAGGTTGATTAACATTTAGTCTTGACAAAAGTCTACCAAGGACATTGTATATTTGTATAATAAATTGATATGATAGATTTTTAATGCACGCAAAACTATAAAAAAAAAAAGTAATAAAAAAATTATTCTTTTTGTTTAACTATTGGACAAAATCAATAATTCAACCCATGAGTGTCACATTGTTAATACAAATTAATTTATGAAACATCTTGTCATCAAATAATTTCATCATTTTTTTGTCATTATTAGTATACCAAATTTTGCATCTTAATTATACTTTTATGGTAGAGATATTTAGATTATACGATTTTACATCGTGTATTGTGAGATATAAATCTATTTTAAGATATATATATATATATATATAGGGAGTCTCTCATGAGGGATTCTTTATTTTTATTTAATTTCGGTAAGGACCTTGATGAAAATACATCGATTTTAATGAATTTTGATCTGAATGTTTTTGTAGATGATGAGTTCATTTCAATCTACCAATGAACAAAATTTGAGAAATTTTCAAATATTATAACTATTTTTCTTGAATTTTCCTATATTTCGCATATTTTCCGATGCCTTCATATTTAAGAAAATTTGGATAAATAGTTTTAGTACTCAGAAAATACTCAATTTTTGTTCATATGTAGATTTCATTGAAATCATCATTCACAAAAAAAGATTAGATTAAAATTCATTAAAATCGATGTGTTTTCATCATGGTTCTTACCGAAATTAAAATAAAAGATCCATCATGAGAGATCCATTATATATATATATATATTAAATTTCATTGAAATTCCCCACAATTATCCCTATAAATTCCACTAAAACTTCATGGATCATACATATTCAACAAAAATTTATTTCAAAGTTATAATATGATTTTAGTTGTTGAAGGGAAAAACAATATAGAGAAGCATGTGAAGTAAATGAAGGGAAGGGAATCTAAAGAAGAAGATGATGATCATCGATAAAATTTGTTGTAATTGAATCAGTAACTTACCAGAAACTACGTCTAACACTTGTGGTTGGATTGTCGACATTTTGGGTTGTGGCAGCTACATCATATTTACATTGTCTTCCTGCTGTTGAGTGTTTTCATTTATTTTGGGACGAACTTATCTCTGGAAGATTGTTGGCTGTCCTGCCGCATTAGACACTTGATACATGGTTGGATCAATACATCTACCTCTTGTCCATTGATGCCAGAGTTGTTTCCTCTCCCTTTCATTGTAAACCCTAAATCACCCTATATCAAGGATTTTCAATCACCAAAAATTTCAATAAAAATCACTTTGAGCTAGATTTTTATTGAAATTTTTGGTGATTGAAAATCCTTGATTTAGGGTTTACAATGGAAGGGACATGAAATAACTCTGGCATAGTCGATGGACAAGATGTAGATGTGCTGATCCTACCATGTATCAAGTGTCCAATGCGATAGGACAACCAGCAATCTTCTAGAGAAATGTCCGTCCCATAACAAGTGAAAACACTTAGCAGCAGTTAGGGGTGGACGTTTAATGGATCAGTTCATTTTTCAATAAAATCGATAAAGTTCGGTTTTTGAAAATATGAACCGATCCAATAAAATTTACAAATGTCAACCAATCAAAAACCAATCAAATTGGACCGGTTGAGTTTGGTTCGGTTTTTTTAATTTTTTTTTTTTTAATTTTGCTCTTACTTGGCCAAATTCATAGGCTTTAATTATTGCACATATTTTCACATTTTAATCTTTTTGGGCCTTCGACCAAATTAAATTAAATTGAAAATACTAGCTTAAAATAATATTCACAAAAAAAAAAAAAAACAATATGACGTGACACACTTTCATAGTTTTATAGTTTCATGGATTGTTGAACATTAAACTAGGGTATATATATATATATTTAAGTTGGATCTCGGTTCGGCTTTTCAGTTTGGGATAGCGAACTTGGAAAAAAAACCGGTCCATTCGATTTTTTTTAAAATGAACTGAACTGAAATGAATCAGCCAACATAAGAAAACCGGAAGAAGAAAAAACTGATTGGATCGATTCAATTTATTGGTTTTTTGCCCACCCTTAACAGTAGCAAGAAGACAACATAAATATGATGCAACCAGCACAACCTCGAAGGAGAAATTTGGATTTTGCCAATGGGAATGGGACATTTCTTGTAGGGATTGTTGCGAGTCCTTATGAGTTATGATCATATGCCTCATGTAAGGCGAAGTAATATGCCAAGGGATGAGAGACAGGCTGTTGTGTTGGATATGGCTCGAATTACCAATGGTTACCAAACACGATTTACCAATGCGGAGACTTCTTGGAGACGTGAGAGTGTTTGGGAGTATGAGGTTATGTTTGAGGGAGGTTTGGAGGACACGATGAACAGAGGAAGCAATGGAGGGCTCAAACCACTGCGGCTACAGCTGTGGTAGGGGCAGTGGTATGGAAGTGGTTTGACACCGCTGCCAATTTTCGGTAGCGCATAGGCAGCGGTTCCAACTCCAGTGGACACCGCTGTGGAAAGTGTTGTGGCTTCCACAGCGGTACTGGCAGCAATCAACGAAGATGAAGCGCTTGGATCACGGTTTTTTGAGTGATCAAGTTCAACACAATTTAGGAAGCGGGTGACCAACCGCAACTTGAGTCGTAGTTAATCGCAAGCATGCGTTGAATCAAGAAATATTCATGGTAAAGGAAATACGTTGCTTCTAGAAGTTATAATAGGAAATTGATTTCTCCTTAAAATATGACTTGTCATAAATACAAAATAGTATTTATGTGGAACAAGTAATTCTTGTACGTATAGGTGTAGGATTTTCTTTTAGCATAAACTCCCTGTAATTCATATAAATAGACCCTAATAACTAGGTTATTGTGGGTGGAGCAAAATAGCAAATATTATAGAGATCTCAAAGTGAGCATTGAGTGTAATTGGGTTTGGGGTATTATTTAGAGAGAGATCCTGAGTGTGTGATTGTAACAATTTACTACATATTGGAACTTTCTTTTGTCGTCCTCACAACTGTGGTTTTTTCCCTAATTTGGGTTTCCACATAAATTCTTGTGTTGTGTGTGTTTGGATTTAGATTACATCTCTTCATCTACCTTTTCTTTGTTATTGTGTTTGTTTGTGTTCTATCCGGCAACGCTTCCGTGCGTATAGTGACGTTTTGTTCGCTAACATGATGAACCTCAACCCTTTGTAGTTAGGAATATAAATAGTGTTGAGTAGACATATTTGTAGTTGTGAGACAATATGCTCAACCTCCTTACTCCCTTGTAGTTGACACTACGTGCTTGATTAAATAGTTTTATGTACTTTGATTCAATTGTTGTATATTATGATAGCTCCCACGAACGTATGTTATTATCAAGGTTTACGGGGGCGTATTCAATTAGGATTTCGAAAGACTTTTAATAACTTTTTTTAAGTGGATGACTTTTGCAGATTTGATGGACTTTTTATAGATTACAATATTATGAAAAACTTTCATATACTTTTATTTAAAAGATTTTCATATGAAAGTTTTTCATAGACTTTCATTGACTTTCATTTTAAAAGACTTTTGTTGACTTTCATTTTAAAAAACTTTTATAGACATTTATAGACTTTCATTGACTTCTAAATATAATGTATAATTTGTTTTAGCAAAATTATATATATTTATCATGTCAATAAAAATAATTTTTCAAATGAATAAAAAAAAACATCGTTAATTAAACTTGACAAGAGCACTCATGTCTATATATGTGATTTTAAATTTTTTATTTATTTTAATTATATTTTACATTATAAAGACATTATGCTCCTTTTTTTTTTTTTTAATAATTAGTCAAAATATTATAAATTTTCTTTTAGAATAAATGTAACAAACTGACAATAATATTAACGTTTATATGTCTCTACAAAAGTATAACAATGAGTATAAAAATCAATCAAAAGTTCATTCAAGTTACTAAAGATAAAACATAAAACTACACCTAGTTGTTGAGTAAGATCCATGCCTAAAAGTTAGTAGTTTGATATTGATCATAATTACATGGAGTCACGCTCATACGTGACTTTGATTATGGCATATTGGCATGGTTAAGTAGTGGTTTTTGTCTTTTTATTATTTTTATTTTACATAAATGAAGTTTATTTGATTTGTTTCGGTGTTGTTTAGTTGCTTTAAAAATATAGGTAAAAAAATATGAAATCTCTCGACCTTAATTGCATAACCGATGAAGAGTTATTTTATATTATTTTTTAGTTATTTTCTTTTTTGTTATAGATCGTTAATGTTTGTATATTTTTTTTTTATAATGTTTATTCATTTTAAAGTTATTCGTTTTTACATTATATATTAAATTTGTTAAGAATGAATGTGCTTTTATTTGAAAATATAACATATATTTGGTGGTTGATGTTTTTTAAAGAGTTTTATATTTTTCTTTTAAAGTGAAATTCTTTCTATTTTTTTTATTAAAAAAAAATGTCATTCAAAGTCTTTGGTGGGAATGAAAGACAAATTGTAGAGATTTGTTATAACTAAAAATCATTAAAAGTCATTGATATTTTAAAGTCGTTAAAAGTCATTGAGATTTTGAATATCTCATAACTTTCATAGATTGTTAAAAAGTCTTGATTAAATACCACATGACTTTTAAAGGTTTTTTAAAAGTCTATAAAAGTTTATATTGAATACCTCATGACTTTTATAGACTCGTTAAAAGTCTACATTGAATAATACACCAAATTAAACGTTTTAATTCCATAAAAACCATTAAAAGTCTTTTAAAATCCTAATTGAATACACCATCCTTAATATATATGATTTCTGTTGTTTGTGACATGTCACAGTATCTTATTCATTGGGGATTACTACAAAAAAAAAAAAAAAAAAAAAAGGGCTATAAGGACCAAATCTTTAGAGACGTTAAAGTTTAGTTCAAATAGGGTGACTATTGGGATGAAATAGATGATTGGTTCCTAAAAAATATAACATAATATACACATTTTAAAAAGCATGTATAAGGACAATAATCTCCTCAATAAAACAATCAAACTCAGTGTTGCAGAAGTCGGCGGCTAGGGCCGACTAGTCGCTCGACGGTGCCCTGCCGCCGCGATTCGAAGGGTAGTTGGAGTATTAGGCGTTTTCAATCAAGGTCGGTCAAAATCGGAGCTAGTCGGACCAAATCGGACCTAGTCGCCGAAATCATGCACTCTCTTCTTCTCTCGTTGACCAGTGAACACTGTGCTTCACTCCTTCACCGATCGTCGTCGTCGTCGCCAGTCACTGATCGTCACTCGTCTCCAATCGTCCCTATCCTTCACTTCGCCCTTCGCCGATCATCCCCATCCTTCACTTCTTCACTTCAGCTCTTCGTCAGCTTCAATTCTTCGTTTTATTTTTTATTTTTTTACCAACAGAATGATGAAACTTGAAAGGTGTGTAATCGTGTGGTGTTAGTGAGTTATAGTTGTGTGGTGTGTGTGTGAGTTACACGTGTTAGTGTTTGTGTTAGTGTTAGTGTGTAATACTGTAATGTGTTACAAGTTTACAACTTTTTTTTCTTTTTAATTATGCTTAGTTTAATAGTTTATACTTTATAATTTATATACAACTATATAAGTGTTAATGTGTAATGTGTTACAACTTTTCAATAGATGAAAATATATGAATTAGAATGACATTTACTCAATTACAATTTAATATAAAAAAAATTATATATAAAAAATATATTTTCGATCTGTTGCCGGTTTGCCGTCGACTGGCCGACAGCCGACTCCAACCATTTACCTAGTCCCCGACTAGTCCCCGATTAATCCCCCTAGGCACTAGGCGGTAGGTCCCTGCCCGATTAGCGCCTAGCAACTTTTACAACACTGATCAAACTAAAAACTTTAAAGCTTAACGAGAATTGCTTGCAAAGTAGACACAACAAATGTGTTCGAAGAAATGTTCCAAATAAGCATGGTGGTATGGAAATGGAACACAACAAAAATAATTTATAAAACAAAATCTTAATTAAAATTCAATCAAACCAAGTATATATATATAATTGTATTGTCAGTTTGTCTTGATATAAAATATATCAAGAAGAAAAATATGGACCATTATATTTCCATACTTTGACTCAAAGTGTATGCAGTACTTGTCAAAACTTCTCATTCTCTATAATCTATGGTCCACATTTTTCATTCTGATATATTTTATATCTAAGATGAACTGATAGTAGAAAGACTATATATATATATATATATTGTTTCTCTCATGAGAGATCCCTAATTTTAATATAAAGTAAGAACCTCTATGAAATCCATCGACCTTAATTAATTTTGATCCGATTTTTTTTTTTTTGGTTGATAAATTCAATGAAATCTATTTGTAAACAAAATTTGAAAATTTTCCAAACACTGCAATTATTTTTCCTAGTTTTGTCGAATATGAAGCATTGGAAAATGAGGCGAAAATAGGAAAAATGAAATAAATAGTTGTAATTCTTGAAAAATGTTCAAATTTTGTTTATAAGTAGATTTAATTGAATTTGTCATCCACAAAAAAAAAAAAAAAAAGGATCCAAATTCATTAAGATTGATGGATTTTCTAGATGTCTTTACTTTATGTTAAAATAAGAAATCCCTCATGAGAGAACCACTATATATATAGTCAGTTTGAACTGATATAATATCAGTTCATTACATGTGAGTTATTAATGGATTTAAAAGATGATTTGACAAATGCATGCAACCAAGTCAAAGCATTTAAATCAATGACTCACATACAAGGAACTGATATATTTTATATCAGTTCGAACTGACAATATAAAAACTATATATATATATATATATAAACTTTCAAGTGAGGGATCCATAGCTTACTTTAATTTCGGTAAGGACCTTGATGAAATCACATCGAGTTTTATGAATTTTGATGTGATATTTATTTATTTATTTTTATTTTTATTGTGGATGATAAGTTTATTGAAATCTACCTATAAATAAAATGTGAGAATTTTTCAAGTATTAGCTAGAACTATTGTTTTGAAATTTCCTATATTTCTCTCATTTTTCCGATACCTTCATATTTAACAAAATCGGGATAAATTAATAGTTCTAGAGTTTGAAAAATTCTCAAATTTTATTAAATTTATCATCCACACAAAAAATTCAGATCAAAATTCATAAAAATCGATGTGATTTCTTCAAGGTCCTTACCGAAATTAAAGTAATGGATCCCTCACTTGAAAGTTCCTCATAAGGGATCACTTATTTTAACATAAAGGAAGGACCTCCAAGAAATCCATCAATTTAAATGAATTTTGATATTTATTTTTTTAATGAATGATAAGTTCAATGAAATCTACTTGTAAACAAAAAAAAAAAATTGAAGCACATCTATTTTTATTTATTTTTCCTATTTTTCGTCTTTTTTTTTCGATACTTCATATGTAACAAAATCAGGAAAAAAAAAATAGTTGTAGTTTTTGAAAAAAAAAAAATTAATTTGGTTTATAAGTAGATTTCATTGAATTATCTTCCACAAAAAAAAAATCAAATCAAAATTCATTCAAATCGATGGATTTCATAGAGATCCTTACTTTATATTAAAATAAAGAATATATATATAGCTCAAATACAAAGACAATAAAATACCAGAATCCATCATAAAGATGATAAATTTAGATTGGACAAACTCTTTTTCTTTATTTAAGTAAAAACGAAGGTAAATACCTCGTTGTAGTAAAAAAGTGGAAGGTCAGTCAAAGGAATAAATAAATTATGTTCCTCAGAGATTAGCTTTTGTTAGATCAGTTTTTCTTTCAACTGTCACAAAAGAAATTCGTTACTTCTTTTGAATAAACCGTTAAGTTTCTTTATTGAGTACTTTTAATTAATTCATTATATAACTTTAAGATACTCACCTTTGGTGCAACTTCTTACAATTATATATAATAATCATATAACCTTAAAAAATAATTCTTTTCAAAAACCTTAAAAAATAACCCATTTTTTTTTTATTACATCAAGGAAATATGCTTCCTCAAATCCTTTGTTGCCATCATAAATGGTATAATGAAAATCACTTTCAAATGGGTTGCACACTTGCACTTACATTGCTTCCTATATATATTTTTTTTCAAACAATTAAATTATAAAACCATAAATAATTAACAATCATTAAACTCGAATTTGGCCGACCATATATACCACAAATTGCACCCTCAATCTCCAACATTAATGGAGAACCCAATTAGTTTTTGTTTTTGTTTTCAAGTTGTGATATACAATTAATAGCAATCGGATATGTCTTGCATGCTTCTTGTGGTTCTTAAATCCAATTATATATAATTTATATTTAAAAATTCTCCTACCTTCTTTAAAATATTGGTTCTTACTTCTTATGTAAGAAAGGTTTTTCTTATAAAAAGAAAATCACAAATGATTTTTTGTTCAAAAATATAATTTTAACATATTTCAACAATTAATATCTAAGAAGAAAAAAGTTTAAACTATTGAATTCTGTTTTTATTTAGTCCATACTATATAAACGATTACACTCTCTAGACTGAATCCTGAAATTTTTTTTCAGGACTTTTGTTTTGTAACATTTTAAAACCAGTTTTGCAATATTACAAAACAAATATCCTGAAATTGCTCATTTTTGTGACGTTACTAAAAAAGAATTAAAAGTCCTGATTTTTTGTTCAGGACCTCCTGACTAGAGTACCACCCCTACCGAATAAAAGAGGTTAAAAATTAGATTATCCTACCGATGAGTATATTTTTTTTTTACTTATCTTTCTCAAATTTGGTCTTAATATATATGTAAATAAACTTAAATTATTATTCAAAAATTCTTTAGAAGCTTCCCAAAAAGTTTTCAAAATTCTACAAAAAAAAGTTTGCAAAAATATATTTTTAATTATAGAGAGAGTGTGTTAAGCTTGTAATCACTTGTAAGTTGAGAATTGTGTTGTGGATGTTGCCAACCAGATGATAGTTGAAGCACCAGGCAGAGGCAGCCGCACCTCCAGGCTCCAGATATACGATAATGTGGGGCCTTGTAATATATAAAATGGATGGTCCCTCCAAAGATGCTCAATATTCTAGTATATTTATATGGATTTATTTATTTTTATTTTTTTGTATTAAAAAAAACACAAATTAAATACAATATAATGAATATTTGGTGTTGGTAAAAGCGATCCTGTTATGATATTTGTTGTCTGCTCCTTTATGTAAAATGTAAAATTCCTTGAGAATTTTGCTTTCATTCTATATTTTGATATACATTGAGAGTGAGTGATAGAGTGAAAAAGTAGATTATATTATTTAACAGAAATGTTACACATCCCATCTAAAATCCTACATTTTTCATCCCACTACATGTAGCATGTGAGGTGTCAAATTATGGGTGGATACATAAGATAGGTGAGATAAATAATCATTAATGTGTATCCACTCATAATTTGACACCTCACATACCTCATATAGTGGGATATTTATCATTATTGATTATTTAATATGTAAATCCAAAACAATAATAAAAAATCAAGAAACAAGAAAACAATAAAGAAACCTGCACAAGATTTTATATGGTTTGGTGTAAGCCGCCTATATACACGGAATGTACCAACACTCGACTTTCACTATCGTATTTGTGTTTATAAGAGTAAAACACTCTCTCTCAATTCAGCTCTTTCTTTTCTCTCTCGATCAACTGTCTCCTAAATAAAATAGGAAACATAGCTCTCTGCCCCTCTAGGAAAAAACTTGTGTGGCATCAACGAGCCAACAATACTTATTCATGTTTCACAACTCAACAGATTATAGATCTCGTTTCGTGTTATATGCAATACTGGTTAGTTCCGAAGTATGTCGGACTTCGGAACCTGACCATATCACATTTTATAATTTATACATAAAGATAAGACTTGAACAACTAGTAGAGATGTGAAGAGGAAGAGCATGACCACTTAAACTACGAATAGATGAGACATAACTTTAAATTATTCATTTATTATGATAATGATTATAATTATTACTTTTATGCCATGTTCTATATATTATCATTATTATCATGACTATCATCATTATAATTATCTCATAACAATAACATGCCCCTTGACACTAACATATTTCACACTCAAAACATTTTAACTGTATTGTCAACGGTTAAAAGATTCGGTATAAATCTGAATGGATAGTTTAATGATTTTTTAAAGAAAAAAATACTATGATGAAAAAGATAAATTGAAATATTTTAAATTTAATATATATATATATATAAATAAAGTATTCTCATTTCTCACACACACATGTATATAAAGATAAAATGAGTTACAGATTATCTAGCATTTTATTTGAGATACAATATTTGACTTAGTTCTATATTAATATTATTGTAATTTATCCGATTCTTTGAAAGATAAGATCGAAAAAGAAAAATGAGAGACTTGTCACATAATAAATTAAAGAAAATATAATTTGATTAAATAATAATAGTTAAGGGTTGTTGATGAATTAATTCCCTCTATATAGCATACACATGCAAACAAAACCTTGTAACGTAACATACATACTCATGATTCATGGCAAATCAATTAGTGGCTATACACATGCTAATGAGGAATGTATATATATATATATATAATATAAGTGTCACAAGTTTGAGGCATGAAGCTGCCCAACTCGTGTAATTCATGATCTAAGGATGTATGTAACATGTTATTAAGTTTGACCAAATAATTTCTACAACATGTTCACATATATTTACTGAAAAGGCACGTCACTCAAATAGATAAAGAACGTGGGACTAGTCATGCCACATAAATAAAAGTCAAAAGATCAGACAAATAGCACATTGGCAAGTAACTCATCACAAACAAAACCTTGTATATATAAGTGTCACAAGTTTGAGGCATGAAGCTGCCCAACTCGTGTAATTCATGATCTAAGGATGTATGTAACATGTTATTAAGTTTGACCAAATAATTTCAACAAATGTTCATATACAATAACACTTATGTTGTGTGTGATATTTAATGAAAAGACACGTCATTCAAATAGATAAGGAGCGTGGAAAGTCAAAAGATCAGTTAAATAGCACCTTGACAAGTAACTCATCACAAACAAAACCTTGTATGTATAGAAGTGTCACAAGTTTGAGGCATGAAGCTGCCCAACTCATGTAATTCATGACCTAAGGATATATGTAACATGTTATTAAGTTTGACCAAACAACTTCAACAACATGTTAACATGCAGCAACAGTTCAAACCTTGTGATATTAGTCGATGTTGTGGAAATCAATAGAATTACGTAAGTGTTCACATATATAGTTGAATCAACTATTTAGAACATGGAATACGTATAAAAGTGAATAATATTGTTAGCATCAAAGCCAAGTCAATTAAGAAATTTCAACATAAAGCATCCATTAAATCCAGTTTGGATGAGGTTAAATAGTATGATTACCATCGGATTATATCCGTAACCATGGGATATATCGTTAGCCCTAGTTTTTCCCCATGTGAAGGAAAAAAAGGAGTTGGGATGGATAATGATGCTTAAAACGGGAGTTTGGTCCTGAGTAATTTTGGGGTAGGGCATATAATATGCAGGTTAATATGAAAAAAAGTTAAAAACATGATTCCAAAGTTAGTGAGACATATATTAATTTGTGGTTTTGATGGGACATAAAGTCATTTTATTCCATTTGAATTTTGGGTCTCCTTTTTCCAAAGTTAATTAAAATAATAAACATCGCTATTACTTAATTACTAGTAATTAGTACTAATCTTTAATTAATTTAATTACTTGTTAATATTCATTCTAAATCAACCAATCAGTGAGATTGTTGTTTGTTTCTGCTTGACAGTTGTTACTCACCGTACACGTGTCCATTCTATAAATGGGGATTTGGCATTTCTTGGTGTATTAAATAATCTAATCAACCTTAATATTGAGGTTAAATATCATTCATCATCTTTCATTCTTTCCTAATATTTCGTAAATATATGCTAATTTTGTTTTTTCTCTTGTCCACACACAATTTGTACTTTTATGATACAATATTTCAAGAAATTTTCTAACGTTTTCAGAAAGGTCCTAAATTTCTAATCAAAATTTTAAATATATAATAATTTTTTTTTATGGACGATGAAACCATCTAATTGTGTGTGTATATAGTTAAATGATTATATTAATGTGTATCTTAAAGTCATACGTTAAGCAACTATATAGCTATGTGATGTTATATAGTCGTACAATTTTTATACGTGTGTTCTTAGAATATAAATTAACCTGATCCATAATTAAATAGATTCCAATGGTTTCGGAGTTTATCACAAGCATCACTTTTATATCCGAGAAATTTTGAAAAGAAGAAAGAAGGATATTTGAAAAGTTTTAGTATATTTTAAATATTTAGAGAAACTCATTAACAAATTAATTTCAAAATTATTGAAGCTACTCAAATTTCAACTAAAACACACACCCAAATGGAATGAAATGAACCAATAATAATAATTAATTAATAGATAAATACAACATTTGTTATAGCAAGAGAGAGAGAGTCACGACTTAGTCAAGTGGAAGGGTAGTTCCTTCCAACAAGGAAGACTTTATTGTTGAAAAAGGGAACATGTCCGTGTCCATTTTCATCACCTTTCTTTGGGTGAATACCGGTGGCAAAGTTTGGTTACCAGCTCCTTTTTCTGACCAATAATATTAAAAACCTCACCTTTGACTCTCTTATATATAACACTATCAACATTTTGGTTTTATCCATGTATGAATTGTAATGCCACATGCAAACATTCCACAAGTCAACAATGAGATGTTAATGTGTATGATCCATATTTTTCCATCAATTTTTTTCTTGGTTTGTCAAAGAAAACATGCTGATGATGATTTGTTTCCCAAAACATACCACATTGCCTTTTCTTGACGTAAAACATTACCTTTTCTTGACGAAAAAAATTGGATGCGCTGTATGTTCTATGAGATAAAACTTTTATGGACCGAGTTTAACCTTGGATAAGTATTTAACTTTAATCATGATACAATTTTAAGGTTTGTACATGAGTTTAGAAAATTACTGACATGATCTAAGACATATTTTTCTGCTCAGATAGAGTTAATCGATCTCGTGTCTTAGAAAAAGATTCGTTAGGTGCTCTCTCAACTACCCTCACTATTATACTGTATATAGTTAAATCTCTATGTGTTTTTAATATGATCTCATGTCCCCACCTTGGTTGGTACTAAAGAAAAAGTATTGGTATGATACTAGTCACTTTTTAGGAACACCTTTATGGTTTAGTATAATATGAAAGTAGTTTCCAAATGTTGAAGTTGTTTTCGAAATTAACTCAAAACTAATCTTGAATTGTTCATAAAACTTGTTGCTATGGTTACTAGAGCCAAGCGCCCCCAACCCCCGGGGGATTTATCTTCTCCTATTCATAGTGTTTTGCATCGTCACATGACTCACATGTAATTTGGTCTTAGTGCATCAATCCTTTTGAAGATCATGTAGCTTGGTCTTAGTGACTCATCAATCCTTTTGAAGCTCAACTCGGTGTTTTTCACCTAGCTTTGTGTTTATCTCAACTCGACACATGTTCCATCGGCTTATATCAGATTTATGCATATTTGATCTTTTTTTTTTTTAATTTTCTCTAATTTCTTTGTCGAGTAACACTTATTGTCTTTTTAACTTGACACATGTATTATCGGTTCAGACTGAACTTTTGCATATCTGACCTCTTATTTTTCTCTCTTATTCCTTTGCCAAGTGGCATATAGTGTTCTTTGGACTTGACACGTACACTTCTTCTTAACTTTCTAATTTGTAGTTAAGTCGGATTAGTTTTTAGCCGATCCAATCTTATAAGATGTGTAACATACATATCATTTCATCAGATCAACTCTTTTAGCCGACCCAATTTATAGGGACGTGTAACATACATATATTTTCAATCTTTTTTTACAAGTTCAAACATTATCTTTATATATACACTACACTTCAAAAATTTACAATCAACTTACCACATTAGTTGAACAAATTTTTGGACAATATATATCATTACTCGTGTGTTTATATATATATATATATATATATAAAATGCAACCATTGATATTATTTGTTCATTTGCCTTGATTGATTGAGCATTTCAAAATTCAGTAGAGTTCAGTTAAAAGAAAATTACTAAAACTGATTTTTCTACTCTTTTGTTTTGTTGAAAGGAATTTTTCTACTCTCAAAAAAGATGATCAATTTTCAAAGTTTATTTGTTCAAGTCAAAAAAAAAAAAGTTTTGTATAGCTTTTATGCACCATAAGCTATTATAAAACCATTTTTTTTTTTTTTTTTTTTGTTTATAAACATTGTTCAGTAGGATCAATTGGCATATTAGCATACTAATCTGCCGAATAAAACAGATTAGCGTAAGAATTTATTCAACAATACAAACAAACAGAACATATGAAAGTGCTGGGAGACCAACTTCCTATATTATTCAATGAAGAGCCTCAATTTTTAAAACCAAGTGAACAAAAATTCTCTCGATTTTCCAGCAAAAAGTTAAACAATCCTACCTAATTCATATTATCAACTTTAATTTACTTTGGTATAATATTATTATTTTTTAATAAAAAAATACACAATAAATTTTCAAGATTCTTGGACAACAACTGCTCAGACATAATAACCTCAAGCTTGTTTAATATTTAACACTTAATTGCAGCTCAATTAGTAGGAAAGTCAAATGTTTTCAGCAAATAGAGACTTTTGCTAGAATTTGTCTTCACGAGGAAATATCTCAACTAATAAATAACAATATTGTAACTTGAAGCATTGCATGATAAAAATAAAAAAATAATAACAAATCTTTAGGGAATTTTTCTTATATTATACATTTATACCTTATTTTCTCACAAATTATATGAAAAATATTTTTAAAAAATAAAAAAGAAAGGAAAATAAATGTATTTTAATTTTGGTCAAAAAAAGAAAATTTAGTTTGGATTTATTGATGAGGATTGAGGAGGCAGCCCACGTGCAACGAAATCCATCTCTCTCTAATTTGTATTTTAATGGGAAATTTCACCGTATAGAAAATTCTTATGTAAGATAGCAGTTTCTAATTATTATGATTATCTTTTGTAAATTTGGTTGAAAAATATATAAGAGTTAAATGGTACGGTAAATGTTATTATCAAAATTTTGTTTTTATTTTGAATACGCTACTAATATTGAAACCTAATAGTTTTATCTTATTCTCACAACCATATGATTGGTGAAAAGATTATTTTCCAATATTCAATCGTCCTTAGAACTTTCCATGTTCTTCTTTTCTTTCTTATTTTTAAGGAAAACAAACTTACAAACAACCACGGCACTCAGCCGCAACCAAGGAACGAATACAATGAGGAAAATCCTCCAGCTAAAACATGTCTTCAACACAGGAGAGACCGTTTTTAGTTAAACCATGAGCTACTCGATTAGCCTTTCTAGGAACGAAAAAAACAGAATTACAGTGCAACTGATGAAGAAGGACATGAACATCAGAAATAAATTTACCAACCTCAGAACAAAATGACACCTGAGAATTAATCCATCCCACCATAACTTCAGCGTCTGAATCGATCCTACAAGGATACAAACCAGAATCCCTAGCCAACTGAAGGCCACGAAGAATGGCACCCGCTTCCGCCACTTGAGGAGAAAAGGTTGCTTCGATTCTTTGGGAACTTGCAGCCATCACCAACCCCTTATCATTACGGATCACAATTCCGAAACCCGCCAAAAATTATTCATTATGTTTGAACTTTGAAGAATAAAAAAATGCTGAAAAAAAGAAGTGAGAAGAGACTCTTGAACCATCGTTAAAGGAGAAAATTTACGAAATGAATTCAAATCCTTAATTCATTTAAGGCTTAGTTTTGAAAGATTTTATAAAACATTAAACATTTTGGTCGGGTTATAGTTATATTAACTTATATATAATGAGTGAGTCTCTCATGAAGGATCCTGTATTTTAATTTTGGTTAGAACTTTGATGAAACTCCATTGATTTTTTTATAAATTTTGATTTGAATTTTTTTATGGATAATAAGTTTAATGAAATCTACCTATGAATAAAATTTAAAATAGTTCCGAGCATTAGAACCATTTATCCCAATTTTCTTAAATACGAAGGCATTGAAAAAATAGATTAAATATAGGAAAATTTAAGAAAAATAGTTATAATACTTGAAAAATTCTCAAATTTTATCCATAAGTAGGTTTCAATGAATTTATCATCCACATAAAAATTCAGATCAAAATTTATAAAATTTAATGTAATTTCATCAACGTCCTTACTGAAACTACAATAATGGATCCCTTATGAAAGAATAAAAAAAATAAAAAAAACACTTATAAACAATTTCTAATAAATCGGGACCAGGTATTTTTTTTGAAAGCTTAGCTAATTAAGTCATTTGTCCAAGCCGCTGACCTGAGAATCATTTGCTCAAGCCCCAAGCCCGTCCATCTACCAGCTGAGTTACGCCCCTCTTGACATATATAATATATAATATATTTATTGCAACGTCTAATTATTTAATGTCCATAAACTTAGCTAATTAAGTCAAAGATTAAGTTAATAAACCCATAATTTGTTATTAGAAAACATCTTCTTTATTTTCATTATTTTAATAACCAATAGAAACTCTAAAAAAGCTCAAAGTAGATTTAGACGAAGAGAGATTTTTGTCTTATAAAATTATAACTTTCAATCTTTGTACGTTGTATTATCACGCTTGCAAACGTATTCGGACGGGATTTAATATATGACAGGGTATCTGATATTGTAATCATTGTTGATCAGCAAGAAGAATATACGGCTTTTCGAGAATGTATAACTTTAGGAATTCCAACAATTTGTTTAATCGATACAAATTGTGCCCCGATCTCGTAGATTTTTCAATTCCAACCAACGATAACACTATCGCTCCAATCCGATTAATTCTTAATAAATTAGTATTTACAATTTGTGAGGGCCGTTCTAGCTATATACAAAACTCCTTGATTAATTCATCCAATTATGGGGAAATTATATATATATGTGTGTATTTACACCGATGTAAAATGGATTCCGATTTTAATTTGCATCGGTACAAATTAGAATCCTGCCCCGATAATTCTGTATAATATAGAGTATATATACATACAAAAACACACAAATATAATGAAGGTGAATTTTATTGAAAATTGTTCATAAATATACAAGTGGGTAGAAATAAAAAAGTGAGCTTGTATTGTAATTGTGGTATAGTAAAAAGAAGATAAATGTAAAGAAGAGCAATAGTGTGCCCCCCCGGTTTTATCGGGGAAATGTGATTCGATGTTTGTATCTATCTGCTTCTGGTTTAGGGATCAGTACAAAAATACTGACTCGAGACTTGAGACTTGCAGACTCTGTAGAAAGTAATTGGTAGATTTGTTCTTTATTACGACCAAAAAAAAAAAAAAAAGCAATTGTGAAACAACATGAACAACTACTAAAGAGAAACAGTTCCTGCAACTTTTTACTTATAAGACCTACTTGAACCTCCACTCATAAACCCCCCCAACATAGCTCTCCCTCTCTCTCTCTCTCTCTAAACTTTTTCTTGCTTCTCACTTGCTCTGTTTATCCCTGTAACATGGACAACCAACAACGCAACCCTCTTCTCAGTTTTGCTTACTACTTCCAGGGAAAGGTAATAGTACTACTACTACACTCTACATTTCTTCTTAATTTCTTGGTTGTCTTTGCAATTTTGGGTCTTGTTTTTTATGTGAGTTGGTGTCAATTTTGGTTCTTTTTGACAGACTATGGAGGAAATCAAGCATTCTTTAGTGTACACAACTCTGGAGCTAGAGCAGACTAGAGTGGCTGTTCAAGAAGAGCTGAGAAAGAGAGATGATCAATTGCTTCATCTGAAAGATTTGCTCAGCAAAGTCATCAGAGAAAGAGATACTGCTCAAGAGAAATGTCAGAGACTTGTCTATGAAAACCATTTACAACAACAACTGTACCTGCAACAAACCCAACAACAACAACAACAAGCAGGTCCTCTGTCTGGGATTTCAAGCATTGAAGATGAACCCAGAAGAGGAATCGACTCCAACAATGGTTTCTCATCATCAGATTGTGAAGAAAGCATTGTTTCTTCACCAGTAATTGACCCAATTCCATTACCACAACCCCAATTGCCTCCACCACCAACACAATCACAACCACCACAACCAGAACCAAACATAGAACTTGTGCCTGAAAAGCCTTTACCTGAAAAAGGAAAGCTTTTACAGGCAGTGATGAAAGCTGGTCCACTCTTGCAAACCCTCCTTTTAGCAGGACCACTACCTCAATGGAGACACCCACCTCCACCACTTGAATCCTTTGAGATCCCACCGGTCACCATACCTTCTCCTCCACCACCCCCACCACCACCAACACAACTCCTCCACCAAGACTCCTTGGTCAACATTCTAAACAACAACAACAACAACAACAACTCATGTGGTAAAGTCAATAGAAAAAGACTTAACTGTGATGGCTCTGATTCTCCTACTGAGATCAAGTATCCAAGGCTCATTCTCCATTGACAAGTACTGATTTCATCATATTTTTAATATAATTATAGATTTTACTGATGAGGGTGGAAAACTGATCTAGCTTTTGTACAGATGATGATGAGACCAAAGTCAGGGATTGTTTTTGTGTTTGAAGTCATAATTTTTGTCTCTTTTCTTCACAATTCACATTGCAGTGGCCTGTAATGTAAAATGTAACTTACAAGAACTTACTGTTTAGTTGAAGTGTGAGTCTGTGAGTCCGTGAGTCTGTGAGTCCCTCTGTGTGTGTGTGTGTGTGTTTGGTTGAGAATTGAGTGAGTGAGAAAAATCAGAATCCAAAGAATTTTTATGAAGAAAAAGGGTTTTTGATGGGTGAGGAGTTGGTGATTGGTAGGGGTAAGGCCAACAACCAGAAGGTCTCAACTCACAAGTGCCCTCTGCTTGTCTGCTGCTGCTGCTGCTGCTTCTGCATATGTGGATCCCACAAATCAGAATCAGGATCTACTGCTAGTGTCATCTTCTTTTCTTTCTTCCTTTCTTTTTTTTTTTTTTTTGAGGGAAATTATGATTTTATTTATTTTAAATCTAATCTTGTAATGTTTCTTCTTTAATCTTCTTCATTATATTAATACCAATTTCACTAAAGCTTCTTTATTTGTTTATGTATCTTCCTGCTTGCCCCCACTTTGCTAATTGTTTATGGGTGTTAATTTGGTGATTAGGTTTAATAATCTCCATAAAAAAAAAATAAAAAAAAAGTATGCAAATTATGGCAGCCTGCTTTAGAGAGAGGGAGACATTGTTCATTATGTTAGCCAATCACATTATTGCATTCATTAAACACCAATTTACTTGCTAATGTCAAGTAAGGATCTTTTGTGAAATCTGATTTAAATTATAAAAAAAATTCTGTCAATTTATTTGAATTTTTTTTTTTCTATTTTATATGATTTTTCCAAGAGACTTTCCAAGAATAATAATTGGGTTTATTTTGAATTGTGATTTTGAACCTAATTGGTGGTGAATATAATTAAGAAATTTTAGTTGTCATTGTCATTCACCACAAGTCATGACATTCACATAAAGTGGACCTGTAAATTCCATTAATCCGTCACGTAATTACCCTCAAAGTCTGCCCGTACAATCTTTTTTTAATTATTATAAATTTAAAAGTTAGACGACAACATAATCTTATTTATATACTTGTGTGAAGAATTCACAATAATGTTAACCTTAACTTTCTAGGGAAAAATGCTTATTTTTTCATATCTTTCCAATTTTCTTCTAATGAAAAAAATATATATCAATTTAATTCTTGAAAGAAAATGAAAAGAAAATAAAAATCTGGATTTAAGCACACAAAAAAAAAAGCATGGTAAATTGGTAATAAAGAAAATATGTACTGGGTTTTCCGATAAATGTTAAATATATATATATATATATATATCTAAACTACCATAATAGATAGGGAATGACTTTTCTTCTATTTTATAATTCAATAATGATACTTTATTCAAATTTAATGTCCAAATCAGGTGTCCAAATGATATGACATCACTATAATCCATTCATTTAAATTGTATTTGATTTGCATAATTTAAATAAATGGATTACAGTGTTACCACATCATTTGTACATCAAATTTGGACAAAATAACATTAGTCTTCATAATTACAGTATCCTTGTTACTTACCTCACCATTAATTTTAATTAATTACTTGGATTGAGATAAGTTGGGAGAAGCATAATAAAGAAAAAATATATATAATTATTAGATAATTGAAATTTATCAAAAGGATCAACTAATTTCTCAATATTTTTTTTAAAAAAAAAATTGATATTCCTATGGTCTGAAAACACCTTTGTTTTCCAGACAATTGGTGTTTTCAGACAATTCAAAACAAGAATGATTAGAAGCCCACTATGAAAAGTAAAAGGGCTTCTTCGAAAATTAAACAGACAGAGACAGTATAGCATTCAAACCCACACCACAAGTACAAGGAAACTTTGAAGCAAATCACAATTCACACCCATTAATGTCTTCTCAACTTGTTAAACATTTCAGCTGCCTCTCTATTCATGTATAGTAAGCGATTTCAAAGAACAAAGGAGAAAATAAATGTCTAAAAAGCAACAGAAAAAAAAGTGACATGCATGAATAGAAAGGCAACTGAAATGTTAGGCTCAAAACATAAAAGAAAAAAAAACTGGTCTAGCCTGGTCCACACGGCACCAGAAGCTTAGAAAATAACATGTTAATGTTTGACCCAGAACACAAGATTAGACTACACCTAAAAAATACTAGATAAGAGTCTGCTCACTGTCACTCTCCCTTTCAAGGTCCTAGTACTCTACACAGCCATCTATCTTCTAGGTCTGCCAACTACAAGTTTCTATACTTAATAGCTATAACACGCAACTCCCACAAAACCCAATTACACAACCTATGAACAATAGCAATGGACTACAAACCACCCATGTTATTGTTTCTTCACTCCAAGTTGAATCGTCAATCACCATACCATCCTATATATGAGCAAAATATAGAGCATATTTGTTTCTATAAGTGAAAAAAGCCAATGAATACTCATGAACATATAATACAAGAAAACTTTGCTATGTGTAAAATTACAAAAGAACATCTCACCTTTGATTAGTCTTTCAGTCTGAAAACCAGCTCTAGTCTGTCTACCGTTTCTTGGTTAATACAATTCAAGATGGACCTGCTATATGACTGGGAATATAGACAAAGCAATGTAGAATCACAGCATGCATGATTATGAGCAATGATATGTATACAAATGACTTCCTGGAAAGAATAACAATATGCATTCTAACAAATTAAAATCTTCACCATCTTGTAGGCTGTAGCTAACTATTTCTTCTGCTTACTTAATATTATGAAAATTTTTGTTGAGAAACAACAAAATGTCCAAATAAACATTTAAGTTGAGAATACAGTTTGATTTGTCTGGTCTCTACAATGCCTCCTGCGCCTTTCATGTCTAATAGTAGTGATTCGGTGGTAACTGTTCTCCATTCTTTGGATTTTAGGGTAAAAAACAGTTACCATGGAGATATCTACTTACATAGTTGTATCAATAACAAGCCCGGACTCTATATTAAAAATCTTCAATAAAGGGCAGAAAGTTTGAGAATCAGCTACTCAATCATCTCCATTGTCATCTTGATTGTTCGGGTGATTATGTTTTTGATCAGTATACATCTCAGCAACCTGAAAATAGGCAGGAAAGGCATAAAGTGAATAATACATATAACTTAAAAAGTGGGAACATAGATAACCATTTCAAATTTTCATCTTTTCTACCTCTCCCTCTTTTTTTTTTTCTACATTTCATTTTTTTTAAGTTACGAGAATAAAATTATTGCGCAACTAGGATTTTTCTTCACCTGCTCAGATGATGAAGCTTGCTCTGGAGTCTTATCTTCCCGAACACGAATTAGACGAGGAAACCGAAGAGAAATGCCCTTTTAGAAGAAGAAATTGAAATAAGATCAAGGGGAAAATGACAATAGTTTTATTTAAAATGAACAGAAAAAGAAGTCCCTTTTATTATTTCGCATATGCCTGAGTGAGTGCACACACACACACCCCATAACCGAACCTCACAATCCAACACATGATACCATACAGGTCGGTGCATACAGCAACCATAACCTTAGTACTTGTAGAGTTGTAGTTCTACCTTGGATTCAATCTACCAAACACACAAAACTGAACAGATTGGCAAAACTGAATGCCATCAACCTCAATATTACAATCACAAGCAGCAGCTTGTTTATGAAATCCCTACAATCCTGCACCAAACTTATTGACAACACAATTTCCTATATCAAGTAATTGCTTTTATTTTAGTTTTTATAGAAACAACCTTTTCAACCTGCTGTGTGCTAGACCTATGAACGGTCAGATGTTTAGAGCCCAATTATGTCGGATAGAAAAAAATAATTGAAATGTGAAAAGTAGAAAATCTAAGACTAAGAATAAAACAAACTCAATTGCAGAAAAGAAAAAGCTTTAAGCAGTCCAGCATCTAACAATGTTTCTTCAACCTTATCAGGATCCACAACACCAAGTGCTGCACGATAAACAGGGCTAATAGTCAAGTCTGCAGCTTTCACCTCCCAAACCTGTAAGAAATAATTTCCTCAACTCAAAATACTGCAAGAAATCTCACATACATGAACTAAGGGTCACCGATCCACCTAGCTTACAAAAATCACTTAGATGCATTTATGAGAATTTGTTCATTTTCCATTGTTCTTGATACCAACAGAAGTATTAGATAATTGATAGATTATTTTCTCATTATCATTTCACTGAACCTCAATATTCTTAAGATGCAAGCATTTGTCAGAGGGTAAAGAATAAATATGCATTCAACTAGGATATAATTTACAATATTCATCTACAAACTGAATTAATCTCACAGAAAATGTAGAAATAGGCAATATGTGTTAGACAACTCATTACCATATATTATGTATATTTAGCTATTATTATATTCCTGATTTGTAGGGATTATATTTTATTAGTTAGTATTCCTAATTTATTGGGATTGTATCTTAGGAAAGGTAGATTTCTAATATAGGGTTTGTGTATATAACTCTCTATAACTCTCTTAGTGAAAGTATAAGAAATAATTCCCCATATTTGTCATGGTATCAGAGCTTGATGCTCTCCGGGAATTTTTGTAAAATTGTGGCCTTCATCACCGAATAAAATTCCAGTTTTTTTTTTTTTTCCTTCTCTGGCATGAATTGCCATTCCAAATTTCTGTTTTGTTTTTTGGCCTCCATTGCTGATTTTTCCCTAAATCAATTATCTTCCTATTTTTTTTTCCCTCTTATCCTTGTTCAATCCAATCATGTCTGGGGATTCAAAATCTACTGGTTCTTCCACATCCTCACAGACCAAAACCGCAATACTGTCGCTGGAGACTGGAAGAATTCAGCCTGGTTTACGTCTCAATAGCAAGAGCTATTTGAAGTGTTCTCAATTTGTTCAAACCTTATTGAAAGGGAAGGGTAAGTTGAGCCATCTCCTCGGGACAGGTGCAGACTCAAAAGACCCGAAGTTTGTTGCATGGGATGAAGAAGATTCGATGGTGATGTCTTGGTTATGGAATTCTATGATGCCAGAAGTAAGTGATACCTGTATGTTCTTAACTACATAAAAGGATATCTGGGAAACTTGTAAACAAACCTACTCTAAAGTTCGTGACGCTGCTCAAATCTATGAGATCAAGATGAAAATCTTTGCTACAAAAAAGGTAGTCGTTCGGTTACCGAATATGCCTAGAACTTACAAAATTTGTGGTAGGAATTGGACCATTATCAATGCATGGAGATGAAGTGCACCGATGATACAGCCCTTCTCAAATGTTTTATGGAAAAAGATAGGATTTATCCCTTTCTTGCCGGCTTGAACGCTGAGTTCGATCCTGTCTGAGTACAAGTGTTGGGCAAAGAGCTTGCATCACTCAATGAAGCAATTGCTATAATCCGAGGAGAGGAAGGACGAAGAGGTGTGATGATGGAGTCTAAATTGGTGGAGGGTTCTGCTTTGGCTGCAAATAATACGAATTTTAGGGGAATGAAACCAGACCAGCAACACTCTACTCATTCTGGTGGAGCAAGAGGCGACAATGGGTTGTTTGATAGCTCAAAAGGGAGTAATAAGGACTCTATTTGGTGTACCTATTGTAAGAAACAATGGCACAGCATGGACAGATGTTAGAAGCTCCACGATAAACCATCCAATGCTCAGAATAGTTCTCACATAACCAGCAGAAACTGGGCAACGAAGGGCAGTCAAGGAGTGGGGCAAGGACAGGCACATATGACCTTCGCATAATCAGGAGGAGAAGGTGGATTCTTCTCAAGAATGAGCAGAATTTAACAGGGAAGATATCGAGAAGCTTAGACACTTATTGGGAACATTAGAGAAGTCTACGGGTTCAGGTACCTGTTCTTTTGCGTTTCAGGTAATGCCTCTCAGTGTTATGCACTCAATATTTTTGATATCTCTACAAAAGGAGCATGGGTAGTGGACTCTAAGGCGACTGATCACATGACCAAGTCTTCTCATGGGTTTGTTTCTTACAGCCCTAGTCCTAGTAATAGGAAAATAGCTACGGCTGATTGAACGCTTGCTACAGTTGCTGGTCAAGGGGATGTTATTCTAAATCAAAATTTGTTTTAAAAAATGTTCTACATGTGCCAAAACTATCAATGAATCTTGTTTCCATTCATAAGCTTACAAAGGATTTGAATTGTGTGGTAACGGTTTCTTCTACACTTTGTAAATTTCAAGATCAGTGTTCGGGGACGATGATTAGACTTGCTAGGGAGAGAGATGGGCTCTACTTCCTTGAGGAATATAGTGGACAAAATAGCACTAAGAGTCATATTCCATTGTCTTTGTTTTGTGTCATCTCTTTCAGGAAAAAATATATCATTTGCATCTTGGTCATCCGTTTTTCAGTACTTTTAAATTGATGTTTCCTGGTTTGTTTAAAGACTTTGAGTTGGATATGTTTCATTGTGATGTCTGTGAGCTTGCAAAACACAAGCGCACTGTTTTTCCAATAAGTAATAAAAGAAAGTCTATTCCTTTGCACTTGTTCATAGTGATGTTTGGGGACCTTCAACGGTCCAAAATGTATCAAGGGCTCGTTGGTTTGTGTCATTTATTGATAACTGTACTCAAGTATCATGGGTATTTCTCCTAAAACAAAAATCGGATGTCAATTCTACCTTTCAAAAAAAAAATTCTGATGGTAAGCAATCAATTTGGGGTCAAAATAAAAAGGGTTCGCTCTAATAATGCTAGGGATTACTTTAACCAAACATTTTCATCATTTTTCAAAGAAAAAGGTGCGATTCATGAGTCTTCACGTGTCAACACACCACAACAAAACAGTGTAGCGGAAAGGAAAAATGGTCATCTCATAGCTGTTACTTGAGCTTTCCTCTTTCAAAAAAAATGTTACAAAAAATTATTGGGTAGAAGCTATCCTGACTGCCACACATTTGATTAATAGGTTACCCTCTCGAGTTCTTGACAACAATAGCCCCATACAACTGTTTTCCAAATTCTTCCTCGACTTCAACACAACAAACAACATGGTTTCTAGAGTCTTTGGGAGTGTGTCCTTTGTTCATGTTCACTCTAATCACAGAGGGAAACTTGATCCAAGGGCTCTTAAATTCGTTTTTGTTGGGTATTCATATACTAAAAATGGGTATAAATGTTAACATCCCCCGACAAAACGTATGTATGTCTCTGCAGATGTCACATTTGTTGAAACTGAAAATTATTTTCCTAATCCTTATCTTCAGAGGGAGACATCAATAAGGATAGAGATGTTTTTTTTGTTTGATCTTGATCTTCCATCTTCTCCATCCTCATATGTATCACCAAAAGAGTCATCTATTTCTGAGTCACAGAATGAGTTATCGGTTCCAATACAAGCTGAGTTAGGTTTGTGTATTCTTAGTCCAACGACAAAGTATAAACAAATTCAGAGTGCTACTCGTCCATTGCAGGTATATTCGAGGAGGAAAGGTCCTATTACTCAACCGATGCCAGTTCTTGACTCTAAACCAAACCCTAGTGATGATAGTGTTGAGGTAATTTCTAATTCTGAATCTCATGAGATTGAAGTGCCTATAGTTGATGATGAAGATCTTCCGATTGCAATTAGGAAGGGTATTAGGGAGTGTACTCGGCAGCCTATGTACCCATTGTCCCATTTTGTGCCTTATGAGAAATTATCTAGCATCCATAAAAGCTTCCTTACCCATCTAAACACTGTTACTATCCCAAAAACAGTCTCTGAAGCATTGGGTAGTAAAGAATGGAGAGAAGCTATGATAGTTGAAATGGATGCACTTGAGAAAAGTAAAACATGGGACTTGGTGGAATTGCCTAGAAAAAAGAAGGTAGTAGGATGTAAATGGGTATTTACAATAAAATACAGAGCGAATGGGACACTTGAACAGTATAAAGCAAGGTTAGTGGCTAAGGGGTACACCCAAACCTATGGTATAGATTATCTTGGAACTTTTGCTCCTGTTGCTAAAATGAATACCGTGAGAATTTTGTTGTCATTGGCCGTGTGTGGAGTATGCAACAGTTTGATGTCAAGAACGCCTTTCTACATGGCAATCTTGATGAAGAAATCTATATGGAGGTTCCTCCGGGACTTGAGTCAAAAAATAATGTAAGTTGAAGAAAGCACTTTACGGCTTGAAGCAATCTCCCAGGGCTTGGTTTGGTAGATTTGCTAGAGTGATGAAAGCTATGGGTTACAAACAAAGTCAGGGTGATCATACATTGTTTGTTAAACATTCAGCTTCGGGGGGAGTTACTGCTCTATTAGTTTATGTGGACGATATAGTAGTAACAGGAGATGACGTGGAAGGTATGGAGGCTTTGAGAAAATGTTTACTGCAAGAGTTTGGAATAAAAGAACTTGGCAGGCTGAGGTTGCTCACTCTCGACATGGGATTTTTATATCTCAACAAAAATATGTGCTAGACTTGTTGACCAAGGCTGGGAACCTAGGGTGTAAACCAGTGGAAATACCTATTGAACAGAATCACAAGCTTTGTGAAGCACCTGAAGATGTAAGAGTGGATAGAGAATCCTATCAAAGGTTAGTTGGCAAACTAATCTATCTCATACTAGGCCAAACATAGCCTATGCTGTAAGGATAGTTAGTCAATTCATGCATAACCAGAAAGAAGTACATCTTCGTGCTGCTCATCGGATTTTATAGTACTTGAAAGGTACTCCAGGAAAAGGAGTTTTGTTTAAGAGGGGTGAGAAGCTAACGTTAAAGGCCTACATAGATGCAAATTATGCTAGGTCGATAAATGATAAAAGATCGACCTCAGGCTATTGTACTTTCCTTAGAGGTAACCTTGTGACTTGGAGAAGCACAAAGCAGAATGTAGTTGCTAGGTCAAGTGCAGAGGCTGAGTTCAAAGCAACGGCATTAAGAGTGTGTGAACTCTTGTGGTTGAAAATTAACAAATCAGCATAAATATTGCGCATAATCCTGTGCAACATGATCGGACTAAGCATGAGGAAGTGGATAGGCATTTCATAAAAGAGAAGTTAGATATTGGGCTAATTTGTAAACCATTTGTGCCTACTGAGAGTCACACAGATGTGTTAACTAAAGGATTGGGTGGTTCTGTATTCCAGTCCATTATCAGCAAGCTGGGAAGGGACAATATCCACTCACCAGCTTGAGGGGGGGTGTTGAAATAGGCAATATGTGTTAGACAACTCATTACCGTATATTATGTATATTTAGCTATTATTATATTCCTGATTTGTAGGGATTATATTTATTAGTTAGTATTCCTGATTTGTAGGGATTGTATCTTAGGAAAGGTAGATTTCTAATATAGGGTTTGTGTATATAACTCTCTGTAACTCTCCTTTGTGAAAGTATAAGAAATAATTCCCCATATTTGTCAGAAAACAACATAAATAATTGGTTATTGCTTTTGAGATTTGAAGTTTGTTCATTAATATTGAATCTAAATACTATTGTTGAAAAGAGCCCAACCGAATACATATTTTTAGAAATTTTGTATCTCTTGTTTTCGAAGACAAAAAGTTGTCCAAATTGCGAACCAAAAAATCCCTTAGTATTGCTATTATGAGGATTCAAGCAAAATTAGAAGACAAAAGAGAAGACTTAAAATTTCTCCATTTCAGAGTCATGTAATTTGGGATATTTAAGAGTGTGTATTCCTAATCTAAAAACAGTTTTCAGAGACTATGATATAAGATAGGATTCATGTACAAATTGGATATAATCTCACAGAAAACAACACAAACAATAGTATATGCTTTTAAATTTTTAAGTTTGTTCATTAAGTATCTACATACTGTTTTTGAGAAAACCTTGACCAAATGCATTTTCTTAAGGGCAATATGAGGGTCTCCCGGTAGTATGCCACTTACACTTACATCAATGAGGTTGTGGGTTCAAGTCATATCCCCCTCCTACAGACCCCAAATTATAATAGTTCCAAAAAAAAAAAAGCAATCTTAAAAGATCTTATATCTCTTGTTGCCAAAAACAAAGAATTGTGTCTAAATTGCAAACCAAGCAAGCATTAATATTTCCATTATGATATAAACGAGATCAAATGGCAAGAGAGAAGACTTAAATGTTGCCGTTAAGAGGATGAGAGATGCAAATGACCTATAAGTCTATTGCACGAGAGATGCTAAGTGTATCATAAAATGCCTTCATACCAATGGGGACGATGTTGAAATGCAAAGTTGAAGATTATATTTAGTTCATTCAACAAACAAAAAACTCAGCAATTGCAAATAAAAAGGGAAATGGAAAAGATAACAAAGAACAAGATGTTAAATTTACCTCAGTAGGCTCAAACCATACATCTGGGTTGATGGTATCCGCATACCGGAAGTATGGCTGCAATTGACATGGATTATAGAATTAGCAAGAGTGTCAAGAAGGAAACAACAACAATACACAATATATTCAGCGGTTCAATTGGGAGAAAGAAGAAAAAAGAGCAAGGAATATTAACCTTTGGTTTGGGAATCACTTTGGAACGAAGACTGGAAGAACGTTCTTCAAGCTGTGCTTCAGAAAATCCAGTGCCTAACCAGCAATGCCAAAGTGAGAGAATCAACAAAAAAAGAAATTGGAGGTCAAAAGAATAAAAAATAGTCAGAAGGACATCAACTGGCATGGCTATTAAACAGTGGCAATAAACAAAAAAACTCACCTATTTTACAGATACTTTGGAATTCTTCATTATTGCTGTCGTAGCATGCCAATAAAAAGGCTCCATAAACACCTAAGGAGGAATAATACACCATCATCAACATGAATCAAGATTGAAGCTAAACAAGAGTATTAAAGCTGTTACAATCAATAGACTGGCGAACTAATCACAGAACCACTTTCTTTTTCTTCCATTTTTTAAGAGTAAACAAAGAAACTTAACCCAGGGATGCAATACACAAGTGCACACATGCACACATATATCTTTATCAAATCATTCAAGTGCAATTCTTTCAACAACAAAAAAAAAATCATTCAGCTGCAATGGTAATTACCAGTACGTTTCCCACGTCCATGAAACGCAGCAATGGGTACTAAATCTAGTGAGTCTCCAATACTGCAGAATACAGACAAGAAGATAAATAAAATCCATATAACCAAATTTCTATTTAAAACAATAGTCCTTACAGCTTACCTCTCAATGTAATCTTTTTTTAGTTTAAGCCAGTTAAGTGACCGTTTTGAAGGCTCATACGTGGCATCTCGATCCAGTGTTTTGATGATTAAACCCTCATTACTGCAAACTAAGATAAATTATTGACATAGAAAACAACAGTTCGATTATTTTATTACTATTTAAAAAAGAAACAACAGTGAAATATACTTCTACATTACCTTATTACATCACATACACATATTACAGCATCCAATCACATTACAATTCAAAACAATGGAACTTCCATGTTGTCACAAAAATTTATTACTGATCTAAAATAAGATCTGGAACAGTTCCAAGACAGACAGGTACAAAGATGCCAAGATGTTGTCCTGCTCAGAAACTGTCCTAGACCAATTTTATACCACCTCCAGATAATAAATTAAAGGGCTCCACAAAAGATTGGAGAACTCATGTTTGGGTCAAAGATTGATTAGAAAGGGTAAAAAATGTAATTTCATTTATAAATCTTTGAAGAATCTATGAAAGGATACATATATTTAATTCCATGACTTTACATGTGTCAAATTTAATAAAGAATCAAACCAACATTTCATTGTGTACAAGAGGAATGATTTTGAACAAAATTATATGCTAAGGTGACCAAAATGCAGCACGGAACCATCTAAATACCACAGATACGTTTATATTACAACAAATGAGATCCATGTCTGCTTTTCATCAAATAGCACCAAAAGCATAAATGAATACCTTGCATCAACAGCAGCATCAAGAAACTTCTGTATTTCATCAAGATCATTTGATGTTAAAGTTGTTGCAAACTGAAGAAATCCAGTTTCTTCCTCAAATGAATCATAAAGTTTCTGCGAGGAGCCAAAGCCAGAAATCAGAATTCCAACACATGCATGTTATATAGAATCCAGATCAGTAGAAAACAAAGAGGTGGGGGGAGAAATCAATCTGAAGACACCAACATCATAGCCAAAAATCTCACAACAATATGTCAATATCAAAAGGAAAATGCATCCGAAGTACATGTGGAAATGTAAACCTCCTATATTGGATAAAGTCATCAGCAATAAGGATGATTAAGAACAAAAAATCATTTACTCATAGTTATATAAGACTAAGGGTCAAGCTAAATCAACTTAAAATCTAAAGGTTGTTATCTACTATTCTTCTCCATCATTGGATTAAGAGCAAATAAATGGATAGATGTTGAAGTCACACACTATAAGTCCAAATTCTAAGTTGATACAGCCTAACCCTAAGACTAATTATATATATTATGCCCCTAAAGCATCCTCCTCCTCCAAGACTCTTCAAAATCACTCAAATTTTTTCATTCTTCCATCTATCCTCAAGCTCTACACACCCTATATCTCCCCTACTTTTGCATTATCAAATAGTATGTATACCAAATTCTTTACAGGACCTTCAACACCTTTTCCGTATTACACAAGACACAAGTGATGTGTGTGCACACTACACAGGAGGATGGTTATCTTACTAAGATCCTTAAGGTCATACCATTATCTTGACAAACTCTATCACTGAAGAAATACTAGGATAAACTTGTTATACATTTATTTTTCCTATAAAGTTTTATAACATTAAATCTTAAACCAAATCCCTCAAACCCTAATGTGGGTTAGATTTAAACTCAAATCCTCTTGCACAACAAAACCAGGCCTTACTAGCTGAACTACCCACTTATAAAACCTACTACAATATAGTTCCCATTAATTATGTTCCTAGACTACCATTGTTCTATGACAGATTGACAGGACTTAAAAAAACTACCAATTTCACTACCCAGCCAAATGAAGGCAATCAGCTCCAAGAATTGAAATGGTGAGAGCAACTTTAAACTTTTTAAATGGGAAAAACCTAAAGACATTGGAACCTTTGAGCATGGTTTGGGCCAAGTTGAGTACGGTGCTCAGTATCTTAAATGCAACATTGCATATAGAAGTATCCTGGCAACCCATCCCTTACAAAATAATAGTATTTTAACCTGTAAAATAAAATAAAATAAAAAATTGTCAACCTGAAGGATGTAGATAGGCAATCAACGTAGTAAGCCAAATAATAACCCAAAGTACCCATACTGGATTCAAGCAATAGCAAACAATTGACATTTTGTATTAAAAAAGAAATAAACTGTCAGTTATAAATCATATACCACCCATAATGATCAAACAAGTAGAAGACTTGAGCTAACAATTGTCTTTAAAAACAAGTACGAGCATAATAGTAGAGAGGACTTGAGTTAAATGAGTAATAAAGAAAAACATACCTCTCTACGAACTTTCAGTTGTTCCTGAAGAAGTGGTTGGCCATTGAGATACAACATGTCAAAAGCATATATGCATACATCAACCTTGATGTCACTCACAGATACATTTTTGCGAGCTCGTGTACTAAGGATCTGATACAAAAATCCACTATTTAAAAATACAACCATCTCAGTTTAAGAAAACTTAAATCCCTACTACACTTGTACTAGTCATGCAAAAATAATTTCTACAATGTTAGACAATAAGGATAAGCCAATGATAAGTGAAAACATTTGCAGTTAAATTAAGGAAAACAAAAATTTGCTTATAATTGTTGAAGGTTACATTTGAATTTTTTTGAGAATACAAAAACCCAAACATCTAGCTTTTGTCTTCTCTCAACCTTTATGTTTTTCTATTTTCTCCCTCTCCTTACCTCTTTTGTCTCTCTGACAGTCTGACTCTCTCCCTCTGCTTATTTTTCTGGTTCTACATCAAAAGCACTTGAAGTGGATATTTATGTAAATGTCATTTTAAAGATCTCTTAAATATTCTACTAGCTACATATCAATGTGCAAACAAGAATACTTGTTTGCCTTGAAATCCCAGGTTCAGTAAGTAAATGAATAAAAAAGAGGCAAATTTTAGGGATGGTGCTGCTACAATTAGTGGCAAACTAACTTTGGGGGCATAGTAGCTATCACCAATGGAATAGTTAGAATTTTGACAGAGTGGAGATTATCACTGAATAATCTAAACTTCAAAAGAAAGCATATCTATTAATCGTAAATATTATAGCAAAGTGTATCCTCTGTATTGTGATGGTAAAGCTTGAAATAGAATACCTGGAAGGGTAAAATTTTTTGTTTTTCCCGGTCATAACCAACAAGTTCACAATCCAGAACAAATGATCTCACAGAAGACTTTTTCAATCTGCAAAGAGACAGTAAATTTGAGTGATAACTAAGTTCATGCAATTATTAACAAATCAGTAGAACCATGTTACTACTGATTTGTTGGTTACAAAGCAACCAAATTTAGATAACAAATATATCTCTTCAAAGGTTTTGAAAATTCACAAATCAGCAGTTTATACACAGTTTCTTGTTGTTTTAAGATGATAATAAGAATTCAAAGCATTAATAAGCCACAGCACCAAGCCTGGAGTTACATTATCCGGTTCAACCTGCATTTTAAATTCACAAGTCATATGAACAAATGACCCTGAAAGAACTCCAACATATCAGCACACACCCATTTTGTAAAATTAAATAAGATGAATAACAGAAGGCTATATAGATAATAAAAATGGATAAGACATCGCACCAAAAAATTGCAAAAGTTATAACAAGATCAGGCATTATGGAGACATTAACATGTAGCTGATGATCATGACCTTGGATTCCACCAGCCAACCATTCAAAATTTCTTAAATACAACCCTTGCAAGGCATCCCTCTATTTTAAATAAACCTCCAACTACAAATGACTATTACACATCCATTAGTCTAAACTTTAGGAAACACATAGATGTGTATTATTTTCAGTGCAGGGAAAATGTAATACATCTTTAAAAATAATCTACATCCTTTGAGTACCAATCGAGAAATGAACACAAATATTTATAATTAACTACATTTTCATATATTATACAAGGCAACTCTAGAGATCCCAAAACCAGCGTCTCTCGTGAGAACTCTCTAGATAATTATAGACCATGACATGCTAAAGGGTGTTAAAGAAGTTAGATTACAAAATAACAGAAACGAAGTAGAAAATTCAAAGACACCAACATGTGATTACTGCATTCCTACTAACAAACACCTTGGGAATTTATAATAAGAACAGAGCTCTGTAACAACAATATCAGATAAAATTCACTACATTTTATTTTAATAAACAATCTAAACCTAAATATGAAAAATATTAAATATAAGATAATAGAATTTGACTGCGGAGATTATTGTATAGTCACCAGCACCAGCTAGAAACTTGCAGCAGTTGTTTAATTGAACATGTGTGATGGATTTATATCTAACATGTTCCTCCTTGAAGATTGTCCCATTAAATAAAAGATGTTTATTCAATTGAAGAAGCATGAACGGTTTAAATTAGATATGATCACTTGTGATTTCGAGAAAAAAGCTTCTCGAATCATTGAACTGATGCAAATGCTTCAAGTAATTATAAATGATGTATATCCACTCCCAACCCCCATATTGTACCCTAGCATGTTTTCACCACAATCGGTACTAAGCATCATCCTAACCAACAAACAAGATGAAAAATACTAAAATGGAACCTATAACAACAAAATCTGACCACTGATAAAGTTTGGAGCACCTCTCCAACCTTTTTCCATCCCCTCATCTCTTCTGACAAAAGGATTGAGATCTATTTCCTTCCTCTTTTCCTTTTCCCTCATCTACCCTTCTACTTTTTCCTTCAACCAACAATGCTACAATATATTCGAACAGAATCTCAATGAATCATAAGAGATTCCGAGTCACTGATCAGAATAGGATTGTACCTTGAGACTGCAAGAACAACATCAGGAAACTTTCCAGTGTTACGTTCAGCATTTCGACTATATATCTCAACAGAACCATCCTCCATATAATGTATCTGCATGGAATGAGTAAATTTATGTCACATAACATCAATTACAAACAGCAACGAAAGAAACCATAATTGAATAACTGGGGTACCATACCTGGGCACGTTCTCCATCATACTTGTATTCACATGTGAATTCCATATCCTGAAACTTATTTATAATCTCAGATACCCCTTTGGTTGGTTTTGCTAACATAGGCCCAACAGGGACACCCAGTGTAAAGCTGCATGTTTCTGAAAGATTCCATACACCATTGCTAAGAAGTGCAGGGACTATTTTATCATAGACAGGAAGAACAGAATAAGCGTGTTTAACAATCTTTGCAGCCTGCACAGACAACAATGAAATTTTGATTGAAAGAGAAATAGAGAACATTTAAATCAATGTTATCCAGTGCCATTTCAACCAGAAAGTACTTTTGTTTTGGAGAATCAATACCTATATATACTCTTCAAGTGCTTATATAGAAAGAATAACTTCAACACATTGATTAAAGTCTCTTATCTCATATAGATGTCTAAGAAAACAGAAGCAGAAAGAGTTGCAAATTCTGATCTACCAAGAGAATCATAGATCCAAAAACAACATTGAAGTGCTAGACAATTCTAAATTCCAAGTTCCAACATTTTTTATAATAAGGAATTATGGAATGTGGCAATAAAATTGAAAGAAAAATCATGGAAAGCAATTGCTCATCGCTCGCAAATTATTCTATAAATGTGCAAATGAGTTGCACATCTTGACTCGTGAAGTATCAGTATAGCAAAAACAACGATCTTGGGGGGATATGATTCCACTTCTCAAATTTCTTAACAAGATGCCATCGATTTCTACACCTTGACAACATGTCATACATCCATCATCTACTTCCCCTGGTTTTTGACTGCAAGTCAGTCCACCATAGTTGGATCACATCTTGTCTGTCTATTCCTGCACAAGATGCCAACCAATGTCCAACAACTTCTACCATATGTTGGTGCACCAGTCTTGAGTATCTCAAAGGTGGATGTTCCTCTACCTAGACTGCAGACCCATCTGTTTAGGTCTTAAAACAAGCGGTGTTTTTGAAATCTTAAAAACAATATGGAATTTCTCACCAATAAACATAAAGATCCCATATCAGTTAAGTAGTTATGCACTTATTATGCCTTCCCATTTTCAAAACAATTCCAAGCATGGACCAAGAGTTGCTGCATTACATTCACTTTTTGTCATGTATAATGTGCCTAAGGACGAGGTCTTCCATGGACGTATCTGATGCTTAGACAATGCATTTAGGACCAAAGCCATGTAAACTAAAACATCCATTATCTTCATTAAAATGCTTATGCACATCACTCCTTAAACCTTGCTCTCTCTTTATAAAATACAAAGGTTCAAATCAAGGCAACATCATATTTATATGCTCAGATGCTCAAGCTTAAGACGATTAATCTTAAGCTCAGGACCTCACAGGATCTCTAAAGCTAGACTGGTCATAATATGGCTAGTACATAGAATTCTAAAATTTATGTGCATTTAGTTCAATAAGGCTTTTCATAGGGAGTTGACCATTGTAGAAGTAAAAATCCCAAAAACTAATATCTAGTTTAAACCTATGCAGATAGCACAAGATTGAAATATCAACTGGTATCCAAAATCCCTCGGATAACAGATTTTTTCTTATTGTGACTGAGAACTGCATTCTAAACCATTTATAGCACAGTACGACCATTACCACAGTGTATTACTTTTCAAAGACATGAATCGTGAAGCAATTATATTGACTGACGAAGGGCTATGACCTGCAATGGAATGCTCAAAACAGCAAGAAATTCTTTATGAGCTACCAAAAAAAACAAACAAAAAAGAGAGGAGATTACTTATTGAAACTATAAACTGATCAAAATTGATTTAACATCATCAACGAAACAGTTCAAAATCTCTTATCATGTAAGCAAGGTGATACTTGTTCTAAAACATCCAACCTTAAGAAACCTAACGAGCAAGAATTAAATGAATAAATATTACCAAATAGCATTCAACTCCTATATAGCAGTTAGTTACATCAAAATGGCAGCAGTACAGAAAATTAACTCACCTCCTCTAAAGGAGATTGAATGTTTGGAGGTGGTTTAGAATGTTGTTCATTATAAACAGCAGCTTGTCCCAATGCAGCTAAGAGAGTCTGCTCTGCTAATCCAATACGCAACTTGGACTGCAAGATGAATTCAAATAAAGCTTCAATATGAACAGGGAGTCAGGAAGCCATGCAACTGATATCTAGCACATGCACAAATTACAACCTGAAGCAGACGGATCAAATATTGAGGTTCGCAGTCAGTGGCTGCAACAAGAAGTGCCTTGATTCTGTTCTTTTTCTTCTCTTGACTATCCTTTCCAGCTTCCTAGCGAGATTAAATCAATAATGAGGGCTATTTTTCAATCGACATATCTATGTCTACTTAACTAAACCTAAATATCACAATTAAAACTAATAGTTCAAAACTTTCCAACATCGAACAATGTTATGATCATGGTGGTATATGAAAACATCTCTACAATTAAAAATGCAATAATCAAGCAAATAACAAGTCGAGTCTTTGAACCATAATTCACATGAAAACAAATTAATCATCCAACTCACATCTGAAAACAAAATTAATTTCAAAAACTGAAATGTTTCAGAAGATGCTAGCTCAGAAGAGATGAAGAAAGTGCACCTTAGCAATAAGCTGAAATGTTTCAAAAACCTTGGCAATAGTTAATGGATCAGGCTTGCGCATCATCGATTGAGATGAACGGCTTGCTTTGGCAACAAGGCCCAAATCTCCCATTTCCTACCAATTAAAAACGTGAAAAGAAATTGATAAGTTCTAAATAATCAGCGATTCATGTACTTTAACAACATACACTAACAACGAAAACAACATGAATTCATATACAATGATTGTTAGCTAACCAAACTAAACAACATACATAACAGGAGAAGAAGGAAAAAAAAAACCCACAATTACCTTGTACTGCTTCTTGACTTGAATCTCAGTCCTCCCACATGCCTCGGCGAGTGCCTTTATAATAGAAGCATCCCCGATTCCCAGCTCCAGTCCCTCGTGAGCCGGTGCAACCTTATTGGCTGCCAAATACACAACCGCCGCCAAATCCTCCGGGGTCGTATCTATAACCGTCCTCAACATATTACACACAATGTCAGTAATAACAATCCTCCCTGACTCGTTTGATATCATATCAAGCGCCAAACTCAAGAATATAAACGGCACCTTGTCTCCTTTCTCCCAACACGCCACCATTTTCGGATCGAACTCACTCCCTTTCTTCTTCAACAACGCAATATTACTCTTCAATTCCGCAATTTTTTCATTCACACCTACCACTTTGGCTTTCTTTACGGGCTTTTCAGCATTATCGACAGGTTTGGCATCAATCGAATCCTGGGTTTTGATGGGTTGATTTGAAATGGGTTTCTTGACATCAACAACGGGTTCTTGATTGCTTTCCTGGGTTTTCACAATCGATGAAGAATTAATGGTTTTAGGGTTTTGGGGTTCTAGGGTTTTGCGCTTTTTGGGAGAGGGAGAATTTGTCTGGGGTTTCTTTTTGGCGGCGGCGCGAGCGTTGGACATGAGAGCGTCGAAAGCGGAGGGACGAGAAGACGACATTTTGCTATGAGAATCAGAGTGGGACGAAAGTGAGAGGGGCTTTGGTTTTGGTTTTGGTTTTGGTTTGTGAGAGAAGGGTTTAATGGAGAAAGAGAGAAGAGAAAGAGGTTTCGGTTTAAGTTTGTGAGGAAGAAGATTGTAACGAAGAGGAGAGCATGTACGCAGAGTTAACATTCAACTTCAACGCTCGACCCAAGATATGCCGACGACGCTCGCTGGTGGCGGACTGCCGGGCGGATAGAGTGCAGAGTGTACGATAACAGTGACAAGAAATGGCGGGAATTTTATTAGTATCTATCACTCCTATGTACACATATATATTAACTTTCCTTTTACGGTAAGTTTCATGTTTTTATCATATTTTTATTATATACCCTAATACTGGTGCCCATATATATTGTCAGAGCTTAACATTTCGAAGCATCGTGTCACATTTGATTGGATATATTTCATCTCATGCACCTACACAGCTTTTTGTTAAAATTTTACTTATGAATTAACTCATGATAAAATTAAGGGATATAATCATTTTCTCCCTGAAGTTTGCTCTATTAAACACTTTGCCCCTTCTAATTTCAATAATGGTCGTTCTTCCTCCTAAAAACTAAAATATTAGACGTTTTGCCCCCTATTATCAGGATTTCCATTAGATTAGCACTTTAACTATCAAAAAATTAATTGAAAGACCTTATTGCCCTTGAACATGTGAGTTATGGGGAAAATATGGTTTTACCCCTAATGGTCCTTTCACCGAAATATTCAGTAACTTTTTACATAATATTTAATTTAAAAAACAATGGGAGAAGGAGATTTGATCTCCTAGTGATCTCAATGGATGAGATTTTTTCTTTATTCTTTTTTATTTAAAAAAAAAAAAGGAAAAGAAACAAAGAAACATTAGAATATCAAATGAAAATAATTGTTTTAAACTTCAAAATAAAAAATTGTTATAAAAAATGAAAAGGAAGCACTTCACCAAATATTTTTCTTCAATCAAGAAAAAAAAAATCCATTTCTTCAATCACATTCCACAATATATATATATATATATTATAAATGCAGACCTCTTTCATTCCTTCAACAATCCATATCTATACACACACCTCCTCCATCAGTATCAAATTCCAAAAAAAAAAAAAAAAATTCTTAAATAACCATCAAATCTACTCCATTTTCAATCCGATTCCACACCCAAAAAATGCTAACCTCTTTCATTCATTCAACAATCCATATCCATACTCTCCTCCTCCATCAATATCAGATTCCATAAAAAAAAATAAAAAAATAAAAAAATAAAAAAAAATCTTAAATAACCATCAAATCTGCTCCATCTTCAATTAGATTCCACACCCAAAAAAAACTAGCCTCGACTATGCTTCCTTGAGTATATGATCAGAGGCGTGGAGGAAGAACTTGAGGTCAGGATCAACGAGTTTGAGATGGGTCTAGTAGGAATCGGCTTGTTGGATGGCGGCAACGCGACAGGGCTAGGGAGGAGAGATTGGCGATAATGGGGATGGAGAGAATCAAGATTGTGGGGGATGAGGTTGGTCAATGATGGGGTCAAGCCGGATTTGGTGGTGGAGGAGGAAGAGAAGAAGTGAGATGTTGTTGGAGACTTGGAGTATTATTGATATTGAGTTTGTAAGAGGAGATTTGGGGAAAAAAAATCAGATCTCTTCCCAATTTTTTTTTTTTTTTTTGTCTTCCGGATCTCTTATTCTCCTCCATATAATGTTCTATCTTTATTTTTTTTTCCCTTTTTTAATTGATTTTTTTAGAAAATAAATAAAACAATTAACACAAAAAATGAAATAAAATAACACAAAATATGACTTATCTTTACAATTTATTTATTTATTATTTTTTTAATAAATCATTAATTGTTATTGTTATTTTATCCTTTTACCCATCCAAAATAATTCTCATTCATTTCCTCCTAGCACAATTACTATATTGGCCTTGGTGTTTGACAGTCAAAGTGCTAGTCTAATGAAAATCCTAAAGGCAAGGGGCAAAACGTCTAATATTTTGGTTTCCAGGGGGAAGAATGACCATTATTGGAACTAGAGGGGACAAAGTGTGTGTGTGTGTGTGGGGGTGTAGGGAATGATTATATCCCTAAAATTAAATATATTTTATTAAAAAAAAAACGAAAACCGAATTGATGGAAAAAACTCTCCACACATACTTATAAATATGTATGGTGACCGAATAAAAAAAATGTGCATTGTAAAACTCGAACCCTTCACTAGTCATCATTAACATGGAAGGGTTGTATGGGAGAAGATACACAATTAAAACAAGTATTTACTATATGATAATGAATGAATTAAAAATGTATACATTATATTGCTTTTTTTGTAAAAGGTTCTTTAAATTTATAGCATTCTTTAGAGAGACATTTGTGGAACTATCACCAACTTAATAATTTAAGTTTAAATAGAAGAGTTTTTCCTTACAATCCATAAATTATCTATTTACACTCAAATTTAATTTATTTATTTTTATTAATGACAATTTTAACCAGAACTAAATTACTAATAAAGACAAAAAAAAAAAAAAAAAAACTCAAGACACTCCAAACTTATTAAATTATAAAATAAAATAAAAAAATCTCTCTCCTAAATCATTAGATTAGATATTACCTATTAAACTCTCTCTCCACGATTTATTATTACCATATTAAACACTTTCTCCTAATTACTATCTCCATTATTAAATAAATAAATAAATAAATAAATAAAATCTTATTTCCATACTTTCTCAATTAATAGTTAAAGAAAAAAAAAACTTACGAATATTTTTGGTTTTTTACTAAAAGTAATATATATATATAATATTTTTTATTGTCTATTCATACTGATATAAAATATATCATGACGAAAAATGTAGATCATTAGATTTACATTTTTTGACTCAAAGTATATACATTTGTCGAAACTTCTCCATAATCTATGATCCACATTCTTCATTTTGATATATTTTATATCGGACGAACTAACAATATAAATACTACATATATATATATATATTAAAAAGTCAATTTTTTTAAAAAAAAAATAGATATATGACGACTTGATTTGTTATAACTAAATTCAATTAAACTCTTAATTTCTAAGACTAATGAAAGAATTAAAAACAAAGTACTTGTTTTTGAGTTTTTATTTTATTTTTTAAATATATACATATATACGGTTCCTAAAAATCAAGTTTATTCGTAAGATTTTTTATTTTATTTTTTTTAACTGTTAGTCTTGCTTAAGAATAAATGGAGATAGAAAATTAAAGATATGTATTGGAGGAGAAAGAGTTTAGTATGGTAATTAAAAATTTATGAGAGAATGTTTAATATGTAATATTTAATCTAATGGTTTATGAGAGATAAATTCTTTTTTTTTTAATAATTTAATTTTTAAAAAAATTACTTCTCGGATGAATCCAAGGCTACGATGGTTTGTCCTAACTTTTATTAAAATAAAATGGAGTGTATTTATAAATTTATTTTTAAAAAATGGAGTGTCTTTAGAATATAATGTTAAAAGATAAAAAAGGATAATCTTTGAATAAAAGAAAGCGTCTTTATAATTTTTTAAAATTTAAATTTTGATAATGGAGTGTCTTTAGAAAATAAGTGTAAAAAGAAAAATTGGATTGTCAAAAGAGGCTCTCTTTAAATAGTACCAAAGTATGGTTATGGACAAAATTACTATTAGAGTTTGTAAATATATAATTAGCTAATGTCTGTGACATAATGTTGGTGATAGGCTTTTGTTTGCTACTTACCAGTTGTTGCTCTTTCCTTTTCTAGTTTGTCATTACATAGTCTGCATATATAAACATTCGTAATCTAATTATAATCAATGAGAATTTCTATTTTCTCTCAATATTGTTTCTAGGTTTAATAATTACCCTTATTTTTACTTTCATTCTTTTGTGTATCTTTTATTTTTTTTATATTTTTTTTTCCAAAAACCTCTATCAATGGAGGTTTATCAATGGAGGTAGAACATACCTTTCAAATTATCTTCCTCGGCCATATATTCCCCAACTCCCCCAAAAAAAGAGTCCTCGAGTAAGCATGACCATTTAGTGACGTTCTTGTCCAGTTCAAGAAAACAGTCAATAAAAAGCTTGTCGCGTGCTGCCTTAATCAAGTCATAGTAGAATTCCATCACATTGCCCACCGAGGTCGAATTGAATCTCTTTTTTAAGTAAAACAATCTAAAAGGTTAGTCCACTATGGTATCCAAGAGCTTCGCATAACCTTTCACAGACTTCTTTGCAATGTTGGCGGTGTTTTGCTCATTGATGAACGCACATAAGACCTCTTTGAATTCCTCAGATTCCTCTAACTCCATATTATCGACAAAACATTCACTCATTTGCACAATGTCTTCAAATTTAAGCTCGTTGGTACCAACTTACACACCCTTGATATTGTGGTTCTTTACGATCTTCATAAATTGATTGCACACTGTTTTTTGGTCCTTCATCACCACATCATTCACATCAGTGAATATGAGCTTTCGAAAGATTAGGCCGTTGCCACTTTCAACATCGTCACAATCTTCCCTTAGGTAGAAAGTTCTCAACAAGTTCTATTGGGTTAAATGGTCATCGCTGACTGCTATCCCAGCTTGATTTGAAGAAAACGTGCAAATGAGTAAAGGTTTCATCGATAATATGGAGTTTGAGGAATCTGAGGAAGTCTTATGTGCGTTCATCGATAAACAAAACACCACCAACATTACAAATAAGTTTGTGAAAGGTTATGTGAAGCTCTTAGATACCATAGTGGACAGACCTTTCGTATTATCTTAATTAAAAAAGAGATTCGATTTAACCTCGACGGACAATGTTATGGAGTTCTACTATGACTTGATTGAGGTTGCACCTTTCTCGGCTCTTTCTCGGGGGAGTTGGGAAAGAAAGGGCTGGGAAAGATGCATGGGTTCTTGCCAAGGTGCTGGATCGACACATAACAATCTGCATGGGTTCTTAGAGAGATATTTCTCTTTGAAAAATGCCCGAGTGAATTGATGAAGGTTTAAAACCTTAAATATTTTCTTCATCTGAAAACAAAGAACAAAGTTAGAAGGAATAGGGAAAAAATGTATGTACTTTTGAAAATGCATGTTTCCTCCATTGTAACAATATACATGTTGAAATGATACCTTGAAATAGATACAAGATTTATCCGAAATAGTATGTAATTTATCAGTTTGTTTGTTCAGTGATGGCTCGACGATCAATGGAGTATATAGGCTCGACGATCAATGGAGTATATTGGTGTCCATTTTTAACGTCTCAAAATGTCAAAGTGATGTTGATCCATTAATGCATTAATTGTGTTGTGTTATTGTAGTTATCAGTTTTCTTACGTTTTTGATAAGGCTCTCTATAAGTGAGCTTACCATGTTTACTCTATTTTAATAGTAGATACAAGATTTCTCTGGAATGGTATGTTATTTGCCGGTTTATTTTATGTTAAGTGATGGTTTGGCGGTCAATGAAGTATATGGGTGTCCATTTTTAAGGTCTCAAAATGACAAAACGATGTTGATTCGTTAATGCATTGATTGTGTTATGTTGTTGCTGTGTATCAGTTTTCATATGTTTTGATGAGGCTATCTATAATGAGTTTACCATGTTTACTTTATTGTAATAGTATACACGTTGAAATGATACCTTGAAATAGATACAAGATTTTTCTGGAATGGTATGTTATTTATTAGTTTTATGTTCAATGATGGCTCGGCGGTCAATGAAATATATGAATCAATTAAGTTTGTATGAATATGCTAAGGATCTCGGTAAAAACATTCTTGGGCTCCGTTTAGGAAGTAAAAAGAATGGTGGACTGGTGTATGTGTCTTGAACCTTCTGCTAAAGGAACCGTTGAACTGATAATGAACAAGGTTAAGGGAATTTCTCAACCTTATATTTTTCTTGATCATGTAAAATATCTTATAGAAGAAATTTCGATGCATCTGGATGCTATAGCCATAGATCAAAAGGCTATTGGTTAATTGGTGGGGTTTCTTGATGCTATGGAATATCGCCAAGACCCAATGACTATAAATTTTACAGATTTTTTAAAATAAATTAATTGTAGGTTTTTTAATTTTGAATTTTTTTTTTATTAATGTTTTTTAACATTCAACATGGTTGGTTTGTGAAGAAACATATACCGGTAATGGACAACAAGTACTCATGTGATTCATAGTAATCTAAAAAATCTTGATAACAGACAAACTTATAAGCTGGTTCGACAGTAGCCAACATCACCAGTTGTCGGCGATGACCATCGCAACCATGGTTTTAAGTTCATTATCCCATTTTTCCAAGCTACCAGTGACCTTTATATCACGAATTATAAAGGTCACCAGTAGGTAGGATACCCGAGACTTATATCCACCCTACCCAAGACTTTTTTCCAAATCTTTTTATTTTATTTTATGTAATTCTTCTTCTTCGAGTTTCTTTCGATCTCCAATGGAGGTCTTTTTGACTCCCATTGAAGGTCGAGTTCCTCCATTGGAGATTGATTTCCTTTCAACCTCCAATGGAAGTCGTGATCTTTTCGATCTTCATTGATGGAGGTGACCTCCATCAATGGAGATTATTGAAAAAAAAAAACATAAGAGAGAGGAAAAAAGAGAGAAAAATAAAATAAAATAAAAGAATAAGTTGAGACATTTTGGTCTCACCACATATTTTGGTGCTATTTTTATCAGATTTATTATAGTGGTGCTATTGAAACACCCCTATCGATTTAGTGGAGTCAATGTGGGCCGGGCCGGCCCACATGTGCCGGGCCAAGTGAGCCCCGTTCAAGAAAACAGGCTCGGCCTGGCACGGCACAGGGATTTGCCGGGCCGGGCCGGCCCGGCCCGTTTCCATGTATGTGAAGCCCGGCACGTGCTTCTGGCACGTGCCATATGTGCCGGGCCGGGCCGGCACGTGCCACATATATATATATTTTTCATTTAGATAATTAGAATATTAGATATATTAATAATTAATTCAATTAATTTAATTGTTTAAATAATTTAAATTATGTTATTTAATTATAATTTGTCTATTTTATTTATTAAGTGTATTTAAAAAAATAGATAGATTTATTATTAAAATAAATAAAGATAATAAAGATTAAATATTAAAGAAAATAAAAAATACATGAAAATATGAATTATGAAATGAAAATTGAAAAATTATTTATTTATTTCGGATTATCATTATTACATGGTTGCCTACTTGCCTCATTAAAAACCTTTCCAAGAAAAACCCAGTGGGATAAAAACTTGGTAAAGGAAAAAAGAGTGCAATCTCTACTCTCTAACTCTGCATACATAGAGTCGTAACGGGTCCGTCTCTGTTCTGTTATAGCTATGTCCGGATTATAATTATAGTGTTAACCTGTCCGTGTCTAGTCCTGCATTTGCTCATATGAATTTTCAAATGACCGGTTCCCCCTGTATCAGAACTGGCAAATAAGAGTTTACAAAACTTACAACGATATTTTGTTGTGACCCCACCGTCTGGCTTTGGTATTTCTTCTTTGTCAAAACACTGTCATATTATTGAATTTGAAGGAATACCGCCGGGCTGACGTGGTGTCTGTGTTACGCCGGAACCAGAAGGTCCCGCTACCGTTTCCGTCGGAAGTTGAGGATGATGATGATCCATTTCCTACAATATAGTAAATTAGTAATATACTAAGCATTTAAATTTAATCATAAATTATAAATATAGTAATATACTACTTATTAATATTTAATATATTATTTATTACTAAGCATTTACATTTAATCATAAATATACTAAGCATTAAAATATTAAAATTTATAACAATTAACAAAGCATAAAAAATTAAAAATATTAATTCATAAATATACTAAGCATGAAGCCATAAATATTAAATATACATAAAACATAAGAATTAATATCCAAATTAATAACTAAGCATATATATATTATGTATAAATATAAAATTTAAAAACTAAAACATAAAATTAATTAATAACATTTAAAACAAAAACATACCTTTGAGGCTTTGAGCTTTGGTGCCTTGGTGGAGAGATTAGAGAATAATTGAAAATAATATAGTATTATAAATTTAGAATAGTATATTAGTTATTTAGTTGATAGTAATACTAGAACTAGTGACTAGTGTAGAGAATTGAGATTTAAGAGATTGAGAGATTGAGAGATTGAGAGAATGAGAGATTGAATTGAGAGAAAGTGAAAGTGTATGGAAATTGGAATGGGTGGGGGTATTTATAGAAAAATTTGAAATGAGATAAAAATATAAAATAGAAGAGATGAGGGGGGAAACTGAAATTTTTAAGTTAATTTGAAAAATCTGACCGTTTGCTGACGTCAGCTGACGTTAGCAACGGTCAAAATTAAAAAAATAATAATAATAAAAAAGTGAAAACGGTCGGCTTGCCGGGTCGACCCGGACTGGCCGACCGTTTTCTTTTTTTTCTTTTTTTTTTTTTTTACAAAAAAATTATTTTCCTTTTTGAATTTTTTTTTCCCAATATTTTAAATTTTTAATTCAAAATTTCAAATCAAGTATTCAAATTCAATTCATCAATTGTTAATTTGTTATTTTATTTGTTAGTCTGTTTCTTTATTACATTACAAATTTATAATATTGTTTAAATTGTTACATTATAAATTTATAATATTGTTTAAATATTTGTAATTGTAATTTGTCTAACTTATTTATTAGTTTAATCGGTTAAAAAAATGTAGAAAATAGAAAGACTTATTATTTTAGATGAAATCAAGCTAAAAGCTTAAACAAAATAAAAATAGATGAAATTATGAAAATATGAAATGAAGAATTATTTATTTATTTCGGAGTCTCAGTGTCAGTATTACATATTTACATAATTCATGATTGCCTCATTAAAAACCTTACCAAGAAAAACCCAGTGGGATAAAAACTTGGTAAGGGAAAAAGAGTGCAATCGTATTACAAGTTAATGTACATGTATAACACTATAACCTAAAAGTCCTAAATTTGGTTACTGCCGGAACTTTCTTCGACATATAAATTACTGAAATTTTGAACAAATTCTTCGTCTACCGTTTCATTTTGCAACCTCTTTTGAGCATGCTCCCAATCCCGAACGCATGCCAATACCTCCACCATCTCTGGAGTCATCGAACTTCTTCTTTCTTCAACAATTCTTCCAGTCGTGCTGAAAACCTGTTCTGAGGAAACAGTGGAAACATGGATAACCAGTATGTCACGTGCTAGGTGTGACAGGACCGGATATTTATAGCTGTAGGTTTTCCACCATACCAACAGATCAAATCCCTTCTCTTTGTCTCTGTCAAACCTGTCCGCCCTGTCGTCGTATTGAGCGTCAAGGTAGCTTTTTAGTTCGGCACCGGAGGTTGCACTAGCTCCTGAAGAAGAACTTGATGCGCCTACTTTTTTTCGACGTTTTAGAATGTTCCAACTTGTCTGATTCGGGAGTGTGTCTGGTACTTCTAATGGTTGCTGCACAACGTCCCCAAACCTGTGCTCATAAGAACTAAAAACTTCGAACAACTTGGTTCGAATGTCAGTAATCTGTGTAGAATAATCTATGCTCAAAATATTACCAAGATAATCTAACAATGTTTCAAGACCAGATAACTTAACCCTAGGATCTATTATAACACCTAAAGCATAAAGTAAAGGAATTGTAGACCAATATTTTGTAAACTTTTTTTCCATGGCAACAACTGCAGGGCCTAAGATTTCATCTTCCCTGTAATTGTTTAATAATTCAGACATTTCCACAACATGATGGATTGCCAGGGAAGATGTGGGGTAATAGACCCCAGAAAGAATTACAGTGGAATCATAAAAAACCTTTAAAAATTCAACAAATACCTTTGCTACATGCCAATCATCTGGGGTGAGTAATGAACTGCCAACTTGAGACATTTTCAAGTTATAAAAACCAGAAATAGGTGTCTCATATTCTAAAGCATTTAAAAGCATTAAGTAAGTAGAGTTCCACCTTACCGGCATATCTGTTAGGAATCTTCGGGGTCGTAGACCGAAGGTTTTACAGTATCTACCAAATTCATTCAATCTTGGATTAGAACTGGAGATCCAAGCAAGGGCATCTCTGATGCGATCTATACGATCGCTTACTAACTTCAAACCAGACTGTACAACTAAATTTATGATATGACATGCACACCGTTGATGAAAAAAATAACCCCCATGTTACGGGATATCTTTTTCAAAAAACAATGCAATAGAGCTAGTATTTGCAGATGCATTATCTAATGTGATAGAAATGATGCGATCGGTTATTTCATAAGTTTCTAAAACGGATGTAATGACATTAAAAATATTTAATGCGGTATGTGCATACTCCATAGGACGAAAACCAAGAACTTTTTTTTGTAAATTCCAATCAGAGTCTAAATAATGTCCCGTGACAGTTAAATAGTCCTGTTTGGAACATGCGTTCCAAATATCGGAAGTTAATGCAATAGAGACAGTTAGCTGATGTAATTCAGCCTTCAACTTATCTCGTTGGGTTTGAAAACATTTTATCAAATCGTTCCTAGTAGTGTTTCTAGAAACAGGTTTAAATTGGGGGTTGTATGCAGTTTGAATAAATTCTTCGTAAAAAGCATTATCACCGAAACTAATCGGTTGATCAATGCATGCAATGTAACGTGCCATGCAATCTCTAGCAACCATGGGGTCGTAACGCCATGTTGAAACGGACCCGTCTGGGTGCCGTTGTAATTGTGTCTGGGTTGTAGTGTCTACCTGTCCGTCTGCAGGCATGCATTTGTCCATATGCCTTTGTAAATGACCAGTCCCTCCCGCAGAAGTGACATAGTGCTTAGGACAAAACTTACATTGAGCTCTGTCCATGACTTGACCGTCTGGCATAGTCTTCTGTACTATATCAAAACACTGCCATACGTTTGATGTGTGCCTTTTAGGTTTGGGGACACGTGATGACGTCGGTGTTGCGCCAGAAGCAAAAGGTCCCGGTGTCGTACCCGCCGGCCCGGAAAGGTAAAAAAAATCGTCATCCATATTAAGACCGTCCACAAATTGAGGATGATATTCGATTTCCTACAACACAAACATTAACTCATTAGTCATTAAAAACTATTAAAGTATTAATAGTTACTTAATTACTAAGCATACAAATATTAAAATTAATTACTAAGCATTTAAACATAAATATTAAAATCATCAATTTACTACCATAAATATTAAAATTAATTACTAAGCATTTAAACATAAATATACTAATCATTTAAACATAAATATTAAAATCATCAATTTACTACCATAAACATTAAAATTAATTACTAAGCATTTAAACATAAATATACTAATCATTTAAACATAAATATTAAAATCATCAATTTACTACCATAAACATTAAAATTAATTACTAAGCATTTAAACATAAATATTAAAATCATCAATTTACTACCATAAACATTAAAATTAATTACTAAGCATTTAAACATAAATATACTAATCATTTAAACATAAATATTAAAATCATCAATTTACTACCATAAATATTAAAATTAATTACTAAGCATTTAAACATAAATATACTAAGCATTTAAACATAAATATTAAAATCATCAATTTACTACCATAAACATTAAAATTAATTACTAAGCATTTAAACATAAATATACTAATCATTTAAACATAAATATTAAAATCATCAAGTTACTATCATAAATATTAAAATTAATTACTAAGCATTTAAACATAAATATACTAAGCATTTAAACATAAATATTAAAATCATCAATTTACTACCATAAACATTAAAATTAATTACTAAGCATTTAAACATAAATATACTAATCATTTAAACATAGATATTAAAATCATCAATTTACTACCATAAACATTAAAATTAATTACTAAGCATTTAAACATAAATATACTAATCATTTAAACATAGATATTAAAATCATCAATTTACTACCATAAACATTAAAATTAATTACTAAGCATTTAAACATAAATATACTAATCATTTAAACATAAATATTAAAATCATCAATTTACTACCATAAACATTAAAATTAATTACTAAGCATTTAAACATAAATATTAAAATCATCAATTTACTACCATAAATATTAAAATTAATTACTAAGCATTTAAACATAAATATACTAAGCATTTAAACATAAATATTAAAATCATCAATTTACTACCATAAACATTAAAATTAATTACTAAGCATAAAAATATAAAATCATAAATATAATAAGCATACAAACATTGAAATTAATTACTAAGCATTTAAACATAAATATAATAAGCATAAAAATATTCAAATTAATTACTAAGCATTTAATCATAAATATACTAAGCATACAAAGATTCAAATTAATTACTAAGCATTTAATCATAATTATACTAAATTACTAAGCATAAAAAATTAAAAATATTCAAATTAATTAATAAACATAACATCATAAATTTACTAACCATAAAGGCATAAACATTAAAATCAATTACTAAACATAAAATCATCAATCTACTAACTAAAAAAATAATTAAAATATACAAATATTAAAATTAATTACTAGACATAAATTCATAAAATGATAAATTAACTTAAATCAAAGATTCTAAGATTTAATATTAGAATTTATAACAAAGCATACAAATATTAACTCATAAATATACCAAGTTACTAACCATAAAAACCCCATTAATATCAAATACATATAAAAGTATAAAACATAAGAATAAATATCAAAATTAATAACTAAGCATAAATATATTAAGTATAAATATAAAATTTAAAAACTAAAGAATAAAATTAATTAATAACATTTAAAGGAAAAACATACCTTCAAGCTTTGGTGGAGTGATTAGAGAATAATATTAGTAATATAATATTATAAATTTATAATGGTAGATTATTAGTGTAGAGAATAGAGAGAGAGTGAGAGTAGAGACTAGAGAGAGAGAGAGAGATAGTAAGATTGTAATAATGAAATTATTAGAAAATAGAGATTAGAATTTAGAGAGAATAATGGAGAGTTGGAGACTTGGAGAATGGAGTTATGGAGAGAATGAGAGATTGAGATTTGAGAGAAAGTGGGGAAATAGGAATGGGTGGGGGTATTTATAGAAAAATTTGAAATGTGGGTAAAAATATAAAATAGAAGAGATGAGGGGTCAAAATGAAATTTGCAGATTTTTTAAAAATGTGACCGTTTGCTGACGTCAGCAACGGTCAAAATTTTAAAAAAATTAATAAAAAACTACTTTTCAACGGTAAAAAAATAATAATAATAAAATAAAATTAAAAATAACGTTCGGTCTGGTGGGCTTGGCCCGCCGGCCTGTTGGCCCGTTCCGGGCCGGCCCGCCAGGTCGTAAAACTTGGCCCGACCCGGGCCATTCCGTGGGCCGTGCCTGGCTTGGCCCGCTCTCCAAGCAGGCCGTGCCAGGAACGGCCCGCCAGTTTGGGCGGGCCGGCCGTGCCGAGCCCTCCAGGCCCGACACATTTTGACACCACTATATCGATCTATTTATACCCCACTTTTAAAATTTCGATTTAATTAAATACACTTGAATGTTTTTATTAATTTTTTTTGATTTATTTCCAAAACTACCCTTTTTATTTATTTTCAAATTTAATACACCCCATCTTTGATCTCTATATACGTCTCTCTCTCATATTTTTTCTTCTTATTTTTTTTTTCTTCTTATTTCATGGTGGAAAGTAAAAAAATAATAAAATAAAATAAAAAATCATTTCAACGCAACGACAACTTAATATCATTATATATATATATATTAGTAAACATACATAATCTATACTACATAATAGAGTAAAAATAGTTTTAATGCCATACTAGTTTCTGCAACATCAAAGGAAAGAAAATAAACAAACAAGAACATCAATTAGCAAACTTTTCTTTCTGTTACAAAAATCAATATTGTATGAAAACTAAACATTAATGAATGATGATGGTTAAAATTCAATACGACTTTTGGGTCCGTTTGTTTTTCTTCATAGGCTTAAATGAAAACCATGAATTAACCCTTATAAACCTGAGAACCTTGAAATTCCTTCTATATAAAATTCGTTTCCAAATATCCAAGACTTGATTCCTGCTTTTAAACTTGAAAATCTTGACATCCCTTCTATAGATTTTTCATTTCCAAATCTTCAACACTTGAGTTGCAGCTTCCTGCATTGGGAATGGACAATCCTTTGCATGATTGGGTTTAAGAGTTGAGATTTTTTTTTTTCAAGAAATAGATTACAAGGATGTGGTTATTTAAAAAAAAAAAAAAAAAAAAAAAAAAAGGGAATGTGGGGTTATATTAGATTTATTTCGTAGAAGATTTTGTTTCCTTAAATTGTATGTCCCTTTAAGTAATTTTGATAAAGAAAAAATAAATAAAACTATATAATTAAAAAGTGGAGCATAAATAGAGGCGTGACAATAGCAACACTTGATTTATTAACTTGATGTTATCTTCACAAAGTTTTTTTTTATTTTTTTTTATTTTTTTATTTTTATTTTTTTACTAACAAAAAAATATACAGAAAAAAAAATCAACATTAAAAGTTAATTTTTTTTTTTTTTTTTTACACTTCATCCTCAAAATTTTAATTTAAAAAAATTTTAAAGACACTTTCCTTTTGTTCTAAGATTTTTTTTTTTCTTTTAACACTTCTGTTCTAAAGACACTCCATTTTATTTTAATAAAGTTAGGACGAACCATCGTAATCTTTGGATTAATTAAATGAGTAATCTTTTTTGAATTAAATTATTAAAAAAAAATTATCTCTCATTATTAAACACTCTCTCCTAAATTTTTAATTACCACATTAAATTCTTTCTTCTCCCATGCAAAACTCTAATTTTATATCTTCATTCATTCTCAAGCAAAACTAACGGCTAAAAAAAAAAAAAAAAAAACTTACGAATATGCTTCATTTTTAGGAACCATATATATATATATATATATTAAAAAAAAATGTATATTGTTTTTAATTCTTTCATTAGCCTTAGAAATTATGAGTTTAATCGAATCTAATTGCAACAAATCAAGTTTTCATATATATATATATATATATATATTTATTGACTTTTTAATATATATATAATCTTTCTTTTGTCAATTCGTCTTGACCCAGTGTGTAAGCACTTATCAGTGCTTCTCCATAACTTATGACCCACATTCAAGGAACTGATATATTTTATATTAAGACTAATTAACATGAGAAGAACTATACATATATATATATATATATATTACTGTTAGTAAAAAACCAAAAGTATTCATAAGTTTTTTTTTTCTTTAACTATTAATAGAGAAGTACGGAGGAAGGATTTTTTTTTATTTATAAAAAAACAAATAAAAAATGGAGAGATAGTAATTAATAGAGAGTAGGAGAGAGTCTTTAATGAGGTAATAATAGATTTAAGAGAAATAGTTTATTACGTAATATTTAATTTAATAATTTATGAGATATAACTTCTTTTTTAATAATTTAATTTGTTTGGAGTGTCTTTACAGTTTTTTTTTTTTTTTTTTTTGGTCTTGATTAATAATTTTAGTTTAGGATAAAATTGTCATCAATAAAAAATGAATTGGGGTATAAATAGATAATTTATGGATCGTAAAAATAACTCTCTTAAAAATATTTATTAATTTTAACCCTTCATTTACCAGTGTACCCTCACGTATCTAACGGCTGTTTAAATTTTCTAACGGATCCTTGACGATAGGGATTAAATTGACTATTACTGTAACTCAAACAGCAGAGTGGAAAATGACCATTTCTCAAACGCTATTTTTTCTGTCATTAGCCGCCTTCAGCCCTTTACGCCCAAAACACCTAAACCCTATCTGTCCGTGATTTCGTCCTCTGCTCGCGTTGATTTGGCATTCTTCCTCCAACGCGCGTGCGCCACCGCCACCGCCTCCGCCTCCGCCTCCGCATCTTCAGGTTTGGTCATTTTGATTTCTTCATTTTAAATCAGCTTTTGATTTCTTGATTTGTTTCTGGTTGTGTTTTCATGTTCTTATTTCATGTGTATATAGTATTGATGTTGCTGATGAAAGCCAATCTAAAATATATGACAAACATTGATTGCTAAGAATACAATATGAAAAGAGAAACAACTCTGGTCTTTGTTCTAGTGATTTGGTTGTTCTAATTTTGGACTATTTATTATTCATACCTGCACAATGTAAGGGTCCAAAGTCTACGCTACTGAAGTGAAACATTTAGACATCATAGAACAAGATGGAAAGATAACTTTGATTTCTTAAATAGGAAAAGCTTCTGGATAAAGCTACCAGGTATTCTATAAAATCAATCCTCATTGATAGTTACAGTATGTATCTCATTGAAAGGAAACTGATCTTGGTAGGATATTCTAGTTTTCATAATGAAAGCATTGGTCTTATGCTAATTTCATTCCAACACACATAAAGCTAAACAAATTAACAAACTACTGAATAAAAAATAAAAATAAAAACAAGGTAATAATGTGGCATGTTATATGAAAGTAATGAAACCCAAAAGTAAGATTATACTGCCTATTAAGGGATATTCAAGGTCATAAATTAAGCTCATCCTAAACTTTAAAAATACTAGCAAACTTCTTTGCTCTTCAATTCTAGTTACCTTCTAGGTTTTTGTTCATAAATTGTGAATTTTGTGTATCTTATAGATTTTTGGATTTGTGGATTTCTTCACTTTTGGACTTGTTTCGGTGTTTGCATGAACTTATTTGGATTTTTGGATTTTAATTTGGCTAATTATTTGGATATTAATTTAATTTTAGTATTCAACCTCCTCCATCCGAGTAAAAAAGAGGCTACCGCCATGACGGTTGCTACCTCCATTTATCACCCGCTCCTGATAACAAGGTCTTTCTAATTTATTCATTTATTTTTATTATTATTTTTAATTAATAATATTAGTTCATGTAAATCAGCTGGATTTATTCATGAGTAACACTGTACAACCCAAAAGATTAACCCAAAATTAAACCCAAATGATGTGGCAAATGAATTGTCATCATCACAAAAATCATGGGGTGATGTGGTGAATGATATGACAAGGACAAATCACTTACCACATCTTTTGGGTTGGTTTTTGGGCTAAATTTTTTGGTTGACTAGCATTAGTGTTCATTCATCGTTGTTTATTGCAAGAGTTGTCCTTTTGTGAGCATGTGTATTATTGGTTTTGATATGATTATTTGTTTGTAAATGTTTGCTCTGATGATGCAGGAAAAACAACAAATGGAGACCCCCACAAGCTGCAGTTATTCCTAATTACCATCTTCCTATGCGTAGTTTTGAATCTAAAAACAGGTAAGCTATTTATATTTGTATGTGACTGCCCTCATAAATCCCACTCACGTGGACTATGGAATTTGAATTTGTTGCATGTCGAAATCAATTGAAATTTATGCACAACAGTCTGTTGATATTGCATAGCCTCTTTTCAAATGTTGCATTGGTATATATTCTACATCCACAATGAATCAAGTTTATCCACAGCAATTCATTTATTATTATCGTTATTATTTTCGGGTGAAGCACAAACTCATTATGCATAGAGTTTGATAACGGAGGGTCCGAGTCATTCAACTAAGAATTTGTACTTATTTTCTTCATCTGAATGGTTCATGGTTCATAAGTTCTTATTTTGATGCTATTAATTGTGGTGTGTGATGATCAAGACGTTTCCTCAATATCAAAATAAAACTCTATTTTTCACGGTTTGTATCTAAATTGAGTATAAAGTTGTGATGAAATTTAATTTTGTTCACGCCGTAGAGATGTACTTTATTGACACATAAACTTGCTGGAAATGGTTATGTGATGTTTTGTTCTAATGATGGCTATTCATACTCTTACTATGATTGTAGGACATCGACGGAGGATATAAAGTCTCTTAAATTGATAACAGCCATCAAAACCCCATATCTGCCAGATGGCAGATTTGATCTTGAAGCTTACGATGACCTGGTGAATATGCAGATAGAAGATGGTGCTGAAGGTCTGATTGTTGGCGGCACAACAGGTGAAGGACAACTGATGAGCTGGGACGAACATATAATGCTTATTGGCCACACCGTGAACTGTTTTGGTGGATCAATTAGAGTAATTGGAAACACCGGAAGCAACTCCACCAGAGAAGCAATTCATGCCACTGAACAAGGTTTTGCTGTTGGAATGCATGCTGCCCTACACATCAATCCTTACTATGGTAAAACTTCCATGGAGGGCATGATTTCTCATTTTAATAGTGTGTTGTCCATGGGCCCTAGCATTATTTACAATGTTCCATCACGAACTGGCCAAGATATTCCCCCGCGCGTAATTCATACTTTGACTCAGAGTCCGAACTTGGCTGGTATTAAGGAATGTGTTGGAAATGATCGTGTTAAACAGTACACGGATAATGGAATTGTGGTATGGACCGGGAATGATGACCAGTTGCATGATGCTAGGTGGGACCATGGGGCTACTGGGGTGATATCTGTTACTAGCAACTTGATTCCTGGATTAATTCGACAACTTCTGTTCGAAGGAAGAAACCCTTCCCTGAATTCAAAGCTTATGCCTTTGATTGAATGGCTTTTCCAGGAGCCAAATCCCATCCCCTTAAACACAGCGCTTGCTCAACTTGGTGTTGTACGCCCGGTTTTTAGATTGCCATATGTGCCTCTTCCTCTGGCAAAGAGGGTAGAATTTGTGAAACTGGTGAAGAGTATTGGGAGAGAGAATTTTGTAGGAGACAAGGATGTTCAGGTTCTAGATGACGACGACTTTATCTTGCTAGGCCGATATTAGTGTACTATATTTTAGCTGGTTTTCTAGAGTTGATAGTTTGGTTGCTATCTGTATCGTGTTAATTCTAGTTTTCTTCTCTCTTGATGAACAATAGAATGTTTGTTTTTAACCATGCCATCGATACTTAATGTGTCGGTCTTGCTCGCGACGATCCGAGACTCTGCTTGCCTTCTTCATGACTTTTATTTTTGCTTGGTATGATCCAAGACTTCAATTTACTTCTTCAGGACTATTTTACTTGGTAGTTGGTACGATCCAAAACCTCACTTGCCTTCAAGCCAGTTTGGTATTGATGTAACTTTTATAATAATCACCGTTAGCTATACTGAAGGAATAATCAGCTGTGAAGTTAATCAACAGATGTTTGGTTAATTGTACTTTTAAAACTACTATATAACTCAAAAATAGTGTATATATATATGTTTGGTAATTTTATTTTAAAAGTGCTGAAATTAGTTAGATTAAAATAGACATGATTTTAGAATTTCATTTCATTTTTTTTTTTCATTAATTATATACTTTAAATCAATATTTAAGTAGAATATTTAAATTAGAAAAAAAATTCCATAAGATTATAAGAACAATAAAAATATTTTATTTTAAGATTTTGTAAATTAAATCAATATTTAATTAGAATATTTAATTTTAAGATGAAATAAGATATATAAATGATTTTAATTTGATTTCATAAGGCTACTAATGATATTTAAAAAGATTCATTAATTGTTAAAATAGATGATTCCATAATCACTTTCAAAAAATAACCTCTCACCTACTTCTCAAAATCATGGTTAAAATTTGTCAAATTATCAATTAATTACTTTTGAAAGTTTTACTAAATATCATTTTATGTCAAAATTATTAAATAAACTGATTTTAACTTCTTAAAAGCAATACCAAATTGGCCCGAATTTTTCATGACACTTTCTTATAAAGATGTAGATTTCAAAAAAAAAAAAAAAAAAAAAAAAGGTCATTCGGTTTTTAACTTCCAAAATTTATTCACTATTTAACAAATGAAACCGAACTTTTCAGTTTCCACAATACTTAATATATGTGCACCATTTAGGTGAGGTTGATAAATAGGATGGGCCTTTGAATTGGCTAGCGCAGTCAACACAGTTGCAGAAAAGATAAGGCAACCAACACCATCCATCTTTGCCATTACTCATACCTTGTCATGCAACCCATCGATAGTGACCACAGAGACTGAGGATTGTTTGAAGAATTATTAATGTACAACTTTCCATTATTTTTAGGGATACTATTAAAAACCCTCCTCTAGTTTAGGTTTAAGGTTTAGGGTCTAGTTTCATTATTGGCCAAAAACCACCCTCTAGTTTCGTTATTAACTAAAAACCACCCTCTAGTTTCATTTAATAGCTAAAAACCACTTTATAGTTATCTTTCCGTCAAAATTTCTGTTAAGTTACAAGGGTAAGATAGTAAATGGCAATTAATGAATTAAAAATTTAATATTAATCGAATATAAAAATATAAAATATATAAGAAAATCAAATACTTTTTTTTCTCTCTTTTTTAATCAGACCCACATTCTCTCTCTCTAGAAATTCATTTAATAATTTTTAATTCAAAAATTCAAAAACAATAAAAAAAAATTGAATTGTATTACGGTGGAGATCCAGATCTATATCTTTTTTTTTTTTTTCAAAATTTTTGTTATTTTGTTATTTGTATTACGGTAGAGATATTTTTGTTAATTAAATTTTTTGAAACGTTTTTTTTTATTTGTTTAAATTTGAATACAAGGGTAAAATGGTATATTTGTAAGAAATATTAACAGAAGTTAATGGAAGGTGGTTTTTGACTAATAAATCAAACTAGAGGGTCGTTTTTGGCCAATAATGAAATTAGAGGGTGGTTTTTGACCAAAAACCTAAACTAGAGGGGTTTTTTTTTAATAGTATCCCTTATTTTTATTTATCATATTATATATTTTAGGTGTCCTCTTAAATAACGAAAAAAAAAAACTATAAATCTTTATAATTTTTTAAAATATTTTTTACTTTATTATTATTATTATTATTATTATCGAAAAGTAAAAGTTACTCTTCTTGGTGAGTGATTTTAGTATCCTTTTAATTATTTTCCACAAAATCATTTATTAGGTCTTATTTAGACTCATATAGTGAATTAGTGATAAGTAAAAAAGTTATGCTAGGTATCCCATTTTTTTTTTTACCAAAATCTTTCTCAAATGATGTGGTACATGAGTTGTCAACAAAGTGAAAACAAAGCCTTCGAATAATAAAAAATTTGTGTAATATTTTTGCCTTTTAAATATGTTTATATATGTATTTTTAGAAGTGGTTTCTCAACATAATGAAATATTTTTGTGTATCAATTTTATAATGTTTGATTAAAAACAATGGGTGCGGATATTGACACCCATAAATATAATAAGTACACTCATATTTATAAGTACACCCATGTCTAAATTTTAAAATTAAAACATTACTATAAACATCCATCTTAATGCCAATAGTATTTTTATTTAAGTAAATGTTTTCATTTTAATACAATTAATCATCAACTTCCACTAAAAGTCTTCCGAAATACCACAAAATTTGGCATGCAACTTCTCAGTTATTTCAAAACCTTCAAATAATTTGTTATGGTTGTAAACAACCACATAACAGAAACGAGCAGAAGCAGAAACACTAGCAAAATACATCTAATCTCCAACAACACATACACTACAAAAATTTAACAAACCGAGAAGGAACTTGCTAAAATCTCAAACTGCAAAGATATTCCAAAAGAAAAGGAAAGATAACTTCAACAACTATCATGGCTTCTATAAGAAATCTGCCTAACCACGTTAGTTGAGGAGGAACTTTCGACAAACCTGGATTGTTTGTAGAATTTGGGATTACCGGAAGGTGTTCAATATATACAATAAAAAATTAAAAAGGAAGAGAAAACAGAATTTTTTTTTTAAAAAAAAAGTTAAATATATTCCAAAGTAATTCTTCCATTACTTTATTATATGATAATGAGAGATTTTGATATTTGAAATAGAATTAGGTTTTAGTTTTTTTTTTTTTTTAATAAATAAATATAGTTGAAGATATATGTGTAATTAATGGATGTATATAGTATTTGATTTATTTTTAATTAAACTAATTTGTCCTCATTGGTAAATTCCTATTAAGATATTTTTGTAATTAAATTTTTTATTAAAATATGAGTGTGCTTATCATATTTATAGGTGTTAATATCGATACCCAAAAACAATTTTAATTTTATAAACACTAATAACGATCGAGTGGTGAATATGCACAATTCCCACTACAAGGAGAAGTCATCCCATACTTTGGAATTTAATTGGTAAATGTGATACTTGAATGTTTGTTACATATGTGAAATGAGAAGTGCACCATCACTTTGTTAGAGACTCGAACCCACCGTCTCATAGTATAGTTATGAGGGGTATACCACTAGTTGATCTCATCTTTTTTATGAAAGACTAAATTTAAAAATTTAAAAGTCATGAATTCAAGCTATAAATATAAATGAATATAAGTGTTGGTAATCGCTTTTGTAGTTAGGGAGCCTTTTCACGTCAAGGTCATAAAGATTAGGGTAAATACACCGAGACCCGTAAAGTTTAGCATAAGTGCATAAGTGCATCTAGAGAGTAAATATGTATTTTATTTTATTTTATGTTTTTGGTACTATCTGTCCACCTATCTATAACAGATATTTTTTTTTTTGAAGTTTTTTATTATTGGTAGGATTTAAGCTGTTGAATTGGGAGTCAGTGAGTCATTTACCTATTTTCAATTTCGTTCATCTACTGGCTGAGCTACGCCATTGGGGGCAGAGAGTAAATATGTATTTATCTACTCAGACATTCTCCGTTCTTAAAACTGAAGTGATAAAAAGACCAAATTGTTAATAGTTATTAAAATTAAAAAATGAATACAATCTTTATATTAAAAAAAAAAGTTAATTAATTGAAGATAATATTTTCAATGAAATATAAAATTTTTAAAATAGTTTAAAATATTTTTTATTTCTTTTTATTTTTAAAGTAAATAAAAACATATAAAATTTAAATTATCTTCATTTTGTAATTTATTTATTTTTTATTAAAAAATGTTTTTAAATTTTTAGATTTTTGTACTTTTTTAATAGAAAAAGGTTACGAGAGATAACTACTCCCACAAATCGGGAAGAAAACTTCCCACATATACTTGTAAAAAGTGTATAGTGAGATTTGAACCCCTCACGATTAATATGGAAGGGAAGTGCACTCTTTATTTTTAAATTTTAATAACTATGAGAAAGTTGATCTTTTTATTAGTTCAATTTTAAGAGCATGAGAGATAATATTTCAAAGAAAACAAAATGAGAGATCTAAATAGACAAAATAATATATATTTGTCCGCTAACTGTATTTATACCAAACTTCAGAGGTATCGGTGTATTTACCCCTAAATATTATCAATAGCAAAATTAATTCAGGTTATAAGTTCAAAACCTATGAAATTCATTAAAAGCTGATGGGTCCACGATATATTGTTTCTTAAATAAAATAAATATATTGACAACCGGATGTAGATGGAAATATCACATCGACATTGTGATTTTCTCATGTTTTGGTAATGTGTGATGGACTAGTTAGGATTCTTTTTTCAACCAACCTATTAAAAATCTAATTAAATCTTATAATGTCATCCAACAATAACATGTGGTACAAACTACAAAATGTTTATTTATTGAGTTTCACATGCACGGAATATTGACTATGCGAAAAGTGTTGTATTCGAATATTATTATTTTAACTATATATATATATTAATGGCTATAATTAAGGGTATTTTTCTAATTGCCAGAAATGAAGTTGTTTTTTAACCTGTTTTCGTTTTTGTTTTTCAAAAACGATTTCGAATCTGCGTTGGTTAACTGTTTTTCATTTTATTTTTAAAAAACAAAAACAAAATGGAAAACAAAATCAGTGTTAACAGTAAAATATTTGAAAAACAGAAAATACATGTTTTCTTTGTATTTTTTTTTTAAAAAAAAATTAATTTTTTTTTTCTTTTATCTCTTGAACATCAGTTCTTCATCATCACTACTTCTCTTCCCATCTTCATCTTCTTCTTCGTCTTCTTTCTTCCTTCAATGACAACTCTTCCTCCTCCTTTAGACCCGCTGATTGCCACTTGCCACCGCCGATATGGTCTTGTTCTTCTTTAGCTTGTGTTCTTCTTCGCCGCTGCAGATCTGCTCTTCTTCACTGCTAATCTGCTATTCTTCAGCTGGTCTTCTTCCTCCTCTTCAGCCGATCTGGATCAATTTGTGTTGTGTTACTTTCGAAATTAGTGAATTAGTATATGATCAATCTGTTTTTTTCGATTTCGATTTTGGGGTTTTGTTGTTTTTGGCTGAGGTCATAATGAAACATGAGGTTCTTGTGAAGAAACTGGTTTTTGGGTTGGGGTCTCTTTGTTGATTTCGATAGAGACAAGGCGTCGAAGTTGATGAGTTGTGGTGGATTCAAAAGATGATTTGGGGAAGAAAACAATGGTGTTGTTAAAGACAATTAAGAGGTTTCTGTTGAAGACAAGATAATTCACTTTTGTTTTAATATTAAACAAAATGTAAAAATTGATATTTCAATTTTCGATAGTTTTCTGTTAGTTTACCGGACACGTTTTTCCTATTTTCATTTTTAAAATCCGGATTTTAGTATATGCTATCAGATGCGTTTTCGGATTTCGAAACTAAAACCAAAAACACTATTTTCATTCTTATTTTTCTTTTCGAAAAACAACAACTGAAAAACACTTACAGGACGGCCCCTACAATTCTACAAAGAACTAAAAGTGTTTCTAGGTCTCAGTCTCATTATCACAATATTATCTATTATTTCATTTTTTTTTATTCATTTAATTTAAATAAGTAAATTAACCCTACTTTCGATTAAAAAAAAAAAAATACTTGAAATCTAATTTCAGAAGTTATTGAATATTATTATTAGTGAGTCACCAATAAGAGATTTTTTATTTTAATTTCGATAAGGACCTTGATGAAATTACTTTGATTTTTATGAATTTTGATTTGAATTTTGTGTGGATGATAGATTTATTAAAATCTACCTATAAATAAAATTTGAGATTTTTTCAAGCACTATAACTATTTTTGTTTCTCTATAATTCACCCAATTTTTAGATTTCTTCATATTTAATACAATCTTATCGAAATTAAAATAAGCAATTCTTTAGAGACTCACTCATATTATTATTATTATTATTATTATTCTTATTATTATGGATCTACTCGACTTTAATAAAATAGTGTTACACATCATGACAAAGTCATCCATCGTCACAAGATTATTGCAACAACTAACGACGACGATCCATCTTCTAATAAAATTATATTTGATTAAGCGTCACATTCGTTTGAGTGTTTAATGACAATGAAGTTTGTACAACTTCTTCCATGGTAAAGGCTGCGAGCACGTAGCATGGTTACCCCACTAATCAAGAGATAAGCAATTAAACGGGAGGGACCGACTCTTAAAACCTACCATGGCTTATATGTCATTTAATTACTTGTAAAGTAGGCATTCGTATGAACCCAATAATGGAACACGACGACACCAAACAATGTGACCTTAATGCTATAAAAATTAAAAAGTCGTTAAAAGTTGTTTTAACGGCTAATTAAATTTCATGATTATCTATATGAATATAAATTAATGTTTTAACTACCATATTAAATTTTATCAAAAAAAAAAAAAAAAAAAAAAACTACCATATTAATGACTTTGAACCTATTGTAAATGTGAAGAGTTTTACCACCAGACCAACATCATCTCATCATCGTATTCAAAACTTATAATATATTAAAATGTGATTAATATATTTCACAATCAAGTAAAAGGAAACTATATAATCTATAGACTAAAGGGTCGTTTGTTTTAATTTATCTAAAGACTGAATAAGGATTGAAATCTGAATTTGAATGACATGTTTTTTTTTTCTCACATCTGAATGTATCGTCAACACATTTGTTTTTTAAAAATAAAATTGTTTGAAAATAAATAATTTTACATTTATACCCATATTAAACAATTATACATATAATATGGAATAAAAACAATCCAAAAATAATAATTATATAGAACATATATGATCATGATATTTTTCTTCGATTATAAACAAATTTCATTTTTACTAAGAAAAGAAAAAAAAATCAAAAAAGAGGTAATAGGAAAACTCACATAAAACACTCTTATATATATATATATATAAATACATCACCCTAATATCATAATAAAGTATTGATATTAAACACCAATAAGAGAAGTGATTATGATTCTTTTTTATTTTTAAAGCTATTTAAAAATAATTAATATATTAAAATAAAGATTTCTACACCACATATAATTATGATGAAATTGGAAATATGTTTTATATTGGAAATTGGAAATTGGATTGCATTTAATGTAATTCAATGATTTGTAATTAAGTGAAAAGTCGAGATTTTTTACTTTTTATTTTTAAATTGTTTTTTTTTTTTACAACTTAAAAATACAAAAAAAAAAAAAAAAAAAAAAAAAAAAAAAAAAAAACTCAATAATTATGATTCAAACCCATTAAATTCTAAGTGGAAAAAACAAATGACCCCTAAGGAAATATGATGAAATTTCTACGAAGAAAAACAAACTCGATCAATATTTCAAAAGATAAAATGAATTCAATTTTGTAAATTGTAAGCTTTAGTGAAACACGTTTGGACGTTTGGTAGCTGTTTTTTAATTTTTTAATTTTTTAATTTTAATTTTAATTTTATTTATTATTATTTTAAATGATTTGACCCCAATTCTTATTTTTAAAATGAAAAAAACGTTATTACATTTTTATAAAATACTATATTGATTTATTCACTTAATATTTGATCAATCAAAATTCGGACAGTATAAAGTGATACATTATATATATATATATATATATAAAAAATTGTTTTGTAAAATTACAACATATGAAGTTTGATTTTTTTTTTTTTTTTTTTTAAACCCAATAAGATTTTAAGAAGAAACTAAAAAGAAGATGTTCAATAGAATTTTTTTTTTTTTTTTCCTTGAAAAATGTTTCTAATAAATAGTTGCAACTTGCAACCCAAAAGCAAAAGAAATTTCGAATGAGTGGGAGTGGTACAAAAGTAGCATAAATTTTGACCAAGATAGCTCAAAGAAAACAGAGATCCAAAAAGCTATTTTTGGAATTATATTAAGATGTTTTTAGTGAACTTTTTTATTTTTAAATTTTAATGGTTGGTATGTTAATGAATTGGGTGACCCAATCATGAACTTCAATTGTTTACCATACATATTTTGAATAATTAAATATATGAAACATGATTGAACTCTGAACATTTAAATTTAATTAAGTATAAATATGATAGAGAAGAAGTAGAGGATGCACCTTTTAAACAATTTGACAACTAATGAGTTTGTACCTCCGGAACTTATCGATATTAAATACTACATAAACGGTATGATATATACTCCTATGACAACAATATAAAAATCTCTACGTATACTTATAACGCATGATCTAATATCTATCCCCACAATATCAGAGGTAAAACTCATCACACATACTTGTAAAATGTGTATGATGTGACTTGAATCATCAATATGAAAATAGATATACACACCAAACTAAAGCCATTTCTGATTTATTTGTGTACAAAAATCAACAACACAATATTATATTATATTATATTATATTATATCACTGAATGTGGTTTTGTGGTAGAAGTCTTACCGTTCATTCAGTCCGACAAAGTCTCAAATTTCAATGTGTACATATATATATACGGTCTCATTCACATTTGTGCGTACTAATGTAACTACATTAGTACCAATGCATGTAGACCACTGGTTATAGAGAAATTTTGACAGGTGTATATACTTTGAGTTAAAGTATGTAAATTCAATGATTCACATCTAATGCACTAATGAAGTTATATAATGTGCATTGAGTTGAACATTCATATATATATATATATATAGTCTTTTTAATGTCAGTTCGTCAAATATATCAAGACGAAGAATTTGGACCATAGATTATGAAGAAGTTTTGACAAGTGCATACATTTGAGTCAAAGTATGTAAATCTAATGGTCCACATTCTTCGTCTTGATATATTTTATATCAGGACGAACCGATAATAGAAAAATTGTATATATATTTATATACTAGCAGTCTTTTTATTGTCAGTTCGTCTTGATAATAAATATATCAGGACGAACGAAGAATGTGGACCATAGATTATAGAGAAGTTTTGACAAGTATATACACTTTAAGTTAAAGTATGTAAATCTAATGATCTACATTCTTCGTTCTGATATAATTATTATCAGGACGATAGAAAATCTATATATACTAGCTCATACACCATGACTGTATACATGATATTCACATTCCCATTCCCTCCCACCAACACATTTTTAATCAATTAACCCATGTTCAAAAGCAAATAAAAAAGAAGGTAAAAACAAAAGCACTAGTGAGTCTACACTAGTGTCTGATGGAAGTAGACAAACAAAACCCAGAAAGTTAAGCTACTGAGAAGAGGCTTACCAGTCATTTTCCTCTCCAGTCTCCAGTCACCGTCACTCACATCATCAACCTCCTCGCTGTCTCTCTCCTTTTTTAGAATCACTTTTTAAACTCACTTCACAAATTCACACTTTACCTACAAAAACAAACACACGCATTGAATGACCCAGCGCTTTCTTCTCTTCCTTGAACCGTCAGGTTCTCTCCATTCCATCTCTCTCTGTTTTGGAACCTTCACGACCTCGTACTCTTTTGTTGTTTTCTAATGATTTTGTGTATTTCAAGGTTGTTTTTAGATCTGATTTGTTTCAATTAAAACATTACGGTACGATTTTGCTGATTTTATATGATTTGTTCCGGTTTCAGTTATGGTGGCTTTGACCGAATCGGCGTGATCAATAACAAACTTGGAGTGTCTTGAAACGGCGTCGTAGGCTGGAAAATGGAAGGTCGAATGAAGAAGTATCGACAAGTGAGTCCGGAGAGAGCGAAAGTGTGGACGGAGAAGTCGCCTAAGTATCAGCAGCTGTCTCGCAAAGTGCCGGTCGTTTACTATCTCTGTAGAAATCGCCAGCTTGAGCATCCTCATTTCATCGAAGTTCCGTTGTCGTCACCGAACGGTCTCTATTTGAAAGGTAATTGATTGACAAAACAACGTCTACGCTTAGTCAATTGTTTTTTATTTTTTATTTATTTTAGAGATTTTTTTTCTTGGTGCAGATGTGATTGATAGGCTTAACGTTTTGAGAGGCCGAAGGATGGCTTATATGTATTCATGGTCTTGTAAGAGGTAAGTTCACTTCAGCAATCAATTTTTTTTTTTTTTTTAATTAAATAAAAAATTGGTTGCCCTGTTTGGTTGCCATGGAAATGAAGGAAACTGAAGGGAAAAAATTATTTGGAACCTTTTTCTTGTTAGCTTTTAAAAATTAATTTGACTTTCTCAAGAATAAATTTAGCGGTACTTTGCCTAAATTAATAAGTTAGTATGTGAATTTTCGGTAGCTAGGAATTAGAGATGAGCGGAGCTGAAAATTGTAGTTTCTGATTTTTCTGAAGATGACAAATTACAATTATTAATTTACACTAGAAAGTAGGAACTGAACAGTGCCTTATTTTTCTTTAATTTTCTGAGGAATGTTTTGGGTTTTGGGCAAATGCAGAAGCTATAAGAATGGATTTGTTTGGCATGATCTCTCTGATGATGACTTAATTCTGCCTGCCCATGGAAATGAGTACGTTCTTAAAGGGTCTGAGCTCTTTGAAGAATCTAATTCAGGTGAATCCGTGAATGAATATAGTAACCCTTCTGGTTTTATAGCTTAAATAATGGTTTATATCACGAAAAACAAAGAGATCTAAGATTTCAAAGCTACAAAATTATATCTACAGGCCTTTTCAGTCCTGTTGGGAACACTAAAACTCAAAGCCTGAAACAGTTGCCAGAACCAGCATCTTCTAGAAGCCAAGACGATTCCGCGTCGTCTTCAAGCATGAATGGAAAGGGAACCAAACACTTTCAGGATGATGACCTTTCGCCTCCGGTTCAGCATTCTGGTTCTTCTGATGTGTCACCAGATTCTACGGTTGGAAAAAATTCTTCTTGGGAAGGTTCTCTAAGCTTAACAGAATATAAGGTTTATAAGAGTGATGGATTAGCAGATGCTTCGACTCAGACTGAGGAAAATGTGAACAAAGCGAAAACAAAAGAAACCTGTACTAGGGGTGTTTCTACTGATGATGGGTCGATAGAACCTGAATGCAATCGGAATTATCAGGACCGTGTTCCAAGTCTGAAAGAGAATTCTGAGATTTGTGAGCATCAAGTTTCAGTTTCGCCCCCACCATCTTCCTCTAGTGCATCTTCTTCAGTTGGGAAAACTGATACTTTGGAATCCTTGATTAGATCTGATGTTAATAAAATTAACAGTTTTAGGATTCTTGAAGAGGAAGAACTTCGAATGCCAAACAATCCGAGGCTCAAAGCTTCAAATATGTTGATGCAATTAATTTCTTGTGGATCAATATCAGTAAAAGATCACAGTTTTGGCCTTATTCCAACCTACCGGCCAAGGTTTTCCCATTCAAAGTTTCCATCTCCATTGTTCTCTACTTCGATAGTGATGGGAGAGCTTGACTCCCTGTCTGAGAATCCGAGGTTGATAGGCCTGAGAATGGAAGACAAAGAATATTTCAGTGGGAGCTTGATTGAGACAAAAATGCTCAAGGAAGAAGGAGTTGAACATAATGCTCTGAAGCGTTCTTCATCCTACAATGCTGACAGGTTAGACTTTTGGTGTAAAATCAGTAGTGGTGATTTTAGTTTCACATTCCTATCACATGTCTGATTTCTGCTACATAAAGGATCCATGATGTTATATTGTTATTAGTAGTACTTGTCTAAGATTAATAGGGCAATGAAGAACACCTTGTCTAGATTACTAGATTTTGGGATCTCTCCAACTGTTGCAGTTGACTATTTTCTTCTCTTTCAAATATCCTTAATTTTATGTGTATTGGGTTTGTAATAGATGCCGCTATTCATCAGTATGTAACATGTTATAGTGGATCATCTTTTCTGAAAATACGTGTTTAGGGCTTTTAATGTTAGAACTTAGAAGTTTTTGTTGGAATTGGATGGCTTGGGTTGCTGTAATCACTAGTTCACATTAGCTAAGATTAGCAACTATGATGAATTATGGGTTAGGCTAAAATATAATCAGTTAGATAAACAAGATTGTACTCTTGAGACATCTGAGAGCCAAGCTTATAAAGGCTAATTGAGCTTGGAATCTAGTTGGACGAATTTTACTTGGTTGAGTAATTGATCCTATTAGAGAGCTGAATATTTTGAAGTTTTGCTTCTCCGTGTTGAAGGAGATGCTAGGGCATTGATGTTGATTGACATGTTTTGTGTGTGGATACTTTGACTGGAGGTAATTTAATTCTCTTAAAATTCACTAAATAGTAATAGTGATGCACTGATGCTTGTTTTAGGATTTATGGGTGTGTATTGGTTACCCTGTATCAATTGATTTTTTATTTCTATCCATATTTTCAAGGTGGTTTTAGAAATCCTGCATTGTTCCATGGCTTTTGTTCTTGTAGGTCATAATAGATGAAATCAATTTGATTGCAGGAATAGTAAGAAGTTGGATTTAGTTGATGACAAGGAAGAGTCGAATTCTGGACAGTCGAAATGCATTCCCCGCTCAATCAAGGCTTCACTAAGCAAGCAACAGCGCAATGAGTCCATGAGATCTCCTGTTTCCGACAAACCAAGAAACTCCTCTGATGGAGTTGACAGCTCACAAAGTGTGGCCAGTAGCAAATCCAACTGTAGCAGTAAAAGAATCACCGAACCTATTTCCAGTAAAAAACCATCAACGAGGCTGGATTCATTCAGAGAAGAGAACGACGAAGTGATCAAAATCGAAGAAAGTTAAGTGTTGACTCCTCTTGCTTTTCTCAATAAAATTTTCAACGTCGCCTTGTTTATATCTTATGCATGCCAATTGAAAATTTAGATTGATTTCATTGCAACAGGCTTGCTTCAGGAGCTAGGGTTATAATCCAATCGCAAGTGCCTTGCCCTTAGTAGTAGTTTACTAGTTCATGCGCCACAACTTGAAAATGGAAATCTAGCAACGAATCTATTGTTTAGGGAAAAGCTTGTTGCTTTGTATAAAACTAAAGTTTGGGTTTGAATCAAAATGATGGTAGATTTGTGAGGGCTCCATGTGACGAGTTTGTACATCTGGAAAGTTGAAAAAAGAGAAAAGAGAAAGGTAGAAATCACTCATTAATATGCAAAAGGGATTGGAGTAAATTTTTTCGGTCAGCCTTTTTTTTATATGCGATTTGTGCTTTTTGTGTTTTAACTAGTTACAATATATCAAGCAGTTGTGCTCTGTTTTTTTGCAGTGAAAGATGAAAAAAGCTCCAGAGCCAGATTGTGAATTGTGATTTTGATAGAGCTAAATGAGAATAGTGTAAATGAGATTATGAGAAGAAGAGTGTCCAAGGAAAAATCTGTTTTTGAATAGTGAGAGTGAGACAGACAGTTTCCTTGGAATGCAAAATTTACTATTGACATGGGATTCCTATACCTATCTTTGAAAATAAGGCGGGAGTCTAAGTGGTTGACTTGACTGGACTCCCTCAAAAGCAGAAAAGCGCTTCTCCCAAAGCAAAAAGTGGCTTTTATTACAAATCTATTTTATATCTATCAAATAAAGTATCTTTTTCTCCGAATCAAATATCATATTTTGCTTTTCATAGTCAAACACGAAACACTCAAACCAGAGCTTTGAGCTACAGTTCAGGGTAATTTTATTTTATTTATAGGGTTAAATTCATAACTTGATCATATTTAATTTTTTTTTTAATTATTAACCTATGCCCTCTGATAGGGTAATTTTTTAAGGGTTATCTTAACCTATGCCCTCTGAAAGTGCACCTTCATTAAAAAATAAATTAAGGAACACATGTTATATATATTTAAATTTGGAACCGTATATTATGTCAACAAATTTGGGGGCAAAAACAAAAATAAGTAATGATGGTTGGTTGATGTTTGATATTTGTTAAGGTTTCCCCTGTTGTTCATGTATAGAATGTGAGGTTGACTTTTGGTTGACAAATTTGAAATGGAAGATATATGGTTATAGCATTAATGTGGGTTAATAGCAGGGTCCATGGACTAGGGACAGAAACAGGCAAAAAGCATACGGATACATACATACATAAATACTGTGTACTAATCAGTAATCAGTAATTAATGCTGCAGCATATCTAAACAATGATTTCTCTCTGTCACACTGCCTCTACCTGCTTGCTGCCTACAATAATCACGCATTCATGCTTCATGCATCTACATCAACTCGAACTAGTGGTGGCCAAGGTTCGGTTTCGGTTTGGTAGCCACCTAAACCAAAACCGAAATTGGAACCATCGGTTTGGTACCGGTTTCAAACTGCCGATTTGGCGGTTTCGGTTTTGGTTTCAAAACCGAAGGTTTGGGTACGGTTTCGATTTTGGGTGATTTTTCAAAAATAAATAAATAAATAAATAAAAAAAAGTGCCACGTGGCAACTTCTGAATCGTCAATTTTTTTTTTAATAAAACGGTGGTTTAAACCGCGGACAAAACCGTCGGTTAAACCGCAGGTTTTGACCGGTTTGGAGGCCACCCAAACCGGAACCGGAACCGAAACCGAAACCGGAACCACCGGTTTTCAAACCGACGGTTTAGGTTCCGGTTTTCGGTTTTGGTTTGACACTTCCGGTTCCAGTTAAACCGCGAACAAAACCAACAGTTTACCGAAACTGTGGCCACCTCTAACTCAAACACTACAAATGCCCTAGGGATGTAGCTACTCTCGAACTTGATAAATGATTTTTATGTCAGCTGCCTAAATCCTAACGATGGTAAAAAACTTCAAAAAAAGATAATATTTGGGTGCTGATCGATCAATATCTAAAATACTGATCCACCAATTGAAGTGTAGCATGTGACCCAATTTATAATGAATGTAAGGAGATAAATGTAAAAAGTAAAAGAAAAAAAACTACGTGCTACACTACAATTGGTGGGTCAGTATTTTGAGTATTGACTGGTCAGCATCTAAGTATTATCCTAAAAAAAATACCATATTTAAATAGGTGGATAGATAGATACTGTCAAAAAAGAAGAAAAAATAAACACTACAAATAAAACAAGAACCTTAGGTCATCTCCAACCAGTCTTCAATGTTTTCTTCAATTTGAAGACTGAAAATGGAATATATATTTCTCGAATATTCCATCTTCATAATTTTACTACTCCAACTATTCTTCATTTTACAATCTATAAATAATAAAATATTATTATTTTACTTTATATATAATATTTCAAACTTTCTTTAATAAAATAGTTTTCTCTACATTATCTTATTTTATAATAATTAAAATATAGTCAATATTATACTCGGTTGAAAAATCTCAATAAAATATTTCTAATGGTATAATTGTTATACTAATTACATTTATAAATAAATAAAATTATATATGATTAATTGAGTTTAATTAAAAAGGTGAAAAAGGATATGGAAAGAGAAAATAATAATATTTTAATGAAATAGTGAAATGAAACCAAGGAGCTAATATTGTTTTCAATTTAAAGGAAAGAAGAATGGTTGGAGGCTTGGAGCTGGTCTTAAAAGATGTTCTGTGCGAGTGCGAGGGTGGAAAATTGGTTTAGAATTGAAATAACTTAATTTTTTATTTTTAACTATTACAATATTTTAGGATTAAGAGAATATGAGTCGAATCCATGACTTCTTAAATATATGTACGGAGTACTTACTGCTTAACTAATCTAATATTGTCATCTTAAATTTTTATACAAGTATAAACGTATCGTTTTAAGTGAAAAAAATATATGTTATTTTATATCTTCTTGGACATGTCCCCCGATAATACACGTTTTTTTTTTTTTTTGATGGAAATAGCACCTGAAAATCTGGAAAACCAGATCCAGGGCAAGGTTACAACCAATCTGGGACTCCACAAATAAAACTAATTGAGCACAAGCCCAGAACAGAGTCCCACAACGGGAGAAAAACGCCCACACAAGAGTGGGATTACAACCAAAACATAAAACTAAACACAAATAAACACACAAGCTGAAACTGATCCGGAGCATATAATTCTTAATTTATTTATGATATGTTATGTAATTTTATCTTAAGGGATCAAATATCCATCAAACCAATCTAATTGCTATTGAATATTTACATTAAGACATGCAAAAGAGCGAATAAATTACAAATTATTCATCATATATAAAAAGATATATATTATGTACTAAAAGAATAAATATCAATTATTTATTTATTTATTTATTTATATAAAGTGTATTATTCAGATGTACAATTAAAAGTAATACTTTTTGTTCAATACAAGTTTCCTAGAAACAATTTGTGAAAGACAAAGACAATTTGTAAATGCAGACAGGCTTCCCTGTCATAAACCTCACAAAAGCATCACATTAATAATTAATTATTCATTTTTAAAATTTAAATCACAGTTTTTAGAGAGACCGAAGAGTGAAGACATCTCATTAAAGTTGTCTTAACTGCACGTGGTTCTTCTTCCTCCTCTGCATCAAAAGTCTATTGATGGTCTCAATCATACCATTAATGTTCCTCGATTTTATCAAATATATATATTTTAATATAAAACAACTACAAGGACTCGGTGAGATTGGACTCTACTAGCGCATCCCGGACTACAGCTCCTACAAACGGGGAGAGAGAGCCCACAATTGGTGAAACAACACTCACTCTTGGTGTTAAAAGGCTAAGGGGGACAAATAATATAATTATATACATGTACACATTGAACATTGTACCGTGGTAATGAAAGCTCCCAGGGGAGGATCTAACCATATTGGCAAGAGGCACAAGTGTACCTATCAAATACATATTTTGTGGACTTCAGACTAGTGTATTTTCGGTTTCTTCGATCATTCTTCATTTTTTTTTTCAATTTTCAAAATTCAAACCCTATTTTCTGGTTCATTTTTCTTTTAAAAATTTGTGATAAATTATACGGTTAATATTAAAAACCTTCCCTCACATTTGAACTATTGGATGTATAGTTATAAATGCTTTTATTTTATAAACATCCCTTATAAACTAACACCGTTAGCATTCCATTGGTGTTGACCGAGTTTGACTATTAAAAAGTCTAAAATATTCATATTTAAGTTTCAATTGTATGAATTAACCATTTTACCCTCATATTTTTTACCAAATAAATTGATAAAATAATACAATTGAAGCTTAAATTAATGATATCCTCATTCCGTTTTTTTTGTTATTTTTAGGGATAAAATTGTCCACAAAATGAATTTTCCTTTGTAAGTTAACATTTTCACATTTTGTATCAGTTTATTAATTTATTTGGTAAAAGTATAAGAATATAATGATTAATTCATACAATTGAAGCTTAGAAATATTTTTGGACTTTTTAACAATCAAACGAAATGCTAACGATGTTAGTCCATAAGAGAGGTTTATAAAATAAAAACATTTACAACTATACATCCAATAATAGTTCATAGGTGAGGGGAGGTTTTTAATATTAATCCTAAATTATAAGTAGATCAAAATATTATATTTTGCAAACTATGATGATAAATATTACACAAAAGCAAATAATGAAACAATAAAAGAATTGAATTAATTTTCATAGTAACAAAAAATATTTTTGGATTTAACCATTCTATGATCACAGAGTAATTCTACGTACAACCGTGGTTGCGCAATCGCCGTGTAACTGCTTTGGAAAAGAGTGAATAAAACATGGGACCCGCATAAAAAAATCCACTTTTTTCCAAAGCGGTTACGCGGCGGTTGTGTAACCACGGTTGTATGTGGAATTACTCATGATCACAATATGCAGTTGCACTGCTTCATTCTTCTCTATTAACTTTGTATATATACAAAGATACCATTGATAAATTACCAAATATAGATGATGGAGGGGGAAATTCTAATTTCTGGATACTTTGAAAGTTGTTTATCCAACTGCTGTTCAGGCTTGTTATTTTTAATACCAATCATGTAAAGCATGGTTAGTTGGTTCGGAAGCTTTCGTCAACGTCTACGTGCAGTCATCATTGCACCATCTCAGCCATCCCAGAAGAGCATGAAGTAGCATGATCTCCTCGCGTCTGTCTCGTATTGTAGGACTTGCAGCTGAGGCATTTATGTGCAATAATGTGAAACTGGACATGAGAGTTTGCTCCACAATCATTGCAGAGAATCCATACCTGATTACAAAATAAACCGAGTTAGAGAGAGGTATCGATGATTGGTCAGAATGGTTGATCGATGAATTTATGCATAAGTGACTTACCATCTTGTTTCGATACATTTCAGGCATTGGAGTTGAGGCAATCTGGAGCAGAGTTTTTGAAGTAATGAATATTAGAACAAGAAATAAGTTAGAAGAGACGAGAAATATAAAACCATTTAAGTACCTCTTGATCGATCTTCAACCATAATTTGGACATGTCACAGATGGACTTCGAGCAAACAGGACACGAGTACCTGCAAGATTACAAATATATGAGACCTCAGAAATGGACAGACAGACACTTCAAAAAATGGTTACAATGTGAGTTCGGAAATCTAATATATGAATCAGGAATCAACTGTATTGCGCTGCGCCTTTATTAGTTAATCAGAAAATGAGCAAGAATAATAATGCTTACCGATAATGCTTCTCCATTTCTTTCAAGCATCCCAAATGAATGGTGTGTCCACAAGGTAAGACAGTGATATCTTTCATGGTGTCAAATAGAAACTGCATATAGGAATTGAAGAAATTATGCTACAAACATTTTACTTCAGAATATAATTTTTTTCTTGATGCTTCGACTTATTACCTCAAAGCAAATCGGGCAATTGTGGTGCATTGCTCTTTCCACACAACGATGTGCATCTTTCATTAACTTCGCATAGCAACATCCTGAAGCACAAATTGCAAAAATCTTGAAAACTCAGTTCAAGAATATCATTGAGAAAGGAGAAACAAAGGAAAATATTGTCGGATCAAGTCCAACAAGGGAATTGGCTTATTTCACTTGCCGCATAATTTGCAGTGAAAGAAATTTTCTTTTCCTCCAGTTCTGTAAAACAAGTCACAAAGGAGATGAGTTTCAAGAAATGATTTGCATAGAGACAAATTCAGAATTCAGTTTTCATTAAGCTGGCTAATTTCAACTATTTGAAAGGATATCAAGTTGAAATACAATTCGATAGCATAATTTAGCGATGAATATAATTATCGAAAATTCGTAACATTGAACAACAGGTTTCATCTAGGCATGGAAGAATCAATAAGAAGAAAAATTTAAAATTTTACTAGTGTCTAAAAGCATCTAACATAGTGAAAGAGAACTCAGATTGAGAATCTCACCTGCAAATTCCGCATTCATCACAATGGTATTGATTTTTCGATATCTGAAATCAGTTACCAGTTTAGCACGTCACGTCAGTATATAAAATTAGAAAACAATGAATCATTAAGATAACTAATAAGAGCATTGCTCGAAACTCACGTCATCATCAAAGAATTTGCATTTTGCACAAAAGTACTTCCCCATGCAAACTCCACAGTTTATGCAATTCTGTTGGACCTGATACAGTAAAATACAATACAAAACATGTCAAAGCTCAGATATAAATTTATTTTTAAAATTACTTCTCTCTCTATACGACAAACTAATCGATTCTAATTTTACGTTTAAGAGACTTACATCTTGTTCCGTGTCACAGAGGGAGCAAATGACCTGATAGTAAAAAGAAAAGCAAAAACACAATTAGAAAACAAAAACAGAAACTTACATGGTTAAAAGCATATCAAGATCAGTTGGTCATTAATTACCATTCAAAGAAAAATCAATTTGGTTTTAACACAAAACACAAAAGAATGGTCAACTTTTAACTGCATGACTTTTTCTTCAATTGTCTCATTCTCAACTGGTCCAGAGTTTATCATAGTTTCCTTTTCTTTTCCACATATATTTTGTCTTCATTAAAAGGGTCCAAGATTCATACAAATCATAAATTCAACTTAGTCTTTTGAGATGCAAAAAAAGTGAGGAAAAAGCTCATTTTGACAACCACATACACAATATCTACAATCAATTATGATCAGAAACAGCTATCATCTTCATCTTTCCAATTAATTTCTTACCCTTAATCGCCACAATTACAGTGTATTTCTTCAAATGAAAATCAGCAATATTAAAAATGAATTTAAGCTCAAAAAATACACAGCATACCTTTTCGACTTCATGGCGCGGGATATCATGTCGATCAAAAGGATTGGTTTCCAATGAATTCTGTTCATACATATTCAGGAAATGTAAAAAAAGAAAAAAAAACACAAGAAAACTTAATAAAATAAAAATTTAAATTATATATTTATATATACCTTAGCTTCATTATGGCAATGCCTGCAATCAAAGATTTCACCACAACAAGGTGCTCTAATCTTGCATCTCCTCCTGTAGTGTGAGCACCTATCTCACATATAAACAAAAGAATATCATTATAAATATTTCACAATTTTGTTAGCAAAATTTACAGAAAAAATAAAAGAGCAAAAAATTTCCAAGTTTGAAATAAGTGAAACTTACCCATAATTCCCAGATCCAAGTTCTTTCAAAGACACAGTTTCTTCATCAAAATTCATATTCTCTGACTCATGAGCCGATCCCATTTTCTCCAAATTTACAATCTTTACACCCTCTCTTCCTTAACAATCTGGAAAACCAAAAACATGAAAAAAAAATCAGAAACAACTCCAATAACCAAAAAAAAAAAAAAAAAAACACAGCAACAAAGAAGAAAAGAAATCAAACCCACATGAGACAATAGTGTAGGTAAAAGAATGGAGAATTGTTATATTAAAAAAAAAATTACAAGAAACGAGTATTTATATGAGTAAATGAGTGTATGATTTAATGTGCCGAGTCAGAAATACGCAAGGCCACAGCTTGCCCGAGAATTAATCTCACACAGCTATACAAGATATCAATTCAAAAACCCCAAAATCTACTACTACCATAAATAAAAACAATTACTTTATTTTATTTTATTTTATTTATTTATTTATTTATTTATTTATTTTTTTGTTGCTATTTTTACATTACCCGAGAATCGAGATGATGCCGAGTTCGAGCCGAGTCAGCGCAGTGTACAAAGTGAATTAAAACAGCCCAGTTTCCTTTTATAGTAGGTGGGCGGGAAAAGAACATCTAAAAAAGTAAAACGTCTGTGGTTTGGAAAGTACAATTTAGGACATGTTTTGCTTTAACCGACTTTTAACTGTAAGGGTATTTTAGAGATTATCATATATTGTAAAAGTATGGATTTTCCAATCCCACCTGCGGCTAGACAACCCCGTTATGCACTCCCCATGGTCAAAGCTTGTGATCGTTCTATTGGGATGACAATTTTAACCCTAGGTCCGTTTAGGAACCGTCATATCATAAAAAGAAATTTTTATATTTGTATATATGAATTAAAGATTTTTTTTTTCAATTTATCCGTGTTTTGTATTTGAATCCGTCCTATTATTCTCCATTATATGATTTACTTAAAAAAAATAAAAATTAGACCAACACTTTATCATTAACATCCTTACCTATAGATGTGTTATAAGATGATAATAGTGTTGATATGTGTTCTTAAATCAAACGCATATATTACAATTTAAAAAATAATTAAGTATTTTTTTCATATTTTAAGAAATATATTAATATATAAACAAAATATTTTTAATTTAACTTCTACATATTTACACCTACTTTTATAAAATATATTTTTAGATGGCCCATAATAAAATATGGATAAATTTTTATATTTGAGGATCCTTCTTAGTAAATTTTAAAAATTTTAAATCAATTCTAAGAAATTAAAGAAATTTAAGAAACTATAAATGATGAAATCTTGATAAATTATAAAACAAAATAAATTAGTTGTCAAATCTTGAAAAATTCTAAAAACTAAATAAGTGAGCTGTATTGGAATCATATTTGGACTTAATAAATTATTAATAAGGATATATATATATTTTTTTAAAAAGAAGAAATAAACTCGTATTGAAAAAAAAAAAAGAAAAAAAAAGTCAACGTTAAATAATTGTAGTGAATTGTAATAGTAATTAAAGATTGGGATTCACTGTCATGAGATATTTTCATGGATTATAATAAGAAATTGAAGCAACGCGTGGTGGAAACGCGTGGAGAATGAGATCTTACAAGAAGACAACTGTACCGCCAGATTTCACAAAACAGCTGGCCGCCGCCGTGTACATTCAAACAACAAAATATTTGAAAATTAAAAATTGGATAAGATCTCAATCTTTGCTGACGAGATGGGTCTCTCCGCGGTGCAACACGTGGGGGTTTCTTAGTGGATAGGAGGTTTGAATGGTTTGCCGAGTCAGAAAGAATTTGTCTAAATGAGTGGTGTTTGGAGATGAGGAACCACGTATCGTCCGATGGGATTGGGCTGTCCCGTTCTTGGATGGGCCCACATTCCGCAGAGGATTGACATGAACCTTTTAGAGATAAGTGGATCAGAACGAAACCATATAATCAACTAGGCTTATCGGATATGTACTTATCATTATATTGCCGTGATACATTCACCATACGATATACGTCGTCTTCAAACAATCATGTATTATTCCCTTAAAACCAAGACATCATGCACCCTCAATTCCAGAATAGTGTAATAATTAAAGAAAAAGTCTCAATAAAATTCATTTGCACATAATATATATGTATATATATATTTTTTCCGATTAGGTGTTATTACGATATGGATAAACTGTTGACGATGATTTTTGGATTGCCTCACTCAACAATAATATCTTAATTAAAAACGAATAAAGAAAAATAAATCAATGCATGCAAGACAAGTTTTACGTGGAAAACCCTTGAATAAGAAAAAACCACGGTGCTCCCTTGAGAGCAGAAGAATAATACTATGGATTATTTGCAGTTTACACACTCAGATCTCTCATACAATTGTCTTACTCTCTCTATGATCTCGAACCCCTTTTCATGGGATTTATGGTCTTATTTATACTAGTTTTTCTTGGGTTTCCTTCACTTATGCTGTGATAATAGAAAGATTCCCGTTTTGACTTATACAAGGAATCTAGAGTTTGTAGATGGTTTTAGGGTTTGTTTCCTGTTTGGACTTTTTTTTTTTTTTTTTTTTTTTAACAACGATTGTATCTTATCTGGAATAAGACTTGATCTTTATGCTTTGTATCTGATCGAATTCTTGTTGTAAAAGGTATACTGGAATAAGGTTACTTTCCTGACCGTATAATTCTGGGCGAACACTTTAGGTTGGCGAACACAAGTTGCCTTCTTATTGGTCGACCCACTGTGGCGAGCACACTTCTGATTTGGACTGATGAGGGCGCCAGTTGGCACGCCTTTTGACTGATATTCCCCTTCGTTGACTGGTTCATGAGTGACATGGCTATTCTTTGACCCGCCTTTTCTGTGTTGGGGTTTTTGCCCTAAAGCTTGTAGTTTGTAAATGTGAATTGAACAAGAAATAAAAGAAGTAGTTTATTCATTCAAATTGTCTCATACATTTATAATAACATGTGTACTTAACATCCAAGATTGCCGGATGTAATTTCAAACTGAGTATATGAATGTCATATATAGATGGATTCAGTTTGAAAGGAGCAATCTAAAGAGTCCGTAGATAGCAAATAAATCTGGGTACTTTATTTGTGGTCAATCTACAGCTGCTGTCCATTCCGTAATGTACGGTGATCTTATCCTAGATCATTCATATGGAGATATGAGAATGGAGGCACCTTATATGATTTGATCATATAGGACTGGGCCATGATCTATATGAATCTCTCACCAAGATCTGTTAAAAGATGAAATTCATATATATCAACAAATGATGGCTATATATGGGTGATCTTAATCCTGAGTGTCTTATCGACTCCTTCAGGTTAGATCGTGGTTTTTGATATACCATGGGTGAGATCGGAGTTGCATTCCCGGTCAATAACTTCGTATGTTGGAATCGCGGTTTGGCTTGTGGTTGGGAAGATCTGCACACAATAGTGGAATCCACTCCTTCTTGTGAGAAGTAGATAGTAGTTCCCTTAAGGGTTGATTCGGGGCTTGAACAATATGAGCGCTCTCCTAATTCCGTAAGGAATGTAGGATTTATTGTTCATTAGAGAATCAATGGTACTTAATGGAAATATATAATTAGAGGGGTATAACGGACATTATGACCCAGCTCTAATTATGAACTACCTGTGGAGGATCATACCATATGTAATAGCTATATCAATGGACACCAAAAGTTATTGGTTTGTGTAAAAACATCTACAGTTGAGAGAATGCAACTTCGGGTTTTTAGTGGAATAACACCGAAGTTAATAATCATGAAATATTAATTAAAGAGTTTAATTAATTATTTCTAAGGATTATTGGAGCTCAAAATACTGTGGGTCCATTAGGTCCCCTTGCTAGCCCGATCGATTTAGGTAACAAGGGTCACGGTTAATTAATTGGATTGTCCAATTAATTGTGTTACAAAAGTGACACGTGTCTATTCGGGAATTAATTGAATAATGTGATTATTCAATTAATGAATATTAATGATTATGTTAATTAAATAATTAGATTATTTAATTGTGTAATTAATCATTAGATGGAGGGTGTTAAAGAGAGATCATCGGTTAGTTTTATAACATATATATTTGATATATATGGTATAACAAAACTGATGCATTGATTGTAAAATAAAATAAAACTAATGCATTGATGGTAGAATAAAAGAAAACTGATGCATTAGTTACAACAATCAGGTGAAGAGAGAAATAGGGGCGGCTAGAGGAAAAATAAAAAGAGGAAAAGAAAAATAAAAACGAGTTGATTTTTTTTTTTTTTTTTTTGAGAATTTTTTATTGCCGCACTTCACCAACAAAAGAACAAGAGTTGTCTTTTGTGTGCTCTTCTCTTCTACCTCCATTTTTGTTCCTGAGTACCGTGACGTGCCCACACGCCATTACCAATTCAGGGTCATAGCGAGGAAGATCAAGTGGTTCAAATCAGGAGCAGACCGTATTAAAGTGAAGGAGCCTCCTACGTAGGTATGAAATAGTTTTCATCTTCTTCTTATTGTTTTCGATTATTACTGTACAAATGGGTTTATTTGATGATTGCTTTTAAAAATTTTAAAACCTTTCCGCTGCATAATCTGTAACCCCAGGAACCAACAATTGGTATCAGAGCCAATTTTTGTACAGTATAATCGAATTCGATTGCTCCTGATTGCATGTGTGAATGTGTAGGCACAAATTTAACGAATGTATGATGTTTTTGATTAAATTGTTTTATTTAAAAACATGGTTGATCGTAATTTTTTATGGTGTTGTGGATTTAGAGTTTTTCTGGGTTGTATAATGTTTTTATATTTTTTTTTATATATTTTTTTTATTTACTGTTTATTGTATAAAAAAAATAATTTTTTTTTTGATGTAATCAAATGAAGACCTGGTATACACGAAGATCCACTTTAGTCAAAGAAGGGTGAGGCGCATATTGACTTGCGCGATTGTGCATACCCACGCACATCGTTTTGCAAGACTATGCATGTTGCTTTGTGCAACATTGCTGGTTGGTATGCAAGCGAGGTGTGTCCCGGTTGCACAGTTTCGTTGGCAAGTGTTGCCTAGTGCGTTCCATGCATATTTTTTTTTTTGGATTCATGAGATGAATCTGTGTGACCCGAAGATACTGGAAGACTCAGAAATTACAAGAAGACCAAGGAATGCCTTGGGAATATTTTTGTAATTAGATTTCAATTTTTTTTAGGTCAAATAATCCACAACACTCGGTCAACTCATGTATGTGTTTTATTATTTGATGAATAAGCATTGTCATGCATACACGTGTTTTAAATTAGTTGTGCCTACACATAAATATATGGTGATATATCATACATGCATGTTAGCCTATTTTATTATGTGTTTTAGTTTTAATGTGATTAAAATGGGCTATACACATAAATGGCTATAAATTAATGGGATTAGTTTTAGGAGTAAAAACTTGGTAATTCTCATTAATCACTAATCTAATTATTAAAGAGTTTAATTACTTAGATTAGTAGGGTCCTTTAATATTTATTAGGATTAATTTGATTAAGCCCCTAATAATAATTGGACCCAATAATGTGTTTAGTTTTAATAGTTAAAACTTGGTAAATACATTTTTTTTTTATAATTCTAGTCTTAGTAAATAATTTACATAGATTAGAATTTTCACTAATGAACTAGATTTTTAAGAGTTAAAATTCAAATTAGTTTATTAGTTATTGGAATAGGATTCTAAGAATTTGTGATTAATGCACTTGACGCTTAGATTGAAATTAGCCGTTTAATCTAGTTTTTTCTAGGTGCATTAATATTAATAGAAAACCCTTATTATAAAATAGTGAGTGGGAGAGGGATATATGACATTATATCCCACAGTCTCCATCATTAGTTCAACACCGTAAGATTCAAGTGGGGCCTCGTGACGGCTTTGTTTTCGTCCTCCCTAAGGAGGGTTTCCATAAGAATCAATATCAAGGTTGACTTCCTAACGGATAGGATTGCTGAGGGGATTTCGGGATTGACCGACCTTAAGGCGGCAATTCTCGAGTTAAGCTCATGATATCTGAAATGATGGGTTACGCTCACAAGGTTTTAATTAAATTGGTTAATTATAAACCTGACTGAAATATACGATGGTTGAATGTTAGAGGAATAAGAGTTATTATGGTATAACATTTGATTGAGAATGTCTCGATTCAACATGCAAGAATTTGACTGACCCTAAGGCAGCATTTGCTTGTGGTATGTTGGATTGTCGTGGCGTAGTAACACTTTTTAGGGTTGTTCTTGTTCATTAAACATATTCATGCATCATGTTTAATTTTATGCCAAACATTCGCACATGTTTTGAATGTATGAATGAATGAATTCTTTATTTATGTTTTTTCAGCCATGTCAACTGCACTATTACAAATCATAGCCAATGACAAATTAACTGGTGATAACTACACTAAATGGAAACACAATATCAATGCAATTTTGGTCACCAAGGACCTTAAGTTTGTGCTTACGGAGGAATGTCCTCCAATGCCTGCTGCCAATGCCGCACGAACTGTTCGTGAGGCATATGAGAAATGGGTCTCATCAGATGAGAAAGCCCGAACATATCTGTTAGCAAGTATGACAGACGTGCTTGTCACTAAGCATGAAGCAATGGGTACTGCATTTGAAATAATGGAGTCATTGCAGGCTATGTTCGGGCAACCCTCTGAGCAAAAGCGGCACGAAGCTGTTCGTTCCGCTATGCTCGCTCGTATGAAGGATGGTGCATCAGTTCGGGAACATGTCCTGAACATGATGTCCTACTTTAACACGGCAGAAATCAATGGCGGGGCCATTGATGAACCCAGTCAGGTGAGCATCATACTGACAACTCTTCCGAAGAGTTTCGATCAGTTCAAGAGCAACTATGGGATGAACAAGCTTAAGTTCAGTCTCACACAGTTGCTCAATGAGCTCACTACCTTTGAGTCCTTGACTAAGGACATCAAGGGCAGGACCGGTGAGGCAAATGTTGCCGAACCATCTTCCTCCAATAACAAAAAGAGGAAGAGGTCTGCTGGGAAGGCGAAGGGTAAGCCCAAACCCAAGAAAGCCCAGAGCAAAAAGAAAGGCGCCTCCATCGCCAAGAGCAAAGGAAAATGTTTCCATTGCGACAAAGTCGGGCACTGGAAGAGGAACTGTCCTCAATATCTGGAGGAGGTAGCCAAGAAGAAGAAAACAAAAGGTAAATATGATTTACTTGTTCTTGAATCGTGTTTAGTGGAAAATGATTCTTCACCCTGGATAGTTGATTCGGGGGCCACTAACCATGTTTGTTCTTCTTTGCAGTGGACTGATTCTTGGACACAACTTGAGGAGGGAGCTTTCTCAATGCGTATGGGGTCAGGGGATGTCGTGTCGGCACGAGCAGTGGGCGTAATTAGATTGCGTTTTTGTAATAATAATTTCATATTGTTGGACAATGTATTTTTCATTCCTGGATTTACACGGAATTTAATTTCCGTTTCTAAATTGTTAGAACAATTATATTCTGTTTCTTTTGATAATAAATCAGTTATTATTGCAAAGAATGGTCTAAATATTTGTTCAGGAATTAATGAAAACAATTTATATGTGTTAAGACCGTTAATACATACAACACTGCTCAACACCACTCAACACCGAAATGTTTAAGGTTGAAAAACCAAAAACTAAACGACAAAAGATTTCTCCAGAAAACGAAACGTATCTATGGCATCTAAGACTTGGCCATATCAACCTTGACCGGATAGATAGACTAGTGAAAAGCGGACCTTTAATTGAGTTAAAGGTTGGCACCTTACCTGTCTGCGAATCCTGTTTAGAAGGTAAAATGACCAAGAGACCTTTTACTGGAAAAGGGCTGAGAGTTAAAGAACCATTAGAGCTTATACATTCAGACGTCTGTGGACCGATGAATGTTAAAGCAAGGGGTGGTTATGAGTATTATGTCACCTTTATAGATGACTACTCAAGATACGGATATGTCTACCTAATGCAACGAAAGTCAGAAACTTTTGAAAAGTTCAAAGAATTCCGAGCTGAAGTTGAAAATCAGTTAGGAAAGACTATCAAGACTCTACGATCGGATCGTGGAGGTGAGTACCTTGACCAAGAGTTTGAAGACTTCATGGTTGAGTATGGGATAGTGTCCCAACTCACAGCTCCTGGTACACCTCAACAGAATGGTGTCGCGGAGAGGAGAAATAGAACCCTAATAGAAATGGTGAGATCTATGATTAGTTTCTCATCGTTACCAAATTCCTTTTGGGGATATGCATTACAAACAGCGGCATACATTTTGAATGTAGTGCTATCCAAATCTGTTCCTAAGACTCCTCTAGAGTTGTGGAATGGTCGTAAAGTTAGTTTGCGACATTTTCGCATATGGGGGTGTCCAGCACACGTGCTGAAGAACAGAAGTGGAAAGCTAGAGCCCAAGTCTGTGGTCTGCTTGTTTGTAGGATACTCCAAGGAGACCAGAGGTGGATACTTTTATAGTCCTGAAGATAACAAAGTGTTTGTATCGACAAATGCAACATTTCTTGAGGATAACTATATTAGTGACCATAAGCCTCGTTCTAAAATTGTATTGAATGAGTTGGAGCCTGGTGAGACCAGTTCTCAATCAACAAGAGTTGTTGATCCATTAACATCTGAGAGTCAGATGATTCCTAGTCAGGATATACTACCACTTAGACGTAGTGAGAGGGTTGTAAGACAGCCTGAACGTTATTTGGGTGTAAGTGAGGGACAAGATGTTGTCTCTGCTGATAGTGTGGATGATCCATTGACATTTAAGAATGCAATGGAAGATCCTGATAAAGAGGAATGGCTTAAAGCCATGAATCTCGAGATGGAGTCCATGTACTCTAACTCAGTCTGGGAACTTGTAGACTTACCGGATGGGGTGAAACCCATAGGGTGTAAGTGGATCTACAAGAGAAAGAGAGGAGTAGACGGGAAGGTAGAGACCTTCAAGGCAAGGCTAGTGGCCAAGGGTTATACCCAAAAGGAGGGGGTCGATTATGAGGAGACCTTCTCGCCAGTAGCTATGTTTAAGTCTATTCGGATTCTCTTATCCATTGCTGCCTATTTTGATTACGAAATTTGGCAAATGGACGTCAAGACTGCATTCTTGAATGACAATCTTGATGAGAGCATCTACATGATGCAACCAGAGGGATTCGTGTCTCCAGATCAAGAGCAAAAAGTTTGCAAGTTGCAAAGATCCATTTATGGACTTAAGCAAGCATCTAGATCTTGGAACATAAGGTTTGATGATGTGATCAAAACCTATGGGTTTGAGCAAAACGTTGATGAGCCTTGTGTCTACAAACGCATCATTGACAAGAAAGTAGTTTTCTTGGTCCTATACGTAGATGACATCCTACTCATTGGGAATGATGTGGGAGTATTGTCTAATGTAAAGGGCTGGCTGGCCAGCCAATTCCAAATGAAAGATTTGGGAGAGGCAAGTTATGTTCTAGGGATCCAACTTATAAGGGATCGCAAGAACAAAGTTATAGCACTGTCTCAAGCATCGTATATCGACAAAATTCTTGTGCGATTTTCGATGCAGAACTCCAAGAAAGGTAATTTACCTTCCAGGCATGGAGTTCACTTGTCTAAGGAACAGTGTCCAAAGACACCTCAAGAAGTTGAGGATATGAGACGTGTTCCCTATGCGTCAGCAGTAGGTAGTCTCATGTATGCTATGTTATGCACGAGACCGGACATCTGCTTCGCAGTGGGAGTAGCCAGCAGATACCAGTCCAACCCAGGATTAGATCATAGGGTTGCTGTCAAGACTATTCTCAAGTATCTTCGGAGAACGAGAAACTATATGCTAGTGTATTCTGGACAGGATTTGATCCCGTTAGGATATACGGATTCTGATTTTCAGACAGACAAGGATTCTAGGAAATCCACGTCTGGATCAGTATTCACCCTTGGTGGTGGAGCCATTGTGTGGAGGAGTGTTAAGCAATCTTGTATTGCTGATTCCACCATGGAAGCCGAATATGTAGCCGCCTGTGAAGCTGCTAAAGAGGTTGTTTGGCTCCGCAAGTTCTTGAGTGATCTGGAAGTTGTTCCAAATATGGATAAGCCCATCACACTTTATTGTGATAATAGTGGTGCTATGGCTAATTCCAAAGAACCAAGAAGCCACAAGAGAGGTAAGCATATAGAGAGGAAATATCATCTCATCAGAGAGATAGTGCAGAGAGGAGATGTGACCGTGACCAAGGTAGCATCATAGGATAATCATGCTGATCCATTTACGAAGACCTTACCAGCTAAAGTGTTTACGGGTCACCTAGAGAGTCTAGGTTTACAAGACATGCCTCACATGCTTTAGTGCAAGTGGGAGATTGTTGGGGTTTTTGCCCTAAAGCTTGTAGTTTGTAAATGTGAATTGAACAAGAAATAAAAGAAGTAGTTTATTCATTCAAATTGTCTCATACATTTATAATAACATGTGTACTTAACATCCAAGATTGCCGGATGTAATTTCAAACTGAGTATATGAATGTCATATATAGATGGATTCAGTTTGAAAGGAGCAATCTAAAGAGTCCGTAGATAGCAAATAAATATGGGTACTTTATTTGTGGTCAATCTACAGCTGCTGTCCATTCCGTAATGTACGGTGATCTTATCCTAGGTCATTCATATGGAGATATGAGAATGGAGGCACCTTATATGATTTGATCATATAGGACTGGGCCATGATCTATATGAATCTCTCACCAAGATCCGTTAAAAGATGAAATTCATATATATCAACAAATGATGGCTATATATGGGTGATCTTAATCCTGAGTGTCTTATCGACTCCTTCAGGTTAGATCGTGGTTTTTGATATACCATGGGTGAGATCGGAGTTGCATTCCCGGTCAATAACTTCGTATGTTGGAATCGCGGTTTGGCTTGTGGTTGGGAAGATCTGCACACAATAGTGGAATCCACTCCTTCTTGTGAGAAGTAGATAGTAGTTCCCTTAAGGGTTGATTCGGGGCTTGAACAATATGAGCGCTCTCCTAATTCCGTAAGGAATGTAGGATTTATTGTTCATTAGAGAATCAATGGTACTTAATGGAAATATATAATTAGAGGGGTATAACGGACATTATGACCCAGCTCTAATTATGAACTACCTGTGGAGGATCATACCATATGTAATAGCTATATCAATGGACACCAAAAGTTATTGGTTTGTGTAAAAACATCTACAGTTGAGAGAATGCAACTTCGGGTTTTTAGTGGAATAACACCGAAGTTAATAATCATGAAATATTAATTAAAGAGTTTAATTAATTATTTCTAAGGATTATTGGAGCTCAAAATACTGTGGGTCCATTAGGTCCCCTTGCTAGCCCGATCGATTTAGGTAACAAGGGTCACGGTTAATTAATTGGATTGTCCAATTAATTGTGTTACAAAAGTGACACGTGTCTATTCGGGAATTAATTGAATAATGTGATTATTCAATTAATGAATATTAATGATTATGTTAATTAAATAATTAGATTATTTAATTGTGTAATTAATCATTAGATGGAGGGTGTTAAAGAGAGATCATCGGTTAGTTTTATAACATATATATTTGATATATATGGTATAACAAAACTGATGCATTGATTGTAAAATAAAATAAAACTAATGCATTGATGGTAGAATAAAAGAAAACTGATGCATTAGTTACAACAATCAGGTGAAGAGAGAAATAAGGGCGGCTAGAGGAAAAATAAAAAGAGGAAAAGAAAAATAAAAACGAGCTGATTTTTTTTTTTTTTTTTTTTTTTTTTGAGAATTTTTTATTGCCGCACTTCACCAACAAAAGAACAAGAGTTGTCTTTTGTGTGCTCTTCTCTTCTACCTCCATTTTTGTTCCTGAGTACCGTGACGTGCCCACACGCCATTACCAATTCAGGGTCATAGCGAGGAAGATCAAGTGATTCAAATCAGGAGCAGACCGTATTAAAGTGAAGGAGCCTCCTACGTAGGTATGAAATAGTTTTCATCTTCTTCTTATTGTTTTTGATTATTACTGTACAAATGGGTTTATTTGATGATTGCTTTTAAAAATTTTAAAACCTTTCCGCTGCGCAATCTGTAACCCCAGGAACCAACATTCTGCACATTTCGCTGACGTGTCTTTTGGTCGAATATGTACATACAACAATACCCCTATAAATACTTCGAGCTGATCCAACATAAGTTAATCTTTTTGACTTCTTTGGTTCTGCGAGCAGTATTATATGTTTACTTGTGCTTTTTGGTTTCGGCGTTTCTAATTTTTTTGTGGACGTTTTCCCTCTCTTTTTTATTTCAGCCATGTGTCACTTTCAATGTTGAATCTTCCACGACAAGCTTTCACTTTCAGCCACAGAATTTCAAACTTTTGGTTCTGACGTGACGCGGTGCAATGATGTCGCGCTTGTTGAGAATCCAAGTGGTGCCACGTGCTCGTCGTTTGGTGGATGCCTCCCGTCACAACCTTTATTCACAGACGGTTTTACTTTATCAATGCCGTTTTTAATTATCACCTTTTCTTGAATTTTGAATCCCCCCTTTTTAAGGACGGGATTGTTACGTCCCCTCTCACTTCTTTCTATTTTGCTTTTGTTTCTCTTTCTTTTCTGCAGAAAAAATCCTCTAAAAAACCCTCCAAGTTTCCGACTCAAGGTGCTAGGTTTCTGGTGGTTCTCTTTCTTCTGTTACAGTCTCCCGGGTCATTTGAAGTGTGATTCTGCTGCTTACTCCCTTTTCTTCCTTTTTTGAGAACATTTCTAGTGAGTTTTCATGGATATTTCTCGACGTGCTTTCCTTTGTAATCAAATGATGCAAGCTCTTGAGCTTGGCAACAAAGAGGTTGCAGATAAAGTTGAGTCATATTTGCGTAATTTTGACCCAACTTCTCCTATAGCAATTTCTCTTTATATCCCTTCTAATTTTAAAGCCAGTGTTCCTGATTTTGTTTTTCCTTCGCCTGCTAATAGCGATTCTTCAGATATGGCAAGGACCCCAAGAACCAGTGGTGGTAGGCGACGGGGACCTAGAATCCCTGTTAGGTGCTCAGACGGTGATCGATTCAGATGTCGAGGATCATCGGCGAGATAATCTGTGTTTTGCTGCTGATCACCCGAGTGCCTTTGACATTGAGGTAAACGTGGTCGGTGACAGAGAACTTGGTTGATATAAGAGGAGGTATGACATTCCTGATTATGTTCTCCTTATACCTTCCAACGAGCGGGCTGCATGGAATCCGCAGAGTAATGTCATCGCCATTTATGGGTCGATGTTGGGCTACGGGGTCACTCTTCCCCTTCAGCCATTTATAGCCAGATTTCTAGCCGATGCCAAGCTTGCTCCTGCTCTGCTTTCGCCGAATAGCTACAGGATTTTGATGTGCTTATGTTTGATGTGGAAGTCGATGGGACGAAGGTCGCCGAGACCTCATGAGATCCATCACTTATATGTTTTGAGGCAGTCTGGCCATGGTACTTATTACCTCCAATCTACTGCCGTGGAGAATTGGATTCCCGAAGGTGTGTCCAACCCTGGTCAGGTGGGGATTTTTGGTGATGAGAAGAAGAATGCTTTCATCTAGGGTTTCCCTACTTCAAACAAGAGATGGAAGAACAGCTGATTCTTCGTTGGCGGAGAATGTGGAAGAAACACTCATGTTGACACTTGCCGCAACCTTCTGGCGAGGAAAGTTCCGAGGCATTTCACGTCTCCTAACTCCTGGTCAAAAACTCCTTCTGCCTTGTCTTCACATGAAATAAAAAATTTAACGGAGGCCGTGGTGATCGAGTTGGCCAAGAGAGGTCAATAGTTTCTTCTTGACGAGGCTAAGATGATTGCTTGTGGTGTTTTTCCGTGTTTATCCACTAGGCGACGCCGCTGTAAGTCTTCCTCCTAGTTCTTTTACTTTAAACTTTTTTATCGATTTGTATTAAGTAACGCTGTTCTTTGCTTCTCAGTGAGCAAATTTGATGTCGTCTGCGACGAACAGGCCCGAGCAGTAAAGAATTCTGAAGCTGCTAGTCAAAGAAATGTTGCGGGCTTGTCTAAGGAAGGAGTCACACCGCCCGAGGGCGATGATTCTCAGGGTAGCGAAGGGGCAGGTGGAGTTCCTACTCCTGTTGCAGAGGAAGTTATTCAGCCTCGTGGGGGTGACATGGTTGCTCAGGTGCCTGCCCCCATTCGCAAGGGAAAAGAGAAAATTGGCCCCCATGGGGTGAGTGAAGAGGTTCTAATCTTCGATGCCAACGTGCCGGAGGCCCCCGAGGATTCTTCTAGCGACCTTAACCCAAGGAATAGTCGGGGAAAGTGCCCTGCTGAGAGTACCCCTAAATGTGCTGCTTGTCTTGTGAAATGGGCGTCGTGGGTGGTCCAATATGTGCTCTTGTCCGATGAGGAAGGCAATGGCGAGCCTGTACGCTCTGAGGTTCCTCCTGTTGATGGGGTTGACTCAGGAGTTCCCCTTGAATCCGATCAGGCTGTGGATCCGACCCCTCAATCGGAAGGAGTTAGTGATACAAGGGCTATGTCTTCTTCGGCTGCTCCTTTTGCCTCGCTGAGCACCGATGCACAAGGCCCTGTCCCTGACAAATCTAGGCGCTCAGTCCCTTTGGCATATGTTGGAGCACAGGGTGCTGCTGCACAGAAGGATATCCCTGGGCCTTTATCCCCCCCAATGTCGGCTATAAGGGTGTTATTACCCCTGCTGACATCCTTGGACCGTCATCTACCCCTGCTGTGGATCTGGGAGATTCTCGTGAAGGGCCATTTGTAGCTCCGGCCGATAGAGGCGAGGGATCTAAGGTTGTTTCATTGTCCGATTTTTCCCCCATCGAGCTCTTGAATCATTTTATAAGTAATGACATTTATTTCGGTGAGGGTTGGGAGCACGTGAAGGAAAAATCGTGCAATAGGAAGATGAAATTCTTCTTTAACTGCCATTCTTTGGTAAGTTCTTCGACCTCCTCCTTTTTATTCTCTTCTTCTTCCCCCCTTTTCTTTATGTTGTTGTCATCCTTTAACTCTGTTTTTCATATAGATGATGTCAGAGATGGCAAATAATTACCGACTCGGGGAATGCAGCGTTGAAGGAAAATAAGCACTTGCAAGATCAAGTATTCCGTTCGACGGTCAATAGGCTTTCAGCTGAAGAATCTCATGCCTAACAACTTACTCAGCTGAGGGAGTCTGCTGACGGGTTCTTGGCCGCTTAGCTTGCTGTTGAAGAAAAGTTGCTCACGGCTAAAGAGGAGATCAAGTTGCTGAATGAGCAACTTTTTGGGAGTCAAGATGCGCTTGTTGCTTGTATGGAGGCAGAAAGGTTGGCGGAAGAAGCCAGAGAGAAAGCTGAGCATGAGTCTGAAGACTTGTGGAACCAACAGGCTTCACAAGATGTTATTCTGAACGACCTGAAGGCCGTTTTAGAGGTTGAAGCCGTTGACCGTTTTAAAAGGTCTCCTGCTTATGATGCGCTTCTCCTTCGTGAATTTGAGTGGGGCATACGGCAAGTCAAGAGGTTCTTCACCATGAAGGACCATTCTAATGAGAAGGCCCTGAGGCGTTTTGACAAATCCCTCTAGCTGCATATGGATGGTGCTGTGAGCTCGATTAAAGGGCAACTGAAGCAGTGGAAAGCCCATTGTCGCTATACGTAAACAGAACCTCATTCCATGCATCTCGAAATCCCTACCAGGCATGTTTTCAACACTTACTATTCTGGTCAGAAAGGGAGTTTCACTGGATCTGGTAATGAGCCTGACTTGGGCCCTGTTTTTGGTTGAGATTACACGCCTTTTATGCCTGAAGGGGAAGAAGAGATTGTTTGGCCGTCGGAGGATGAGGTGAGCGATGAAGAAGGTGGTGGGGATGATCCGCCAGCGAGCGTTTGATTTCTTTTGCTGATGTATTTGCTTTATTATATTTGATACTGTAAATATACTTGGATATTTATTTATCAGTTCTCTTCTTTTTTGGTGTGTTCAACCCCTTCTTGTTCGCTGCATTATTTTCACGTGTTTTTATTCAGCTGCCATTGCTGAGTTTCTAGCCCAGGCTTAAAGCCTTTTATCACTTAGCTCATAATTGCTTAGTTTTTATTTTACCTAGTGTTTGTCAGGACGTGTCCGACCATACACCAGGTTTTATGTAAGCATACTGTTGGGACGTCTCCCTCTTTTGCTTACTGATTTAATGCTAGTTTGTTTTACCCCTAGCACTTACTTTTTCAGGGTGTGTTCCCTACATGCTGTTTGTTGAATACCTTTTACATTTTGGGGTGTTATGCCTTGATAATGATGGAGATTTTCGTCTTTATGGCATCTTTCCCTAGCTCAGGCTGCTTTTATGACATACTTGCTCTTAGCCTGCTATGATGTGGGGTATTTCCCCATTTTTATTCCTTTTTCTGGTGTTTGTTCGCTGAGTTTAAGTAACTCGCTTCACTTGTACCGGCGAACTGTTCATTATGGCTGACTTATGGTTTCAGCGATGATAGGAATTTTAGTAATAAATTACTCTTTATTGATTATCTCTTGCAATCTTGATATCAAAAAATGAAAACTTCTAAAAAGATAAAATGGAAAAAAAAAATAACAAAAGGACTTCTCGGATTGAAGTATCAAGGGTAGAGCATTGCACGGTCGGGGTAGTTCGCTGGCTCCTCTTCGGGCAATATGATATGCCCCATAGTCTGCTATGCCCGTGATGCGATATGGCCCTTCCCATTTATCTGCGACCGATCCTGCAGATTTGTCTTTGGTTCCTGGTGTTACCCTTTTTAGTACTAAATCCCTGAGTGCAAATCTTCTAACCCTTACATGTGAATTGTAGTATCTCGCTGCTCTCTGCTGATAAACAGCGTTCCTTATCTGAGCGCGTTCCCTTCTTTCTTCTAGTTCATCCAGGCCATATTTCAGCATATCAACGTTGAGTTCTGGCTGGAAGAGTTGTGTTCTTGGTGAGGAGAATGCTATTTCTACTGGAATGACTGCCTCAGTCTCGAATGCCATGGAATATGGTGTTTCTCCTGTTGAGTTCCTTTCTGTTGTTCAGTATGCCCATAATACCTGTGGTAGTTTTTCTGCCAAACTTCCTTTCTTGACAGCAAGTTTGGCTTTCAAGTTATGTTTGATGATTTTATTTACCGCCTCGGTCTGTCCATTTGTTTATGGGTGGGCTGGAGAGGCGTAGTAATTGTTGATCCCGTACTTCTTGCATAAATCTCTGAATTTTCTGCTGTCGAATTGTGTTCCGTTGTCAGTGATGATGGTGTTTGGTATTCCGAACCTGTACAAGATATCCTTCTTCACAAAGCTGGTTGTATTTGCTTATGTTATGTGCACCAACGGCTCGGCTTTTACCCACTTAGTGAAATAATCCACCGCCACGATGGCGTGTTTTGCTCCTCCAAGCGCTGTGGGCATCGAGTCAATCAAATCAATTCCCCACATGGCAAACGGCCATGGGGAAGTGATACACTGTAAGCGCTCGGGTGGCTGGCGAATGTTATTTGCGATCTTTTGGCATGCTTCGCACCTGGTTGCTATTCTCTTTGCATCGGCGAATATGGTTGGCCAGTAGAATCCCTGCCTTAGTGCTTCCAGCGTGGTTCCCACAACTTCCGCTATGTATGCCTTTCAAGATTCATTCTGCTTCTTCGGGTTCAACACACCTTTGTAGTACTCTTGAATACCCTCTTCTGTACAGCTCGCCGCTGAGGACCGAATATCTTGTTGCTCTGTATCTCAACCGCTTGGCTTCTAGTGAGTCTCTTAGGAGGATGTCATTGATCAAGTATTCTTTTATTTGGGTCATCCAGTTGTTTGATTCATTCATGATTATCTCCACTTCGGCTTGTCCAGCTATGCTTGGTTGGAGTAGATGTGCCATGGGAATTGTTCGGGGCTAGATGCTGACCGTAGCTGATGCCAATTTGGCCAGAACGTCTGCCTGTTCATTTTCTTCTCTTGGGATCTGAACGATATTGTATTCTTTGAATCGCCTCAATAATTCTTTTGCTAGCTTCAGGTAGGCGATCATGTTTTCGTCTCTTGCTTGGTATTCATCAAATACTTGGTTGACGATGACTTGGGAATCGCTAAAAACTTCTACCTCATCGGCTCCTAAGGCTGTACATACCTTTAATCCTACTATCAACGCCTCATACTTAGCTTGGTTGTTGGTGGCTTTAAAATCAAATCGTAGGGCACATTCCACTGAGTCCCCTTCTGGGGTCGTGACTACTATCCCTGCCCCGCTGCCGTGTGTGTTTGATGAACTATCGACACGGAGCTTCTAATGAAAGTTCTTCTTTATTCGTTTTATCATCATTTTTGCTACTTCAGTGTCCGGTTCAGTGAATTCTGCCACAAAATCTACTACTACATGGCCTTTAATTGACGTTCTTGGGATGAACTCTACGTCGAACTCACTCATCTCAATGGCCCATTTCGTAAGTCTGCCCGACACTTCTGGTTTCTGTAGAATCATTTTTAGTGGGCAATTGGTGTACACACCAATTTTATGTGCCTGAAAATATGGCCTCAATTTTCTTGTTGTTGTTATCAGGGCGAGCGCCATCTTTTTGACCGGTAAGTATCTTGTTTCAGCTGTTAATAGTGCTTTGCTTGTGTAGTACACTGGTTTCTGTACTCCGTCTTCCTGTCTTACTAGTACGGAGCTCAGACAGGTATAGGTATAACATTTCTCCTGTGATTGGCTTTGATAGCAGCGGTGCTCGGCCGAGGTATTCTTTGAGGGCAAGAAAAGCTTGTTCACAATCTTTATTCCATTCAATTCTTTTCCCTTTCTTGAGCGCTTTGAAAAATGGCAAGCATCGATCTGTTGATTTTGCTATAAACCTGTTCAGTGATGCCAAGCATCCTGTGTGCTTCTGGATGTCTTTCAGGTTTTTTGGGGAAACCATGTCGGCCAGTGCTTTGATCTTGTCAGGGTTCACTTTTATCCCTCTTTGATCTACCTGGTACCCGAGAAACTTACCGGATGGTACGCCGAACACACACTTTAAAGGGTTCAACTTCCTTCCAAACTTGGTTAATACGCCGAAGGTTTCCCACAAATCATCTACATGTTTGTCGGTCGTGATGCTCTTGGTTAGCATGTCATCGATGTACACTTCCATATTTCTCCCTATTTGGCTAGCGAACATTTTGTTAACTAGCCGTTGGTATGTTGCTCCAGCATTCTTCAAGCCGAATGGCATAACAGTATAACAGTACAATCCTTGGTCTGTGGTGAACGCTGTTTTGTGTTCATCTGGTTTGTGCATCTTGATCTGGTTGTACCCTGAGTATGCATCAATGAAGCTCAGTAGCTCGTGTCAGGCTGTTGCATCGACCAGTTGGTCGATTCTTAGTAATGGGAAGCTGTCTTTAGGGCATGCTTTGTTCAGGTCCGTGAAGTCTACACACATCCTCCATTGATTGTTCTTCTTTTTTACGAGCACGACGTTCGCCACCCATTCAGGATACTTGACTTCTCTGATCGATCCTGCTGCGAGCAGCTGGGATATTTCTTCCTTTATGGTTGCGCTCCTTTCGGGGTTGAAGCTTCTCCTTTTCTGTATTACCGACTTGCACTCTTCGCTTACGACCAGATGGTGTATGGTTACGTTTGCATTAATTCCTGACATATCTTCATGGCTCCAAGCAAAAATCTCTTTATACTCCTTTAGCAGATTCACCACGCCTGTTTTGATCTGTTCTGTCAAATTTGCTCCAACCTTGACAGTTCTGTTGGTTTCTTTTTCATCCAGAATGACTGTCTCAGTGGGTTCTTCCTTTTCTCTGTCGGTCTTATCCCTTGGGTCTAGTTCAAATGCGTCGGGGTTTTCCTCTCGTGTCTCCTAATCGAGTTGAAATACGCCTAAGGTTTCCACTCCAGCTTTATCTTTGAAGATTGACAGGTTGGTGCGGCGAGCCATTTCCTACGACACCTTAAGTTCCCCAATTCCAAATTCCGTTGGAAATTTTACTTTCAATGCATGGGTGGATGTAACTGCCCGATCTTTGTTTATGAATGGTCGGTCAAGTAGGGCATTATACGGCCAGTTGTAAATATCAGATCAAGTCTTATTTCAGATAGGATACAACTGTTGTTAAAAAAGAAGAGTCCAAACAGGAAACAAACCCTAAAACCATCTATAAACTCTAAATTCCTTGTATAAGTCAAAACGGGAATCCTCCTATTATCACGGCAAAAGTGAAGGAAACCCTAGAAAAACTAGTATAAATAAGGCCATAAATCCCATGAAAAGGGGTTCGAGATCATAGAGAGAGTAAGACAATTGTATGAGAGATCTGAGTGTGTAAACTGCAAATAATCTATAGTATTATTCTTCTACCCTCAAGGGGGTGCCGTGGTTTTTTCCCATTCGAGGATTTTCCACATAAAACTTGTCTTGCATGCATTGATTTATTTTTCTTTATTCGTTTTAAATTAAGATAACGAGTCCTAATATAATCTAGAGGGGGGGGGGGGGGGGGGGTGAATAGATTTTAATCCATTTTTACCAATTTTCGAGATTAATCAAGATTACAAACATAACCCCAACTAGTCAACAAATAAAATCAAGTGTAGAGAATGCGGAAAGTAAATAACACATGATTTTTACGTGGAAACCCACACGGGGAAAAACCACGGGTTGTTTTGTGCGCCACACTAGAACCTCGATCCACTACTTGCAAATACGATTACAATCTAGGTTGACCGCATCACACATAAGATTACTAATCCATCTTTGCTACCCACGGGCCTTTAGAAGTGAATCTAGTTCATGCTTGCAAACTACCAAAAGGTAAATACAAGACTTGACTCTAATTGAAGAGATAAAACAACCTAGTGTGAATATGTGCAATATTCAAGATGCTCAAAATGCAAGGTTAGACATTTTAGCTTATCTAGGCAAGGATGAACATGTTAAACATTCCTAGATATCATTTTACTAAGTGGCATGCATATAACATAACAAAATAGACAAACAAAGTCTTATATGCAATATCTACCACAATACAACTCACAAAACACAATAACACAATCTTGAAACTAATTCAAGTCATAAAAGAGCAATCTTGAAACTAGTCAAGTAATAAAAGAGCAATCTTGTAGAGAAAGAAACATGTGAAGTGATGCAAAGATGTTCTAACTACAAGTCATGTGAGCAAGTATGAAAACCCTATGAGAATCAAACTAGAACATGCTAGATGATGAATGAAGCATACAAGAATGATGGGATTTTATGTTTAGAGTGATAAAAGAGTGTTCTTGATATCTTAGCTTAGAAGCAACTTAGAAGCTCTCAAAAGGATGTAATTTTTGCTCTCTAAAGTGTTTTAGAAGACAAGGCAACATATATAAAGAGATGCAATCAAAATGATGTCGTTTTATGGACAAACATCAGAGGTCGCCATTTGACAAATGACGACCAAGTGGCGACCTCGTCTTTTCTTCTAGGTCGCAGTTTGCGGTCGCCATTTGCAAATGGCGACCAAATGGCGACCTCAAATTTTCTTCTAGGTCGCAGTTTGGTCACAGTTTGCGGTCGCCATTTGCAAATGGCGACCTCTGACACAACACATAAAAAACCTTCTATGTCGCCATTTGTCTCATGGCGACCTCACACCTGATGCTTTTTCAAGTAAAAAATCATTCTGTCGCCATGGCGACCTTTGTGTACAATGTGCAAGTGAAATGTGAAATGTGACATGTGAAGAAAATACACACAAAGGCAAAGTATACATATGCAACCATTTGAAGTGAGTGTGTGCAACCTAAATCTCTTCAAATTAAGAAGTCAAGATCAAGTAGCTACCTTCCATGAAGCTCTTGAAATCCACAATGAGGTCCTTAAGCATTTGAGTAGAATTTTTTCAATTCTAAACTACCCTTACAAGATTAAACCCCATTGTTATTTTGTCACCGAAATTAGCCAATTAAAAAGTGAGGCACTTACATTATTGTTGAGTGAGGCAATCCAAAAATCACCGTCAACAATTGGCGCTAGAAGGAGGGGGTTTAGAATAAAAAACTTTTATGAATCCTTACAAACAGGTACAGCATGAGCAACGACAGTGATAGAGACGAAATCCCCAGCAACAATTAGGTCCCCGAGGCGGCTGTGGTGCCAGGGGAGGAAACGTTGGTAACAGGGGAACAGTCAGCAGCGACTCTAGGAACTAAAGTAGCCAACCCGGAGACTCTACAACACTTTCACACTGCACTGGTGTATTTGGTCAACGAAGCCAACAAAATTGGACTCTCACTTCCTATAAGGTTAGAAGCCTCGTCTCTTTATGAGCTGACAACCAGAACACCCGGGAACCATCCACCAGGAAGGTTGCGATCAGAAATCCATATTACAACTCCCAACGTCCAGGCAAAACCAACTATGGTGGAAGCACCCCGAGACCCACCAGAGGTCCTAGAAGAAAGAAGGCAAATGAGGGGAAAAGGTTTGCTGGACGAGGACTTCCCAGAAAAGTGGAGTTGTGGGCGAGCACATGGGGAAGTCACCAATAATGGGTCTAACAGAAACCGTCGGAGATGACGGTCTATCTCATCAAGAGAAAGGAGTCCCCAACTGAGAAGGGGATTGCGGTTAAAAAGGGCGCGACAAAGGAGATTCGAAAGTATAGATGATCTAGGAACCGGTAGGAGTATTGACAATAGAAAAGGTGATTATCGAAGGATAACAATCAAAAGCAGGCTCAACCCAGAAGGGGAACCGACTGGTCACTGAAGCATCACCCTCCAACAACTGTCAAAAAAGGTTTCAGCAATGGCTTGGCGGTATAGGCACAATGTTTCTTCGGATGACGAGTCAAACAATCCATTCGTCGACCATATCGCCCGCATCCAATTCCCGGAAAGGTTCAGAATGCCAACAATCGAGCAATATAAGGAGAACAGGGATCCGAAAGAGCATGTCCGCAGATTCCGTAATGTCATGGCCCAGTATGCATCCAATAATGGCCTCTTGTGCCTAACATTCCCGTAAACCTTCGGTGACCTCACTTCTAGATGGTTTGGACGTCTACTAGCCAGAAGTATTAACAATTTTTCCAGTTTCAGTAAGATGTTCATAAGGCAATTCATGGGACGTGTGCAGAGAAGAAAGTCACTAGCTCACCTGTCAAACTTGAAACAAGAAAGCAATGAGTCACTTAAAAAATACCTGGCCAGATTCGGGAAGGAAGTCGCCCAAATAGAAGATGCGAGCGACGTAGCTGTCATAGCGGCCTTCACCAACGGGCTGCAAAATGGTTGTCTGTCTTTTGACATACGGAGGGATCGACCAAAGACGTATGAGGAGATGATGGATATAACTGGAGACTATGCATTAGTAGAAGAGGAAGAAGTGGCACAAGGTGGTAGTTACGTCCATGGTCACAAACCAGACACAAAACCCGAATCTAAGGATGACAAGGCAAAGGGTCAGTCACGTGATCACCAAAGAGAAGAGAAGAGAAGAGTCGAAAGAATCAGCCCAGGGAGAGTTAGGGTAGCAACAGAACCAGTAGGTTCCGAGGCATGTATAATAATTACACTTCTTTAACTGGCAAGCAAGAAAACATACTGTCTGTAGTAGAAGACAAAAGACAAGGGACTTGCCAAATATCCACGATAACAGTCAGCCAATGCCTGGAGAGATATAACAAAATACTGTCGATTCCACAAGGATCACGGGCATGACACTTCAAAATGCTTCCAGTTGCGTGATCATATCGAAAGCCTAATCAGAGAGGGGCACCTTAAGGATTTTACCCTAAATGGAGACAAAAACACTGATTGCCAAGACAGCCACCGGGGAAACGGACAAGAAAGAAGAAGTCCAAGGAAAAGCAGTCCCAATACTGCAATAAATACCATTTTTGGCAGACCTCACACTGGTAGAAGCAATAGAGAGAGGATGTCGGAAGTCCGGGAAGTGATGTATGAAAACAGGGACTTGGAAGTAAACTCTATGCAGAAAAACCACAAGAGAGCAAAAGAGGGGCATGGCCCGATAATCTTCACAGTAGAAGACTCAAAAGGAATTGATGCCAAGCCTAATGACGCAATAGTTGTGGGGGTACAAATAGCCCACAGAGATGTCCTCCAGGTGATGATAGACAATGGAAGCTTCGTTGACATTTTGAGCGCCAGGGTGTACGACGAACTTCGACTGGATAGAAAAGATTTGGAACCATTCCATGTGCCCCTGAAAGGGTTCGGAGATGCAAAAGTAAGATCCTTGGGAACTGTGAAATTACCTGTAAGGTTTGGAACGGCGCCTTGTCGGATGACTATCCTGAAACTACCATCCTCCATCACATGTTTGGAGAACCTTGAATTTCTAGACTGTTCTGGATGCAGGTGTTTGACAAGATTACCTCCTTTATCGGGTTTACACTCTTTATGCCTTGTATCTGGTCGAATTCTTGTTATAAAAGGTATACTGGAATAAGGCTACTCTCCTGACCGTATAATTCTGGGCGAACACTTTAGGTTGGTGAACACAAGTTGCCTTCTTATTGATCGACCCACTGTGGCGAGCACACTTCTGATTTGGACTGATGAGGGCGCCAGCTGGCACGCCTTTTGACTGATATTCCCCTTCGTTGACTGGTCCATGAGTGACGTGGCTATTCTTTGACCCGCCTTTTCTGCACATTTCGCTGACGTGTCTTTTGGCCGAATATGTACATACAACATCAACCAAACATATACTTTTTTAGACAAGATGGTGTTGGCCTATTTGTATGCCCTTCACACCCATACCACGAGATTATAGGTTCAAGTCTCTCCGTCTCTCCAAATCCCGAATTATTATAATATTTCAAAAACATATATACGAATATTTATGTTTAACTATTACAATATTTTATCAAACAAACTTTTATAAGTTTTTTTAAAATTAAAATAGTTTTTGGATGTTAGAAAAATACAATTAGTACAATTTAAATTTTAATTAGTTTTCTAACTCCTAAACAGTAAACACTATTATTGAATCTTGAATAAAGGGCAATAAGATTTAACTACTATATTTTTAGAGTAGTTGTAAACATTTCAACTCTATAAATCAACTGCTAACAGGGGTGTAGCTCAGCTAGTAGATTGAAAAACTTGAGGTTTGGACAAATAACTCTCAGGTCAGCGGCTCGAATCCTACTAATGATGAAAGCTTTCAAAAAAATACATGGTCCCGAATTAATAGATATTTCAAAAAAAAAAAAAAAAAAATTCTATAAATCAACTTGTATTCCAACTACTAATGTTTCAATTGACAAATAAATACACATTAACGGTATTTTTTTATTAATTTTTTTTTATAAATACCCTCTTAAATACATTGTATAACTCATTATATTTTAAACAATTTCTGGCTTCGTCCCTAGATAAATCCATATAATAATTATTTATTTTGTGTTTGTATTACTTTCCGTTAAAATATATGGATTTTGTGGAATGTACAAGTATGTGGTTATGACCCCTGTGGCCCCCCCTCCTTCTGCCACCGTTGATGAAGTTCTAATATGTTTAATTTAGCTTTGATTTTGATAAAGTTTAAAACTTATAGACCAATATAAGTCTTTTTTTTTTTTTTTTTTGGTATCCATGGATGTCTGGACCAGCTTACGTGCACCTCGATTAATCCCATGAGGCCTTGAAGTTAACAGCCGGGTAAACCTCTGGTGGCCCTAAGAGAAATGTGGTTGCTAGAGATTGAACCCAGGACATCCGAGTTTATGGCTTGCCCCAGTGACCAGCGGCACCACCCCTTGGGGTTTGACCAATATAAGTCAAATGAACCATGCAAGGATCTTATACATTGATGGATTCATTTATATGCATGGAGAGACAATACATCAAACTTTTGGATATCAAAGGAAAGATTTTCTTAAAGCTTGAAGCAAACAATATTAGTTTAGGTTTATAAGTTTTATATTTTTGTAAACCAGTTTATGTTTGTACGTGTGGCTTGACTCAAATAACCCTATTGGACCTTAAGATTCTTTAATTATGTTTATCTTATAACCCTAAATGTTCTTGGACCCAATCTAAATCGGTTGGAACTTAGATTTGCTATTTAGACATGAAAAAACCAATCTAGAAGTCAAAATAGTGTATCAATTAAGGGCATTAATGAAAGTTTATTAACTTATAAGGACTCGCCAATAGGGGCGTAGTTTAGTTGGTAGATGGACGAACTTATAGCTTGGGCAAATGACTCCCAGGTTAGCGGTTCAAATTCTACCAATGGCAAAAGCTTTAAAAAAATACCTAGTCCCGAATTAATAGATCTTATTAAAAAAAAATAAAAAAAAATGAACTTATAAGGACTCAAAATTGGATTGCTACCAAGCACGTGTTGGTCTCACTCAGTTGCATGTCTTGCATAGATGAATTGCGTGGAACACATTCATGTAAATATCATTGTCAATGAATATAAACAATTGCATATATTGAGCTTGATTATCATAATTAATAATTTAATTGAAGATGATAGCTATCAGAGTGGAAGCTGATGCTGTTACCTATTATTATTTAATTGAAGTTTTTAAATGCAATTATTAATTGTTAACAACTCGAAATAGTTGTCTAGAAGTTGAAAACGAATTTATAGCTAGAGAAGGTGCTTCCCATGCACAACGCTTGGGGCTCCAATTCAATTTCAATACCGTTGAATTGCTAAGACTTTTCTACTTGATATTCAACAAAATTCAAGTCAAAAGCCCTGGAAATAGATATATAGCTAGTCACTTTGTATAGTAATAGAGAATTTAATGTTAATGCACAAACTTCTTCTGATTTTAGCCAAAATTGCACGTATATCCAACCTTTTCTTTTATTGTACAAACATTCCCTGAACAACATTGACTAACGGTTTTTGCTAAACTTATTGTATAGCAGCATATAATGATGTTCATGGTGAGACGACTCATAACTGAGACACTGTCAGATTGAATGAGTATCGTCATCATCAAGTCGCAATGCATGTGGGTGGTCATAATTTTAGTGAGACAATTGATAATGGATCCTTTTTGCATAATTAAGTATAATTAAATGCAACACAATATTGATCTCTAAATCTTCCTACATTTTTATTAGAAAAAACAAGTTATACATATTAAAAAAGAAATTATTAGTAACAATTTGGTTGCGGATTTGTTCTTGATTTTTTAATTAAAAAAACAAAACTCTTTGCATATTAAATAGGGTGATTATTAATTTGATCTCTAACTTATTTGAAAATGTTACTTTTTGCCATGTTTTTACTTTTGTATTAGCTCATGTGGTCCTTAAAATATCGAAAATATATCAAAGAGGTCTCTGACCGAAATTTTGATGTTATAAACTCAAACGTCACTGGAAATATACAAATTATTGAATTATAATAACTTGTTTATCTTTCACCCTTTTACAATTTGACAATTGTACCTATTTGAATGGTCAAATAAGAAATTGACACGTGTTACCAAAACTTATTATTATTATTTTTTAAATGCTTAATGAGATTAAATAATAAAATAAAACAAAAATTTACATTAAAAAAATAGCATATAAATATTACCAAAAAAAAAAAAAAAAAAATCTAATGAAAAATCTTAAGTTTTGATATCGAACTAATTATTAAAGAAAAGTTAAGTATTTATTTATTTTTTTAAAAGTAAACAAAAAAGGGTGGAGGCTACGCCCCAAAAAAGTTAGGGAGGATCCTCAACTTTTAGGGTGTGTTTGGTGCGCGGCATTTGATAGGTGTTGACATTAATTTTTGGTTAAATTAGTCAATAGTAACACGTATGTAGATCAGTGTCGAAACAACGTACCTGTGAGATGTGATAAGGTCACTTCAAGTGTATGAATTGATGAATAAACAATAAATAAAAAATAAACGTAGAAATAATAAGAACATCAGGATTTTTACGTGGAAAACCCTTAAACATGGAAAAACCACGATTGTCGTGATGACAGAGAAAGAGAAATGTTCAGTATGTAATAATGATTACAGTTTACTAGTGTTGTACTGCTTGTGGTTTCCCTTTTTCTTTACTTGATACCTGTGTTTTATATAGGGGTTAGAGTGTTACCCTAGTGCTTAGCGTGCAAGTAAGGATTATTATTAGATAAGATCCTAAGAGGATCGTATCTAGACAAGATTCTTGGTGAATCGAGTCTTCATGAATTTAGGGTGTAAGGATTTTCGTTCGTTATGGGAGTTGTCTTTTGAATCTTCACATTTATTACTTGATTTGTCAATTGCTGGATTGTTGGTGATCGTCTTACCCCATCCAAGGCTGAATTTTTGGGAAGATACACTGAAATCCGGTTTTATTGATGATATTTTATATTTGCTACATGGGTGGCGAGCTCATATCAATTCACCCATTTGGGGATTCTCTGGCGAGCAAGTTTCTTTAATGGGCAACTTGCTCTTTACTTTTCAACTTTCCGTTGTTGTAAGTGACCCGGCGAGCTGACATTGCCTAATGTCGTTGGGGTTTGGTTTCGCGAATTCTGGGCTCTATGTTGATGTGTTAAACTGAATAAAATTACCTCAAACAATAGGATTAAACTATTTTTATGGGATTGGACTGGACTAAATTAATATCGTGATCTGTTTGGTGCAATATAGATTAGATTCAAATAATATTGTCTTTTATTTGGTATAACATGAGACTGGATAAAAAATAATTGAAAAATAAATTATTTTTTTTGTTATTTTGTTTTGTGAGGGTTAAGTATAAAATTATATTAAATAAATAAAATCATTTTAATCAATTTCAAGAAAATAAAAATAACATTATTTTAAATTAAATTTGGTTGAAAAAATTATTAAATTATTTTTTGAATAAAATAAATAAATATTAATTTGAAATAAAACAACATTTAATTTTTAATTTAAATTTAATTTTTAATATTAGAATAAAATAACATATATTAAATTAATTTTAAGTTAGATTAAATAAATTTAATATTTTAAATATAAATAAATTTTTTTTTTAAAAGAACAAAAGGCTGGGACAAAAATTGTCCTAGCCGAAAAAGTAAAAATATAAAAGAATAAAAGTTCGGATCCCAACAAAAAAAATAAAAAATAATGGGACTAAAATAGTCCCAACGTTTGTGGTAGGACTATTTAGTCCAACTAGAACAGGAAAAGAAGTGGGCCCCACCAGATTGGTTGAACCAATTCGTTGTGCTCACCAAACATAAGGACATGATTGGACCCTAGCTATCAAACACAACCTTATGCTCCACCAATTTTTTATTTTTAAATAAATAAATTATTTGAATTTCTTATATATATATATATTGAATAATTCTCTTATGAGAGATCCCTTATTTTAATATAAAGTAAAGACTTCCACGAAATTCATCAATTTGAGTGAATTTTGATTTGAATATTTTTTGGATGATAAGTTTAATGAAATCTATTTATAAACAAAATTTGAACATTTTTCAAGTACTACAACTTTTTTTTTTTTCGATTTTGTTAAATATGAAGCATTAGAAAAAGAGCAAAAAATAGAAAAAATGTAAAGAAAAAAAAAATTGTAGTAATTGAAATTTTTTCAAATTTTATTTGCAAGTAGATTTCATTGCACTTATCATCCACACAAAAATTCAAATCAAAATTCACTCAAATCAATGGATTGTAGATCCTTACTTTATGTTAAAACAAGGGATCACTCGTGAGAAAACCACCGTATATAATTAAAATAAAAGCCCTTACCCATATTAAAATAAGAGATTCCTTATGAGAGAACCATTATATATATAATTATATTTTATGATTTTTTATCCTTAGGTTGACACACGTCATTTTGTTTGTTTTGGACACGGCTCAAATGATGAAAATAATCCTGAAACCATTAAATTTGATTAACTTTTTTTTTTTTTTTTGGTTTACACCATCTGGTTTTCGGGTGGGGCGGATCCACCATACGGTGCAATCAGCCCAGACCACACCCCAACTAATCCGTACTCGCACCGGGTCGGCCCACTAAGGGGTAAAGTGCTCACATAACTAACTATTTTTAATAATTTAGGGGTGGTTTTTTTTTAAAAAAAAAAAAAAAAAAAAAAAAAACTGTAGCTCAAAAGTGACATTTCCAAATAAGTTAGGGACCAAATTGGTAACCTAACCTATTAAATATTAACATAACAAACGTCATAAACTCTGACTCGATACTATAAGTTGGATTAATAAAACTCTTCCTCACTGTGATCTGTTAACAATCAACAAGTAAATATATATATGAAAAGGAAAAATGTGCCAAGGTGTCAAAAATTGTTTGGGCAAAGTTTCAATTTTGTTTGCTCTGTTGAATCAGTTTTGTATTTTCTATACATTATACAATGCAGACGTGCAGTACCATCATTTTCTTGTAAATAAGAGGCTGGCTATTTTGTTGATAGCAATTGAATGAGATCACTTTCCAGAGAATCTGAGAGACTGTCATTAATAATTTAATCATGATCATCAAGAACAGAATAATAATTACAAGGGTCAATTAATTAATACAAGAAACAACCAACCAATTCTAATGATCATAATTTGTTTATATGTATTATTTTGTCAACCCCCTTTAAATAATTAAACGTCAAGCTAGCATCTCTGTAGGATAATGATCCCATTCACACTTGACAATAAGTCACATATAAATAATGTTCAACTTCTCTCATCTCTAATCACTGTTTAATGTTTAATTACCAATCAATCAACAATATGGACCCATTGATGCAGACTAATACTGACTTTCAGCTACATGATTTCATCGACAATCCCAACTTCGATCAGTTTGTTGATCTGATTCGAGGAGGAAAAGAAGACATTTTGGGGTGTTTTGATTATGATCTCATTAATGGTAATTTTTTGGGTGACAACCAGTTTGGTTCTGCTCCAGTAGACATTTTTGGTTTTAATGATACAACAAAGGTGTCGGATCTTGACTTTGTTCTCAAATCTATGCCAAACAGTACTTTAGATCAAGATTTGAAAGGAATGGATGACGAAGAAAATGATGAAGATGACTCTTCCGGTACTACTACCACGCCAACAACTCCTGATGGTAGGAAAATCAAGACTGATCGTTCGAAAACTCTGATTTCAGAGCGAAGGAGGAGAGGCCGTATGAAGGAAAAGCTCTATCAGTTACGCGCATTGGTTCCCAACATAACAAAGGTATGTTTAATGTGTTTGTTGTTGCGCGAAGAGTTTTCTTGTGTGTCAAGAAAACTAGCTAAGATTGTGTGTGTGTGTGCAGATGGATAAGGCTTCGATAGTTGGAGATGCTGTGTTGTATGTCCAAAACCTGCAAGGCCAAGCCAAGAAACTGAAGGCTGAGATTGCTAGTCTCGAATCATCAGTAGCTGCAAATTCAGAAAGACATCAAGAATCAACCGAGAACTCGAAGAGGAATCATGTTTCACGCGGCGCAAACCTTCCAATTTCCAAGCAGATAATGCAGGTTCATATATATATATATATACAACAATGAACTCTGTATATACAAAATGTAATGCAAATTAAGTTACTTATTTGTTCTGTTTTTTGTAGATGGATGTGTTTCAGGTGGACGAAAGATCGTTTTACGTGAAACTGGTGTGCAACAAAGGAGCAGGGGTTGCTGCATCACTGTATAAGGCTCTTGAGTCCCTCACCAGCTTCAATCTTCAAAACTCCAATTTGACTACAGTGTCAGAGAGATTAGTATTAACATTTACTTTGGCTGTAAGCTATGAATTTCATGTTGTTCTATAAGATCTTCTTCCTTTTTTTTTTCTTTTTTTTTTTATGAATAATATTATTAATTGATCAATCTTCAAAACAGGTGAGAGATTATGAGGCAGGCTTGAATTTGCCAAATTTGAAGCTATGGGTGGCTGGGGCTCTATTCAACCAAGGATTTGAAGTTGTAACACTTTTATCTGCCTGAAATCTAACAAAAAAAACCACATATGCAGTCAATTCATGCACATGAGGAGCTTTGCATTTCCCAGGAATGGAGTTTTAAGACTGATATTTTGGCTGCAAAATTGACTGATAATATTGAGCTCATTCTACCTTCTTTTTTTTTTTTTTTTTCAAAAATGGGCACAGTGAACTTCATGTGTTTATCATAAATTTCAAATAAAAATCCTTTTTGTTAATTCAGCTTTTGAAGTCAACTTGTTATATAGTTTATAGTTTTCTGCTCCCATATATCTTCTGGCAACTTTGTGTTGTATTAAGTGCTCATTGTTAAATCTTTCTGTACAAATCAGTTGACACATATGAACTTAATTGGATGAAAAAAAATAATCTAGATTTATGATTGATAGTTTAAAAAAAGGAAATATAATGAAGGAACACAACTCAATTATATATATATACAAAGATTTTCTTATCATGACGAAGAATGTGGATCACTAGATTTACATACTTTGACTCAAAGTGTATGCATTTGTCAAAACTTCTTTATATTCTATAGTCCACATTCTTCGTCATGATATATTTATTATCAGGACGAACTGATAATAGAAAGATTGTATATAGAGTGTATGCACTTGTCAAAATTTCTCCAGACGAACTGACAATAGAAATACTGTATATATATACGTATACTTTGAGTCAAAGTACGTAAATCTAGTGCATACATTCTTCGTCATGATATATTTATTGTTAGAACGAACTGACAATTAAATATATATATATATATATATGGCAGTGTTCGAAAAAAAGGTTTGGGCGGTGGGCAGCGGTCAACCGTCCCGAGTTGGCCAAAATCGCTGGAAAAAATGGGTCAACGAGAAAGCAGTTGAGTTGGACTATTAATTGGGCTAGGCAGGGTCGAAGTCATTGACCCGCCTAGCCGATTTTTTTTTTTAAAAAAAACAGTGAACCCCAAAACGCCCAAAGAAGAGAACCCTAGATCGTGATTCACAGCCAAAATCAAACCTTTGCCTCGCCAATCTCTCATCGCCGACCACCAACTCGTCTGCTAGAGAGAACGACAATGGAGATTGCATCTACATTCTCGTTTGCCAGAGAGAACAACAATGGAGAATGCACAAGGTTTTTTTTTTTTTTTTTTTTTTTTGGTACTTAACTATTTATACACGGCTCTCAAGGGTTTTTGATTGAGTCTGGTCTTAAATTCCACTATTTATTTGAACTTTTTGTTTAATACAGTATTGGTTCCTTTAGACCCATTGAGCCTACTTTTATTTATTTGTTTCATTTTCTTTCATATGGACCTGGACCCAATATTGCAGACATAAATTGAACTATTTTTTAAAGAACATAAATTGAACTACTGAAGTTTGTATATTCTAGATTTAAATTTGACAAAAAAAAAAGTGATTATATATTTATTTGATTTAAATATATATTTGATTTACTTACTGACAATGTTCATATATTTTAAAAAAAACAATAAAATGTATTGTTTATTTTATTTCATTGACAATAATATGAGTATTGTTATTGGTTTTACGGGTAGGACAAAAAAAAAAAAAAAAACCAACCGCCTAGAAATCCGCTTAGGCGTTAGGCACTGGTCTGTCATCCAATTAGCGTCTACTAGAACATTGATATATGGTTATAACTGATGCAGGGCTAGGGCCCCCGTTTTCCAAGGGCTCCAAATTTCATGTTAAAAATAAACTTTGTGTATTCGGTTTTTAAATAAGTCCGGAGACCCACGTCTAGTTTATATATATATATATATATATAGCCCACATATTACTTAACCAAATATATGTCTGGAGACCCATGTATTTTTTTTTTTTTTTTAATAAAAAAACAGTCAATATATACCTAACCACATAAAAGTTTGGAGGCCTACCTTATATATATATATACACACACATATTTTCTATTATCAGTTCGTCTTAACAATAAATATATCAGTACAAATAATGTGGACTACTAAATTTATATATTTTGACTCAAAGTGTATACATTTATCAAAACTTCTCCATAATCTATAGTTCACATTCCTAGTCATGATATATTTATTGTCAGGATGAACTGATAATAGAAAAACTGATATATATATATATATATATATGTTTTTTTTTAAATGCCCACCAAAGAAATACAATTATAATACTTAACCACATCCACATTAGATCATATAGTGTATCAATCTATCAGACATTCAAAAAAAAAAAAATTGAAATCAATTCTAGAGTTCTTGAAAGAAACACAATTTTAATACTTAATTAGTAATTATAACATTTTTATTTTGGTGACTTTTAATTTACTATTTTATTGTGTTGCAGTTTTGGTTTTTATAAGTATTTACTATTTACAAGAGAAAAAATAAAATTAAGTAAATCTATGTAGAGGATCGAGAGCCTCATTTTTATAGTCCTCCTTGAACCCCTAAAATCTCAGGATTGACCCTGACTATATGTCATAGTAAGATATTTTCAAACACATTAAGAGCTAATATGATATCAAAAGAAGGATTGTTATCCTAGATAATAGATCATACGTATTATTAAGTTAGAAATTTTTTTAAACAAAACAAAGCATAGAATTAACTTAAATTAGACACGTCTCCTCATAGCTCAAATGATGTTCATCTCTCTTTCTACGTTTGTGATGGAGAGTTCAAATCTCATCATACATATTTATCAGCATGGCTTAGAATTTGATGTTTCAGCAAGTCACACCATATGCATTTATCAGAATATAGGTGTATTTTTATCTCCGATGTTGTGGGAGTATGACTCCTGACCGCGTCCGTACATATAGTGCTTAATTTTGGCAGATAATCGACGGTCCCCAACTCATTCGGTGTCAAAGGTAGTAGGGTCTGATGTTCTCGAGTCCTTCATAATATTCAAACAAGTCAGTAAACTTTCAACAAGCCAAACACAATACAGGATTACACACACACACACATATACATCATTGTTATTGTATTTGAATTGAGAAGATGGAGCACTTCACTACATTAAATATTAACATTCTAAACGTCATAAGGTTCCCTATTTGATTCCTTTCACACTCTAAATTTGGATTAATTAAGTCTCTTCACTATTATCTGTTAACATCAACAACCCACAAACCCACAAACATTTTCATCCAAGTTATTTAAACAATCTGTGCTTTAGTCTCTCATTTTTGAAACCAGTATCAACTTAATAATTTTTGTAGAAATAACATAAAGGACAAAAATACCCTCAACTTTAATATTATTCTTTCGAATGTCCTTTTTTTCCCCAAAAAAACCTATATTGGAGGTCGATGATAAAGATAATAAAAAAAATTGCAAAATTTGCAAAAGACCTCCAGAAAGTCTCGAACTTGCAAAAAGCTCAATAAGTCTTGGATTTGCAAACTTGCCCAATAAATCTTGGAAATAGCAAAAGAAGTCTCGAATTTTCAAACATGCATAATAAGTCTCGGAAATACCAAAATAAGTCTTGGATTTCAAAAATGAGTCTCGGAAATACCAAAACAAGTCTCGGGAGACTTTTTTCTTGAACCCGAGACTTATTTTTTGGAAAAAATTTCATACCTGTTTTTTGTTCTGATTATGTTCTTTTGTGATTTTTTTTGTTCCCTCTTCTTGTCGATTCTTTTTTTCGTCTCAAAAACTTACAAAAGAGATCATTTATCTATAACTTTCTTAAGAGATTCTTCCTTTTTCTTGAGAAAATTTGAAGGAAAAAGTTATGTTTCTTGAGAGAAAGAGAAAGAAGAAGAAAAAGTGAAGTCAAAGGTATTTTTATAAGTTATTATACTTTTGTGCTATTTTCACGAAATTTATTAACTCAGTGTTATTTCCACAAAAAAGCTCCTTAAAATATTCTATTTGCCCCTGTTAATTCTATAAACAATTGGTAGAAGATCTTTAAGAAGTGGGTGGTCCATATAGCAAGAATGAGGCCACTTTGAATTTTTATTTTATTTAGTTTAATCGTTACAGAATAATCAGATGAGGTCAAATACATGAAAACACCACCTAATAATTTTGTTGGAAGATCATTTGTTTTATGTTAATAGTTTTTGTCAACCCTTTTAACCTCAACAATTTCTATGATCTCTCCAAGAAATTAAAGAACCTCTCTCACCATCAAACAAATGGATGATGATGCTTCAGGAAACTACTCTTTGATGCAGACTAATAATGATTTTGAGTTGCATGATTTCATTGACAATCCAAACTTTGATCAGTTTGTTGATCTGATTCGAGAAGAAAACAACGTTAACGAGGACCTGACTGGTAGTTTGGACTATGATCTGATTAATGGCTTCTCTGTTGACAACCAGTTTGGTTTTGATGACACAAGCTGTACTAATAATACCATGGTGTCTGATCTTGATATTGTTTTCATGAACTCTTTGTCAAGTACTTTAAATGGGGATGTGAAGGAAAGAAAGGAGGAGGAAGATAATGATGAGGATGATTCTTCTGATACTACAACGAGGAAAACGATCAAGAAGACTGATCGATCAAGGACTTTGATTTCAGAGCGAAGGAGGAGAGGACGGATGAAGGAGAAGCTCTACGCGTTACGTGCCTTGGTTCCTAACATAACAAAGGTGTGTCATGTGTGCATACATATATACTTATTACTACATACATGTCAACTTGATAGCTTTTAAAAAATGATGTGCAGATGGATAAGGCCTCAATAGTTGGAGATGCTGTGTTATATGTTCAAGAGCTGCAAAGGCAGGCCAAGAAGCTGAAAACTGAAATCTGTGGTCTTGAAGCATCCTTGGCAAGTTCACAGAGATATCAGGAATCAATTGAAAGGCAAAGGAGGAACAATCAAGTTTTTCCACCTATCGGTAACCGGTCAATTTGCAAGAAGATAATGCAGGTTCATTTACCAAAAAAAAAAAAAAAAAAAGAAGAAGAATGTGCAGAAATTTGGATATAAATATAAGGGTTATTGGCACAATGGCACCAGCCCCTCTTGAATTTTACATGAGTTTGCATTTTACCCCCTGAATTTTTTTTTAGGCGTTAAATCCCCTGAACTCTCATTAATTGACAAAACCTGATTGTAGATGTCCCCTCAAACAAGCATTTAGAGGGTAATAAACCAAACTGTTTGCCGATTAATGAGAGTTCAAAGGGTTTAACGCTTAAAAAAAGGTTCAGAGGGTAAAATGCAAACTCACGTAAAGTTTAGGGGGGAGTGGTGCCAATAACCCTAAATATAAACAGATCCTAAGTTAATATAAACAGATCCAAAGTTAATGATGTGTTTAATTTGTGTGTAGATGGATGTGTATCAAGTGGAGGAAAGAGGGTTTTACTTGAGATTAGTAAGCAACAAAGAGGAAGGAGTGTCTGTATCACTCTACAAGGCTCTTGAGTCTCTCACTAGCTTCAATGTTCAAAGCTCCAATTTGGTTACAGAACCTGACACTAATAGCTTAGTATTAACATTTACTTTGAATGTAAGCTATCAATTTCTGCTATCTATTTTTTTTTTTTTAAATTGAATAATTGATCAGTTTTTAGTGGAAAAAAAAACAGGTGAGAGATTCTGAGAGAAGCATGAACTTGCAAAATCTGAAGCCATGGGTGACTGGGGCTCTTCTCAACCAAGGATTTGAAGTTCCAACACCTTTCACTGCCTAAAATCTAACCAATTCCATGCACCAGGAGTCTTGATTACTATTACTTTTTGCTCATTTGTGGTTTTTTTTTTTTTTTTTTTTTTCTCTCATGATAGTGTGTATAATAAATGTGAATAAGTTGCAAGTTTGAGCAGCCAATGCAATGAAAGTCCACCTGTTTAAAGCTAGATTTTTGTAGTAAATGTTATTGTAATTACTAGTTGAACTTCAAATAGAATTACTTTTAAAAACTAATAATGGGAGAAGCTATTCGACTAATAGTTGTTTGGGCGTATACACCAGACGCATCGAATCAATCATTCCCTAAAACCCAATTGACATTAATTTACAAAGAATTACGAATTATGTTTAATCGACTTTAATTTTGAAGGTAGCATGCAAATGTTGTCCCAATCAATGTCTAGAAGGGAGGATGTTGCTGCAAGTTATACCTACAAGCTCTCTCATACAATTATGATTAGCATGATTTTACATGTACATTATACAAGAGCCATGAGACCCCTATCAAAATGTAATCATGTTCCTGGGTCTCTCTTCAGCAATAACTGGGATGGTGCCTGGATAAAACTCGAGAGTTGGCTCTACAGGCTTTTCTGTCGAGTGCACACCCATAGAAAAAACCTCAACGCAGCAGCATGTTTGGATCTACAACAGAATACAATAGTTGGATCAAATAAGAACGCTCGGAATGAAGATCAGTTTAACCATACCAAATATTGTAAAGCACGTGCGAAAAAATAAATTGATATACACAGTAACGACAGAAACAACAATGATATCAGTTTTCTCTATAGCATTTTGAGTTTACATCGTGCAGAACCGGGTACTAGCAAAAGAAAGCATGAGCTGTAACACTAACAATCAGCTAATCACTTGTGGGTATCTATTATACTTCTCTAGGTCTGTTTTCTCACATGGAAAAAATAAGAAAAGCCAATGCATAATACTTTCAAAGAGAATAAACAATTAAGTTTACGTGTGTGTGAGAAAGGGCAAGGACGCAAAGATCGTATGCACCTTTTTTGAAAGCTCCCTCCTTAGGCATCAGCGACCTAGAGGTCCAAAACTCAAAAATAAACTAAATATGTCGAAAATAATAAAAATCAACAATCTTAGGATATGGAGTGTAAATGAGAAAAAAAAAATACCAGGCAACCAGTGAACAAGCTCAAATTCTGCTCTGCTCTCTGGTTGCAGCTCTCCAAAATCACCAGACGCACCATAACTAAATCCATGAAAATCCTCGAGCTACAAGTTCTAACTTCAGTAAGATGTGAATGAGGTAGAGAAGATGAGAAGGAAGAATTTCTTTGTCAGCATATACATCTCCATGAGTGTTCTAAGTTGAGAATATTATCAATGAATAGAACTCCATGAAGCTGAGCCTCAACTCATCAAATTCAGATATCCAACCATCTAAGGTCAGCTAAAGGACCCCTTTTTAGACGTTCAGCTCCAATTAGATCATATCCTCTGTTATTGACCATATTCTTGCTTTAAGAAAGCAGTCTTCAATCATCCATCTTCATGCATATGCTTCCATAGTTGCACTGCATATTATTGCACTAGAATATTTAGCTGAAATGGAGAAACTCAAACAAAAACCAACACCCTAGGAGATAATAATAGGAATAACATCTGGAGAAGAGGAGGAAATAGAAGAAAAAAATCACTTGTAAGTCGACAACCATCAACTTCTTCAAGGAATCTTATTAAGATCAAAACAAAGCAACCAGGGAGTACTACTGCTCCAACTGTTATTTAAATGGTCGAACCTCACCTGAGTTTAGATGGATCTGATCAACAAATCTGCCTCTGCAAGCTCACAATAGAAATGCCGTCATGTAGTTCAGTTTGAGACATTTGTAAGGTTCAGTAAGTTTGATTACTGCTTCCCTTGGACATAACCTGCAATGATGTGCCTTTAGTAATCCAGGCTGTTTTCTGTGGTTCATGTTCGAAAGGGTTAAGAGACTGCAGATTTCCATCATCCAGTTGTACACCATAAACAAATGGTAGTCTAAGAGCAAGAAAACTCTCAGGTGGTAAGATCACCGGACAACCAAGGCTGAACTGCAACTTTTTCTCACGGTCTGCAACTGATGGAGGCAGGCATGATTCCTACAAGTAAAAGATTTCCTTAACATAAGACAAACAAAGCTTAAAGTTCATAACCAAATCTAACCAACATAGAGAAAAAGTACCAATACAATCAAAAAATCTAAAAGGTTTTTGCTTTTCAAATTCCATTACTAGGAAATTTTCAAGCTACACACGCTTTAGAGTGTGTTTGGCAGGGATGAAAAGGGAGAGGAAAGAAAAGGGTGGAGGGAAAAGGGAGAAGAAAAAGGGAAATTATGTGTTTGGTATGGAGAGAAAAATGGAAGGAAGGGAAAAATGGGAGGAAAAATTATGGGTGGGACCCACTATATTTAATCCTCCCAAAAGTGGATGGAAAAGGGAGAGAAAAGAGGGAATCTTTTTACTTTTAATTCAAATTATAAATTGTCCATTATGTTAATATATAAACTATAATGCAAGGGTAAAATTAGTAAAATTGATAAAGAATATCCCTTCTTTCCTTCCTTTCTTTCCCTCGTGTTTTCTATCCCTACAAATCTTTCTATCCTTGCTATTTTCTTTCCTCAGTACCAAACACACTCTTAGACATAATACTGAATTTTTTTCTCTTGAAAGACTCTTATTATAAGCAGTCCAAAGAAGTAAACAACTAATTCATTGACTAATTAGATGTTTATGACTTTCATTCTTTGGTTGACAAGTTGAGATGAAGTAAAGTGGATGGTTATTAATCCAAGACTCCCCAAGTAAAATTTACTTAATGCAGTGCCGATACGGAAACACATTAGATATAACCATGATAAAACACGAAGTCAAAAAAGCAAATGAAATAGCCTACACTCACAAATAATGGTTTGGAAGCTTTACTGAATAACGTTTATATTTGAGAGAGAAAGTGATACCTCAAATTGTATAACTGGGCATGCTGCCAACACAACGGGAAATGGAGGTGTTACCTACCAATAGAATAAAATAAGATTAAGCATTAAGAATCGAAGGCATAAAAACTTTAAAAGTAAAACACGTAAGGAAAAAAAAAAGATATTGCATATTTCAAGTGCAGGAAAGTTAACTATATGAAAGCTCTCACATACAACTGATCTATGTATCAAACTTGGCGATTAGTACAATTAAATTTTGTGTTGTTCCAGCTTCATATTTACCACGTTTTAAACACATTCATACGCAGAGTCTATGATTTCTTGTTTATGTAATAGTGTAATACACAAGATTTGTGAGCACAGCTTGTCATCCATTAAACTAAAACATAAATAAATTCCCCAAATAGACTTTCTATCAGAACTTGTGCATTGGTTATATCTTGCAAATCAGTCAGAATTAAAGGCATCACTTTCAGATATCAGTAGCACAGTCAATGTGACTATAAAATGGACTAATGGTAAAAATGAACCACTAAATCAGATTCTTCATGAAATATCACATTTGAAATGCTTCAAAACAAGTGATTGTTGTGTTTTTTGGCTCATCAAAACCCAAGTCAAGGCTTAATAAGGAATTTTATTTGGATTAGGAGATAATAAAGTGTGCACATAATTTCTTATTGGGATTAGGAAATTATATTTTCTCAAGAATCCCAAATCAACTAGGATTAGGAAATAAGTTAGCTTTTCTTATTCTACAAGGATTTAGGAGTCTTATTCTAACAAGGAATGTAACTCAAGTCCTATATCTATAAATAAGGCTGTTGGGAGCTTATTTTTTAAAACACAGAAAAACAGCAAGCATACAAGGGGTAGAGAGCAAGAGTGATAGAGAGGTTCTAGCAAGGTTTTGGGTAATTAGCTAAAGGGTTTCAATAAGTATCTTGTAACCAAGCGTTTTTATTCATAGTGCTAGTGATTTCTTGAGAGAGATCACACGAGGACTTAGACAAAGTTAGCCGAACCTCGGTAAATTCTTGTGTTATGTGTGGCATGTTTTCTTTATTGTTCATATTTTATTCTATATATTCGCATATCATTATCCAATAAGTTTATCATCGTAGTTTATCAAGAAAACACGATCAATAAGGGAGTTTAAAATCAACAAATTGGTATCAGAGCTTGGCCATAGCGTTTTTGAGATGGCGGGTGATAAGATCAATGACGTGAAACCCATCATAATCGAGAAGTTTGATGGGAAGGGTAACTTCACATTATGGCAGAGGAAGATGAAGATCGTCTTGATTCAGCAAGATCTGCAAGGTGCTATTCTTGGAGTGGAGAAGAAGCCGGCGGAAACTACTGATGCTCGGTGGAAGCGAATGGACATAAAGGCGAAGAGCTCTATTGAGCTACATCTTGCCGACAATGTGATGCTTCATGTCGATGAGGAGATGAATGCTAAAAAGATATGGGATAAGCTCGAGAAAGTTTACAAGGGTAAAACTTTATCCAACAAACTTTTTTTGAAAAATGAACTTCTTAATCTTCGTATGGAAGAAGGTGGAAATCTGCAAGATCATTTGAGCAGATTTCAGAATTGTGTTGCCAATTTATTAAAGGTGGATGTGAAGTATGATGATGATGACAAGACGCTTTTACTATTGAGATCTCTACCGCCTTCGTTCAAGCACTTCAGGACCACAATCATGTTTGGTAAGGAAAGTCTAAAGCTAGATGAGGTTATGGAAGCTATCCAATCTTATGTCAAGATGGATGAAAATACCGAAGGCTCTCAAGCACATGGTATGTATGCCAAAGGCAAAGAGAGGGGTCGGTTGCAGAGCAGGCATGATAAATCTGGCAATAGGGGTAGATCAAAATCTAAGGGAAAAGAAAAAGAGAACAAGGGTTGCTTTACATGTGGTGCTACTGACCACTGGAAAAAGAATTGCAAGATATGGCAAGAAAGGAAAGCGAAGGCGATGGCAAGGAATTCAAGTTCAGCCAGTGTGGTTACTTCGGATGAAAGTGACGGAGAACTCCTTGCGGTAACATCGAGCTCCAATGTTTTCCAACATTGGATTTTGGATACCGGTTGTTCGTTCCATATGTGTGCTAACAAAGAATGGTTCGACACATATGAGGAAAGGAGATGTAGAGAAGTTTTGATGGGAGATGATTCACCGTGTAAGATCCAAGATTCCAAGGTATTGGATCAGTGAAAATCAGAATGCATGACAGAATTGTTAGGGTACTAGATAAGGTCAGACATGTTCCTAAACTAAAGAAGAATTTGATATCTTTGGGCACTTTAGACAAAGACGGTTACAAGTATTGTTCTGAAGGAGGGATACTCAAGGTTATCAAAGGGTTAATAGTCATGATGAGAGGTGATATTCAGCCTAACACTTTATATAAGCTTCGGGGAACTACAATAGTAGGTGTAACAGCAGTATCTGTAGAGAAGGACGAGACTGAGCTTTGGCATTGTAAGCTAGGGCACATGAGTCAAAGAGGGATGCAAGAACTACACAAGAAAAATCAACTGAAAGGTGTTAGTTTCTGCAAACTGAAATTCTGCAAGTATTGTACTCTCGAGAAGCAAACAAAGATGTCATTTAAGATTGCAGATAGTGAGAAAAGAAGCAAAAAGCCGTTGTACTATATTCATACAGACGTATGGGGTCTTGCACCAACTAGGTCTAAGGGAGGATCAAGGTATTTTGTTACTTTTTTAGATGATTTTTCGAGATAAGTATGGGTTTACTTTATGAGGGAGAAATCCGAAGTTTTCACAAAATTTAAAGAGTGGAAAGTTGAAGTAGAAAACCAAACGGGCAGAAAAATTAGATATCTGAGAAGCGACAATGGAGGTGAATATAGAGACAACAAGTTCTTACAGTTCTGCAGGGAAGAAGGCATCACAAGGCATTTTACAGTGAAGAAGACTCCTCAACAAAATGGGGCAGCAAAGAGGATGAATAAAACTCTCATGGAAAGAGAGAGAAGCATGCGGTTTCATGCAGGATTGTCCGACATGTTTTGGGCAGAAGCAGTTAATCACGCTTGCTACTTGGCTAACCGATCACCCTCAAGGGTTCTTGATTATATGAGTACAGTAGAGGTATGGTCTAGAAAACCTGTTGATTATTCCGATTTAAAAGTTTTTGGTTGCAATGCATATGCTCATATTCCAAGTGATGAAAGAACCAAACTCAAGCCAAAGTCACTCGAGTGCATTTTCATTGGTTTTTAAAAATGAGTGAAGGGCTACAAGTTATGGGATTTTGTCAACAAGAAGAAGGTTTTAAGTAGAGATGTCGTGTTCGACGAGAAGACTATGCTCCTAAATAAAATCAAGACAACTGAGGAGAAGCAAACTGATGTTGTACAAGAAGCAACCGAATTTCCTCTAACCAAATGGGTCACGAAAGAAGATCCAGCTCAGGTGGAGCACGAGCAAGTGGATCATGACGAAAGGATTAATGAAGAAAGAGTAGAGCAACAACAACAATTACAAGTACAGGCTCAGGTGGAGCTATCACCGTTGCAGGAACAAGACTCCTTGGTTCCTCAACAACCTGAGCAACAGTTTCAGAGAAGCATAGCACTGGATAAACCCAAGCGAGAATGCAAGAAACCGGAAAAGTATGGGTTTGATCAAGACGAAATTAATTATGCTCTAAATGTTAGTCAAGGCGATCCAACCACGTATCAAGAAGCTATAGCAAGAGACGATCGGGAAAGTTGGATGGTTGCTATGTCAGAAGAGATGCAATCTCTTGATAAGAACTCTGTTTGGGAGCTAATTTCTAAACCAAAAGATCGAAAGATAGTTGGCTGTAAATGGGTGTTTAGAAAGAAAGAAGGGACACATGAAGGTGATGCTGTGAGATATAAGGCTCGGTTAGTGGCAAAAGGGTATTCACAAAAGGAAGGAGTTGATTATGACGAGATATTCTCTCCGGTGGTTAAGCATACTTCAATCAGATTGCTATTATCAATAGCAGCTCAGCAGGATATGGAGATATAACAGATGGACGTTAAGACCGCGTTTCTCCATGGTGATCTAGAAGAAGTCATTTACATGGCTCAACCGGAAGGATATGTCGAAACAGGGAAAGAAAATCTGGTTTGTAGGTTAAAGAAGTCTTTTTATGGGCTAAAGCAATCTCCAAGGTAGTGGTACAAGTGTTTCGACTCATACATGCTGAAAATCAATTTTAGAAGATGCTTAAAGGATTGTTGTGTTTACTACCATGTGTTCGAAGATGGTATGATAATACTATTGCTACTTTATGTAGACGACGTGTTGATTGCATGTCAAGATATTTCTAGAATTCAGAAATTAAAGATGCAACTGAATAAGGAATTCAACATGAAAGATCTAGGGGCTGCACAAAAGATCCTTGGAATGCAAATTAGAAGGGACAGAGTAACTGGAAAAATATGGTTGTCTCAAGCAAAATACATTCAAAATATTTTGAAACGATTCAACATGACTGAAGCCAAGCCTGTGACTACTCCATTGGCAGCGCACTATCGGTTGAGTGTGTTGCAATGTCCAACTACAGAAAAAGAGTTGGAAGAGATGAGCAAAGTGCCTTATGCAAGCGTAGTAGGATGTCTAATGTACGTAATGGTTTGCACAAGACCTGACCTAGCGCAAGCATTAAGTGTTGTTTCAAGGTATATGGCGAATCCAGGAAAGGAGCATTGGTCTGCAGTTAAATGGATTCTGCATTACTTGAAAGGTACAAAGAGTCTAGGAATCTTGTTTGAAAAACAAGGGAAAGAAGCATGTGTGCTGGGTTATGTAGATGCTGACTATGCAGGAGACTTGGATAAAAGAAGATCTACTACAGATTATGTTTTAACTAGTGGTGGTGGGCTGATTAGTTGGAGGGCTACTCTACAATCAATTACAGCATTATCCACTACTGAAGCTGAGTATATTGCGCTTGCCGAAGCTGGAAAGGAAGCAGTTTGGCTTAATGGTTTAGCAAGAGAGTTCGGAATTACTCAAGGTTCCATGGTGATTAGATGTGACAGCCAAAGTGCTATTTACTTAGCAAAGAATCAAGTGTTCATGGAAGATCGAAGCATATTGAGGCTCGTTATCACCGAATTAGAGACTGGGTAGAATCGAAGGAAATTACACTGGAGAAAGTTCATACAGAGGAGATTGCATCAGATTACTTGACTAAATCGGTAACAGCTGAGAGGTTCAAGTTTTGCTTGAACTCACTCAATCTTATTACATGTTGAGGATTGGGTGGAGCACCTCCTCACTTGAGGTGCATCAAGGCAAGAAGAAGTTTGCCAAGGTGAAGGTTCTTGAAGCTTTCCAGAGTTGTTTCAAGAAGGTTCGAAGACATTCTGGGGTACAGCAGTCATTTCTTGGTTTTGACTCACCAAGGTGGAGATTGTTGTGTTTTTTCGCTCATCAAAACCCAAGTCAAGGCTTAATAAGGAATCCTATTTGGATTAGGAGAAAATAAAGTGTGCACATAATTTCTTATTGGGATTAGGAAATTATATTTTCTCAAGAATCCCAAATCAACTAGGATTAGGAAATAAGTTAGCTTTTCTTATTTTATAAGGATTTAGGAGTCTTATTCTAGCAAAAAATGTAACCCAAGTCCTATATCTATAAATAAGGCTGTTGGGAGCTTATTTTTTAAAACACAGAAAAACAACAAGCATACAAGGGGTAGAGAGTAAGAGTGATAGAGAGGTTCTAGCAAGGTTTTGGGGAATTAGCTAAGGGGTTTCAATAAGTATCTTGTAACCAAATGTTTTTCTTTATAGTACTAGTGATTTCTCGAGAGAGATCACACGAGGACGTAGGCAAAGTTAGCTGAACCTTAGTAAATTCTTGTGTTGTGTGTGTGGCATGTTTTCTTTATTGTTCATATTTTATTCCGCATATTCGCATATCATTATCCTATAAGTTTATCATCGTAGTCTATCAAAAAAACACGATCAATAAGAGAGTTTAAAATCAACAGTGATGAGCAAAATATTCAAGTTCTGATAAAAGAGAGTATCCACTAATTGAAAAGGAGAGAGTAAAACGACCAAACGTTGTTTTGACTTTAACAGACAGCTTCAAAGAGTTCAAGAGAATTAAAGTCGACATATGAAAAAGGCTTATAAGCTAAATTTCATACCAGAAAAATCCTTTGAAGCTGTGAAACAGTGCTAGCAAACTTAATCTTTGGTGGATCCTTCTTATTCTTGGTGGCGCTACAGTGTGGGCATTTCATGTATATTGGCAAGTTTCTATTCAACATGGAGAAAGCACATCCACCATCACCAAGGCTAATAGATTGAAAGCCTGCTTCAAGATCTTTTGCACAGTTGGGAAGAGTTACTACTCCAAGAGCCGCCGGATTCTGTTCCTTCCCGGGCCTGGAAATCTGTATCAGCCCATTTCTATATGGACTACCATTTGCTACTATCTCTTTTGACTTATCCATACTTCTCACCTTGTTTACAGCAGTCATCCCATTTGATGTTTGATGAACTTTACCATGACCACCATTCTTACCCAATTTTGAAGAACTTGTCAGAGTATGGTCCAAAGTTTCCACAGAAGAACGGGTATGAGATTCTTCAAGCAGTGAATATGAGGATCCAAGTTCACTGAGATGATCTGGATTCAGTATGAATCGGTGGCCACGGGGACACTCATACTCAAAACCAACATACACTGTTACATGCTTTGTAGTAGAGTTGAATTTGACATTTTCGCCACCACCTAAGTTTACAGGAACAACATTACTACCTATACGTAAAAAGGGGTCACTATCTGTTCCACTAGAACTGATTTTATTTAATGTTCCTGGAACAGAAGAAATATCTTCAAACTTTTCAGAACCTTGATGAACCCGTTCCACACTCCCATCTCTTGTCCTGATTTCCTTGACACCCTTTTCTGACCCTGACGAAGGTTGTTTCCTCTGCTGGAGAGGAGGAAATTTTGAATCTGTAGCTGCTGATCCAGCAACAACCTCAGAAAAAGGTTTTCTCATTGTAAAATTGGAAAAACCTCTACCAAAGCTGATTTTATTATCACGAGTGCTATGGTTTTCAGCAGGTTTTCTTTGATTTTCAGCTCTAGTAATGTCTGCATATAACTCAGTGTCACCAACCTTTGTTCTATTTAATTCTGTAATAACTTCCACCTTCGGTTCTGTACTTGACCTAATAACAGAACCTTGTTGGATTGCTTTAGCCAGTAGATCATTTGGATTTTTCTGTCTCTCTAAAAAGATTGTCCATTTCAAAAGAAATTTATGAGAGGTGGAGAACCCAGTCTGAAGTAAACCTTTAGAAGGTTCATAGTACCTAACACCCCCAATGCGAATCAAACTCCATGAGGATGGCTGGATAGGCCATACATTACTCACCTCTGGTAATTCAATTTTTGGAAGCAGCTTGTCGCAGTCTGAAAAGCAAGAGGAAGTACTATTTGCTGATTCAAAATCAAAAGGGTCAGATCGTAATTGTCGTGAACGGCCACAAGCACAAGCATGAAGGAAAACATATCCACTTGAATGTTGCTTCACTGCAGTTCCAAATATTGATTCATCATTTTCAACAGAGTGTCTCTGATGCATACATGGTTTTCCTGTTAAACTAACAGCATCACAGAGTTGTCTCCCAGATTCCCAGATGGATTTGCATTCATCCTCCAACTTTTTTGCAAATACTGGAACTGCAGGTCCCCTGACCATTGAGCGGAAAGCATGCAGGGCTTTTTCCAAATGGGCTTCATGCTGTGATGTGGGATAACAAGCAGGTAAATCTTCCAAATAAACGTCCTTAGCAGACGGAAGGGTTCTTTCGCACCACAGAGTGGAAAATCTTTTGTTTATTCCTCCACCACTTTCCAACAGTGTTAGTGCAGTACCCAGAGGATCTGTACCTTTGGAAGCAATCCCTTCAACTTGTGGACCAATGTTTTTTTGACGAGGTTTTCTTCTACTGATTTCAATTTCTTCCATAGACTCACGTTTTGCGGAGAGAAATCCTTGAAGAATAAGTTGACTGGAAGATAACCATATATCAAGATTAGGAAGTTCAGGTGTAGTAAATGTCTTTCCCAATGAAGCTGATGCAGCAGCTGCTGCAGCAGCGACAGCAACCATGCCTACACCAGCAGATGAGCCACTGTTGGTGTTAGTAACCAATCCCCCTCTTCCTCTTAGAATATCAGACTGCCTGTAAATGAATTCCTTTATCGACAAAATATCCTCTTGGTTTGTAACCTGACCATGGCTTTCAAGCAAAAGAGAATCTGAGGTTGCTTTTCCGTTTAAAACATCTTCAACAAGACTGCTGGCAAACTCCAATGATTCACCACTCTGATTCATACTCCTGTCCAATAACACAACAGCCTTTGACGCATCCAGTGAAAACAAAGGAGCAGAACTTATACCACCCCCACCTCTAGGCCCAGCATGACCGCCTTCTGAACCTGAGAGTGTTCGACACTTTTTAATCAAAAAGCGAATCTGTGCTTCAAGCGATGACTGTAGTTTCTTCCTAAAACTGCCTTCTGATTTGCTTAAGGGGCGTGCTAGAACAACAACTGAACCAGAACCTTTCATAGGCAGGGCTGGTCTACCTAAATTGCTCAAACTTGAAGACTGACTAAGCGAAGAGGTGTCAGATGACTCCTCCACATTAAAACTGGGAGTCGGCACATCTGAGAAGTCATCAACAAAAACAAAAAGGGTAACAGGAGTACACTGGCCAGGAAACAAAGAGGCATAGGACCCTAAACCTGACATGAGAGAGATGGCTGAAGCATTGCGACCTGAAATGCCACTTCTCTTGCTGGGAGAAGTTCTGTTAGAAGATGTTACTGATACTGAAGGTCGTGATGGTGATGAAGAATGAGGTACGGATGGCAATGGCGGTATAGACCGAGTTCTTACATGTGGAGTTAATGTATGCTTGGCTGATTGTAGCACTCGAAACTTTTTCAAGATTTGAGTGTCAAACCGTGAACCCTCCTGAATATATATAATTACATGGCAGACCTGCATTGTTAATTCAGTTATTCAACAGAGTGATCGCATGTGAGTAAATTTTCAACTAAACTACAAATATTGCATCAACCCAGATATAAAGCAGCCAAAACCACTTAATTGATGCTGTGTAATTGTCCTGTTGCCCTCTTCTACTTAAAATAAGTATTTAATTACATCAATTGCTAACAAATAGGTGACGATAGTTGAATAAATACATAACAAAAGAAAGGAAGTAAAAATAAAGAATTCACCTTAACTTTACAATATTTAACTAAGAAATTAATGTTGGTGATATTAATACATGCGTGAATTCAACACAGGTAAATTGCTGATACATAAATAATAGTCGGTGTTTAAAAAGGCTAACTAAGGCAGCGACCTCAGCCTTCAAATGAGGCAGGGCAGCCTCAGGCCACCTTGAGGCAAGGTGGCTTGAGGCGATTCGCGATTTTTTATTATTTAAAAAAACTGCTGTTTTAACAAAAAATATATGAAAGGCAGAAAGTGTCAATATATGAAAGGCAGAAAGTTGACACTTTCTGTCCAAAAAGAAAGTGCCGACTTTCAACCTTTACTCCTTTAGTTCTTTAAACCCTAAAATCACATATTGAAGACCATATCTCCTCCATTGAAGACCATGTCACTTTAGATAGAATGATATAATTAATCAAACAAAGGAAAGGCTTTGCAACTGGTGGATGAAGAACCTGAGTGGGAGAACATTGCGAGTGGTGAGGAGGATGATAGAGGAATCTGATATCATGATGACTCTGTAGAGGATGCGACTTCAGATGATGATGGAGGGGATGAAATTTTTTATCCACGTTTCAAGCCACTAGACACAAATGATAGCCCATTCGATATATAGTATTTACCATTAGGATGAAGTGGTTTTTTTTTTTGTTATGTTTCATTTGTTTTGGATATTTATGTTAGTAATGTTGATTAGAACTCATTTATTAAATGTTATGGATTGTTTTCTATTTAGTTTTTTTTTTTTTTTTGCCGCCTTGCCTTGCCTCGCCTTTTGCCTTTTTAAACCTTGATTATAGTCTTCAACCTTATGAACCCAAAATAAGAATCCCCTATTTGCATAATAATAGAAATAACAACCGAAAGAGTCCATTGTCTTTCACGTATAATTTGAATGTGGAACGTTTCATTTTTAACAGGTTCATAAAACCAAAGAAATTCCATTAAGTAGATTCTGATAAAGAGTAGATATCACAATCACAATACCGACTTGCATTTTCAAACTGCGCATAAACAAACTATGCTGAAATATTTTTAATATCATATCAAAGCACAACTCATAGAGAATATTGAAAACAATCATAAAGTCATTTGCACTCGTTTTGTTCAATGACAAACTGTGAAATGCATGCTCCACAATCCAAACTATAGATAAATCTAAACAAGCTGATTGCCTAATGAACAAACTACAATAAATATGCCGTATTTAAGCTTCGTTCAACGTCACTAACTAATAGACAATCAAAATAACATAAACTAATTCTTGCACTGTGAAAACTAAATCAGTTAAGAAGTCTTTTCAAATAATATGAACTAATAAGTAATAACCCTACTTTGTTCATAAGGATTCATAAGACCAAAGATGACCACAGTTCAAATTATCAAAATGTAACAACATTTAGTGAGATTGAATCCTACTCACACCAAGTTTAATCGATTTGATCGTATCTGTTCTAACATTAAGCTTGAGTGAAGATATTTACTAATTTAAAAATAAAACATACATAGCTTACTCAAAATAAAATAAACTTCAAAATTTAACTCAAACAAGTGTAAATATATATGCTAAAAAAAAAAAAAAAAAAAAAAAACTCACAGAAAACATGAAGAGCAGACCTTGAAGATCCCCGAACTCGTGCTCCTCTACAACCGAGTCAAAAACCGACCCGGAATCACTTGACTCGCGAAGAGCAGGGCACCTGGTCGAGCAAAACTGCAAAAGCAAAAGACCCTTTCCTTCTTCATGGTAGTAACTGATTCTCCTGGACTCGAACCAGTGATTGAGTTCCTCTTTGTTAATATCCAGTGGTTTGTCCCTACGACCCGACCCGAATGCGTGGGAGTCCAGGACCCGGTTGATGAGCTGGGAGGAGTCGTCGGGTTTTCTAGATATAAAGCCGACGACTACGACGCCGTTGAGAGGGTGAGGGAGTGAGGAGGCGGAGGAAGAGGGAGGTGGTGGTGGCGGTGGATCCGAGGAGGGTGTGGGTGCGGGTGGTCGGGTCAGGACCCGCATGGAGTGGGGTTTGGGCGGGTCCATGAACGGCGAAGTGGAAAGTGAGTGGTTTTACGGTGGTTGGGTTTTGGGAGCATCCATTTGAGATACAAAATCTTTTGATTTGCAGACGACCAAGAAAACTGTCTAATTTTCTCTTACTCGACCCCTTATAATCCTTTATTATTTTGCTAATCTGAGTTTTTTGTTAGTTTAATTCAAAATTAACCCTCAAAAGGTGTTCTTTTACAAATTTATTTATTTATTTAGGGTGAATATCATTTGGGTCCTTAACTTTTTCTGAATGATCAATTTTTTAAACGAGTTTGCTTTTTTAGCAAAACTTTCCCTGACTTTTGAAAAGTATATCAAAGAGGTCCAACTGTTAGTCAACTCTCAATCAAACTTAACATTTGTAGGGGTATTTTTGTCTTTGAACCAAGAACTTGCCATGTGTCACAAAAATAGAAATAAAATAAAAATTAATAATATATAACACAAATTTAAAAACTCTAATTAAAAAAGTAATCTTATATAATAAAAAATAGAAAGAAAAAAAATTAAATACTTATATACTAAAATAATATTAATATTATTTCTCTGATCACCAAGTAATTTGTTTATTGTATCAAAATCACTCCACCCTCTCCTCCACCACCACTGTCATTGCCAAGTAATTAAAAACTTTTTCAACCTTATCTCATCATCTTCATTCAACCGCTTCTCTCCATCTTCAATCAATTACCATAATTAAAAATTTTAAATTGGTTTCAATCGTATTTATTTATCTTCAATCAGCCGCCCATCTCTCCATCTTCAATCACTTGCCTCATCTTTCATGTTGGATTTCCAATACAAAGATCATCCCAAACAAATTGATTGAATGGATTTTCATTTGACACCTCAAGAATTCTAGACTCGAGCTCCACCCCCATCTATCGTGCACTAGAACCAGTGTAACCCACTCCTCATCAAGTCACCGTGAACCAGCTTGACCCTCCCCTCTCAACGATCCACCGCGTTTGAAGCCGCACTGCCGCCACCATTGAGTTCTCCATCACTTCATCTACCTCATCGGTTTTTCCTTACTGCTAATCTACCTAATCTGTTCAGTTTGGTTTGGAAGTTTTGATTCAGTTTATGGTGGGTGGTGGTTGTGGGTTTTGTTATGAAGTTTGGGTTTGTAGTTGTTGTTTGTGATGAATCATGGAGGAGAGAGATCTGGTAGATCTTGGAGGAGAAAAATCTGATTTTTGAAGTTTTGTGGGTTTCTGGGTTTGACATTACAAATCTGGGTTTCTGGGTTTCTGGGTTTGAACGGCACTTAGTGAGGAATCAGATGGAGGTTTGGAAGAAATTGATTTGGATGATGATTGATGACAATGATGGTTGAAGAGATTAGGTTAAGTGGAAATAGAAAAGTCGTGAGGAATCAAATGGAGGAATTTTTTATTATTATTTAGATTTTTTTAGTATTTGAGATCAATAATAAGATTTCTTATGATGGTTTGCCTGATGATTTTCAGAATTTTGATTAGTTTTAATGGTTTTAATTAGTTTTAAATTTTTTAGTTTGGTAGAATTTTTTTTTCATTTTTTTTATATAATTTTTTTTTTAATTTTTTAAATAAATAAATCTCCACCATCAATCTAAGTTTTGAATGGTAGAGATTTAAAACAATTTATTTTTGTATTATATAATTTTTTTTAATTATTTATATCTTTAATTTAAAATTAAAGATAAATTGTTTAAATTTTAAATGTTAGAGGGTAAAACAGTCTTTTCAGCCATTAATAAGGCATACAGGGGCAAAATAGACATTATACCAATTCTGTGATATTTGACGATTAAAAAAAAGTCAAAATGACCTATTTGATATACTTTTTAAAAGTCAGGGAAAGTTTTGCTAAAAAAGCAAACTCGTTTAAAAAATTGATCATTCAGAAAAAGTTAGGGACCCAAATGATATTCACCCATTTATTTATTTATTTTCACAAATGTTATTTTGAAATTATTATTTTTCAACTCTTTATGCTGTTTGATTAATTTTGTCTTCTGAAATTTGATATTCAACTGATTAGGACTTCGTCAAGACATGTCAATATGAGCTAATACATGTGCGATCCATCTATTTACTCTAGACTACAACTACAAACGTGGAATGAGAGTGCACATATGACATCACTCGTAAACTTGGAAGCGGAAATAAATATAACACCATTTGAGCCAAGAGTTGACATGAAATTATGGATGCTCATTACATTTTAAAAACATATTTATATAGGACGTGTCCTGTAAACGTTTTTCATTTGTTATTTTTTGAAAATAAAAATGAAAATGAAAACAATGTCTTTAGTTTTGATTTCGAATTCTAAAAATGTGTCTGGTAGTATATATTGGAAGCTGTATTCAAAAAATAAAAATGGAAAAAACGCGTCTGGTAGGTTAACCGAAAATAGCAAAAATTGAAACGATTACAAAAGAGAAGGGCAATCACCCAAAATAAAAGGAACCACAGCCGGAGGACAATCCTCCATCCAAAAACAATCAGACTCAGAAGACAGGCCAAGCTTGGCCAAACAATGGGCAGCCATATTGGCACCCCTCGGAACAAAACTAACCTTACAACCAGAAAGATCAGCTAACAGGAGCTTAATGTCCGAAATAATCAAACCAACTTCAAAACAGGGGGACTCGGAAGACTCAATCAACTTCACAACCGAAAGAGCATCAGTCTCAACATCACACAACCAAAAACCAGAGTCTCTGGCAAACACCAGGCCCTGCAACAAACCATAAGCCTCAGCAATTTGAGGAGAAAAAGCAGCCTTACACCTCTGGACACTGGAGGCAAGAACCTGACCAGAACAGTCCCTAATAATTAAGTCAAACCCTACACAACCCCTTTCAGTGCTAATGGCAGCATCTGTATTCAATTTGACCCTTCCTGAAGGAGGGAGACTCCACTTGGGGGCCGCCAACCTCTTCGAGCTAGAAGCATCAGAGGTCACGCCAGAGATCCTCTTGATCTCATCCAAAAAAAAAAACCCAAGGAAGAATATCGGTCGACCCCAGCAACTTAGACTCATGAACAGCTTTATTACGGCGAAACCACACCCGCCATAAGAATAAACAAAGAAGCTCCATTTCTTCCAAAAGCAGAGAGTTCCTGCACAGAATCATCAAATCCAGAAACTGCAGCGAATTTCGAACCTTAACACTCTCAAGAAAGGAGCACCCAGAGCATAACCCCACCACAAAGGGTCAAGACCACAAAGCATGAAGCGTTGTTTCAGGTTTGCTCCCACAAATCGGGCAACAAACATCAACAGACAAACCACGGCCAGCAAGGTTACAAAACGTAGGGATCCAGTCCCGGCAGGCCTTCCACACAAAAAACCTTCACCTTCGCAGGGACTTTTAATCTCCATAAAAAGTTCTACCAATCCTCAACAACAGCCTGATCCGAAGGTGAAGCTGGGGAAGTCAAGCTGCATCCCAAATGGTACCCACTTTTGACAGTATAAAAACCAAACCTGTCGTAATGCCAGAGCAAAGAATCAAGCGCATCCGAAAACGGCCTAAGCAAACTAAGAATCATCCTCGCATCCTCCTCCCCAAAAGAACTCCCAATTAGCTCATACCGCCAGCCACCATCCGGGAAGAGGAGCTCGCTAACCTTATAATCCATATGAAGCTTAGGAGGGGATACAGGTTTAAATGTCGAAGGTCTGGGGAGCCAATTATCTTTAAAAATAGCAATAGAATTGCCGTTACCCACCCGCCATCGAGCACCCGCTTTCAAAAGATCCAAGCCCCAGACGAAACTCTTCCAAAGGAAAGAGTCAGAGCCACCCGAGCAAGCTTCAAGAACCGAACAATCCGAAAAGTAACAATGTTTCAGGACTTTAGCCGCCAAAGACGACGGATTACAAATTAACCTCCAGCACTGTTTTGCAAGCAAAGCTTTGTTGAAAACGGATAGATCACGAAAACCCAAACCACCCCGGTCCTTCCCCTGGCAAAGCTTCTTCCAAGAACCCCAATGGATTTTATTTTTCTCCACACCAGAGCCCCACCAGAACTTCGCACAAGCCCTATGGATATCCTCCACAAGGCCTTTAGGGAGCCTAAATAAAGACATTGCATAAGTAGGGATGGCCTGCACGACAGATTTAAGAAGAACCTCCTTTCCACCTGCTGAGAAAAACTTACTTTGCCAACCTCTGATTTTCCCCCACACACGATCTCGAATACTGGCAAAAAGCTGATTTTTATTTTTCCCCGCAAAACTTGGAAGGCCAAGATAGCGGTCATGGCAGCCCACAACACGAACACCAACACCAACAATCCGGGCCAATCTGGTTGCTCTCAACCGAGAAACCCGCTTACTAACACATAAAGCTGACTTATTAAAATTAACCACCTGACCCGACGCTTTCGCATAACAGTCCAAAACTTGACGGATCGACCTACAATCCCTCTCAGAGGCACGAGAGAAAAGTAAGCTGTCATCAGCAAAAAACAAGTGGGAAATCTTAGGACCCCCCTAGAGCAACGGATCCCGCCAATAAAACCTCTCCTCTCTTCAGATAAGATCAGCCTGGAAAGCCCTTCAGCACAAACCAAAAAAAGATACGGGGAAAGGGGGTCCCCTTATCTCAACCCCCTGGAAGGCACCACAGAACCACAAATATCACCATTAACCAAAAACGAAAATTTAACCGAAGTAACACACATCATAATTCGCCCAACCCAACTATCAGAGAAGCCTAACCTGCGCATCATGCCTTCCAGAAACGACCATTCCATCCTGTCATAGGCTTAGACATATCCAGTTTCAGAGCCATCGCACCACACTTTCCCTTCTTTTTCCTCATCAAGGCATGCATGCACTCGAAACCTATGATGGCATTATCATAAATGAGTCGGTCTGGTAAGAAAGCACTTTGGGTTTCGGAAATAGCATCACCTAACACCAAGCGAAATCTGTTAGCAATAGCTTTCGCTATTATCTTGTATAACACGTTACATAAGCTAATGGGACGGAAATCATTCATACGCTCCACCTTTTGCACCTTTGGAATCAGAACAATAAGAGTGTCATTAACATTCTCCAACCCATGCCCCTCATTAAGGACCCCAAGGCAAACCTTCGAAATTTTCTCCCCCACCACATGCCAATAACGTTGGTAAAATTGAGCTGGAAACCCATCAACACCCGGGGCTTAGTAATTTATAAACTTTTTTTTTAAAAAAAAGTGACTCAATAACAAATCAAAAATAATAATCAATTAATCAAACATTCAAAACAAAACTCATTAAAAAAAAAATCATTTTTATAGTATTAAATATAAATAACAATAAAATACATATATAAAAAAAATATTAAAAAAAGAAGAAAAAGAAAACAGCTCCCCAACAATAGAGGAATCAGATTGGCTAAAAAGGAGGAAGAAGAAGAAGAAGAAGAGCTGATCGGCGGCGAAGAAGAGTAGATCGATGGTGAAGAAGAAGAGTAGATCGACGGTGAAGAAGAATAGCAGATCGGCGGTTAAGAGAAAGAAGAAGAAGAAGAGAAGAGCAGATCGATAGCGAAGAAATATATATATAAAAAAAAAAATTAAAAAAAAAAGAAAAGAAAAAGAAGATAGCTCGCCAACAATGGAGGAACTAGATCGGCTAAGGAGGAGGAGGAAGAAGAGCCGATCGACGGTGAAGAAGAAGAGCATATCGACAGCAAAGAAAAGCATATTAGAGGTGAAGAAGAAGAAGAGCAGATCAGCAGTGAAGAAGAAGAGTAAATCAGCGAGCATCTGGTGTTAGAGCCAGATTGGTGTTACCGGAGAAGAAGAAGAAGAAGAAGAAAAACAAGAAGTCTAAAGAAGAAGAAGAAGAAGAAATGAAGAAGAAGAACAGTGATGGGAAGATGTTGAAGAAGAAGAAAAAAAGTAAAAAAAAAAAAAAATTTTTAAAAAAAGGTGATTTTTTTTTTATAAAAAAAATACGAAGTGAAAAACAAAATGAAAAACATAGAAAACATATAAATGTTGTTTTTCAAATTGTTCACTTTTAATTAGGGATGGCAATTTGACCCGCACCCGCGGGCACCCGCCCGAACCCTACCCTATAGGGTCGGGTTTGGATGTTGAATTTTCGACCCGTGGACCCGCGGACCCGTTTAAAGAAAAACCCGGCAGGTGCGGGTGCGGGTGTGGGTGTGGGTTGGAGAAACGAACCCGTGGGTGAACCCGCGAACCCGCATAAATAAAAATTATATAATATTTATTATTTAAAATATTATAAATTTAAACTCCAATTGAACATTTTTAACCATATAGAGAATAAAATATAAAAACTCCACTCATTCTAAGTTTGAAAATTACAATTCTCAACTCTAATTTATATATAGCTAATAATATGTTACACTTGTTGGTTTTACTATTATAAAACATCGTGCTTGCTTATCTGTTTTGCCTTTGAAGATCCATTTGGAGTTTTACTTGGTAGTGCTTTATATTATTGTATTTGTAATTCTTTATATAAAAATATTATTAAATATTAAATATTTATAAATTAATATATTTTGTGGGTTGGTGGGTGTGCCCGCGAACCCGCGAACCCGCATAAAACCCGCGGGTGAAACCCGAACCCAAACCCATTTATTTTGGTGGGTTCGCGGGTGGGTGTGGGTGATGAAAATTTTCGCGGGTGCGGGTTTGGATTTTGTAAAACCCGCCCGAACCCAACCCGTTGCCATCCCTACTTTTAATATTGATTTTGCTTTTGTTTTTTGAAAATAAAATGAAAAACGATTAACAAACGTGAATTCGATTTTTTTTTTGAAAATAAAAAAATGAAAACAGGTTGAAAAATAGCCGCAGGACATGCCTTTAGGATTTTGGCATTGCTCATATACTATTAGGTAATAATTACATAGATCATACCAAAAAAAAAAAAAAAAACACTTCAGCCTACACCCATTATTTTATATAAAAATTTAATTACCATAATAACAACATGTAATGTTACTTAAAAGGATATGATGATTTAAATTAGGAAAAATTGTAATAAAGTACTCTCGATATTTTCTAAAATTAAATTACAATCAGATCGTACTTTTACCATAATTACAAGAAAGTACCATTGTTTAACTTTTTGACCGCCTAAGATTGTGTTATCCCATAAACCTTCTAGAGATAAAGCTCTTTTCGCGGCAAACTAGTAGATGTTGCGACAAGCCACGTAGATATCTCAATGCCATTACCTTGCCTTGACCAATTGTTACAATCCACTACAGACCATGTTCGACCGGAGACTGGACTCATTAACCCTTTGGAGCCATACTTTTATGCCCTTTCTTCCTTTGCTCCCTAAACTGGACCAACTATTGATGCCTTTCTAGGCTATGGATAGGCAACATGTAGCCCACTACATAAGGAAGAACCTTTCCTTTGCTTTAGCTTTAGCAAATCTTAGGTCCTCCCAGGGGTCCAATTGGTTTGTAAGGGTCGACAGAGGGTTTTAGAACAAGAACATAAGATGAAGCTACTGGGCTAAATTGACCTCACCAACTATTTGAATATGGAGATCATGCTTGAGAAACAAAAAACAAAGGTAAAAAGTAGCATATTCACAAATTTAACATAGCTTAAAAATGCCCCAAAGGGAAACAAGGGGAGCCAAGCTAAAATCAACTATGAAAGTAAACAACACCAAACCGAGTTTTTTTTTTTTAAAAAGCATGAGACCCATAAGGAGAAGAGGCTCCTGATATGTGAGTTTCGAAGAAGAGTACCAAAGATAATAGTGAACCATAAAATGAGTAAGGAAAATGAAAGGCCCGGAGATGATTTCCTTGAATTAATATTACCTATGATGAATGCATGCGAGATTAGTCACCCTAACTTTACATTGTCATCGGGTCGGGCTTCTTTTCTTCACTTCCAGAAATGGCTCATCTCAGAAGCTCAATAAGTCAATCAGTCATGGTATTCACAGTCAAACCCCTATCCATATAGATTTTGAAACAAAATGGCATTCAAAAGTGAAGAAAAGAAGCCAGGCATGATGACATCAATTCAACTCAAGATTCGACACTAATAGAGGTTTCTAACTCCCCTAGTAGCGAAGGAAATGGGAAGGGCTTGAATTCTGATCAGACCAGACTCTTCTTTGTTTGAGCTGCTCCCACACATACAGACTAGAAGATCTCAGTTGTCATGGACTGGACAAGTACGTAGAGATCTTCGTGGGATCGGGAAATCTCATCCCGGTCACGATCTTATCCCGGAAATTAGCTTAACAAAATTTGATCAAATCGATCGAGAATCTCATCATCTGTTAGGTGGGCCAACCGACCGACCGAGGGCATCCATGTCACAATACCTTTCTTTTAGCCAAGAATCTCATTATTGATCGAATCGAGGCAATTCATTGGCAAATGAAAAATCTACTGTTTTAACACTAAAAAAAAATAAAAATAAAAAAAAATAAAAAAAACCTTAAAAGGAAAAAAGAGTCATTAAGATAAGAGACAGGTAAGCAAGCGAGATAGAGTAAACATCTGATCGATCATATATTACGAAATGTCTAAATTATCCCTAAGTGTTAGTAAAATATACTTGGAAATTAAATAATAAGTAACTCATAAATCAACTGACATGTAATTTCCAAATTAACTAACATGTTACTTTTAAATTCACTAACAAGTAACTTCAAAATCATACGACATGTAACTTTAAAAAAAACCATTGGCATTAAACTTGGAAAACAACTAAAATTATTACTTCTAATTGAAACATATTTACAAGATACCAAAAAAAATGTAAAAAAATAATAACACTACCAATACATAACAGTATCAATACAATTTATACCTCACATCATCGGTGCTACCTTTTATCACCAACTTCCGTTCATGTATCAAAAATGTCTCGTTACTGCCATTTTCAATTTTTGGTCGAGCAACCCTACCATTGGTATTGACCAATGATCATAATTTTATACTATAGTGCTATACCTAGCAACATCAACATTGACAACATCTTCTACCACTTTAACCAAGGTAAATCAAACCTCTTAGTACTAGCACCCATTTCATTACACCACCCTTACAAGCACTTACCCACCCAACTTCTGGCGTGAGCGATAACCAATCTTGTTAATGTTCCTGTATACTAGCCAGGGGCGGCCGAAGGCAAAATAAATAAAAAAAATGAGGGCCTTGACTCTTCATGTATGTTTACTTGATTTTTTATATATATTTATTTAGTAAATAATTACAAAAATTAATATAATAACTCAAAATCAAGACCGTAACACAATAAAATAACGAATAAAAAAGTTAGTCAAATAAATTTTGTATAGTTGCATCAAAGAATCCTTATTCATCTCACATTTTTAGGAACAAAAATACTAATTAAACTTACATAATCAAGTTTTTTTTTATTATTATATGTATATTTTTTTCAATATATGGATAATAGCTAAGCCGCTGGGAATTGTTTTAATTTTTAAGATTTTGTTTCGGAATTTTCGTATCAACGAGATTTGAAGAAACCTAAATTTGATTTTCAATTTTTCTTGGAATGTCCGGTAAGATGAAAATTGATCTAGTGTTGGTTGGTGTAACTATGTAAGAATGCTAATTGTGCTAATTCCATATTTCCATAGATGAGCCTTAAAAAATAAAAAATAAAAAATTGTGAGTGGTGGCCGGTGGGCCTTTAAAAAAATAAAAATCGAGTGGTGGGCCTTTTTAAAAAAATAAAATCTTAGGCGAGTGGTGAATCTTTTTTTTTTCCTTTTTTTTTTTTTTTAAGTCATATATGGGTCTATTTTTGTTTAAAATTGTGAAGAGTTTTTTTATTTTTTTATTTTATGAAATCATAATTTTTTATAATCTAAATTTGGGAGACCTTTAAAACCGGAAGTAGAAATGGCAATTTGACCAGCACCCATGGGCACCCACCTGAACCTGACCCTATAGGGTTGGGTTTGGGTGGTGAATTTATGACCTACGAACCCGTATAAATAAGAACCTAGCATATTCAGGTGCGGATACAGGTTGGGAAAACAAACCCGCGGGTGAACCCGCATAAATAAAAATTATATAATATTTATTATTTAAAATATTATAAATCTAAACTCTAATTGAACCTTTTTAACCATATAGAGAATAAAATATAAAAACTTCACTCATTCTAAGTTTGAGAATTACAATTCTCAACTCTCATTTATATATAGCTAATTATAGGTTACACTTGCTAGTTTTACTCTTATGAAACATCGTGCTTGCTTATTTGTTTTGCCTTTGGAGATCCATTTAGAATTTTACTTGGGAGTGCTTTATATTATTGTATTTGTAATTCTCCATGATATAAAAAAAGAGGAGTTGTGTATAGTATATATATAACAAATATAATTAACATATTAAATATTTATAAATTAATATATTTTACGGGTTGGTGGGTGTGACCCGCGAACCCACATAAAACCCGTGGGTAAAACCCGAACCCGAACCCGAACTCATTTATTTTCACGAGTTTGCGAATGGGCGTGAATAAGGAAAATTTTCGCAGGTATGGGTTTGGATTTTACAAAACCCGCCCGAACTTGACCCATTGCCATCCCTAATTGGAAGCCTTAGAGCATCTCCAATAGTCTCCATTGGAAACTCTCTTATTTAAGGGTGTATATTATTGCAAGGGACCATTAAGGGAGCATGTGCTCCAACAATACTCCCTTAAATGACCCTTTTAATATTTAAATGTTAGATATTGTGTTTAAATATTAGATATTGTTTGTTAAGCATTGCTATCTATCAATTGGGTATTTCAAGAAAATAAAAAATCTTAAATAGGTGGAGTCCACTTTAAGGGGGTCTGAAAACACCCCTTAATTAAGAGAGTGCACTACACCAGAACACAATTAAAGAAGTCATTTAAGGACCTATTGGAGCTGAAAAAATACATCTACTCCCTTAATTAAGCTAAGGGATGTCTTCAAGGGAGGCTATTGGAGATGCTCTTAGGCGATTGTCTCACTGGTCTCCCCCTAAAGTCGGCTCTGAATTATTGGCTAAACCCAAAAATAGAATTTGGAAGTGGATAAAAATACAAAATCAATATGTTTTTTTTTTTCCTCTAGAATAATGTTAGACGTCCCAAATTTTTTTTCCCAAATGTGACACGTTAGATGTCATATGTGGTGAGTAGGGGCAGACCCATGTGGAGACCCATCTCAAATTTTCAAAAAATAAAAATAAAAATAATATGTATATAATAATATTATATTAAACAAATCATTACTTAGCACAGTTGGAAGAGTTTCTCCATTTCACCTATGATAGTCGTGGGTTCAACGATTCTCACAAGTCACAACAAGCAAAACAAATAATCTTATATATATATATATTATTTTACACTTAATTTATGGTTTACTTGCTTTTCAGACGGTGATGCCGAAAGTGTGGCAAACAACCCTAGATGTGGAAGTGGTGGACGATAATACTTTTTTATTTTATTTCCGCAACCAGGGAGACCGATTCCGGTTTTCGTAGGGGGCCCGTGGAGTTTTGATAATTCTCTTATTGTTTTGGAGAAGCCGTCGGGGTTAGGGGATGTTGCTAGCTTGGCTTTTAACCAGGCTGCTTTCTGGATCCAAATACAGAATGCTCCTTTGATGTGCATGACTAAAGAAATAGGGGAGTTCATAGGGCAGTTGATCGGGACCTTAAAAGACATTGATGTTGGGGCTACTGGGGAGTGTTTTGGGAAATATATGAGGTTGAAGGTGGAGGTGGATGTTTCGAAACCTTTGAGGCGATGTTTGCGGCTAGAGTTGGAGAAAGGGAAGGAGTCGATCCTGTTGTTAAGGTATGAGAAATTACCTGAGTACTGCTTTCATTGTGGTATTATTGGGCATTCTTATCAGGAGTGTGGGCGAAGACGTGAGGTAGATATCGAAGGTTTGAAGGAATTTGAGTATGGGGTTTGGATGAGAGCTTCGGTTTCGCCGGTAAGAAATAACTATGCTGGTCATTCTCGCGGTCGGGTGGAGGGATCAAATCCGGGATTAATTCTGATAGAGCCAATAATGGGGTACACATTCAGAAGGAGGACACTTGGAGACCAAGGAAGGAGGCTGTGGCGATGTCTGAGCAGTAGACGTTGGGAAAGGATGGTAGTGCGAGGGTTCCACCAGAGGTTGTGCGTCAGGTTTCGTTGGATGGTTTGAATGTTGATGTAGGGAATAAGGGAGCTGGTGTTTTTAATGCAGGAATTAATTACATGCAAGTAGTTAATGTGGTAGTGCAAAGTAACGTGGAGAATGTGAAGGGTGTGCATGTTGATAATAATTACGTGGAAGGGTTTGTGGGTGGCCAGAAGAATGGTGAAGTGGAGGTCCCAGTAAGGTTTGTGGATACAGTTGTAGAGGATAAAGAGGGGATTAAAAAGAAGGGTAAATGGAAAAGTTGGGCACGGGAAGGGGGAATTAGGGGGGAGGGTTCAGATAATGGACTTCGGTTGGAAAAGAGAGGGGCAAGTGCAGGTGGTGACATGGGTTCGATCTCTGAAGGAAAAAAGATGAAAAAAAGTGATGCTTCTGATCCTGTATCAGTTGAGATATCGGTGAGTCGGGTGGCAGACCCGGCTTGCCGGACGTAATGAAAACTTTATTTTGGAACGCTCGGGGTTTGGGAGGGAGCCGGGTGTTCCGAGTCTTGTACTCATTAGTGCAGGACCATTGCCCTACGATAGTTTTCTTGATGGAAACTATATGTGATCAGGTGGTAATGGAACGTTTATGATGTAAGTTAGGTTTTGACGCGAAATTAGTGGTTGATAGGTTTGGTAATAGTGGCGGATTGTGTTTGTTATGGAAGGAGAGTGTGGAAGTTGTTTTACTGTCTTATTCACATTTTCATATAGATTCTGTGGTTGTTTCTGAGATGAACTGTCAGTGGCGTCTAACTGGTTTCTATGGTCATCCGGTGGCGACCCAACGAAATCATGGTTGGACGCTTCTGAGAAGGTTGGCGGACTTGTCTTCTCTTTCGTGGATTGTGGGAGGGGATTTCAACGAAATTCTTAGTCTATCTGAAAAGCAGGGAGGAGTGGTCAGACAGGGGTTATTAATGGATAATTTTCGATCGGCGCTGAATAATTGTGGGTTAAAAGATTTGGGGTTCGAGGGGCCTTCTTTTATGTGGTCTAATCGGAGATTGGGGTCTCAACTAGTTCAGGAGAGGTTGGATGGTATTGTTGGAAATGTGGGGTGGACGTCTTTGTTCGCTTGGTTCCGGATTAAGCATCTGGATTGTGGAAGTCCGACCACCGACCAATTCTTTTAGAATTTTCTGTCAACAAGGAGCGATGTGGTGGGTCTAATCGATTCCATTATGAAATTTGTTGGGCTAAGAAGGAAGAGTTTGCCGAAGTGGTGAAGTCGGGTTGGGCAGCTGCAACTAGGGGAAATGATGTCCAACGGGTGGTAAATCGGTTGGGGAAGTGTTCTATGAATTTAAAGAAGTGGAATGGGGAAAATAAAAAACAAATGAAGAAGGCCATTGTGGAGAAAAAGAAAGAGTTGGCAGCAGTGGGTATAGGAGAGTGGCGTGTGCAGTACCGAGTGGAGCAAGAGTTGGATGTTTTGTTGAGTTGTGAGGAGCAGTTTTGGAGGCAAAGGTCTAGAGTGGCTTGGCTAAAAAGGGGAGACCGAAATACAAGGTTTTTTCATGCTAAAGCTACCTTTAGAAGATGCCGAAATAAAATTAGGGGGCTCTTCGATCCTAGAGGAGTTTGGAGGGAGGAGGAGCAGCTAATGGAGGGCATCATTTCTGATTATTTCACTGACATTTTTACCTCTTCCCAACCGAGTGGGTCTATGATTGATCGGGTGTGCAGCTCTGTCACGACAAAACTTCCCCCTAATATGGTGAGTTTTCTTTCGAAACAATTTTCTGCTGAGGAAATTCGAGCTGCGTTATTTCAGATGAATCCTTCAAAAGCTCCGGGCTTTAATGGGTTTCCGACGGATTTTTTCCAACATTTTTGGGATATAGTAGGGGATGATGTTACAAGGATGTGTTTGGGCTGCTTGAATGATAGGAAGGCGATGGGAGATATAAACCATACGGTTTTGTGCCTCATTCCGAAAATAAAGAATGTTGTGAAAATGATGGATTTGAGATCGATAAGCCTCTGTACTGTGGTTTATAAATGCATTTCCAAGGCCATTGCTAACAGGCTTCGTACAGTGCTAGATTGTGTCATTTCGGAGACCCAGAGTGCTTTTGTCCCAGGAAGACTAATTATGGATAATGCCTTAGTTGGGTTTGAATGCATGAATGCGTTGCGACGTAAAACTCAAAATAAAAAGGGCTTTATGTCCCTCAAATTGGATATGGCTAAGGCCTATGACAGGGTGGAATGGGTGTTTCTGGAGGGAATGATGCGTCAAATGGGGTTTCCTGAGTCTTGGATAGTGTTGATTCAGGAGTGTATTTCGTCGGTGACTTATTCTTTTATCCTTAATGGTAAAGTTACATGTCTCATTCGTCCTTCGCATAGGCTGAGACAGGGGGATCCATTGTCCCCGTATTTGTTCCTTATTTGTGCAGAGGGTCTGTCAAGCCTCATCTCGCAAGCTAAGAAGCGTGGGGATTTTTCTGGTTTTAAGTGTAGTCGCTATGATCCCAAGATAACTCATTTGTTTTTTGCAGATGATAGTTTGCTTTTTACCAAGGCTTCACAGGATAACTCACTATCCGAAAAATTTTGGATGATTATTCTCGAGTGTCGGGTCAGATGGTGAATTTTGAGAAATCTGCGGTGTGTTTTAGCAAGCAAATTCTGGGTTTGGAGAAGGTTAGATTGGCCGACATTTTAAGTATGTCTGTAGTGGAGGAGCATTCGCGATATTTGGGACTTCCATGTCTTATTGGCAGAAATAAAAAGGGTCATGTTTGAGAATATAAAAGATAAAGTCTGGAAAAAGCTTCAGAGTTGGTGTAGCCGGTTCTTTTCATCAGGTGGGCGTGAGGTTCTTTTAAAAGCTGTCATCCAAGCTATTCCGGCATATTCTATAAACCTGTTTAAACTTTCGATTTCCCTTATTAATGATCTTCATCGTTTAAGCGCTAAATTTTGGTGGAGTGGTAGTGGAAAAAAACAGAAAATGCACTGGTGTACTTGGGAAAAGTTGTGTAGGCCGAAGTGGGAGGGTGGGCTTGGCTTCCGGAATCTTGGGAATTTTAATAAAGCGATGCTTGCCAAGCAGTGCTGGTGCTTGATTCGGAATCCGAATTCCCTTGCTGCTAGAGTTTTAAAAGCTTGTTATTACCCGGATTCTAATTTTCTGTTGGCTGAGGCTGGGGCGGGTTCCTTTCTCTGGAAGAGTCTATTATGGGGTAGAGAATTACTGGAGAAGGGTACCAGATGGAGAATTGGTAGTGGTTCCTCTACTTTTGTTTATAAGGATCGTTGGATCCCGCGGGAGACTACTTTTAGGATTATTTCCCCGTAGATTTTGGATATAAACGCGAAGGTGGAGTGTCTGAAGATGGAGTCAGGAGAGTGGAATGAAGGGCTCATTAGGGAGACCTTTCTTGCGGAGGATGTGGATGCTATTCTTAGCCTCCCGCCTAGCAATAGTACCTCGGTGGATAGCTTGTTGTGGCACTATAATTGTTCGGGGAATTATTCAGTCCGTAGCGGTTATTGGCTGGCTTCTTCTTCCTTTGCGGATCTTGGTTGTTCAGGTCTGTCTGGTTTTGAGTCCTGGTGGAAAATTTTTTAGCGTCTAAACCTCCCATCAAAAATCAAATTGTTTGTGTGGAAGGCTTGTCAAAATTGGATTCCGGCTCGGTGTAATTTATTGAATCACGGCATGCTTTTGGATGCCACTTGCTAGATTTTTGGTAACGAGTTGGAAACTACCACGCATGCTCTGTTGAGTTGTAAGTCGTTGAAAGAGGTGAGAGATGGTTTTGGGATGACCGATGGTCGTTCTCTGGACACTGCTCCGTTTATTGATCTTGCCATCTCGTGTAGCTCTCAGTTGGGAGTGTCTGAGTTTGAAGGTTTGTGCTTGACCTGGTGGAGAATCTGGTACCGGAGGAATGTGGCTCTTCATCAGAACAATCTTCTTCCTGTCTCGGATATTTGTGAGTGGGTGAGCAATTTTGGTCATGATTTTCGGTCAGCCAATGTTCCCAATCCTCAGCAAAGGGATGTGATAGGGGGGGCTTCTTCTCGATGGCAGGCGCCACCTTCTGGTTGTTTTAAAATCAATACTGACGCTGCTATAAATTCTCATCAGAAGGTTTCTGGGCTGGGCGTGGTGGTTCGCGACTGCAATGGGAAGGTTCTGGTGTCAAAGTGCAGGAATGTGAAGGCTAATTATCAGCCTAGTATCGCTGAAGCGATTGCCATTTTGGATGGTATTCGGATTGCTGTGAGTAAGGGATTTTTCCCTGTTGTGGTGGAGTCTGATGCTCTGGTGGTGGTTCAGGCCATTAACAGCAGAAATTCTCCTTTTTCGGAGTTGGGAGTGGTGGTGGACGATATTCTTGCGATGGTGGATAATTTTCTAGGCCTGTCTATTAGCTTTGCTCCTAGAGTTTTGAACAAGGTTGCTCATGGGTTAGCCAATTTAGCTTTGGATTTTGAGGGTGATTTTTTATGGATTGAGGACTATCCTCTGTGTGTGGAAAGTTTGGTCCTTGGGGATGTTCCCTTTTCTTTGTAGTTTTCTTTTGGGTTTTTCCCTTTCAAAAAAAAAAAAAATAAATAAATAAAAAATTATGGTTTACTTAATTCAATTTTATTATGTAGTAAATTATATATTATTTTGAATTTTTCTTATTTATAATATTTTTAGTTTGACTTATCTAACACATCCAATCAATAAACCCTAAAATTTCACATTTTTATTTATTGTATTAAAATACTTCATCTATTATTATGATTCATTTTATTTTATCTTTTATCTTTTTATTTAGATAGAATCAATAATTAGAATAATAATTTTAAAAAAAAAAATATGTCTAGTAATATTTATTAATCAATTACTTTTATACAAATTTAAAGTGAATTCATTATAAATACAAAACAAAATTTTGTATTATATTTTAATTTTTTTAAGAATAAATATTATAATTTTTCATTATTTATGCTATTTTTCTTGTTATTATTTATTTTTAAATATTGTGTTTCTTGTTTTTAGTTCTTTTGTATGTAAAATTATTTAGTTCATTTAGAGTAACTGTTCTATTTTAAAAAAAAAAAATTTATCTAAAATTCATTACAACATCAATTTTTTATTTTATTTTTTATAAAAAAAACTCATTTTATTATGATTTTAAATTTTCATTATTTTTTTTTTTATAAAATTATTACTTTATTCAAGTGTCCCACCTCATTAAAATTTTTAGGTCCGCCGTCGGTGGTAATATGACAAGTCATTTACCACATCATTTGAGAAGAAATTTTTCAAATACTAGTATAAATTTGTTGTCTTAATTTTTTATTTTATTTAATTTTTTATATTTTTTTTCGTATCGGGGGATCGTGCATGTAAATATTTTGATTTTGACCCGTTAAAAAAAACCAGATCACACCTACCGCTGACGAAAATAATATTTCCAGGCGGCAAAACCTCTCCCACAAGACACGAGATTCCTGAGTCCTGACGACAAATAATCGGACTGACAGCAAGAGAATGACTTTTAAAGTGTTGACTTTGCCAGTTTTCCGTGACGGAGGAGGAGGTAACGATGGCGATGATCCTTTCCGGGGCCCTCTCATGATCAAGAAGGGAGACATCACTCAGTGGTTCGTCGATGGCTCTTCTGATGCTATTGTCCGTACTCGATCCCTCTTTTTATTATTTTTCTGCTTTTCACAACTTCTTTGTCTGTGCATGTTTTCTACTTAATATATCCATAAATACATATCCATTGAAAGATATATTTACTTCATTGTTCATAAATTTCATGCTATCTATACATGCGATTCTTAATTTAGCTGCGTTTGTTCTGAAACTATGTTGCTAGAATATGTTTCTTATAATTTGTAATTGGATTGTGGTAACTTGTGGATATGTAAGTTTGAAATTAATGAGATAAAAATAAAATTGCACGGATTCTCAAATATTGAGAAAAATAATTTATTTTTTTTGCTAATTTAAACTGTAGATATCTTATCCTTAGAGCGCATGTTAATAGGAATTAGAGGCAATTAATTAAACTATTTTGGTGATGGAGCCTGTTATTTTGGTGGAAGAGTATGAAATGTGGAAATTAATTTTATGGACTCGGAGTAGTAACTTGCTTATTGTAAAAGTAATTTTAGTTCGCTTTGAATGGCTGAAGAGGGCTTGTAATTACTCCCATTTTAATGTAATACAAAATGGGGGCTGGCATTTGATTTCCTGGGAGTCCTTAGGTGCGTATGTAGACATGTAGTTCGAACTTTTTATTCCGGTTGTGTAGGTCGCATTGTGTTGACATTCTGAGAAAAAACAATGGAGGCATTTGATTTTTTGAGGGATTGTCAAGTAATTGAATGGTTGTTTACTGTAGGTTAATCCAGCCAATGTGACAATGAATGGAGGTGAAGGTGCTGATAAAGGTAATCACTCTATTTTTTTTCTTTATTTGTTAATGAAATGTTGTTTAAACAAATTTGTAATAACTTATTAGAACATGCATTTTGCAGCCATACATAAGGCTGCAGGACCGAAGCTCAAAGAAGCTTGTAATAAAATCCCAGTAATCCGTCCATGGATCCGTTGCCCTGTAGGGGAAGCGAGAATCACCCCGTAAGTAGGTTATTCTAGCTTCTTTTGTTATACTGATCCATCACACTGTATCAACCATTCTAACTAGTTGAAGCTGCAGAGGTTTTAATTTGCCTGCATCTAGTGTGATTCATACCGTTGGCCCATGTTATGATTTGGAAACTGATCCTAAAGCCTCCCTGAGAAATGCATACAGGTAAGTTTAGTGTTATCGTAATGTACTTTTACTAGTTTAATTTGTCATTCTAATCCTTTTTAACTATATTTGTCATAGGAACAGCTTGATTTTGGCCAAAGAGAACAACATTCGGTACATTGCTTTTCCTGCCATATCATGCGGTATTCGCAAGTAAGTTGACACTTGACAGAAAGGAATTGAATTAACCATACCAAGTTTCTTACTTTTTTCTTCTTTAAATGCATGTCAATTTTGCATTTGTGTCAACAAACAATTAAGTCTAATCACATTATGCATTCCTTATTAGAAATATATTGAACACACTTGAATTCGAATTCTTAGGTGATTTGGATTACTTTATATCTCCTTATGCTTTTGTGTGAACTTAAGTTGATCGTCTACAAATGTCTTTTGTATTTCTGATGCTGTTTGACTCATGTAAACTCTTTGCCTCCCATATGCACACAAAATCATTTGAGAAAGTTAATAAGGATTAGAGATTACTCAAGCCATGAGAATCTGATTGGGTTATTGATTCTGAATTTAACCGTGAAGGTCATTGTTTTCTGGCTTTTTGTTTGAATGTTAACAGTTATCCTTATGAGGAAGCTGCCACGGTAGCTCTATCTACAGTCAAAGAGTTTGCAAATGGCTTTAAAGAGGTACCATATCTTAGTATTTAGCTTCATGATAGAGCTGTCCTAAATCGTTGCACTTTCACTCTTTCAGATTTGATTATCTTAACACAAGAGGTACGAGAGTTATATTTATTATTTAGCCACGGTACATGAATTTATAATGCTAGACCTAGAAGAAAAAAAAAAAGTAGAAACTCCATTAATTACTCGGCCCAATTTTATTTATTTATTTATTTATTTTTATAGTATCTATTTATACCAGATATTTTTTTGAAGCTTTAGATATTGATAAAATTCGAGCCGTTGACTTGAGAGTCATTTGCCCAAACCCCAAGCTTGTTCATCTATCAGCTGAGCTATGCTCCTGGGAGCAGGGGCGAAGCCAGGATTTTGACTTTGGGGGGAGGTGCCGAGACAAAAAAAAAAATCAAGTTTTTGCAAGACAAAAATATTAATATTTAAAAAGGTACGGATATTGACACCCATAAAACTTATTAGTACACCCATGTCTAAAATTTAAAAAATAAATATTACTATAAGCACCCATCATAATGCCAATATTATCCTCATTGAAATAAATATATTCATTTTAATACATATTATTTATAAACACTCTTAAATTACTATCACACACAATTTTTTTAAAAAATTATATTATTTTTGGAATCAAATCCTCTTTTAATGATGATCCAATTTACTTTTGGAAATATCTCAAATGTAGGAGCCTTATAAAAGGAAACCGTATATAGGGTCAAGAGATTTTAATTTAGAATTTTCTTATTTATACAACTATCTTACTAATATCTATGATTATCTTAAATATATATATATATATATATTGTTGATATCTATAGCTATCGTTAAAACAAATATATTTTATTTATTGATAAAATTCATAATTATACATAAAAGAAAGATAAAAACAGTATGATAATCATGTGATAATTAGAAAGTTTGAAACTTAAAATAAAATTAGAGTTTAATTAGGGTTATCATAAAAATTAGGGTTTATTATAAGGTTTTTTTTTTTTTTTTTTCTTCTTTAAAGGTAAGTTTTTTTAATAAAAAAATATAGTTGAAGATATGAGTGTAATTAATGAGTATATATAGTATTTGATTTATTTTTAATTAAAGTAATTTGTCCTTATTGGTAAATTTCTATTGGGATATTTTTGTAATTAAAATTTTTAATAAAATGTGGGTGTACTAATAAGTTTTATGGGTGTCAATATCCGCTCCCAATTTAAATACTAAATTATTAAAAAAACCAAATGTAATATTGTTTAATCTCATAAATTAATTAATAAAATAAACACAAGTTTTATAAATCAAAATGAAACTTGCCGGTCTTTAAAGTCTAAAAAATCATCTATAATCAAATCTATACTCATATTTAATTCTTGTAATTCAGAACCAATTATAACATAAAATATATTTACCTATTTTAGGATAGACCTAAGAATCAAATATTAATGTCTATAACTATGGCAAATTCATCCAATTTCATATAACTTAATTTAATCCTATCCAATCCCGGGAATTCCTATATTGGAGTGGACTATTTTAGTTAATAGTCCAATCCGATGTGTTGATATAGGCCTGTGAATCCATATTACTATCCTTTAAAAAATTATTCTAATCTTACTTTTATTGGTCTTTTCAGGTTCACTTTGTTTTGTTCTTAGACGACGTGTACAATGTTTGGTTGAACAAGGCAAAGGAATTGTTCGACACATAATGTGTGTGTGTATTAACGGTCCATGTTTTCAGCGGGCGTTCTGTTTAAATTTTTATTTTTCACTTCTCTATGTTGTTTTACTAGTCTTATTATTATTATTATTATTTAGTCTGACACGGAATAATCGGATTCTAAATATCTACTTGTAAACTTAGTGGACCGATGGAGATTGTGAAGTCATTGGAAATGATCATTGGACTAAAAACTTTGTAAATGATCATTGGAAATGATCATTACACCTCCAAATTAGTATGTTTTTAAAAATCCAATAATATCTTTGAGTAAAATTACCAAGATAATTAATTGTTTGTTAGTACACACACCAATAATTATTAATTAGTTTCCTATTTTAATCTTTTGTAAATTTTTTTTCCTATTAATGGTTTGATATTAACATATATCATAAAAACTCTTTCTATTTTAATAAATTCTAAATTCCCTTTTAAATATATTTTCAATATTTTTTTTAAGGAAAATGAATCAAAATTATGAGACAAATTTGGTTGTGAAAAAAAGTAAGTTTTAAATTAATTTTTATTATTTTTGTTAGAAGAACAAAAATCATTGTGTATATAAACAGACTATTAAATTAACTATATTATCTATATTTTTTATTTATTTCAAACTCACTTTAGACTTTTTTTTTTTTTCCAATATTAGATGTTCTTTCTTGTCAAAAAAAGTATATTAAATGTTTTTCAATTTCATCGAACACATTTTTTTTTTAAATATCATTTAACAACTATTTACTTCCACATCAATTGGGACATAGCACAAATCTTACATCCCAACAACTCTTTCCAACAGAAAGTGGTTCTCTAATAAAATAAAATAAAATCTTAAAATAGATTTTTAAATAAAAATGGAATTTGATTTTTTTTAAAAAAAAACTGAGAAAAGAAAAATAGGGAAGAGAAAGAATAGTAAGAAAATTAAAGGTAACAACAAAATTTGAAATAATAATAAAGTTGATTAAATAGCATAATAATAGTTATAAGTGGTGTGTACTTACAAAAAAAGTTACAGTATAATTAAATAAAGGGTATTTTTGGCATTAAGTGGGGTTTAATTACAAATTAGAGATTTTTTAAAATAAATTTATGGGTGTGATTACAAAAGGGGTGTAGATACAGTTTTTGAGAGGTGTCATTATCGCCACTCTATAAGGAATTCAAAGGACTTTAAAGGGCCCAAGAAAGAAATGAAATGGCCCAACAAGGGAACAGGTCCAAAAGCATGGTCCACAAGTTATCTAGCCAAAACAAGCACATGATCAATATCAAAATTCAAACTGTCATAATTATGTTAGACGATGATCACGCTCTCATGATGGAGACGATAAGTGAAGACTCCAGAGGTTTTACTATAAATACCAAACACCTTCTCAAAGAAGAGGGTCCTGAATTTCTCAATTCATATGCGAAAGCTCTAAAAACATAAACTTTGCAATCTTCTCTTTGATGCTCCATGATTAAGCAAGAGATCGACCTAGTCATAGGTTAATACACCTTGAATTCGGGACCCATCCCATTTAGTTTACTGGATCAATCGATAAACAACGAATAGCTTGACTCGATACATCGAGCAAAACGGTTTGTCATTTCAAACTCATTTTAATTGATTTTTATCTTATAATATGTTGATTTGAGCATCAGAGAGTCCCTCCAAATGAACACCCCCTCATGTGGTTCGCCACCATTCTTTTTTGTCTTTTGTTTTACAGGTTGCCAGTGCCTATCTTGTCGACCTCAAATTAATTGTAAATTCGATCGACTACAGTTTGTATAATAGCATGATCTATATATTTGTTATGATTCTAATTTATAGTAACTATTATGATTTATATATCAACTTTGAATAATAACAAAAAAAATATAAAAATACTAATAAAAAATATTATATTATAATACTTCATATATTTTAAAGATTTATAATACTTCATATGTGATAGAGGTTGGATTTGTTTTTTTGAGTCTTGCTTGTATGCGGGAATTTTTATTATTATTTTTTTTTTAAAAAGGGGTAATTACTCCGGTGGCCACCAACTTTTGCCACCAGTATCTAAATGGTCACCAAATGGGGAATTAGTTTAGAAATGGCCATTTTTGGCAAACAATGTTACACTAATGACCATTCTGTTATAACACCGTTAACTTTGTCTAAGAATGTTACACTAATGACCATCAATTTGTTCACTTGGTATCAAAATGACCATTATAATCATTTTTCTCCAAAATTATTCTAATGGCCATTTATTTGGTCAATTGGTATCAAAATGACCATTATAATTGTCTTACTTTTTCTATAGTATGTGTATTGACTATCCATTTGGTTAATTGGTATCAAAACAATCATTATATGTACAACTATATTCTATTAAAAAAAAAAAATAGTGTAAGCAATCATTAAAAATAAAATTTCATTCAATATAGAAAATGAAGAATTCATTTGATTCAATATAATTTTAGTCTCATACACATCAAATACTACTTGTTAAAATGATGATATCTTTAAGTCTGTTTACATTTAATCTTCATATGAACGTAAAATCTTAGGGGATGGTTGTCTTGTAATGTTTTGTCCTTTTAGTGATTCCTTATGTTAAAAGTTGATTTTTTATTATTATTGTTTTGTCAAACTACACAAGTATACCAAAAGTCATGATTTTAAATGTGAACGTACTCAAAGATATCATGATTTTAACAAGTGGTATTTGATGTGTATGAGACTGAAATTATATTGAATCAAATGAATTCTTCATTTTCTCTATTGAATGAAATTTTATTTTTAATGATTGCTTACCCTATTTTTTAAATAGAATATAGTTGTACATATAATGATTGTTTTGATACCAATTAACCAAATGTATGGTCAATACACATGTTGTAGAAAAAGTGAGACAATTATAATGGTCATTTTGATACCAATTGACCAAATAGATGGCCACTAAAGTAATTTTGGAGAAAAATGATTATAATGACCAATTTGATACCAAGTGAACAAATTGATGGCCATTAGTGTAACATTCTTAGACAAACTTAACGGTGTTATAACAGAATGACCATTAGTGTAACATTATTTGTCAAAAATGGTCATTTATAAACCAATTCCCTATTTGGTGGCCATTTTGATAATGGTAGTAAAAGTCGATGGTCACCGGGGTAATTACCCCTAAAAGAAAATAAAAATTATAATTTGCAGTTAACACATATCCAAGCTCCCCAGGGGTAGTTTGCTGATTTGTCAAAAGAAAGAGAGAGATTTGATATTTTTATCAAAATACAGGTTTTCTTTACAATTTGCCATTTAAATCAAGATCCAGATATATCCCCAAAAAAAAAAGAGTACAGTAGATGAAAAGTATAAAAACAGAGTAAACAGAGGAGAAGCCACCAGAAACACACTCACATTATCATCAACATTCAACACTCACATTTTGAGCAAAAAGCGAAAATGCAAGCTGCAATAGGAGCCATGGCAGCCCACACGATTCTCGCAGCCGCACCCTCTTCCCACCCTCTTCTCTCCACTTTTTCAAACCCTAGTCCCACCGCGCCTCTCAATCACAGCTCTACATTTCACGGCGTCTCTTTCAAGCTCCCTCAACGCCACAACTTGAGCCTCACTGCAGTGGCTTCGAAGCCACTCACCGTCGTTGCTGCGGCCAAGAAAGCGGTCGCTGTCCTCAAGGGCACTTCTAATGTTGAAGGGGTTGTCACTTTGGCCCAAGACGATGATGGTCTGTTTTCGTTTTTTTTTTCTTGAATCAGTGTTGGATGTGACATTTTGATTTTGAATTCTTTCTCTTTTGTTGGTCTTGGCTAAATAAGTTTTATCATGAATGTGAGTTTGTGAAATTGTTTATCCTTTTCTATTCTTTTGAAGAAGTAATTAACTGTATTATTTAGTGAAAAGTTGTTCAAGGTGATTAAAAGAAACAATACCAAATCTGTTTTCTTCAATTTAAATATTTAATTTTACTGCGTTTTGTTCTCTTGAGTTACCAGCAATTAAATGAAATAGTTTGAAATTTGATTAGCTTAACTGTTTGTATTTCTTATATATATATTTGCTTGTTAGATGGAGTGATGGTGGTTATGTGTTAAATGACATTGTGTTGTATTGAAAAATAGGTCCTACAACTGTGAAAGTTCGTATTACCGGGCTTACTCCTGGACCTCACGGGTTCCACCTAGTGAGTGCTTCTGGCTTCAGCTTTTATGAACTTTGTATTTGATATTGCGAACGATTTTACAATCAATAATAAGCTAACTTTCATATTTTATGGTTATGTAGCATGAGTATGGTGATACCACAAATGGGTGCATTTCAACAGGTAAGGCCTGATTGTAGTTCAACCTCAGACCATCACAGATTCCTTTTATTTTTTTCCTTTTTAATGAAGATTGTTATTCTGATGCCTACTTGGTAGTTTTATAGCGATTTTTTTTCAATCAATATTTCCTTTTAAATTACAGGAGCACATTTCAATCCTAACAACTTGACGCATGGTGCTCCTGAAGATGAAGTCCGACATGCGGGCGACCTGGGAAACATAGTTGCTAATGCCGATGGTAATGCATTTCCTTTCTCTTCCATTTTCATTTGTTTCTGAACCAATCAATGTCCATTGATAATTTCTTTGTAACGCAGGTGTGGCTGAGGCAACAATCGTGGACAATCAGGTATTCTTTGATGCGTGGCTCTGTTTTTCCTTAATAAATATATTTATTTGTTGCAATTTTTTTCATTTTGTTCCTGATGCTCGCCTGATTGCTGTCCTCCTTGATAATATTTAATTATTTTTGGCTAAAACTTATAGATACCTCTGAGTGGTCCTAACACAGTCGTTGGAAGAGCCTTGGTGGTTCATGAGCTTGAGGATGACCTTGGAAAAGGTAGTTATTCATTCGTTATGATGAACATAGCCTGCAGTTTTGCATTTCCTTGAAGAGGAAACTTGTTTTTACAAGTTTTGCTAGTTCCCACACCACTATATTGACATGCTCATGTGTGTGATTCTGAGGAACTTGGGAATGGAAAGCAATTTGTCTCTCACTCTTGAGTGCAGTTTTTACTCTCACAGCTCAAATACATGTAATGATAAACGTAAACTAATGGAATTTCAATGAAATAATTGGAACAAAAGGAATGTTTGACTTAAGTAGCTGGAATCTCTATTCCGCTAACAATGTTTCAGTGATTGTATAATTTTTATTTCTCCTAACTCTTGTTTGGTTTTGCTTCTCTAGGTGGGCATGAACTTAGTCTATCCACTGGCAATGCAGGTGGAAGATTGGCATGTGGTATGCAAAAGAAAATTTCTCCCTTCATGCAATTATTTCTGACTTTTTGCATCTGCTCATTTGAATTTTTTTTTACTTTTGTGTGTTTTATACCTTGATTATGTATAGTTAACCGGGTATATATTGAAATTTTCGATCAAGAATCCTTTTCAGAAATATTCTATAACAATTTGCTTTGGAGGTCTACTTAAATACTTGATGCATAACATCATATTTACAACATGGCGACAATTTGTATCATTGGATTTTGATTATCTCTATTTTATGGATTTGAATAATATTGTTTTTTGGTCTAAATTATGGACTGGATTTAGTGCAGGACGTGTATATAATTCTGTTATTATGGTTAATGGATAATTCTGGAATATATAGATTCTGATTATCATTTGAAGGATTTTCTTAATATTGATTGCTCTAAATTAATGGACTGACTTTAGAGCATGACATGTATTTAATTAGGTAATTATGGTAAACAAATAAACCTGAGTGATACTGCATGTTCTTTTTTATTTTTCAATAATATATTTGCTGAAAGAAAGCATATATGTGTGTTTTACATATGTTCCTTATCCATGGACACTTAGCTTGAGAGCGTCATTTTCTCTTTTGCAAAGATAAGAAATCATGAAATTGGTATGCTTATGCGAGCTTGAGTTGCTGATGGCTCAAAAATTGTATGATATAATGTACCCTACTGCTGATTGGAACACATTGTTGCCTATATAAAGAAAAGTGTGCCCTAACACCCTTCTCGGTTTGGGCAGTAGGAGTAGGACTTGGTGGTTTAACCCCTACCTCAACATTAAGTACTCCTGTAAGCCACTATATCAGTGGGCCGTTAGATCCTTTTACTTGATTTTCAAGGAAAACGTATAGAATGTCAAAATTGAGGGTGAAAGAATTTTGGAGCTCTAGCCCAACTTTTGTGGAGGTTGAATCCAATTTTCTTTCTGTTTCCTCCCTCATTCTAGGTATTTTTTATTTATTTTATTTATATTTTTTATATTAAAGAAAAAGCAATAAGTGAGGGAAGGATTGGTCGCAAATAGATACCTGAATCTTTTATTTTGCCCCCTCCAATGTCAGTAACAAAAATGAAGATACAATGCAGGTTTTACAGAAACCTAGTCACAAGTATGTTCTTGCATTTCTAGTCGGAAAATTCATTATTTACTCAAGACTCAAGAGTTTGGATGTTTTGATATTTTCCAAATATTATGCTTTTAATGATCCTTTACTTTCTCACTGATTTTTCAACTTATGCTTTCACATTGGGATCATTTGTCTGCAGGCGTGGTTGGCTTGACTCCAGTGTAAGGTTAGCTCTTGCTCGGTACCAGTGTGGTTTGCACTATTGGCTGCTTGCTTTTGCCTGATTCTCTTGTAGAGCTAAATGTTATTTTCGAAGTCAGAGGTTGTAACATAATTGTGGAGACAACTAGTGTTAAATCAAATAATATTTGCACTTTTGCAGGCATTGTTCTTGTTTATCTGTACCCTAAACAAAATAAAAACTCAAGAGAGTTATAATAAACTTTGATTATCAACGGATGGCTTGTGAGTGTCCAGAACTTGTGAGTTTCGAATTTAATTGAAGTTGGATTTATGATGTTTGGCTATCTTTTAAGCTGCTTAACTAAGATGATGCATCGTTCTTCTTGCGGCTAAAACGGTATATAGATATTCCACCCTTCTGGTTTACTATGTCATATACAGGATTTGGATGGGTGCATAACCCCTCACCATTCATAACATATCCGTCTCACTAATGTCACTCATAGCACGTTATATGGTATATGAGCATTACTTGTGATTAGACGGTGGCATGCAAAGGAGAGCAAGTTGGGGTAGAGTAGACACTAGATAGGCAGAAAAGTCCTGTTTGTCGACCGCCTTGAAGTATCCCCAAGCTTAAATTCTAGTAGTCTAGGCATTTTTTTGAAAGTTTTTGCTATCAGTAAGATTCGAGCCGTTGACCCGGCATCTGATTGAGACAATTATAATATATATATATATATATATATACCAAGTGGCATTTTTGAGATATAAACAGGAATGAAGTGACAACATCATGCATGTTGCAACTTGTATATTACTATATTCTGAACCAGTCTATCTTTTTGTTTATTTGCAACTACTAAAAAACTTTGAAAATTATAATGGATATCATTCCTAGCCTAGCAACCTTATATTGAGGGGGCATCAAATAATTCATAAAAATGCCATTTAAAAGTTTATGAAATTGGATCAGAAACTTGATGGCTAGTTGATTATTTCTCTCTAATTTGCATTGACTTTATATATAGTTGATTTTTATTATTCTTAAAGGTATATTGTAGAATTCATAACCGAAAGACTTAACCTTCACATGACGTGTTATGTGGCCTACAATTTTAATTAGAAATTCTATCAAAGTATTAAATAGAAATTGACAATCTTGAAGTATAGTAAGCAGATGTGGTTGTGTCAGCAGGGATGTAGTTCAGTTGGTAGATGGATGGGTTTGGGTAAATGATTCCCAAATCAGCAGCTCGAATGCTACCAATAATAAAAGCTTTCAAAAAAAAAAAACCTAATCCCAAATTAATAGAGATTAAAAAAAAAAAAAAAAAAAAAACAGGTGTGGCTGCTCAATCAACCCTGCTTTGTAGTTGTTAAGTAACCATTATGTTTAATAATGTATTTATATATATATATATATATATTATATGTATGTATGTATTAAATAAATTATCTCCATGTGTCTTGCATCACTAATCTTGTCTTAGTTGCTCAAAATATTTAATTTGAAGAAATTAAAAAGCTTTTGTACCCTCACTCTCACTTGGCTTAAATTCTACTGTTTTGAATATTAAAATAACAATTAATGCACATTTCCTCTTGGCTCAGATGGTGTACATTACCCCTTCTACATTAGTGGTGAATATTTGAGTTTCATTTTACAAGAATATATGGAAAGTTTTCTTATACGTGTGATCATAGATATTCAGATCACGCATGTAGTGTTTGATCTCGACAGACCCTTACTGATCATTTGGTGACAGAATTAAATAAATAAATAAATAAATAACACTTAAAATCCTTTACATATATAGAAATACTTGATAATGCTATTGCATAAAGTGTTAAAATGTTTTTAATACAATATTTGAAGACATGCATTTCATATAAAAATACTCTCAAATGTATCTAATTAATGAGTAGGCTGGTTGATATCAACTATAATTAGTCATCAAGTACACTCTCCGATTGATGTGGGAATCAAAAAGACTAGAAAGATTAGGTTATAAATTAATTAAGCAAAACTTTCTAGTAGAGGGTTGGCTACCTAATCAAGTATAGCAGAGAATTTACATACATTTGACTACAAAGTGTAAAAATTTCACAAGTTGATGATCACACTATGTATGTCCACCATTCATGGTCACTCTACTTGTCAACAATTAGAACTATATAGGGGAGTTAGGCCAAATTAAAGAAATTATGATAATTTGATCATGATTTCTTTGTTGATAATTTGTTGTTGGGTATTGCACAATTGATATGACAAAGGCTAATTTGTAATAATTAACATGTGGGTGGTTCTGGTAATGCCATAATTTTGATTAGAATAGCCAACAAACTCTTACTTGCTTCAACAAGCAACCTAAATTAGGTGCCTCACTCACTCACTCACTCACTCACTCATCCATCTCTCTCTCATTTCAAAAAGAAATATACACCAAATCAAACTTCATATTACTACTATCAAGTATCAACAAAATGAACAAGTTAGTGTTAATGCCGGTGATCATCATTTAATACTCTATATAACAAAGAGTAATGCTATACAACTCAAATGATGTGATAAGTGAGTTGTCAATTTATCATCACCACATCATTTGGATTGAAATTTGGACTAAATTTTCGGGTTGCATTAGTGTATATCAAACTAAAATCAATGGTATCATATAATTAATCAACGTCCCTAGGGGTGTAGCTGAGCTGGTAGATGAATGAGCTAGGGGCTTGTGTAAATGACTCTCACGTCAACGGCTCAAATCCTACTAATATCAAAAAACTTCAATAAAATAGATGGTCTAGATATGTGAATAGATAGAAACTGTCAAAAATAAAATAAAATTGATCAACAAGTCTTGTTGGGCAACCAAGTTAACATGTTTGATTCATCAAGTGACTATTATATGGCGTCATGTGTTAAGTTTCAATCTTTGATTAATCAAGTGATTGATTATACGATGTTAGGTCGATTATATAATTTATTTTTTTGTCCTAAGTGAAAGATTAATAAAATAGTTAAAATTGAAACTAACCATATAATTAGTAGAGTTTTTATTTTTACTCAGTATTAGAGTTTTGATTGTTTTTACCAAGCTTTCCACTGAAGAGACAAAAATACCCCTAATGATTTCAAAAATAAAAAGACTTTTTTTTTTTTAATGATTGGAGGTCAACAGACCCCCATTAATGGAGGTTGGCGAGACCTCCAAGCGAGATCTCGCCGATCTCCAATCTAAAAAAAAAATTGTAGAAGAAGAAGAGGCCGATCCGAAAAAAACAAAATGAAGAAGAAGAAGAAGAAGAAGAAGCTAGATCTGGATTTTTTTTTTATTTTTTTAATTTTTTTAATTTCCAAATTTCTTCAATTAAATGCACTAGTTCAATTAAATTAAACACATCAGATCTGGAATAAATTAAATGCAGATATGGAATTTCATCATCATCATCATCATCATCATATTTCTTAGATTGGAGGTCGGTGAGATCTTGCTTGGAGGTCGGCGAGACCTCTATCAATGAAGGTCTACAGACCTCCAATCATTGATTTTTATTTTTTTAAACGAAAATTAGTTTTAAGAAATAAAATTAAAAAAAAAAAAAATAGAAAAGACAAGGAGAAACTTGTCTCTTTAATGGAAAGTTAGGTAAAAACAATAAAACACTAATCTGCGTAAAAATAGAAACCCCCTTAATTTTTTGGTTAAAGAGTGCTATTTTTTCTTAATAAAATCTTAAGAAAACAAAAGAAGAAGAAGAAATTATCATGCAGTCCAAAAAGATTCATCAAAAACTCTTTTTTTTTGGTAGTAAATAAAAAACCTCGGGTATTTTTATGAAATTCCGTATGATCTTTTCTTATTAATTTTAAAACAATATTTCAAACAAAGTTTAACCAGTCAAAAGAGATTTATGATTAAATGTCAAAATGAATCCAATCCATCTAATTAAATTGGATCAGGATCATCTGCTGTGTTGATTTTTTATTTTATTTTTTATTTTCCTGATTTAAAGCACTTGAGAATCAGACATGCATTTAAAATAATGAAATTGAAATAAAAAATAAAAATAAATTACAACCATTGATTACATATGTCAGCGGATCTATATAGATCAGGATAAAAATCGGCTAAGCAGAGGATCCAAATTCAATTAAATTTACCTTATAATATCAAAATGCTCCAAATGATTTAGCTTCAAATGTTATTTTATACTATCGGCAAGGTGTCTAATATGTGAAATAAAGTTGATTGAGGATTTATGATAAGGCATTTCAGGTGCAAGTAGCTACTGCACCATTAACGTTATGGGTTCGAATCATGTCTCTAATCTCTCTTAAATTCTGATCAATTGTAGTAGTTAAAAAAGTAAAAGTAGACTGATTAATTAGTTAAGACTTAAGAGTTAGGATTGGTGTAAAGGGTGATTAGGGTTTTGGAGTTGGCTTAAAGTCCTTGTCTTAAAAGGTGGGGGTATGATGGATACATAACACATATATAAATGTCTTGATTTTGCCTCTATGTGTGTGTGTGCGCATTAGTTGCAACTTCCAAAGTGGTTCTCCAACGACATCACTACTAAACATCACTGTTAGTATCATATATAGCACAGCACCCATGAGCATGCATAGCTGCCTGCCACCCATATCGTTTCATCACAATGAGCCTGTGATAAAGATTGCACTTAAAACACCTTTACAAAAAACTTTTCATAATACGATATTATTATTTACTCCTTTTTTTTTTGTCCACTTTTAAAAGAATTTAAGATGTCATGAAAAATTGTTTTTTATAATAAGATATCGAAGTGAGACGCTACAAGCCTACAGGGTTCAAATGTTTAATTTTATAATCAAAAGAAGTTGGTTTCCTATACTGAAAGAGATCTCCCCACATTTATCGTAGTTTTATAGTGAATGTGAGACAATTTATACAAGGTCGAAGGGTCCTTTCTTTTTCCAAAAGAGTGAATTTTACAGATTTCTATTAGCATTTCATTATTTATAAGCCATCTTTGAATTTTGTTTTTAAATCTTACTTATTTGACTGTGCTTTAAGGGGGTCATATAAAATAAATCCTTTTCTTTTTCTTTTATGAGAATATTTAGTATAATATAATCCAACTTTTTTTATTTTAATAAAGTGTTTTTATTTACCGCAGTTCAATGTGACTTAATGGTAAAAGTGGTTCGATTCAAAAAATGCTTTGATTATTTAATACAATTTCAATAAAAAAATACTTTCAAACACATGCACCTTTAAAGCCGATATAGGATTTGTCAAGCAAGCCTCAATTTTTTTTTTTCTCAACTATATATCATAACCTTTTATTTTGTTTTGCTTTTGTGTAGTGTAAGTAACTATTTTGAGAAATTTTGAGTCATGCTTCATGACAGGTATAATATATGCTATTATGGAATATTGGAATATAATCTTTCGGTGCTTTAATTTAGTAATTTAACAACAACAACTCATTAATTTATATCGCTTAATAAATAATTTGTTAATTTATTATGTTTTTTTTTTTCTTTTTTTTTCTTGCTTGGTTGTGGGGAAGATGGAACTAATTACAACAAACATAGAACTATTAATGATCAGACTTATAAAAATCAAATTAAAAATATTGGATAGCATTGACTTCTATTAGGCATGACAGATTGTCAGCAACTCAACCTAAAGTGATTAATTTTTATTTTTTTTTTGGCTAAAAAATAAAGATTAATTAGTGATTAATAACCCTTCACTAATATGATTAGATCACTCACAAGTTCTCAATTCTCATATATATATATATATATATATAAAGTTTAAAAAAAATATCTGATCACGGATTAATATATATTTTCATATATATATATGGTTGATTTATTTATTTAAATTAATTCAAAGAAGTAGATCTAGAAATAGAATTTTAATGCCATGACTGAAGAACCCTAAAGTGGATTGAAAGTCCTTGTAGATCTACCCACTTGGGTAAATAGTTAGTTGCCCACCCATCAAACTTGAATCCAAAATCTTAATAAAGTAATAAATCTCTTACATGTTATTATAGTATTAATTTGATAAAAGCAGGATCTAAGAAGAGATAATTATCTTTCAACATTTATCTTTTTTAAACAAAAATCTTCAACAATTGTTTTTTTTTTGTCAACATCAATTTAGTAATATTGATATCATTTATCAATTAAATTTGATACGTGTAAATTTAAAACTCATTTTATATTTTATATTGTATCATTGATGATTGAATTACTATTTTGTTTATATCGGAAGAAATAACTTTTAAGTACAGGATCCTGCATTTAAAATTTCTCGGAATAACTAATTATTGATGTGTAAAAATTTACCCTATTAATTAGCAGAACCATACGAAAAAAAATACATGTGGAATCCTGTACTTGTTACTATAGGATAGGGAAGATATATATATATGGTTTGCAAATTATCACTTTCGGCAGTATCTGATATAAATTGAGAATACTTTTTGAGTAAAGTTGAATTACATGCCATCACGAAACCGTTCTTGAATTACATGAGAAGTTTCTCTTAAGTGTGATACAGTGACGAAGTGAAAATGATAATAAAGTCGAATTCATGACAAAATTTGTAGGTTCAAAAGAATGATTTTATTTTTGATAATAAAAAAGTAATAATAAGTTTTTGAATCCTACAACAAATCAACAAATCTTATTGAAAAAGTTATAAAAATCCAAAAATATTGTCAAAAAAACGATGGTTGAAACGATCAATTTTGATTTTGTGAAAACTGCACCCCATTGTGGGGTATTCCCGTTGAGACTAATCTAATGGTATATTAGAATTTGTATTCTTAACTGATCTGATCTTTTTCCTGACCTTATCTAATCTCATAACATGTAATTATTGTAATGAATAGGTGGTTAATATGTGATTGGTTTTCACAACCACTTTATCAACAATCAATTACATACTTTACAAAGATCAGGAAAAAAATCAGATCAGTAGAAAATCCAAATCCATAGAGTTATAAGTTATGAGTCAAGAACGGATATCTTTTGCCTCTCGCGGAAGCTTCCAAATGTGTCTACATTAACTAGTCCGCACGTTTTTCATAGGAACAAAGTAGGATAACAAATCATTCAGATCACATACGTACGTAGCCAGTTGTCTAGAAGTTGGTGCAAAGCTCGTACTCATCCAAATGATTTATAATTGTTAGATAAAGAAACAAGATTACCTAATATACCATGTGAGCGAAATGTCTGGTATAAAATGCCCTACATAGGCTGTATATATATATATATATGTTATCTGCATAGAATTAGATAGATAGATATCTCAGAGAACAAGTCGTGAGTCAGTTTGTGTTAGTAGTTGATTGACAACCAAGAAATTAAAAAAAAAAAGAAAAAAAAAAGAAAAAAAAAAAAAAGCACTTGGTTTTGTTAATTTGTTGAAAAGATAATAATAATAATAAAAATACATATATGAGGTTGAGGTGGTGGGAACATGGGTCGGTGCGATGAATATATTGTGTGGCAGAGAAGGCATGTATGTATATGTATACATGCATGCATGCATGTGTATGTATGTGAAGTGGAGTGAGTGTTAAGTTCACTTGGTTTCAAGTGAAGTGATGAAGTGAAGTGAAGTGTAGTGGATGTTACTCAACTCACGAGAGTCATGACATATATATATATATATATGATAGGTGATAGGTGATAGGTGATATATAGGCCCCATCATCATCAATTCATTATCTGCACCAGTTGGTCCTGGTTGGTTAGCCAACAGTTTCACAACATATACTATCTATAATTGTTTAAATATATACGCCACTTGCTGCAGTCTGCAGATATCTACACTGGAACCTCTAATTTTGTCACTTTTTTACCTTTAAGCTACGTTGGATAGTAATATATTTATTATCCAATTGTTAACTTGTAAGAAAGTTGACTTTTTTCACTTAATTACTTGATAATAATTTCAAACTTTGTTTGGTCACACATACGACTGTTAATTTGTTTGTTTAATGTGTACACATGACTTAATTAATTAGCTAGTAACTAGTATAGTGTTTCTTCAAAAAAAAAAAAAAAAAAAAAAAGAAGATATTTATAAATCAATATCTCATGTTCGAGTTGTTATTAAAAGTAGTATATTAAATATATATATATATATATATATTTGGACATCTTGCCAATGTGGTCGGACCCTCCCCTGGGAACCTTCACCACTACGGTTTAACGCCCAATGTGTACGTGTATATATTTAGATTATTTGTCCCCCTTGACCATTAATCCCAAGGCTTGTGGGAGCTGTAGTCCGGGCTGTGGTTGTCGTATATTCAAAGTGTATATATATATATATATTTATTACACTAGTGACTAGTCAAATAAAATACCCATATGTATAAAAAGTCCAAATTTTGTTAATGAATAATTAATGGATTTTTGTTCTTATCAATTAACATTTGACTTTTAAAATTCTTGTAGCATGAGTCACGGAGCTTTTTTATTTTTATTTTTTAATTTTAAGATACCTATTATTTATTTTTATTTTATTTTTTTAATTTTAAGATACCTATTAATTCGAGATAAGGTATTTTTTTTTGAAAACTTTTGTTATTTGTAGGATTCGAATTACTGATCTGTGAGTCATTTGCCTTAACCATAAACTCGTACTCTATCTACCAGCTGAGTTACGTTACTGTTGGCATACGGAGCTCTCTTAATCATTTGTTAAATGTTAATAAGATATCCATCCATCTTACTTATTTTATTTTACCAACCATATGTTATTTCATATAACTATTTGGGTAATAGCAAATTTTCGAATTTCTGTTTTTTAAAAAAAAAGAACAAAGAAGCAAACTAAAGCAAACTTTGGACAACCACAGACAAAAAAAAACCTTAAAAGTAGTTTCTAAAACATTATTATTATTATTATTATTATTATTATTTTATATATACACCAGTTTATCATCCTAAATGAGTGTTTTTACCACCAAACCACATTGGGGGTGATCAATAAAAAAAAATAATAATAAAAAAAAAAACCTTATTAATTAAGTGTTTTTATAACGATTCAAACTGAAACATTATCTGAACGAACCTTTTACAACCAAGCCATATGAACCGGTGGTAATAAACTATTAATTAAGTGCTTTTGTGGAAAAAAAAAAAACTTTGAATACTTTAATTTTCTTAGTCTAAAAAGCCCTTCCTAAAAAAAATACATATAAACTGTTTCTTTATAAATTAGACTATATTCTTCCAAAAATAAATAAATAAATTAGACTATATTATCTTAGAATTTGATTTAATTAATCGGTGACTTCAATATCAAACTATTAATTTTTGCATTTAATCTAAATGTTGTTAATTATTTTTAGAGAAAATAGATGGTTGGATATGAAAGTCATAATTTTAATTAAGTTGATATTCCTCTACTCAAGTGAGTTATTTTTACATCAAACTAAAGCAGTTGGTATTAAAGCAACATTAGTGGCGTAATAAGTGTGAGAATTAAGACATAAATGTCAAAAGATTAAATCAAGTGGTACCATTTTCCTCATTGAATACAAAAAAAAGGGTCTATTATTCCACACATTAATTCCATACGCCAAGAACCTGCTCTACCCCTAGTACTCATAATCACTCTTCTTACTTATCTATTTTATTTTATTTTTTTATAAAAAATATATTACAATAATTCGGGAATTGGGGAAAGATTATAACTCGAACCCACAACATCTTGGATGTAAGTGTGAGAGACTTATCACTGAATCAATAATATTTTATCTAATCACTCTTCTTATTTGATTCTTTGCTATCACTTATATATATCTATAGTGATCGGTATTCCATGATATAATAATTATTAGAGGCGGGACAATGCATTTTTTTTTTTTTTTTTTTTTGTGAGATCCCTATTTTTGGATCGATACTAATCGGGATTTAGTACGGAAAGAACATGAAACTTCATATTATGCTATTATATGCGTACGTAGTTAGGTTTGTAATTATACATGACTAATTTCAATCAATTGTGTTGAAATGAATGAGTTTTTTATTTTTTATTATTTATTTATTTTTAACAAGCTTTACTGAAAGCATCGAAAGGAGGGCGCGAGAAAACAACATAGCCAAGACACAAAAAAGAACCACCCACACAGCAGCCGCCTAAAAACAGGCAAAGGCCAAACCCCAACACAGGCAAAAAAAAAAAACGCACAAACAAAGGAAAAACCAAAACAGACCAGCACCAACCCAGACACCAACAACAAACCACACGCAAAAAGAGGAGTTATAAAAATAAAAATAAAAATAAAAAATGACAATTTTGAAAAAATATAATGTTACCCTGGTGGCGTATTTAGGCTTGGTTGGGCCCAGCCGAAAATTTGAGAAATGTAAAAATAAATAAATCATAATATATGAAAATTGTTCTTTTTTCACTCTTAAGGAAAAAAAAAATAGATTGATTAAGCAAAAAAGTTCTTTAGATTTTAAAAATATATAAGTTAGGCGAGGTAAATAGTTTATATTTGGTTATTCTTCTACCTAAAAGATGCCAAATTAATGTAGTTCATGAGCATGACTTTTGCATGATATCTTAAATTATCATTTTATAATACATAAAAAAAAAAAAAAAAAAGAAATCCATACAAGAAATATACAAAACATGAGTGATCACTACTGCATGTATTATTACTAATAGAAGTACTAAATGTCTACATCTAAAAATTTTATTAGTTATTTCATTAGTGATCATTTAAAATAACATTAGTAATATGTAACTAACTACTATTTCAAGTTACTATTTCAAGTTATTTCAGCTCTCTCTGCTGCTCTTCTTCTTCTCCGTTTCTCCAGCGAACTTCTCTGTGTTTCCGTCGTCGGATTCTCGCTGTGGCAGCAGGATCCGGCGGCGATATCGTCTCGGTGATCTTCTTCTTCCCCATGCTAAGCTTTTCCCAGTCAGAAGGAAGATCTTGGTGGCTGCTACGACGGCCCCTCCGTCGACTGGAAGTCTCTCTTGCGTCACAGGGAGGGATGTTTTGTCCAGGCGACGCCGGCAGCGGTTAGATCGGTCGATCCTCTTGGGTATGGCCAGATCTGGTGTGATTCGGCGTGAGTTGTCTGGATCGGTGGTCCGGGAGCTCGTCCGACCCCGTCCTCTCCGTCGGGACACCGCCGGCAGCTTTGGAGTCTTCCTATCACTGATCTTGGTGTTTGGTTTGGTCGTTTTTATGCTTTGCAGAGGCGGGCTTCGGAACTGATGGAGATTTGATTGGTTGGGTGGTTTGGGGTTTTGATCTGGCATCTCGGCAGCGTCCTTGGTGGGTCTTCTCCGGCGGTCGGATCTCTCCTCCGGATCAGTTTCTGCTCGTGTGTTTCCTTTTGTTTAGTTTATGTTTGGCTGTAATCCCACTTCAGTGTGGGCGTTTTTCTCCCGTTGTGGGACTCAGAACTGGGCGTGTGCTCAATTAGTTTTAATTGTGGAGTCCCAGATTTGATTGTATCTTTGCCTTGGATCTGGTTTTCCAGATTTTCAGGTGCCCTTTCCATCAACAAAAAAAAAAAAAAAAAAAAAAAAACGTATATCAAGTTTTCCATTTAAATTATCAAAATAAAACTTTTCATTTCGGATATATAAAGTAATAATGCTTAATTAATGACTCATAAATTCTCATACTAAATTTATTAAATTCGATGTGCACTGTGGAGAATAAAGTTAGTGCAATACATGCTAGACATTGATTAAGAATAAAAAAAATTTTATATATTTTTTATGAAAGTATTTTTAAATTTTTTTAATAATAAGATGACACCGATTCAATAATGGATCACTCAAAAATATGAAATACATTGTAAATTTTATGCATAAACAATTATTAAACATGTAATTAAAGAAAAAAAAATTATTTAAAGTTGAAAATGCCTTAATTTTATAATGTTAGAAGCCATAATATTATTAGTATTTTTAAAACTTACTTTGAACAATAAAATATTCGCGTTTTATTAAATTTAGACAAAAATATCATATTTTTATAATATTATCAAACCTGAGGGATACTCTATGCAATTATCCCTTTATACATAAATTTTATTTTTCTAAATGGCTGCCCCAGGCTGTCTTGTACATCCGCATATATATATATATATATGTAGAGAGAGAGAGATATAAAATACTTTATATAAGTACGAAAAACGTAAAAATATTTGAGAAATGTAATAATAAAATGTTCACCTCAATATTTTATTTGGTAATTTGTTTGTGTATATATATATATATATTTATATTTTTAAATTAATAAGTATAAATTTAAGATTTGGATAGATTTGAGCTTTGGTTTCCGTCATAACGTAACTTACTTAAAATTAGATTGGATTATATTATTTAGATTTAATTAAAATGAAGCGCAAACTGTACAAGTTGATTTATATTGTAAAATAAATTGAGTTATATAATTAAATTGATTATAAATTTTCAATAAGGAACATCCCTTACCATTGTTACAAGAAAATCTTTAATGCATCCATCCATTGAAGATTTGATACATGGTAGTAGTGTTAAATTTTAAAAATATTAATAAAATAAAATAAAATAAACAATTATTTTTGGACATAATATTTTTTTAATGGTTCTATGAACCAATGGTGCAAAGGGTTCAATATATCCTTAAATCTTTTGCTTCACTATAAGAAGTCTAATCAATAATACTATATATTTGTTTGTTTGGGATCCTTTTATCACGTCTTAGTTGGAAAAGAAGAAGAAAAAGATTGGCATCTCCAACGATTAGAGGCATTGATATAGAAAATATCAAGAGAATAGGACTTGGAAGTTGAATAATTGTGAGGCAGAATATTGTAGCAGTGAAAGTAGAGTCTCATGTTGTTATTTAAGGGAGAGTTGCGAGTTGGGTAGTGGTGGTTCCCTCTCATATATTATTTAATAGGAATATATTTTATATAATATTGTATATGAGGAGGCCCACTTTATATAATTAAATGATTCTAAGCTCTAACGTGAGCAAGAGTATGTACAATCCAATCATTTTCCCATGATTGATTTTGCTTTCTTTACATAACATGCACCAGCAGCTACTCGCTGCCTCTTACTTAAATCTCCATGTGTGACTGTGTGAGTAGGTATTCTCCCTCCTTTTTCACCGTGGTTTATATGACCAAAACGCTATTTTTCGTTTCTGATTTTGTAATGGTACAAAACTACGTCTATCGTGATCAGCAACACTACAATGCAGTCCAAATGTCTATTTCCGGAGATATCTCCCTATATTTATTGTGGTTTTATACGATAATATATTAGGTGTTAAAGTTTGAACCTTGTAGGTTGACAGAGATTATGAAGTTTTCAACCACCAAACCTACTAGCAATGGGTAATGGACAGTGTCTTGATCCAAGAATTTACAACTATTGTCATAATTTAATGTAAAAGAATTGGAGTACGCAGATTCTGTCCCTTTTACTGTATATATTTATCTTTGTTAAATTACTTGGCTTGTGATCGAAGTCGAACTGATGGTGCAACCGACAAGATTGGGAATATTTACTCAAAATTCATCAGATTCAATATTTTGTACCACTACTTTTCGACTAAATCGTTTTTAATCCAACTTTAAATTAAAATGCTTATGTTAAAAAAAAAAAAAAAAAAAAATTCCCATTTCGATCCAAGGATTAACTTAGATTTAACGATCTATCTTTAAAAAAAAAAAATCAAAATAAGTAATTTAAGCCATTACATAGATCCAATTCTTTTAAAATAAATAAATAAACCAATTATATATATATATATATACAGTCTTTTTACTGTAAGTTCGTCATGATATAAAATATATCAGGACGAAGAATGTGGATCGTAGATTATGGAGAAGTTTTGACACTTCAAGTCAAAGTATGTAAATATAACGGTCCACATTCTTCGTCATGATATATTTTATATCAGGACGAACTGATAATAGAAAAACTATATATATATGTGTGTGTTGGTATGGAATACTTAAACATATTGGATAAGATTTGAAAAAAAATAATACAATGAATAAATTGCTACAATTTTAAACATCTTGAATCTTATATTAGTGGACATATCTACAATTTTACAAATTCTTCCTTGTCTAAATTATATGAATCTCATCCCCTAATTTTATTAAGAATATTCTATAAGAACTTAGTACTAATTAGTAGAATATAATTTAATTTAGATGAGATGAAAGTTGAAACTGATCTGATGTTCTATGTACGTGGAACTCTCTCACACGGTACATATTGTGATAATTATTGATGAAAAGTATAAAAGTATAAAAGTTAAAGTGCATGAATCCATTGCATCCAAACAATAATGTATTCTACACATCACATAATTTTTGCCTTTTATTAAGATATATTTTTAATATGGGGTGGTCAATGGTACATGAATATTTTGATAATGAACTAATTAAATCATGTTCAAGTTACATAAAATTGTTCAGGTTATGAGATTCAACAAAAATGGTATGGATGTTAATTAGGATTTTTTATTATTATTTAAAGGTTATATTGAGATCCTAATATTTGAAAGGATCTACATATTTAAGTAACCTAGTGTGTCAAGATTGAAAAATATTAAACACTGAAATAATTAATTTTAGAATGCATCTAATTGTGTTTTTGACATTGTTAAACATTTTCGTAGAGTCTAATTAATTTAAATATTTTTTGACAATATAAGATTGGTCTAGACGCTTAGTGATATGCCCCTTCCATTAGTGGCGAAGCCATCTTAGGATTCGACGGGGCCATAAATTATTTAAAATTTTATTTAAAGTTTTATTTTAATTGTTTTGTTATTTACATTTTATTATTAAAATTTTAATACCTTTTCAAATTACCCCCTAGATTCCTAGAAGACTTAGTGTTTGTTTGGTTGAGCTTTCTACTGTTTCAAAAGGTCTACCAACTTCTATTTGAGTTTTTTAGAGTTGTTTAGTTGGACTTTTGAGATTTTCTATTTTAAATTGAGTAGATGTTAGTAGAGTTTAAACCTCTACTAGGCAAAAGCTCATGGAGATGTGCTTTTAAAAAAAATAATATATTTTTTAAAAAAATCTACCAACCAAACAACTATAATTTTTTTTTTTTCTTTTCAACAACTCTATTTCTAATAGATCTACTACAAGTAGATTTTTTACTAATAGAGGTTTTTTAAAAACTCAACCAAACAAGCTCTTACACATATATCGTTAAGATTGTGAGTTTGAGTCATGTCTTCCTCTCTAATCCCCGAATTAATGGTGATAGTTAAACAAAAATAAAAATCATATTTTAGAAACATGAAAGCACTCAGAGCTCTCTTAATCTACGTTTTTCTTTTCTTTTCTTCTTAAGGAAGTTATCAAATACTTATTAAATAATTTACAACATCACTCTCAAATGCACACACACGACTTTTCAATTGTAAATTTGTAACTTCTGTACAATGATTAGAATCATTAGATAAAGAAGACATCAGAACTAAAAAATTATTAATCAAGTTTTATTTATTTATTTATGTTAATTAGTTGAATAATTAGGAACATGGAGCTTAATTAATTTTGTTTCTAAACTCTAAAATAAGTAAAATTGTAAATATTAGAATAGAGTGTATATAAGAGGGCTCAATGAAAGAATTATCAATCTCCTAATTGATTACTATACAATAGTAAGCTATATATATTTACATATTTCATTCATTTACCAAGAATCTGCTGGTTGACTTTAATTTTTATCTAAATTTCGACGACTAAGAGGTTAAATACAAGTTTAAGTCAAGCAATTAGTATAGAATTATCCTAGTTGATCTGCTTCAAAATTTTAATTTAATTTTCTGATTCCTTTGGTGTACCACGTACCAACTTTGGTGTTTAACTATATAACTAAATTAAAACTTAATGCATTATTAGTATAATAATTAATGACTTTCTGCCGAGATGAGATTGTTCTGATGGTAAACCCTTCACTCTTGCACCGTGAGGTTGCGGATTCGAGTTCTCCCCCTAAAAAAAAAACCCCGAATTTATATAATTGTATAGGGTTGGGATCCTCTCCTTGGTCCTTGTTTTTCTTTAGCATTCTTCAAGTGTAATTCAAATATCAAGTTGCATAAGAGAGAAAAAAGTGAACCAATCTTGACCACGTATTTTGTATTTTGCTTAGGTGTCATGTATTATTTATTATTTATATAATACTTAAAAATAAATAAATAATAATTAATGACAAATCACAAGTCAATTCTCTTTAAAAACCTTAATGAACAAGTGGTTCTATTTATTTTATTTTAAAAATAATAGTAATATAACAGTTAATTAATTAATGTAACAGACAAGCTGCGATCCCGAGGTACCTTAAACAATAATATGAATTAAACTAATTAAATAGTCGCACAACTAGAATTATAAGCAATTTGTTTTTCTCTTCTTTGATGAAGAAATTGTAATTTATATTATATCCTTTTACTCCATTTGAATTAAACTCTATACACGAAAATGATCAAGAAAGGAATTTCAGCGTGATTTTTGCATCGTCATAAAATTCAGATAACTGATCTCTTGACTTGGACAACTGGATCCTCATTAAGACAAATAACTAATCATATTATTTAGACAAGGCTAATTGGCACCGATGCGCGCCCCCCTATACTCTTCAAAAATTTGCACCTTACCTCCTGTTTTTTTTTTCCGACACTAAACCGCTCAAACTCTCGTTTAGTGACAAACACTTGGGTTTATTGCCCCCTATGAGGGGGCATCCAAGTCTGCTTTTGCCAATTTAGTGTCGAAAAAATAAATATATGAGGCATCGTGCAAATCTTTGAAGAGTTTAGGGGGTATCAATGCCAATTAACCTTTAAACAATTAATCTCATGACTTGGAAAACTATATCATCACTCAGATTAAAACAACTAATCACGTTATTTAGACAATTGGTCACGTGAACTGAAAACCAATCTCTTTGGCTTTATAACGTTACGAAATAACAGATCAGCACTATCCAGACTAGAAAAGACCCGTTATAACGTGCGTGTATAATTAATCTTGTATTTACTAGTTAGTAATTTAGTATTAGACAGCTTGTTAGTGGAATAATATTTGATTGTTGTGTTGGGTTGGGCAGTATAAAATTGATTGGCATCCTCAACCATGCCAACTCCCACAAAATTTCGATTACATTGAAAGAGACAGAAGGAGAGATCTGTACTACTTACTGTATACAGTTAATTGACAGAATAATTTTTATCTTCTTTAATTTATATTTATTTTTAAAAAAGAAAAAGAAAAGAAAAGAGAAAAAGCATGAAAAAGTGATATATATATAAATAGGAGGATGAGTTTGCTTGAAAGACACCAGAATCTGGCAAATAGTGAAAATAGTGATGCTACTTTACTTGAACAAGACATGAAGTGAATGAGGATCACGCATGCTTTTAACGTGCAACCCAACCCTTTGCTTTGCTTTTTAATATCTTATTTAATTAATTTTAACACCAACCCTTTTTTCACTCTCTCTTCAACTAATCCCCACCTCTAATTTTCACCTATCTCCTCTCCTCTCCTACTAAAATTAACACTTAATTTTAGTGTTTTAAGAGTAATTAAAGGCTTCTTATCTTAATTGTGACGGGGCGGCTTTTTTTCAGTGTTGACTCCATGAAAAAAATAAATAATAATAATAAACAAAACCAATTTTATTTTTTACTGTTTTAATTATAATTAATTAATTAATTAATTATTATTTATTATTTAAGCAACCACCACCTTGTTGTAATTACCATTCGATCACTATATATACAAGAAAGCCAGTAAGCCACTCTCCCCAACCTTTGCTTATCACTTTCAATATTGCTCTCTCTCTCTCTCTCTCTCTCTCACACACACTTAATTTTCAATTTTTATTCTCTGAGTTCGATCTTGGTTTGGTTTGGGTTTGATTTGTGGGTTATTGAATATTGATTGATCAATCAGGATCATACATAGAGTTGGTGATGATGGGGTCGTCTAGTAACGATCAAAGCCAGATTGTTAATAAAGGCAAGCGTACCAAACGGCAAAGGTCCTTGTCTCCATTTGGTGTCGCCGCCGCCGCCGCCGTCACATCTGGCTCTACCTCGTCTAGCGGTTCCGGTAGTGGTGGTGGTGTTGCCGGAGGAGAAAGGGGGGTTGTGGATGAATATTGTTGTTACAACTCAGTGTCCTCCCCTACTACAACCACCTCCGGCGGAGAAACTTACGAGTCGACGGAGGAGGAAGAAGACATGGCGAATTGTCTCATCATGTTGGCTCAAGGCGACGACGCTCCGGCGCCTAGGCGTCGAATTCATCAAGAGAATTTGATCATGAAGACTGGAAAGTTGATCACTGCTGCTTCCAGGAAATATTCCGGCGTAGTTACCACGACAACTAATAACAAGGCCGGTTTCTATGTTTACGAGTGCAAAACTTGTAACCGATCTTTCCCTTCTTTTCAAGCTTTGGGTGGTCACAGGGCCAGTCACAAAAAGCCTAAAGCCATCGCCGCCGCCGCTGCTGCAGCGGAGGATCATCATCAGAAGATGATCAAGTTGTCGTCGTCATCAATGGTGTTTCCAACATTAAAGGACGAATTAGAAGACGCCGCCATGGCCAGTTCTCCTCCTCTTTCTCTGCAAGCAGTAGCAGCTAACAATACAACAACATCCATAAAGGCGTGTAAAATCCATGAGTGTTCAATTTGTGGGTCAGAGTTTACGTCCGGACAAGCACTTGGTGGTCACATGAGACGGCATAGATCAGCAACAGCATCCAACAACAATAACAACAATAATAACAATCAAGTGGTTATGATGATGAGTACTAGTGTTGATCATGATCATACAAATGATGATGATGACATCAAGAAGCCGGCCAGGACTAGTATTCTATCGACGTTGGATCTCAATCTACCGGCACCGGAAGATCACGACCACCTTCATGATTCTAAGTTCCAATTCGGATCATCCACCCAACAAGCTCACACTCTTGTCTTCTCCACCCCAGCTTTGATTGATTGTCACTATTAGAAATTCAAAAAAAGAAGCTATATGCAATACCCTTGTGAATTGAATTATCTTAATTTGATCATATTATTTGATAATTATATAAATATATATCAATTCTTTGAATTATTTCTCATTTTTGATTAATTGATCAAGCAAGTAGTATTTACTATTTAGTTTTGAGTAAGTGGTTAGTAGTGTTGATGGGGTTGCCTTTGGTTCACGAAAAGTGAGTGATGGGGGCATCTTTTTTTGTGTTTATTATAAAAAAAATACAAGTGTAAGAGTGAAGAGAGAGCATGAAAAATGGAATGGCTTAGGGTTTGGCAGCATCACACCACCACAACCAAAAGTGGTGGATTAGGTTCCTTTTTCTGTGTTTTTGGTTCTCATTAAATGACAAAGAATAAATGGATAGCAAGCTCAGTTGGTAACTGCTCTATGCCATATGTATCCACCTGCAATTTTTTTTTTTCTTAAAAAAAAAAAGAAAAAAAAAAAAAAGAGAAATTATTTGTATTATTTTATATATATGTGTGTGTATGGTAATGGTCCAACCAGCTGCTTTGCTTGTAGTTGTAAGCCTACACGTTACACCTAATTAACCAACTTTAACATCCCTTACTTTGCAAGTCACTTAATTAACTCATCAATTCAGATGCAATCTCATCACCAATCCCTTGTCTGGTCCACAATTTTGCAACTATTAATTTGTTTTTAGTTACGAGGAGATACTAATTTACTTGACTTTTGTGGCATATAATTTTTTTTTTTTTGAAATCGAAATAGCCCTATACCCCTTTTAAGATATATATTCTTATTTATTTATTTTATTTTATTGATTTTTTATTATTATTATTATTATTATTATTAGAGTTTGTCGGGATCTGATCAGATTAATCACTAAAACCAAGCTCTGGAATGTAACTTCCACTAGAAATAAGGAGTCTCTCGATTCACTATGGTTGCAGAAGTGAAGGGAAAGTGTCCAACCACTTTGTTAAGAGTAGTGGTGGATAAGATAGTTAAAGTATGTATACTTGAAAAGAAAGTTAAAAAGGATGTATAGTTTGAAGAAAGTTAGATAATTTGTCTTAACCGAAATAAAGCATGTGTTGTCAAAAATTAATGGATGGATAGACTAGAGAGAAATCTCAGATCCCTAACTTGAACAAGAGAGTTAAGACACTTAACACTCTGCAAGAGCTTGTGGAGTGTTTGTTATGTGCACGTTTTAGTGAATGTTGGTAACCAGAAGCATGTGATGTCAATGAGATATGAGATTGCGTGTCATGTCTAAACACATACATACATACATACATGAAAAGAGGAAAAGAAGAGACCAATATCATGCATCATCATACATTGATATACATTATTGGGCACATGTAGTGGGTATCCAGTTTAGCTTGTCATCAACCCTTCAAATATTCTCCTCTTCTGCTTCTTCATGATCATCTTCTTGTTTTCTCTCTTTCTCTCTCTAGTCTCTATCTACATATTATTCTATATATGCTCAAAAATTAAACAAGTGCTTTAACACTAAAAAAATAATCATGCTACTTTGCTTGTTTTATAAAAAGAGTTTCTTCAATATTGGCCACTCACATACTCAAAGAGACTCCACATAGTTTTCACACACAAATCTTGCAACATTATCAAGCCTTGCTTAGGGAAGTACGTACTAGAGCAGACAAATTCTTTGAAATTCTAGAATAATACTTTTGTTGACGGCTAAATTTGCATTGTGTACCCACAAGGCTTTCTAAACATGAGTTATTGTTCCCTTTGCCCATTCAGCCTCAAGCTAACATTTGCTTATTAATAGCCCCAAGTCAAGGGTACGTAGTATGCGGTGGCAGACCCAGGAATTTTAATCAGGTGGAGCACTTAAACATAATAATAATTATATATTAAAAAAATACTTAAAAATTAAGGTTATAGTAAAATGAGTTTTTTATATAAAGAAAAATTGATGATATAATGAAGTTTAGATAAAATAAAATAAAAATAGAACACTTACTCAAGATGAACTAAATAATCTTACATTTAAAAATAAATAAAAACAAGAAACATGATATTAAAAAATAAATAATAACAAGAAAAAAAATATAAACAATTAAAAATTACAATATTTATTCTTAAAATAAAAAATTACAATCTAATTTTATAATAAGAAATTTTGTTTTGTATTTATAATGAATTCACTTTAAATTTATACAAAAATAATTGATTAATAAATATTACTAAACATGTTTTTGAATTTTTTATTCTTCTAATTATTAGTAAATTATTGATATATTTATTCTGAAAACATTAAAACTATAAACTAAAGAAAAATACTAAGGATAAACTAAAATGAATCATAATAATAGATAGACTATTTTAATCCAATAAATTAAAATTTGAGATTTTAGGGTTTATTGATTGAATGGATGTATTAAGTATGTCAAATTAAAATTATTAGAAATAATAATAGATAATTTAATATAAAATAAAATTGAATTAAGTAGACACAAATTAAAGGTAGTTAAGAAGTTGACATTGCCGAAAAAAGAAAAAGTGAATTGTTTTGTTTTATAAGAAGATAAAAATTTGAGAAAGGAATCGGAAAAGATGGTAAAATAAAAAAGACATAAAACAAAATTATTAAAATTACAGAATAAAATTAAATTAAGAAAAAAATGATATTTATTATGTTTGAAAAATGCAATGGGGAGAGTATAACTCCACACAATCACTGAAGGAGAGGGATAAACTACCAGCTAAGTCATGAGTTAATATCATATAGTTAAAGTTAGATTATATATATATATATGAAAACGAAATCAAATTAAAATAAAAAAAAGAAAAAATTGAGGTAGGGCTCAGGCCCCACCTGGCCTTAAGGTGGGTCCACCCTTGGTAGTATGTGTGCATTGTGCAAGAGTCCGCCACCCATAAAGTATTGTCTGTTTGGACTTATTGAACCTCATGTTATTTTCCTTTAAAATGTTTCTCATGGGGTTAAAGCTATTATTTGCTTATTAATATCACATATTAGTTTTGATTTCAACCGAAATTGTGGTAGAAAACCCTTGACAACAACTTTCCATATGTTTGATAATTAATTTATAAGGGATTTCAAAATCTTAGAAGAGGTTTTTGATAAATTTTAAAATCAATCCAATATACATACGCTTCTAGCTATATAAATAAAAAAAAGGTAAACCGGTTCATGAATTTTATAATAACATCGATCTCTACCCAAAAAAAAACTAAAATTAGTCGAACCCAAATAATTTTATTTGAGTTCTAAAAAAAAATAAAAATAAAAATAAAATAAAAATAAAAAACTACTAAAATATAGTTGAATCCAAATAATTTTATCTTATTTGATGAGGAAATAGCTTGCTGAACTGTTTACAAGCTGGTCTTGCCTACTAGAGACTAGAGTACTATGGCAAGAATGGCTCCAAGTGAAAGCCTGCAATGTTGTCCACAATATACAGAGTAAACCATAACAAAGTGACAACCGACAACATATAGCAGGATAACGTATAGTTTATCGTATGTGACAATCAATTTCAATTCGTATAAAAAAAAAACAAAGAAAACATTCTCTCTTTCTATATATATATATATATATTTGCTATTATATTTAGATTATATTTGAAGCCCTAGTATATATGGTATAAGACCCATTTTTTGTCACATGCATGATGTATGACGTTCATTTTTTTATTCCATATTAAATATATTTGAAGTCTTTCTATTTTTCTTATTATTTATAGAGTGCATTATCATCGACTTTATTGAAAGAAAGTCATGAATTTGGAGGTCAACATCCATTTTTTAAGATTTAATATTTTTATATAACCATTCTAAAAAAAAAACAAAAAACAAAAAACAAAATAAATTAGCTTTATAAAATTTAAGAAATAAATTAGAAAAAAAAATAAATAATAAACCTCTTGGCATATTAACATAATCAAAAGTGGAAGTCAAATTTAGCTTTAGAATTTCGTGATTCATGAGCTTCTTCTATGTCATGAAAATCTTACATAATATATATTTATATATAATAATTATTTTTTTTTCTCTTCATTTAATGTTTATAAACTCTAAATTTCTAATTTCATCTTTAATTTTTTTTTTTGTTTTGTATTTTTCTACTTGTAGACTTTGTTTTTATCTGTAAATAATATTAAAATGGATCGAATAAATATGAACTAAATGAGTAATATTGTTAGAATAGAAATGAATAAAATAGTTTGAGAAAGTTTCGTGGAATTTTATGATATGGCGAGAGTGAAGTGTCGTGGTTTCCAACTTGACAGTTGGATAATTTGGATGCCTAAGAAATCCTCTGCCTTTCCAATTGGATAGGAAACGATATTTTCAAATCATCAAATGCCTTTGCAATTCTCTACCTTTGTTATTATTCACTTAATGATCACTGGACCAAGCACGTACAAACAAGGGAAAAGTCAGGAATTTGGTTTTTTTTTTTGGGGGGGTCAATACGTACAAATATAATAACTTTCAATAATAATAATAATAATTTTTTAAGTCATGATAATTCGGGAAACAATAATCAGGACTTTAGTTTTGTAATGTTACAGAACTGATTTTGTAATGTTACAAAACTAAGTTTGATTATGTAATACTGTAAGACTAAAATTTTTAATTATTTTTTTGGATTATTGGCATTAGTCCCCCTGAACTTTACGAGTTTGCATTTTACCCCTTGAATTTTTTTTTTTTTTAGGCATTAAACCCCCTAATCATTCATTTATTAGTAAATCCTGATTGTAGATAACCTTCAAACAGACATTCATGGGGCAATAAATAAAATTTTTTACCAATAAATAAGAGTTCAAGTGGTTTAAGGGGTAAAATGCAAACTCACGTAAAGTTCAATGGAAACTAGTGCTAATAACCTTATTTTTTTTTAGAACCATCTATTTTTGGTGTGAGATTACTCACACTTGATAATTTTGATATATAGTGTTTCGGACTCTGTTTGTATCAGTTCCACGACTATTGATCATTAGAATCAACTGATATTGTTAGGTAACTCTTAAGTTGCATTTTGTCTTGAAGCCAATGACCAAAATTGGCAAATGGGTAGTACTTGAACCATTGCCGGCCATTCTCTCTTGAGTAAAATGAGCATTATTCAACACATTAATGTAATGAGTTCAGATTAAATGGGTATCAAGTCCAAATCTCTGAACAAATCTCCACGAGATTATTGAAATGATAATCCCAATTAAAATTAAGTTAGAAGATCTGAGTGGGGATTTTGTGACTAAATTATATTAGTTATTTTGTGGTGGTTTTCTCATATTCTACTGGTTAGATAAATTGGGTACCTAATAATATGCTTCAAAGATTTGGTTTTGTTAGGTCTCAATTCATGGTTACGGTAGTTACACAATGAAAACTATGTGTTCAATTTGTATATATTTATATATATCGACTTGTACTCATCAAAAAAAAAAGTTTATTTATTATTATTATTTTTTTTAATAAAGAGATATAATTGAAGGGGAAAAAAAAAACAATGCTAATACTATATAGTCTATGTGAGATTCTAAATATGTCTGTAGAGGTCCGTTCAACCCCATGTGGATTACGTTTATTATTTAGCGTATAAGTATACAACAATTGTACACCTTAACAACACGTTGCTGTGGTGTAGTGGTTATCACGTTAGTCTTACACACTAAAGGTCTCCAGTTCGATCCTGGGCAGCAACATTCTGTGAATATCTTTTTTGTAATCACGAAACAGTTTTTTTTTTTTTTCTAGTACTTTCTATGTAATTTTTGGATTTGGAGGCTTTCGAAACAGTGTTTTTTACTTTCAATTTGTATAATTTTTAGATTTGGAGGCTTTTAGAGGGTTAAAGTCCCATCATGAACATTTATTAATTTGTGTGAATAATTCCCCCCGGGGGCGTTTTCTCCTTATACCGTCGGTGTAGATGTCATCCGATTGTGAAAGTAGACATTCATACTAAACACATAATAATTAGTCTTGATAGATCCAACAAAACCTAGACTTGTTCGATATCAAATTTAAGAGTGGTGCTATTGATACCTCTCTACTGACATATTTATATCCCACTTTTTAAATTATTTAGTATTCTTTTTTTCCCTTATCAAAATTATTTAAGAGACATACTTTTAAAAAATCTTCTACAAAGTAAATCTAATAAAACCTCACTTTCCTTTTCATAAATATAATAATAATAATAATAGTAATAACCCCACATTCACTGATATTTTGTTTTCTTGATTTTTTTTTTCTTTAACTCAACCCACATACAAAATATTATGGAATAGTTTGAGAATGATATCAAGCATTTGAAACAACTAGACGAAAACGACACCACACACACCAACAACAACCAAAACAACGAAATAGCAACCAAAAAACCTAAACGAAACCTTGACTACAGAAAAAAAAAATAACATCCAAAAAGGATGATTTTACCATGAAATAAAAAGAAAAACAAGTCCTGCTATGGAGGATTTTTATTTTTATTTCTATGAAATTGAGATCAGAGATAAGAAGTATTTATTTATTTTTTATTTTTAAAAAGGACGGAGTGAATTAAATTTAAAAAATAAGTAAAATGAAAGTTCTGGAAATAAATAAATAAAATTAATAAAATCATTTAAATTTATATAATTAAATTAAATTTTAAAAAATGAGACGTAAATAGGGCAATAGAGTGGTGACAATAGCACCACTCCAAATTTAAATATATATAAAAAAAAAATATAAATAAAAAATAAAAAAATAAAAAAATCTTCTACAATTTGAATATAGCTCCATTCCTTTTGAAGAGAAGCCAATGAATTAGTTGCAACTTTGGGGAAGTTGGCATTGTTGGGGCCTGCTTTTGGGACTTATCGAAGGAACAAAACTTTCTGCTTCTGTTTTTTCCGACCACACTCAATCTGTCAATCTGCATGCGGGCTTGTAGGGAAATAGGTAAAGCCTGTAATGGGTGCAGGCCGATCTAGCCCTTTTGACAACTCTACTCAATCGGGCATGCAGACTTGTACGAAAATAGGTAAAGCCTGTAATGGGTGCAGGCTGGTCTAACCCTTTTGGCAACTCTAATCAATCAGGCATGCGGGCTTGTACAGAAAAAGATAAAGCCCACAATGGGTACAGACCGGTCTAATCCTTTTGACACCTCTACAAATACTCTAGCAGTTAAACAGGAATTACAAATCCTTACACTGGGAGTGTACTTAGAAGGGCTGTATTCAATCTCCATACAAATTCAAAGATTCTTGGCATTGGCACCGAAATAACTAAGTCATCAATAACACAAAATGTTCAACATTGAATTCCAAAAATGGCTTGTGATGAGTTAGCTACATTATCTGATGAATAATACAAAAAATTAACTGCTGAGCTTCACACAACTTGTACATCTCTACACATAAGATTACACAAGATCACTATCCATCTGGCAACTCTGTAACCTTGTTTTTGCATCAGACCAAATTCTGCCTGCAACAACACAACAGAGAGTTTGAAACTATCAGTTTTAAAGAGGGCAAAACAAGATATTAACTGCTCAGCAACGCGTGTGAAAATGTGATCTCCTGCTGTCGTTAACAGTTCAGTAACCATACAGAACAAGGGAGATTCTGCTCTCCTTGTATATTAAATTACTTTGCCGATACTCCTTTTCATTTCATTGAAATAGAACCAGAATCACGAACTAGAAATGTTTTGTTCTTTGAGAATTTTTGGCAAAGTTAAGTTACAGAGGTTTAGTAAAATTTGTTCAACTATCCGGAAGATTTTTGATGTATTATAAAATTCTATGCCCTCTTGGAGTGATTCCTATTACCATATGCTCACATACCTTGGACTGAAGTTGCTTAAACAATTCTCGATTCAGAGAGTAAACACTTTGAAGGTGCTCATCCTTAGTTAGCATAAACATTCAACTTCACTCGAGCAGTAACTTCAGAGTGAAGCTTCAGTTCTGCAATATATTCTCCTGTTTCCCGAATCTCTGGAAGAGATACAATTTTCTTGTCTACATCCCTACAGATTTCAAATGAAAAATAAAAAAACTATAAGACAAAACATGGGCATAGATTATTTGGAGAGAACAAGAGACACAATGAAACAAGAAAACTTCTTTCAATTCATTTAACGATATTTTATAGTTATTAGAGTTCTCCCAGATTGCAACCGACCAACATATCAGCCAAACTATGATTCCCCAAGACAACTTCAACTGTTCAGAAATAGGTTTTTTGATTAAGGCAATTAGGTAGTCGGATAATATGATTTGAATTTTACAATCTCTAGAACATTTAGGATCAAAAAGACCATATCTCTTTAACAAAATGCAATATTCTTCGTAATATTCTATGTTCGAATAGAACCATACCAATCACATCCAGACTGTGCATGATTGTTTAACTTGTATCAGCATTTATAATAATTGCCTAACAGGTAACCCGAGTTAAAAACATTTCCCAAGATACAGCAAAATTATTAGAGCTTGACCACAGATTTTGGGAATTAAATTCAGATCGAATTCTAACAATGCTGATTATGTCAAAACATATTTACATCATCATCCTAAACAAACGAAGAGTACCTTTGAAGCTGTGCCTTGATTATGTCAACAAGATCTTGAGCAGTAACGCTGCCAAAATAAGTGTATGTCAGACGATTAGACATGGCAGATACACAACATATTTATAACTGCTTAATGTTGCCTCGGATTCAACTTACCTTCCGAAAATTTGTTTTCCTTTTCCACCTTTGCGCTTCACTTTAAAAGCTCCAACAGTTTCAAAAATCAGGGCAAGTTGCTGTGCCTCGTCTTTTACCTACAGGAAATGAAATAATCTAAGAAACCAGCTACACACGTATATTTATCAGAAAAAAATCTACTAGTAAAAAACTCAAGTCTCTGGAAGTATTCGTTTGATGTACATGGAAATTTTATCACAAGATATTGCTCCTTATAGCATTTAGGGGCACAAATCTCCTTTTTGATATTGTTTGGAGGCACATCTGAATCCCATAAAATATGGTAAGCATCAGATTCCTTCATGACTCATGATAAGGTGGATCATAGCAAAAACGATAAAGTATAGAGACCAAGTTATCTTTTTGGCATCCTACACGTGTTTAAAGACACGGTCGATTAATTAAACAATTCCAAAATCTACTGAATTAAAGACCCAAACTATTTCAAATTATTGAAATTTAGTTCTTTCTGAAGAATTTAACTTAGAGGAAAAGAGTCACTCATTGTTTTTATGTTACCGACAATGGAAATCTTCACTTTTGATTCAAACTGCTACTACAGAAAATATGGACAAGAAATAATGTTGAAAGCATCTATAAGAGAAACGGTGAATGAGAGGGAACAATCGCTAAAACTCAGAAAAAAAATATGCAATTTATTTATGAAGATTCTTATCGCACCATAGAGATATACAGATAGAAACCCACATGTAAACTTAATCTGGGAAGAGTACATTGAAATTGAGAGCTCATTTTTTTTATTTTAATTGGAGAGAGCCCCACTTTATGCCTCAAATCAATAAAATGCATATATAACAGTTATTTAAATACAGAAAATGATCAAAGATAAAAAAAAAATACAGAAAATGAGCATAAACCCTACTAATAATTTTTTTAATAATAAATTAAAACTTTAAAAGAGATATCTAAATCATATTTTGAACTTAAAAGAATTAATCAGAGGTTTGACCCATGGGGGAGAATAAACTAAATAAACATGCTTCTTAATTACCCGTTTCTTCTCAGCCTCGATCCTTTCATCTTCCATCTTCATTTCTCTGCAAACAGATATATATTTATTCCGAAATTAGGGAAAGGATAAAAATATATATTTTCTCAAAATAGAACATATATGGAATTATAAACTTTTATCAGTCTACAGAAATCATATGTTTATGCTGTGCAAAGCCACGAAGTTTAATGATAAGAGTGTCTGTACACAAAAACCATGCTATTCCATCCACGTTGAACAATCCTCATCTTTCCATTTGTTACAAAACTGTAAGCACTTGATGAACCTTTCAACTTATAACACAGTTTCTTCAAGGTATCGAGTAAGCTTCCATATTAAAACTAATGGACTTGATTAATTAAAGGGACAATTTTAGATCTTTATGTCATCACATCATTGGCTTGCATATAATTACCATTTAAGTGGGACACCAGAATCTAAAAAAGTTTACAAAAAAAGTAACACTATTAGCAAAAAAGTGAAGTATGAAAAAAAATGGGAGGCGACATACGCCCTACTCAGGCTACACGAATCATACTCAAGTTCTCTTCTACAGAGGCTTGAACATATAATATTCCTTATATTTCCACAAAATGTATGAAAAAGCATGCACAGTTAACTTATATATTTCAGCTTTACACCCCAAACACATAACTACTGTTGTGATTAAGCAGAAGTTTTAACAAGAAATATTCAACTCATGAGAAAAGAATGCTATTGAAGACAAAATTATTCTTTGATTATCATCAAAAGCACCAATGTTCCTGATAGGGCAGCAATAAATTAACATTGATGTTCACTACTGAAGTCCACCAAAGGTAATTAAACACACTGAAGGAACTTAAAGAATCAAGCAAAAGCAAATTGATATAACTGGAATACATGTTGATGCCGAGGCCCAAAAACAAGCTTCAAGCAACCAAAACTTTAGAAAAATTGGGAATGCAAGTTAAGATATTTGACATCAAATGCCATTAGAAATCTTGCTAGCATGAGGAAGAAGAGATGAAAATTTTTGTTAAGAATTCAATGTATCGCAGTATTGCACAATACATGCATTTCAGATTTGTTTCGTGCACTATCTATCAGAATAGCATTGTCATAGCTATATTAAGTTTCTCTGACAAAGCGACAAGATGGGGATTGTGAAGGTTTTATGCACTTGGTAAGCTAATTGTCGTTGTCACACACAACTACCAAGTTCTTATGAAGAAGATTACAATTGCTTGAAATTTTCATACACCACAAAAATGTATTACTACCTTGAATATATTCTAATAAAGTTATTATTATTATTTTTTATTTCCAAAATGACCACATCTTGAACAATTGTTTCATCAAACACTCGTAGCAAAACACAAAAACACAGCCCAAAGAAGTTGCAACTTCTCAACCACAAATTCTAGTTTGGAAAATGTAAAACAAAAGAAAACCAGCAGAAACAGAAACAGAAATAAATAAAAAATGTTGCATTACTTGAGAAGAATTGGAGTAACAATCTGGGCCTTCCCCATTGGATGCAGAAAATTCCTATAAAACCCTGCCTTCACCTCCAGTAGTTGCCCCTTCTTTCCCAAGTCTTCCACATCCTCTTTCAATATAATCTATCATCCAAATAAACAACAACAAAAGCCATCCATCACAAGCCTAAAAATACCAATAATGAAAAAAAAAAAAAAAAATTCAAGTTAGCCTTCCACAACATATATATATATATATATATATAAAGGGTCTTTTGCATTATTTTTTTTAACAAAATTTCTGGCGAAAACAATAGATAAGGGAAATGTAAGTGAAAATTAAAGGACCCATGTAGAGAAACTAAAAAGCTTTCACCTTGCGAGTCTTTTTGGCTTTCTTTTGAGCAAAGACCAACAGGGCACTCCTTTTATCCAGTAACTTGACGTTTTCGTTAACGTTACCACCAAAGCTGTGAAACAAAGATGAAGAACTCCATGAGAGCGTTGCTGCCATTGATGACGATGATGCCATTTTTACACACCCAAAACACTTGACTCCCTTATCAGTTATCACTCTCCTTGTCAAGTCACAGGTGTGATCTTATCTGTTCGCTGCAATTTTGAGTGTGTGCCTTGTTTGGTCACACTGTGACACCACACCCGGTTTTAGTAAAATATTATGTTTACTCCTTTTAATTTTTAAAATTTCATTAATGCCCCCAAATAAAGTTTATTTTTCACTTATGACCCTTTTATGATCCCTTTCTTCAATACACTACACATCATGATTCATGCAATCATGTTATGAATATTTAAATTACAAATGAGGCATGTTAAGAATATTCTTTCCATGAATGAGAGAACGAGACTTGATGATATTTACAAATTACAAATGAGTTAGTGATTAAGAGATAGTGAGAGTGACTAAAGTGAATATAATATTGAGAATTTGAATTTTATTTTTTAAGAAATCATATCAAAATAAGAGAATTTTATTATTTAAATTAATTGAATTATAAAAATGTAAATATAGCATACCATGATAATGATTCTAATAGTTGTTAGTTCCTAAATTATTGCATATAGTTGTAGTAAGAATGTGAACCCTTTTTTTTTAATAACTCCATAAAATAGTTACGAAAGTTTTTTTTTTTTTTTTTCCTCTGAAATTTGTGGCAAAAACACCCAAAAATTCTATTTACATAAATTAGAAATTACAAATTTATGCATAGAGTACAGGGATTCACAAAACTATCCTCTATTGTGAGCAACCATGTTCCCTTCTCTTGGAAAAAAACCAAATTAGGAATATTCAAAAAAGCGAAAAGATCACAAATCTCTTCGGCAAAAGACATTTAACAATCAATACAAAAGTAGTTAATAGATCAATTGAAAAGAAAAAAAAAAAAAAAGTTGTTCTATTTGATTATTGGATTTGAAATTTAACAAATAATAACTAATATGTGTACCATACAGTTTCAAATTTCTCACAGTAGCATAAACCTTTAAAATATTATGTGATGAGTTACTGCTTAAACCCCATTTGCATACTAAGCACTATGTTTGATTTGATGGAATTGGAGAGAAAGGAAAGGAAATGATTTGGATGGATTTCTCATATCTTATTTGGATTGTTGAATCAGAAGGAAATGAAAGGAAAATAACCCTTTAAGTGGTTATATAAACAGACTAAAATCTGAATTCCCAGGTCAATAATCATCTACTGTTGTAAATTATTAATTATTATGTCTGAAAAGTTACATCATCATCATCATCATCATATATATAATGGCATTATTTAGGTTAAAATCTTGGAAGACTCATCTTGCATGGAGGGTGGAGCTGCTGGTGACGGTGCCATTTGAATGTTAATCAAGAGTTGATCGCTTCAATTCCCATCATTTCAGGGTATTTGTTTCATTGGAGGGATTTTAACAATCAATTTTTAGTATAATCTATAGAAACCTGTACAACCTCTTCTTCTTCATTTTTTTTTTTTTTTTCCAAAAGAATTTGGATTTTGAATTAAGTTTTAGAACTGTATGACTATTAGTCTATTATATATGTTTAGATATGATGTTTAACAAATTAATTTTCTTTTCAAAATATTTGCATGTCTTATATTGCAAAAAAGAAAAAAAGAAAAAAAAAAAAAGAGTGGTTCTTTTTAAATAATAATAATAATAACAAGACTGGTTTTACAAAAATAGTTATATCCAAAATTTAAAACAAATTATATAGTCATTAATTTTAGTATATAGCCCAAAAAATTAATTTATTCAAAATTCACCCCTAATGAAATGATGAATTAATGATTATTGACGTAATCGAGATTGAAAGAAGTCTAAATACTGAATAGGTCAACAACTTTCTTTATTCATTTTTATTTGACAATAGAAGCGCCACCTTAGAAGGTTTTTTTCTTTTTTGAAAGAAGAAACCTTAGAAGTTAGAAGGCTCTGAAGTAATATTCAAACGAAGACTTTTTATTTTCCTCTCATTTTCATTCAATTTCGCTAGAAAACCTGAATTCTAATATTTTATATTAGGTTTAACTAGTATACAGAAACTTTAGTTACATGACCTTAGAAATGATCAAAACTAGTTTGGAAACTTGAATTCACACCCAATTGCCACTTCCACATACGAGCTACTAGAAGTGTCCCTCATCAATAGAGTAAATCACCACTTAGCTGAGATGGTACGTAGTGCACCCCTCTTTCACAGTGTTGGTGAGAGGTTAGAGTCTTATAATACGCATTTTACAAACATGTGGGAGAAGTTTTCTCCCTGTTTATAGGATTGTCTTATCTTGACAAGTCCCGACAATCCCACTGTAATAATTGTAATTTTTAATACTTAAAAAAAAGTTGTAGTTTCCATAACTAGCTATATATATATATATATAAAAACTATTCTCTTTCTTTTATCTCTCCGGATTAATTTTCACTTTCATTTGTACACGTTCAGGTTATCTCTAAGACTCTTAACACACATATGACTGATAACATTTGGTTGATATATATTTTCGATCTTGTTGAGTTGTTTAAACATATCACATATCATTATAACTAATTTGTGACCATTCAATTTGCCGCCTCCTACCTATTGCTCCCATTTCTAATATTGTTACACATATTATATGTATAATGTATAATTGGAAGGCTCTCTCAGGCTGTAGAGAAATGGGTGTTGGCAAGTATGAAAGGGTCACTTAATTATTATCACAGATCCTTGGAAACGTTCAACTCATGCGCAAAGATTGACATCAGAAAATTAATAAATTAAAAAAAAAAAATTAAAATTAATTTGGCTTGTTTATTCTTCATCGATCTCGATCACTTTTCCATATAGATCAGAGACATGGACAGAATGCAACCTATAATGTCTAACAAGCTAGTATATATTAATAAACAATTCATAGTACAAGTAAATGAATGGATATCCAGCATGTAATTAGCAAAAAATAAAATAAAAAGATTAGTTTAATGTGAATTGTTTATGTTACCAACTTCTATATATTCAAGTGCCTTTGTTTAAAAAGAGTTGTCATAATGTGAGAGTGGTGGGATTTGAGGGAGGTCTTAAGTGGGGATGTATTGATTTGAGCTCTTAGTTGACTTAGCAAACTAAGCTTTCTCTATATATCCCCATCTCATCAACTACGATATTTTATTATTGTTTTTTTCCTTGTTTTTTATGTTTAACAGGATTGATGCTTCTCTATATAATCACTTTACCTTCCTAACAATTGCTTTTCTAAAAGATTGAAAACAAATCTAGGACCCAACAAAAAGCAGCTTGCTTGCTAGCTGTACATACACAAATATAGAAAAATGATTTCAGATCAGGCAGCAACTAGTAGTTCTTGTTTTCCAAATGTGTCACAACAAGGTTTGAAATTAATGTATCCTCCTATGACAGCTGATCAAAGTTTTGTTTCATCTTCTGTGGAAGTTAGTGGAGGCAGATCTTCAGAATCTCAAACTCACTCAAATTCTCTTCTCTATAGTCTCTCTTTGCTTAAAGAAAAGGTTCATCAGGTTCAAGGGTTGATCGGTATTCTAATCTCGCCAGATCACAGCAGCCGGCAGCAGCAGCAGCAGCCCGAGTCAACGAGGTCTATAGCCATCGCTAACATGGGCTCTATAGTTCCAGAAATAATCATGACCGCGTCTACGATATTGTTCACTTGCCAGCAAATGACTCATGGTGCCTCAGGTAACAACAACAATAATTCCAATGTTATAGATGTACCTCATGAACATGTTAAAGTTGCAGAAATTGATCATGGTTTGGCTACCTCTAATGATCATCAACCACATTTTGATCATGGTAACATTATTGGACAAGAAAGATCACAAGGTTTCTACTCTGGTGATCAGACTTTTGAGAATTGGTATGGTACCGAGAATAATTACTATAATTGTAACAGTACTGATCATGATGATCGTAATCGTGCCACCATGAATACTACTAGCAATATTGAAATTAGGGTTGTTGATCGGACTAATGAAGGGTCGACATCAGAAGGGGCTAATAACATTTCTTCCAAGCAGAATAATTCTGATATAATCGAATTGGATGCCGCGAACTTATTAGCTAAGTACACACATTATTGTCAAGTTTGTGGTAAAGGGTTCAAGAGAGATGCAAATTTAAGAATGCACATGAGAGCTCATGGTGATGAATACAAGACTAGTGCTGCCTTGACAAATCCATTGAAGAATATCAATCATGGAAATGCAGCAAATAATGAGTCTGCAATGAAATTTCCTGCTAGGAAATATTCGTGTCCACAACAAGGGTGTAGGTGGAACCAGAAGCACGCTAAGTTCCAGCCATTGAAGTCGATGATTTGTGTGAAGAATCACTACAAGAGAAGCCATTGTCCGAAGATGTACGTGTGCAAGCGTTGCAACAGGAAGCAGTTCTCGGTGTTGTCCGATCTTCGGACACATGAGAAGCATTGTGGGGATCTCAAGTGGCAGTGTTCATGTGGCACCACATTTTCTCGGAAAGATAAGCTTATGGGGCATGTTGCTTTGTTCATTGGACACACACCGCTCATCACTACTAGTACTGCTACTTCTACTTCTACAAAGCCTAAAGTGGAGAAGATCAACCAAGCACCGCCACAAATGCAATCAGATCATAGGTACTGATCATCATGAATTACTTAAGCATGCGCGCGCGTGCACACATGTATATATGTATATGCATGTATGTACTAATTTGGCTTTATTTCCACTGATTATATTCTTAGGGGATGATCTTGCAATTCGGAGTAGTACTACTGGCATTAATGTATGCATGGCTTCTGATGATCTAAGTGAAAATCCAGTTTGTTCTTCTGTTGCGCACATAGGATGATGACAATTGATGAAATTACATGTAGGACTAATGGTTTTTGTTTTGTTGTAAATTATATATATGCTATTGTTTTTGCGTCATGCATGCATGACGAACCATAATACTGTTAAAATGGTGTTTCTGTAAAGACTGTTTTGCAATAGCTAAATATGTAGCTATAGCTAGAAATAAATGGGAATTAAAAGCTATGTAATTACGATGGATGTTTGTGGAAGCATATATATCTATACAACTTTACTACATCTTATAATTTGCTGAAGAATACATACAGATTTTCGATGGACATTTTTGTTATCTCTTACGATTTGTTCTAATACAAGTATGTGTGAGCACTCGTTTGTTGAAGCATGATATGATACCTCATGTAGATCATATTATTATTATTATTTCTTGTTTAAATCTCTCTAGGTGTGTCCGGTTATGAACCATAATGCAGTACAACAAAAATTGAATATAATGGATACAAAGACTGTTATGTGCACTACAAGAAAGACTAAGGAGGGTGTATTCAATTAGGATTTTTGAGGACTATTAAAGATATTTTTTAAGTGACAGGTTTTCATGTATTTCTACAAACTTTTATAAATCCACATAGACTTTCATTGATTTATCTAACTCAGACTTTTATGAATTTGTTTAGACATCTATCTCAGACTTTTATGGATTTGTTTAGACATGCATGGACTTTCATGGATTTGTTATCTCTGACTTCTATTATAGATAGAGAATTATACCATTATATGACCCAATAACACAATCTATACACTCAACCAATATGATCCATTAATACAATTTGTAGTACTAACAACAATCTTTGCTTTCTTCATTTTCTCTTCAATTACTTTTCACCTCCTTAATCAACTATTTCCCTTTTCAATTCTCCATTTGGACTTTTCACCTCCTTAATCTATACTTTTCACAATGGTAATGAATTTTATAAAACTTTGATGGTGTTAATGATGGATTTCACCCAAATTTTGTCAAACAATCGAGTCTGCAAATGACGAAATTATGGTCATGTTAATGGCAATGCAGAGAAATTTTAATACATTTTTGGCCAATTGTACTGTCAATTGCACACTCTTCTTTTATTGGATTATAAGCAACTTGGGCAGTTCAATTATCAAACAACAAATTGGTATTTTATCAATACGTGCTTCAGTGCTTGTCATTAAACTTAAATTGTTTTTTCTGTGTTGCATTTTGCCTCGATAGGTTTATTCTTTATACCAAGCCAATGGTAACAACAATTCGATGTATAACTCGATTGGAAAGCAAACATGAAGAACCATACACTGTTCCAATAATATTCAATTATTGAATCTATACAAAAAAAAAAAAAAAAAAATGAAACTTCAAAAGATCATCCAGTAAAATTTTAAAAGCTATGCATACAAATTTTTGAAATGCGGATGCCATATGGTGGATTTTGACTTTCTTCTCATGTTGAAAAGACACATTTACAAGGAAAGCCAGAATATACATTTGAGAGAGAGAGAGAGAGAGAGAGAGAGAGAGAGAGAGTAAAGTCCACCAAAATCTTTGGGAAGAAGGCCGGACATGTTATGACATTTGATATTTATATCTCTCACCATCCACCAAAATCCATGACCTAAGAAAATCCTTTAAAATCTAGTCCTAATTTAATAGACTTTGATTCTTATAGATATTTTTAAAGTCTCAATTCAATACACCCGGATTTGGAAGAATTACTTTAAAAGTCCATATAAATTTGAATTGAATATCATTGGATTAATATAGACTCTTTTAAAGTCTTTAAGGGGGGTGTATTGGTTCAAGATTTTATTAGATAATTTGGGGAAGTAAAAGTCTAGTGGTATTGGATTGAGACTTTTTAACAAGTTAGATAAGTCTGGTGGTATTCGATTAAGACTTTTAAGATTTTTTTTTTAAAAGTCCATATTGTGTTGTGGTATTGGATCTAGACTTTTAAGATTTTTTTTTTAAAGTTCATATTGTCTTGTGGTATTGGATCTAGACTTTCAAGGGACAGCAAATTGTCTGCTGGTATTGGATTGAGATTAAGATTGTTAGGATTTCATGACAAAATGGATTTTTTAGACTTTTTAGTGATATTTATAAATAGCTTTAACCCAAAATTGTCTTGTCCTCTCTCTCAATACTTTTCAGACTTTTTATTTTATTTCAGATATTTGATGGGTGTATTGGTATATAATAAATGTGGTGGCCAAATATGCAAAAGACAACATAAAAATACACTTGAAAGTCGAATACCAAATGACTGATAAAATGTCTCTATGAATCAAAGATAATTTTATGCTAGATTTCCACGATCCCAACACCACCACCAGTATGTAAAATCTTTATGACTATTAGTAAAAATTGATCAAATGCTTTATCAACATCTATAAAAGATGGATTTAGCAAAAAGTAAAGATAAAGAGGGAGTTGATTTATATATATATATATACACACTTGATAAAAAAATAAATAAAAAAAAGTTGGTCCATTACTGATAATATCACCCTTTGTGTAGATTGAGTTCAAAGATAAAAAAAGATGGTTACCATTTCTATTGATTTATTGCCTGAGCGAGTTAAAAAGATATGAGTCTCGCATAAAACCATACTTCTATAAAATTTAGATACATGTTTTTTTTTTTTTTTTTTTTTTTTTTTTTTTTTTTTTTTTGAAATCCGATAACGGAAGGGTATGCCGAAACCTGTTAAGAGCAAGCACTAGTTGACCGTTTGGAGTTTTTTTTTTCTTTTAAATATGTATAATTAAATCTTATATATCAATTTTTTTTGTTATTTACATGTATATTAAAAAAATTCTTGTCATGCCCCGACCCCCCAAATTTTACCAATGCATACATAGTCTATATATCAACTCATCTCACCAGACTTGAATCATCTATCACTAACATGAAAGGTGGACGTACACTGTACACTAAACACACCACTAGAGAAAGAAAAAAAAAAAGATTAAAGAGCAGTGAATATTAGAGTTTGATAACATATGAATTAATGAAGTCCAACAAGCCAAACGAAAATACTTCAGTGTTCAAGCTATTTTATTTCCCTATTTCATGTCATTTTTGGTAAGGTAGTGAGGGATGGGTTGTTGATTATTATATTTATTTCATATGGTGACATTTTCTACACTATATGAATCAGCTGAAGGTTATGTGTTGGTTGGTGGTATTTCAAAATTTTATTACTTCTCTTCATAGCTTATACGTGTTTTGTTGGAAAATTTTGTGAATTTTGTGATAAACTCATATTTTGAGAGCTTTATTTGGGTATGATTAATTCCATGAAAATGGGAGATAAACGCATATTCGAATTCTCCTCCGTGAGAGTTTCGAAATGGTATACTCAAAATCACAAAATGATTAATGGGTGAATGAGAAATTGAGTCTCAAAGTGAACCCATTGTGTAGGGAATAAAGTGAATCCCACATTGCTTAGGGAAATCATTTATATGTAGTATATAAGTGAATGGGTGATATGAACTATCAACATGTGTGGCATAGAGGCTCTCCCTCGCGTACGCAGGGGGGGGGGGGGGGGGGGGTGCAAATTATGGACCTCGAACCTTTGGTTGGATGACTCATGTGTGGGCGCGTCCTGCGTACACGAATGCCGCTCCGTTTGGACCGTGAGAGTACAACCGACTTTTTGCTACTTCCCTAAGTTAGGCGTTTTTATTTAAGGAAAGTATTAATTGTTTGGATTCTAATTTCTTACTTGATCACTAAGAAAACAGAATCGGTGTTTAATTAGGAATAGATCTCTTTGGAGATTATTCTCTAATTAATTTCCTTTCCCATTTAAAAACGTAACAACAAAGTAATTTCCATATCAATCCATAAAACCCTACGATTAGGTTTTCTATTTAAAAAACCCTAGTCCATTCTACACATAATACATTCCTGAATCACGAAATAAGTAGAGGGCCGAATTCTCTCTTCTCCTTCTTCTTTTCTGTGCTTGGTAAGTTCAGACTTGATTTGAGTTCGCTGAGAGTGGTTTGTGTTCAACGCATCCACTGTTGAAATCGTTGTATCCTGGGAGACAATCGCCATCCAAACACATACGGTGTTAGCCGGCGAAATTGTCTTAAGGACACCGTGTGAAACACGGGCCTCGATTTCCTTAACGTGTTGTTCTTTATTCATTGTTTTCTGTCTCTTGCAGATTCGAACCAGATTGTTTTTGAGCAATACAAACAACAATCTTAAGACAATTTTTTCTTCTTCTATTTTACTTCTAATCGTTTTAATTTCTTCTATAAACCTTCTGGTTCGGTTTCTATTTTGCTTTGCGACAGAATTGGTTCTTAGACAACACTGGTTTGGGTTAATATGATATTAATATGTGGAAATTGGGTCTGTTTCGAGACACTAATTTCAAATTCATTATCTGATTGGTAATTGGCAAATCGGGTCTATTAATAGACACTGATTTGGAAATCAATTGTGATTTCGACTTGGTTATCGGGTCTGTAATACCAGACACTAATTGTGATTTCAATTGTGAAATCTGGAATCAATTATTGATTCACTGATTTGATATCAAATTATTGATATCGGCGCTATTTATTTCGTGATTCTAAAACAATAGTGTTTTGTTTCTGAGATTATAGCGGATTCTTGGTAAATATTATATATATATATATATATATATGAACGTTTTGTGATCTTACACACACAAGTCGTTGTGCTTGCATCTGGAAACAAATTAAATAGTTTATATATGTATTGTGTATATGCGTTTATAATATTCATATATATTATTTACACACTTGGTAAATATTGTGGTTACCCAATTAAATATTGTATATCCGTCATATATGATAACAAAAAGCTAATTGTACCTATACATCTGGTCAACAGATTTATATACTTGGTATATATATACATATATGGTATTCATGAACATCACTATATATATAGACACTGGTTTATAGTTTCATATCAGCGTGTGAAACATATTATATCACTGTGGTTGCTATATTATATCAGTGTAGATACTGTGTTTCAGTATACATACATTTCGTATAACACTGATAGAGAAGTTTGGTCCATATCTGGTGTAATCTAGTAAATGGATTATATGTGATATATATTGTTGTGTTATTGGTAAATATATCGATTGATATATTAGTACTTGATAAAATAGAGAAACAATGATAATTGTGAAATATCAGTGGTTTATATCATTGTGTATTTGTGGTTCTAAAATATTCGGTTTGGTTCTTCTATTTAAGATGACTACCTAATAAACTGTGAACCTAAGCGTAGCTCAAGAGACTCTGGCAGTCATCCCAATTGTGGGTCAGTTGACCGACCAGATGGTAAAACCCTTTTTGTGGGTCAAATGAATATCACGTCGGTGAATTCGTTTGTGTCTCCGATTTCGGTTCTTATGAACCATATGGAGAAACTAGAGAAATTCAATGGTCTGAATTTTAAGAGATGGCAACGAAAGATGTTAAATCTTGAATCTTGCGAGATTCTTATTTTGTGAGGCTCCTAATGCCAACCGTGGAAACAAGTTGGATGTGTAAAATGGTGATTAGTGTCAAAATCAATTTTTGAACTTCAAAATTGTAATTATCAATTTAATGATGATTTACTTCTATTAATTCCGGATTAATAGAAACGTTAAATTTTGAATTCAAAAACAAAACTGATTTGACTTTAATATTGCCTATTTTAATGAGAATTAATTTCAAATTAATTCAGTTGATTTCCTCCTGATATTGTGGTGGATAAATCAAACATGAACACAAGCGTTCCACTTTAAACTCCTAGTGCTAATCCAACTGTCGGACTAGACACTTCAGTTGTTAATTCAGTGCTTGTGGGAGATGTGCCCATTTTGGGGCCAAGTGTGGAAACATCGACTCTGGCCATCAACACATTCATGAGAAACTTGGGACAGCCGGTGATGAGCCAGTTTGTGAGTCATACGAACCTTGAGTGGTGGAAGCAGAAGATGCTGTTCTAATTAACCACGCTGAATCCAGTGAGGTTCTTGACTAAAGATACTCTTAAACCCAATAGAGATTAAGAGCGAGATGTTCAGATATGAATGCTAAGGATGCATGGGATCTTTCGGATTTTCCGTGTCGAAACTATATACTGAACGGGCTGTTAGATTCTCTGTATAGCGTATACTTTGTAAAGAAAAATAGCCAAAAGTCGATTTCTTGATTACAAGATGGTGGACTCTAAGACAGTTATGAGTCAAGTCCAAGAGCTTCAAGTGATGCTACATGAGATTCATGCCAAAAGGGATAACCCAAAGAGAAACCTTCTAGGTGACTGTTATCACTGAGAAGCGACTGAAGTAGTGTGTATGAAGCACCGTTTGGTGAATTATGAGCACAACATAGAATCATACATCAAACCACTACGTCATATTTCCCTTAGCAAAACAGAGTTGCTGAAAGGAAAAATCATTGCTTGAAAGAAATGATAAGTTCTGGATTTCCTTAGAACATGTGGGGTGATGCTGTATTGTCTAACAATTACTTTTTAAACAAGGTACCCCAAAAGAAAGAAGACAAGACCTCATATGAACTATGGAAAAGAAGAAAGCCTTCCTATAAATTCTTACGAATGTGGGGGTGTCTTGCCAAAGTGGCCGTACCTATACCTAAGAAGGTGAAAATAGGTCCGAAAACTGTTGACTGCATTTTCATTGGATATGCACAAAACAGTAGTGCTTATCGATTCTTGGTCTATAAATCTGACATACCAGATATACACAAAAACACGATAATGGAATCCAGAAATGCAACGTTCTTTGAACATGTATTTCCATGTAAATTCTATGATGAAGCAAGTTCGTCAAAACGAACACATGCTGATAGGTATGAGGACCAAGAACAAGAAAAAGAAGTAGAGGATGAACCTAGACGTAGCAAAAGAGCAAGGACGAAAACGTCTTTTGGTCCAAATTTTACGACCTATTTGCTAAAAGGTGAACCTCGAACTTTCAAAGAAGCAGTAAGCTCTTCAGAAGGACTCTTGTGGAAAGAGGCTATTAAGAGCGAAATTGATTCCATCCTTTAAAATCATACTTGGGAATTAGTGGATCTTCCTCCGGGATGTAAACTGCTAGGATTCAAATGGATTTTCAAAAGAAAGATGAAAGCAGATGGAACAATTGATAAGTATAAGGCCAGACTTGTAATTAAAGGTTACAATCAACGAGAAGGCCTAGATTACTTTGATACATATTCTCCTGTGACGAGAATAACCTCCATTAGGATGATACTTGCAATCGCAGCTTTGCGAAACCTTGAAGTACATCAAATGGATGTGAAAACGGCTTTCTTAAATGGGGATTTAGATGAAGAAATTTACATGGAACAACCTGAGGGTTTTTCTGCTCCAGGACAAGGAAAGAAAGTCTGTAAATTGGTGAAGTCTTTATATGGTTTAAAGCAAGCACCAAAACAATGGCATGAGAAATTTGACAATGCTATGATGTCAAATGGATTTAAAATCAACGAATGTGACAAATGTGTTTATGTCAAGGACACAGAAAATGGCTATGTCATTGTGTGCCTTTACGTTGATGACATGCTCATTGTAGGTAGTGATGATAAAATGATCAAATCTACCAAGGATATGTTGAAATCAAGATTTGATATGAAAGATATGGGACCAGTTGATGTAATGAAAATTTCAAGGACATCTAACGGACTCATACTAAGTCAATCACACTATATTGACATGATTCTTGAGAAATTCAACAAGAATGATTCTGGAATTTCCAGAACACCAGTAGATACAAATCTACACCTATCCAAGAATAAGGTTGAGAGCGTCTCTCAACTAGAATATTCTCGAGTGATAGGAAGTCTGATGTACTTAACAAGTTGTACAAGACCAGACATAGCTAATGCAGTTAGTAAATTAAGTAGATACACGAGTAATCCAGGAACCGATCACTGGAAAGGAATAGTAAGGGTACTGAAGTACTTACGATTCACTCGTAATCATGGATTGCATTATACCAGATATCCTGCTGTCCTAGAAGGATACCCGGATGCTAACTGGATATCTGATATGAAAGATTCAAAATCCACCAGTGGGTATGTGTTCACACTGGGAGGTGCGGCAGTATCCTGGAAATCCTCCAAACAAACATGTATAGCCAGATCCACCATGGAATCTGAGTTTATAGCATTAGATAAATGTGGTGAGGAGGCTGAATGGCTACGCCAATTCTTAGAGGATATTCCAAGATGGCCAAAGCCTGTGCCAGCGATTTGCATCCACTGTGATAGTCAATCAGTAATAGGAAGAGCACAGAGCAACATGTATAATGGGAAGTCTAGACATATACATCGAAGACATAATACCATTAGACAACTAATCTCAACTGGGGTTATCATTATTGACTATGTAAGGTCAAATGATAACATTGTGGATCCGCTAACCAAAGGGTTAAACAGAGAATTAGTTGAGACATCATCGAAAGGAATGGGACTAAAGCCCATGGGATAAAAAGTCGATACAATGGACACCCAACCTAGTTGACTGGAGATCCCAAGATCTAGGTTCAATGGGACAACCAAATTGTAAGACTTAGTTGGATCACTGTGGGGGTTACCCTCGAGTCCATTCCTATGATGAAACAGTGATGCCCGCAGGGAAAAGGTTAAACCATGTTTTTAATGATTCTTATGCGTCGAAATTCCAAGCTATGGAAATCCGAGCAGAGTAATGCGGGTTACTCTTAATTAAGAAATCACCTATGTGAGAGAGAAGTGGGGCCGCTTCTAAAAGAGAATAGTGAAGGGCTATATTCTCCAGTGACTCTCACAGAACCAGGCGTATGTTCATGGCCAAAACGAACATAACAATGAGAACCAAATCGGGTCTGGAAGATGCCTGTGTGAGGTATGTTATCGTTTACATAAACGGCAGAGCAGTTCAAGGATATCACATCTATTGATCAACCAGTAAAGTAAGCATACCTTTACAAGGGAAGGTTCAAAGGGTAACACCTACCTATCCTATGCAGGTTTCGACCGTTTGAACTTACCAAACTTCATCTCTCGTCTCCTAGGTCAATTTCATTCATGTGGGGGATTGTTGGAAAATTTTGTGAATTTTGTGATAAACTCATATTTTGAGAGCTTTATTTGGGTATGATTAATTCCATGAAAATGGGAGATAAACGCATATTCGAATTCTCCTCCGTGAGAGTTTCGAAATGGTATACTCAAAATCACAAAATGATTAATGGGTGAATGAGAAATTGAGTCTCAAAGTGAACCATTGTGTAGGGAATAAAGTGAATCCCACATTGCTTAGGGAAATCATTTATATGTAGTATATAAGTGAATGGGTGATATGAACTATCAACATGTGTGGCATAGAGGCTCTCTCTCGCGTACGCAGGGGGGGGGGGGGGGTGCAAATTATGGACCTCGAACCTTTGGTTGGATGACTCATGTGTGGGCGCATCCTGCGTACACGAATGCCGCTCCGTTTGGACCGTGAGAGTACAACCGACTTTTTGCTACTTCCCTAAGTTAGGCGTTTTTATTTAAGGAAAGTATTAATTGTTTGGATTCTAATTTCTTACTTGATCACTAAGAAAACAGAATCGGTGTTTAATTAGGAATAGATCTCTTTGGAGATTATTCTCTAATTAATTTCCTTTCCCATTTAAAAACGTAACAACAAAGTAATTTCCATATCAATCCATAAAACCCTACGATTAGGTTTTCTATTTAAAAAACCCTAGTCCATTCTACACATATACATTCCTGAATCACGAAATAAGTAGAGGGCCGAATTCTCTCTTCTCCTTCTTCTTTTCTGTGCTTGGTAAGTTCAGACTTGATTTGAGTTCGCTGAGAGTGGTTTGTGTTCAACGCATCCACTGTTGAAATCGTTGTATCCTGGGAGACAATCGCCATCCAAACACATACGGTGTTAGCCGGCGAAATTGTCTTAAGGACACCGTGTGAAACACGGGCCTCGATTTCCTTAACGTGTTGTTCTTTATTCATTGTTTTCTGTCTCTTGCAGATTCGAACCAGATTGTTTTTGAGCAATACAAACAACATGTTTCTCATTCAATTTTTGTTGTTCAATGAGTACCCTTAACAAGATTATAGAACACTGGAACTTAGAGAGAAAATTGAATACTACAATTGACTCTTGAAAGTCTATATTTTTAAGAGTCCAAAAAGTCTAGAAATAAAATCTAGATAATCCTAATAGTCTATAAATAAAGTCTAAAGACTCTTTCAGAATCCTAAAAGTCTAGTCCATATAATCCTAATAATCTTGCAAATCCATAAAATCCTTGCACCCAAAAATTGTCTATTAAAATCCTAATCCAATACACCCCCCCTAAGCTAAAACAATATAAAAAATCTCGAGTTCTCATCTATTCACATTTTCCCTACAATAAAAACAGAGCTTTGCATACAAACAAAGCCAAAATGTTTCAAAGCAATAATGGAGCAACAAATAGCAAAAATGATGCAGGAGATATTATTGGAGATTTTTTTGAAGACTTTTCATTTTAAAAATAGTCTTCTAATTAATATCCTATTTTTATGTTTCTTTTTATTGTATATTTAATTAGGTAGTTAAATATTTTATGATTTGATTTTATTAAATCAAATCTTATTTCCTTATTATATAGGTTTTTAATGTTTTAAGATTTTAGTATTTTTAATTTCCATTGTTATCTCAATTATCTTTTTTTTAGGGAAATTTATAATTTTATTACTTTACTAGTTATTTTAGGTTTTTATTTTCCTATTTAAAGATGATGAACCCTAATAGGGATTTTAGTTTTTGATGATTCATAAAAATTTGAGAGAGTATATTTTTTTATCCATTTTCAATAACTTTGTGAAGGTCATGATGAATTTGAAGCCTATTATTCTGGTATATGTGCGCGGATCAACAGATTAATAGTAGAGTTTGTTTCCGGTATTCATGCACGAATCAACGGATCTGAATCGTTTATCCCATTTCTTTTATCGATTGGCATTTTGTGTATTTCCCGCTGGATTAGTTGGTATCAGAGCCATCAAGTCTATTGTTGTGCTAGGCTCATCGATCCACAAACCATAACAAACTACTTTTCCATTAGATATTTACCTTTCGTATTTCTCCCAAAAAAAAATAAAAAAAAATCAAATTCTCATGAATCCCCAAAACAAAATTTCCACGTACCATTCATTGTTTTTCGATGACGATTATGTGTTAGACCCGGTTATCATTGACTTTGATAAGCAACCAATTTTCGATGAGGAATATGTGACGGAACCTATTATCGTCGATTTTGATAAGCCACCGACTTTCGATGAAGATTTGTTCCAGAACGAGCAACATGAGAGGAACTCAATTTTTGAGGATTATTTCTACAATGTTGCAGTGCTTCATCATTCAACAGTATCTCGAACTTATTTGTTCCTCAAAGCAGTCAAAATTCGAGGACGAATTTTCTCCGCAGTTGAGAGAATGATGCAAGAGATATTATCGGAGATTTTCTTGAAGACTTTTTATTTTAAAAATAGTCTTGTAATTAATATCTATTTTTATGTTTCTTTTTATTGTATATTTAATTAGGTAGTTAAATATTTTATGATTATTAAATGAAATCTTATTTCCTTATTAGATAGGTTTTTAATGTTTTAGGATTCTAGTATTTTTAATTTCCATTGTTATCTCAATTATCTCTTTTATAGGGAAATTGATAATTTTAATGCTTTACTAGTTATTTTAGGTTACTTTTAGGTTTTTATTTTCCTATTTAAAAATGATGTACCCTAACAAGGATTTTAGTTTTTGATGATTAATAAAAATTTGAGAGAGAGTATCTCTTTTTATCCATTTTCGGTACCTTTGTGAATGTCAACGAATTTGAAGCCTATTATTCTGGTATCTGTGCGCAGATCAACAGATTAATAGTAGGGTTTGTTTCTGGTATTTATACGCGAATCAACAGATCCGAATTATTTATCCTATTTCTTTTATCGATTGGGGTTTTGTGAATTTCTTGCAGCATCAAAAAATCAAGCAAGAAACAACATTAACAGATCGATTGACAAACATATTCATGAATCCTAACTACATTACACGCGTACAAATGATGAACAGATCAAGAGTTAACATATATAGCTAGATAGTAGCTAGAACAGTAAATTACTCACAATCTTGGTCCAATCTACGAAGAATTGGAGTTTTGAATCTCCGAAATTGGAGTTTTGAGAGCAAGAAGGAGTGATTTTCAATGAACACTTGTTTGAATCTTTTTAGAAACACATTGTAAATGGTGGATTTGATGACATATTTGCTATTTAGGAGATTAGAGAGCTTAGGGTTCAAATGAGAAATTGGAGAAGAACATCAGAGCATCGAAAGGATATGAGTCTGAAATTCGGTTTCTTATATATAAAAGAAAAAGGTAAAATTGGTAATATAAAAATATCATTTACTTGTAGAAATGGCTTTGCGTGTTTTTTAGAAGTCATTTCTGGAGAAGTGCCTATGGTGGTGCTTCCAATAGAAGAGCTTTTAAGCTCAAGAAGCCCTTTTTCAATTTTATCCAAATAGCTCTAAAAGTAGCTTTTGGCCCCCAAAAGAGTTTTTGAGCCTTTCAAAAACTTTCCCAAACAAGCCTAATATATCTTATACATGATGTGTGAATTGTGGCATTAGAAATGATAGCTATAGCTATGATGATGCTATTATCAATGTATGAGGTGTATCGAGAATACTATGAAAGAAAAATGCTAAGGCGACGCAGGTTGATGAGCTGTGAGACTCGATTGCTTTATTTAGATAGTATTATAGGGAATAATGACACTGAGTGTATTAATCAACTTAGAATGGATAGAAGAACATTTGAAATATTATGTGAATTACTTCGGATAGATGGTAAGATAAAACAAGATGGTTCGTCACAGTTGAAGAGTAAGTGTGTATTTTCTTACACATTCTTGCCTATCATGTCAAGAATCGCACCATACATAATAGGTTCAAGAGTTCGGGTGAAACCTTTAGTAGGTATTTTAATGTGGTGTTAAGTGGAGTTTTGCGGCTACAAGATTACCTATTAAGGAAGCCAAAAACCTATTCACGATGATTGCATTGATACAAAATGGACATGGTTTAAGGTATATTAATATTTAGTATAAGTTATAATATTTAATTAGCATAAGTTAATGTATACAATTTATAGATTTTCCTTATTATGTGTATTTGTTCATTGTATAGAATTAATTGCTTAGGGGCGTTAGATGGAACTTATATTAAGGTTCGTGAGCCTGAAAGGGATAATCCAAAATATCGCATACGGAAAGGTGAGATTGCAACAAATGTTCTTAGAGTTTGTACTCGAGATATGCAGTTTGTTTTTGTTTTTCCGAGATAGGAAGGCTCGACCTCTGATTCTAGAGTACTCTGTGATGCATTAAGTCGGTCCATTGGTCTCAAAGTTCCCACTGATAAAATTCATGACATTATATTTATAAATCAATGAAGTTTTAGAAATATACTTTTTATTATACTAATTAAAATTTCTTTGATTTTCTTCCTTAATCAATTGGTAGGATATTATTACATTGTGGATGGTGGATACACAAATTGTGAGGGATTTCTTACACCATATAGAGGAAAAAGGTATCATATATCTGAATGGAAAGAAGGACGTTCACCTCAAAATTATGAGGAGTTATTCAATATGAAACATGTATCGGCGAGGAATGTTATAGAGAGGTGTTTTGGTTTGTTAAAGATGCGATGGAGGATTTTGCGAAGTCCATCTTTCTATCCAATTAATACACAATGTCGCATAATTACTACTTGTTGTCTTTTACATAATCTTATTAGAAGAGAAATATTTGTGGATCCATTAGAGCATGAATTAAATGAGATTCAGAATGACCGATGAACATGATGATGAAGATGGTGATACAATAGCTACAACGGAAGGATCAGAACAATGGACTACATGGAGAAGAGACTTGGCTATGCAAATGCATAATGATTTGATAGACTGCAAGGGTGCTTGAGGAGAGCTCTCATGATGAAGATTGAGATTTTTGTGAGTAATTTCTATATCTTTATAGTTTCAAATTTTCAAGATTTTATTAATACTTTGGTTTGTGAAAAATAGAAGTTTTCATTTGCTGCAGATTCGAGAAGGGAGATTTGACAATTAAAGCTAGATGGACACAATGGAAATAGTTAGAGCTAGATTTGAGGGGGTTATTTTGCTTCATAGTTGAGATTGGGTATTTATCTTATGTTGATTTTCTATGTATGGAATTATATTACTTTATTATGCATGTAAATGTTATGGATTTCATACTATGATTTATTTTATTTTATTTAGCTATTAAATTTATTTTGATTTCATATTATGATTATTGTACGGGTAATATTTTTATTAAACCAATTTATTCTTATATTTTTATTAATATAAATTTTTATAATTTAAAATAATAATATTATACAGTTTAGTACGATCTTGCACCAAACATATTATTATAACACATTACAGTCCAGTACATTATAGTGCGATATAGTACCAAACAAATGACAGTACTAAATATAATCCAATCCAGTACTATACAATACAGTCCAATCTTATACAGTCAAGTACTTTATAGTACAGTACAGTGGGCCAAATATGCCCTTAAGTAATAATAATAACAAAAACTACGACGCAACACAAGAAGGCATGTAGGAGGGACGTGGGCGGATGCTGGTATCATTTGAAGGCCCATTTTTTACGATGAGAACTGTGCTCATGCCCCATATAAGATGTCTGGCTAGATGACAATGCATAAGCCATGTCCCTGAAAATATATATATATATTTAAAATTCAAGTCAGTGCTTAGGATGAGCCGTATGTGAATATTTGCTGTTGGTTTTTTCTTACTACTACATTAAATTCGAGAATCGAGAGGGAGATACACCACCCGAAACCAGTCTCTTACACTATGTTTGGTAGTAGGGAGGGAGACTACGAGGGGTGGATGAATTAAGAGGGAGAGAGAGTATGAGGGATGAGAGGATAGCATATATCCCCCATGTTGTTTGGTATTGAAAAGAGTGTTGGATGGATGGATTGATATATAATTTTTAAAATTACTATATATCTCTTTAAAAAATTTGAGGGTAGTACAAAAATGAACGGCATTTTTGTCTTTGCCCCCCATCACTCTCTCTCCGTTATGATCCACCCATCATTGTGGGATCCAATATGGTGGTCCCAGAGGGAGATCTCCTACATCCTCTCCTCCTCTCCCCTCTTTTCTACCTTTAACCAAACAAGGGATTGAAGCTCTCTCTCCAACCCTCTCCCTCCCTCCATCTTTCCCTCATACCAAACACAGCCTTAGAAAAGGTGTGAGGGGGCATCTTATTATAGCAACCTCGATGGAAGAGGCACACACAATTATTTTTTTGTTATTCTTATAAATGACAAAAATCTTCCTTAATATTTGTGATTGATAATTAATATGAGTATATAATAAATAATAACATCAGTCCATGGAAGAAAACAGAGTGGAGAGAGATTTTACCAGGATTGTTAGCAACAAATCGAATAGCAACCCATCCTTTAGCAGGAACCATAATAGTGTTAACTTTTGGTGGATCAATCAAGTTGAATGACATTGGATCACTCCCATAATCGAAATTCCAATAACCCAATCCCACCACATAGAAGCTGTAACCATGCAAATGCATTGGATGACTTTCAGGACCCACAATTGTAGTTCCTTGGAACACCATTTCAACTTGTTCACCATAATTTAACATCTTCACTCTTGTCGCTGGAGTTGTGTATTCTGAGGCATTCCCCTTCCCTCCTGTGAAGTCGTAGATTACGTACGGTGCGTCTGGAAAATCCGTGGTGAAAATGTCGCTCAAATTCCTGTATGTAGGCAAATTTTCAATTTCTGAATACATTTCTGATTTCTTCGAACTATTAGATTGAAATCTAATGGATATTAAGTAGTCTGCATGCAAAATAACTCGTACCTGGTGTATGCTTGCAGAATATCAATAGGACGGGTAACGAAAGAAAAATTACTTAAGCTTGAAGCAAGCCGATCACCATGCGCTTCACATGATTTATTGGGGCATGGAATGTGGTTCATATTAGTTGTTATAAGCATTGTTGTAGTGATATTTTTTGGCACATCTATCGGATATTCTTTACTAGCTAAGCTCCTTAAACGTTTCGAAAACCTTACTGCAGCATCAGTGTCATTGCAACCAGGAAGAAATTGGAATACAGGAGTAGATGGAGGAGTATAGTCGCCTTCGTAATCGAGAATTGCTGTGGAGGTTGAGTTATCAAATGGAGTATATTGGCCATCGAACATAGGAGAGGCAATCATATAATAAAGGCTAGGGTCCTGGTTTGTTGTAACCAAAACATCGAAGGTTTGTCCTGAAGTTGTTGAAATATAATCTGTGATTACTGGTTTCAGGTATGATCCGTCTTGCCCTACCACTGTGAGACTGTGGTTTGCTATTCCAAAGAAAATTTCTACGTCCATTACAGCATTGACGATTCGAAGCAGATAGGTCTTGCCGGGTTTAACCTTCAACCGGTATGTTGTCTCTGCATTAATATACCAAAGTTATGATCATAATATATATATATATATGTAATAAATTGGATATGATAAAAAGATAATTAGAAATTGAAAAAAAAAGAGGTTAAATTAATTATACGATTGGAGCATGGGTATAAGTCTCCTGGTTGGCCATTAATGGTGTGAGCATCAGATGAGTTAGGCCTGCCCCCAGTATACATTGCTTCACTAATTATGGACATCACATCTCCCTTGAACCAGCTTCCTGCCACAAAACAATATCACAAGTACTCAGTTGTATGTATATATTCACACATGCAAGGGTAATTAAGTAATTTGATTGAAAGATGAAATGTACCAAGAACGATAGTGTGTTCCTCATAAGGTTGGGGAAATGGATAAGTGGTTCCAAGGGCAGGTGATATGATAATGGGACCATGAACTGTGGCACGTGTCCAGTCACTGTGAGCATGCCACCATAGGGTTCCTTCCTCTTCTGTGAAGAATACAACATATGTGAAGTTGTGTCATGGTCTAATTGCACACTGTGTTATGTTCTCTGGACCATCATACCATGGGTTTCTTGGTTGCTTCACTCCATGCCTACAAATATAAACATGAAAATAAAAATAAAATAAAATAAAAACTTGAGATTTAGATCTTTGGTTCATAACTTCATATTGTTGGATAAGAGTAAGGGGCTGTTTGTTTGTTTGTTTGTTTTTTTTTTTTTAATTTTTTTTTTTTATCTAAAGTCTTATAAGGACCTTAATTTGTTAGACATATGGATAAGTCTTATAAATTAAGATATATATTTTTTTTTTGAATGACTTATTGCAAATATAAAATTGATTAGGTTGTGTTAGGGTTTCTTCAAAATTGGGAATTTTTAAAAAATTGATTTTTAGGATTTTATTATGTACAGATAAAATTATAAATGTATGAATTGTTATAGGACATTTGTAGAAATTTACTAAAAAAATCTACTGTATCACTTTTTAAATAAGATAAAAGTCAAAAAATTTTATTTTTTCTAAAATACATGTATATCTTAAAATAATATATAAGTTGGAAAAACAATCAAACTGATTTATTTTAATTAAAGATATAAGAGACAATAAGTCTTATAGTGAAAAAACAAATAGCCCCTGACTCTAAACCTTAAATCTTAAATCCAACATGTGATGTGATAGTTTCACACTTTCACTAACTGACATGTACAATGAATAAACATTAGTTTCACTGACAATATATCAATCGAATGAAACCGTCACAATACAAATTAGGATTCATGTTGTAATTTTTGACATTACTGCAAGTTTTTCATAAATAGTTGTAGAAAAGGTCTTATATCTAACTGGATTCGATAGAATCTAACTTCATGTGATAAGTTGAAAAAATAACTTGTGATATGAGAGAGAGGTAGAGATGACCAGTGAATGGTGACACCGTATCTGCCATAATTGTGGACATTAACAATGGCAGTATCGCCTTTTCGAACCCGAATGGTTGGTCCAGGGAAACTCTCATTTACCGTCAACATGCTCTTTGTGCTGCAAAGCCTCGTAAAGTTTGAATCTTTTAGCTGCAATCAGGAATTCATTAAAGCCCCTATCAAGATATAATCATCTTAATTATCTCACATGGAATGAGTCGGTAATTATTAAAAATTAAACATCAAAGGGTGTTTAATTTTTTCATGTCGAGTCTAATATCTTAACTTAAAGGTAAGTACTATGATCAAACAAACGATGAAGTTCTCCTTTTAAAAAAGGATGTTGTTTGCTTATTGATGGGATATTAATTATGAAAATTACCCTGCCATTTGACCTATTATCCATTTTGTCCATATAATTTTATTAATGACCATTATCCCCTTCTAGTTTACTCTATTCCCTAAAATTCCCTTGCTTCCATAACAAAACTCTAACACAAATAGCTAGTGAAAAGACTCAATTTCCCTTGCTTCCATAATGAAAAACTAAAAAGTCAATTGTGCCCTTCACATAAATTTTAAAAAATGGATGTTACATTATTTTTAATTTAAAAAACCGAAAAAATAAAAATAAATGAAGATCTAGTGGATCTCAACCGTCCATCGGTTTTTTAGGGAATTTAAAGCTGAGATAATAAGATTATAAATATTTAAACCACTTTAAAATTGTCTATTTTGGTAAATAAAAAATAAAAAAATAAAAAATAAAAAAAAACTCAATGAAATTTATGTCTATGGTCAAAATTAGTAAAAATTATGTATTTTCATTTTATATGATACAAACAACTAAATAAAAAAAAAATTAACAAATCTTAAACCATTTTATGTAATAATTACAATATATCATTCATGACTAAGATATGATAAATAATTTTTTTTATTAAAAAAAAAAAAACGAATAGGATAAATAATGATTTTGATTTAAAAAAATAATTGAATTGAAGGTTCAACAATGATTGAAAGTGATAATGTGATTAATGTTTTTTTAGATGTTTATCATAAGTAATAGGTTAAAAGAAATAAATTTGTATAAATAAAATTATGATAAAATTGGAAATATGTTATCTTTGGTAGGATATTCTTGGAAGAAAATATATTAAATGTAATTCAGTAATTTGGAATTAAGTTAAAAGTCAATATTTCTTACTTTTTATTTTAAGTTGTTTTTTGGTATTTTTAAGTTGTTTGACCACTTAAAAAAACAAACAAAACAACTTAATAATTTCTATTCAGACATATTAAGTTTTAAGTGCAAAAAACAAACGACCCCTCTATTTCCCTTGCTTCCATAATGAAAAACTAAAAAGTCAATTGTGCCCTTCACATAAATTTTAAAAAATGGATGTTACATTATTTTTTATTTAAAAAACCGAAAAAATAAAAATAAAAATAAATGAAGATCTAGTGGATCTCAACCGTCCATCGGTTTTTTAGGGAATTTAAAGCTGAGACAATTTCAATGAAAAGCTGAATATAAATATTTAAAATAGTAAAAATAATGGATGAGGTTAAAAACAAAAAACAGTACATTTATTGAGCTATTTTTTACAATTTTCTCTACAAAAATAACCGTACACAACCAAAATAGTGATGTAAATAAAACAAATTAAAAAAAAAAAAAATCAAAAAGAATACTTACAACAAAATCATAGTAATGGACTTTTGGTTGAATCGTCTGAAACTGGAACATTATCGGCACCAGCTTATGAAGAAGAAAGAGCCCAAAAAACGCTAAAATGCAACTCAACTGAGGACCCATAATTTCTTACTGATCTCTTGCTAAAATTATGCTGAAAATTCTCGCTCTCCGTTTTAAATATCTTCCACAATTGAGCTTATATATACAGGAAAGAATACATTAATTAATTATGAGTATATGTGGTATAGAATCGATGTGGCATAGAATCGGACCTTCAATTCTACATGTACAAGACCTGAGGAACAGTAAGAAATGCACAAGCAGCATACCTGCAAGTCTATAGCTACTAGTTTTCAACTACCACAGTACCCTTACAAGAAAAAGTGGCTTTTGTCGCACCTACGCCCAGGAAAAAAAATTGTTGAGTGTTGTATTCACCTACTGACCACAGATGTACACGTGTGAAAATTAAAAATAAAAAAAAAATTCTAAAACAGTTCTATCAGATATTCAGATCATATAAATGTGTATGCAACGTAAGATTCGAAGAGAAGGGAAAGAAAAAAATATATATATACTTTTACTGCTTCCTGAAGTGAATAAAAAATTACAAATTAAGACAATCAATTAATCTCTCTCTCTAAATTAATTATAACATACTTTTAGGCTTTTACTAACATCAACTTGCGGTCCTCTTCTGTGTACATTCTTCAAGCACTATAAACGTACCAAATTTTGCCACGTAACATAATCACTATGGAAAATATATGATGAATTATTTACATAAGTACAGATAGAGATGTACATTTGGGGAATGGGGATGGATATAGGTCCCCCCATCCCCACCCCCATTTCCTAGACCTTTCCCCCATCCCTCCTCATTTCCCCTAAATAATGGGGAATTTTGGAGGGATCTATATCCATCCCCATCTCTAATTCCCCAGTTTCCCCATTTTTCCCCGTTTTTCCTCATTTCACCTTTTCCCCCGTTTCCCCCGTTCTCCATTTGACTAAAAATTACAAATTAAACTAAAAAAAACAAACAACAACCCATCCCCCACTACCTCACCAGAAATGTCTAAATTGAATATACCGGGATTTAAAATGTCTTTAAATGTCCTCAAGAATCCTAATTGAATACACCCCCCTAAGATTGATTTGTTTTGTATTAAAGGTGTTTAATTTGCATATTTTGAATTAGGTCTATTATAATATGAGCAATACTACTTAGCCTAATTTTTTTTGCCCAAAAACTATATATTCCAAACTAATGTGATAGATGATTTAATTTGTAATTAGGTGACGAGATGATGTAATGATTGGTTAAATTCCTAAAGATGTTATAATTCTTGAATAATTACAAAGGTTATTACAAATTTTGCTCATATATCCTAACACCATGTTTTATTTTACTTTTGAATTGTACGAGTACATTTAATTAGGGATTTTTAAATTTGCTGCTTATGTAATCTGGTAAATGTGTGTAGTATGGGAAACCCGCAAAGAATTTGGATCATCTTTTTCCTAACCTCACATAATCTCATAGCACATTTGTTGGGGATTCTGAACCGATAAACGCGAAAACGTCATGCCTAATACTCACTTATAACTCATAGCAATTAATAACGTCAATATAGCAGAAAAATAGATGAGAGAAAATAAACCAATCACAACACAAGATATATGTGGAAAACCCAAATCGGGTGAAAAAAACCACAGGCTGTCAGGACGACAAAAAAAGTTCCACTATATGATAAATTGTTACAACCATATACTTCAGGATTCTCTCACACCTAACCCCAAACCATGCTCACAAGATCCTCACCAAGAACCCCCCAATATCCCCTAAGTCTCCCCTGAATATCACCTACGGATCCCTCCCTGGATATTCCTATGGGTCTCCCCAGAGCTCACCACACTCTCTTTAATTTGATGATACATGGTGTTCTTTTTCTACACACTTTTCAACCTAATTACAAGGTTTTTTTTATACTAGTTACAGGGGATTTAAGATAAAAGGAAATCGTACTCATAAACGTACAAGACTTACTTGTTCCATACAATTACTATTTCCTTTTATAACAAGTCTTCTTGTAAAGAGTAAATCATTTTCCTTCTAGAAAGAGAACCTTTCCTTTTTCGCACAACATTTCTGATTTCAGCAAAATACATCGTCTCCGCGGTGTGCACCACGCTTCCTGTACCGTGGAACACTTCTGGAATCGACCGCTCCAAATACTGCGGTCTGTGTCTCTTGTCTCCACTGCGGTCTGTATCGTGGTTCCTTTTCGAAACTGTTTCTTCAGTTATTCTTCGATCTTCAACCTCCCTCAAACACCATATTCAACTTCCAAACGTTATCCCACGTCTCCAGGAAGTAACACATCGGTTTAGTTTAATTTGTTTCACATTGGGTTCGCTTAGGAATACAAGTCAAAACCTAACAACATCCGCACCTAGAACAAGGATCCTCTACTGAATATTTTCTTGCTGAACCATGCTGAGCTTTTGAGGATCTGTTGCCATGTGGCTTTAATGAAACTTGTGGTCAGGATTTGTTTATTTTTTTTCTTTTCATGTAACTAATCTAAACGACATAGTTCTAATCAACAAAAACTTCTCATTTATCCTATTTCCATTCCCACTTGATGTGTTCTAGGCTTTTGGAAGCTTAGTTATTACCCAGCTTTCTCTTTAATACCCAGTTTTCTCTTTTATTTTGACAAGTATCACCCAATTTTCTCTTCAATTTTGAAAAGCTATAACGACTCCCACCTGATTTCTCTTCAATTTTGAAAAGCTAGCAACGGTGAGATTCTAGACGAAATTAAGTTGATTAATAAAGAAAAATCAATTCCCACCACAATTGCATCAAATCACTGAATAATAAAAAAAAAATACAGACTACAAACTTACAACACAAAGTATTATCATATTCTAAGTTTTTTCTCTTTATATATACCCAAAGTTTGTAATTGAGAAGCAAACATCAAGAAAACATATTCAGATACACAAACATCACCAATTTGTTTGTCTTGATTTCGACCGGAACTTTCGGCTTCTCCATTTTACAGAAAACATATTAAGAAAATAACTTTCATAATGAAGAAGAAGGTATCACCAACAATTCGCCGTTTGAAGAAGACCAAGATGATAAAGAGAGTTTAGCGTATATTTTAGGGATTGGGTTGGTCTATCAAAACAACATAGTTTTAGCTTAGTTTTAGTTTTAGTTTTACTTATAATGATAAAATAAAAACAAAATTCCTAACCATACATTTTCATTAAAGCCAAGTGGCAAAGGATCCTTAAAAGCTCAACATGGTTCAGCAGAGACTAAGCTCGGCAGAGGATCCTTGTCTTGACACATAAACATTGCAATAAATGTGTGGTTAAGATTTTTTTTTTTTTTTTTTTTTTTTTGACTGGTAATGTGTGGTTAAGATGTGATTGGTTTCCACAACTACTTTATTAACAATCAATCATATGCTTTTAAAAAGTCAAGAAAAAAATCAGATCAGTAAAAGATCCAAATCCACCTGCAAAATAAGAATGTGGGTCATGAAGGGAAAGTAGGGACCATAAAAGAAACTTCGAAAAATTATAGATTGAAGGAAGCATTGATTTTTATTGAAAGATTTTCCTGAATATATACAAGTAAGGAGTTGACTATTACAAATAACTTCCATACAGAGATATTATGTGCAAGTTGTCTAATAAAATTAGAGAATTGATTTCTTGGCTTTTGGAATGAACATAATCTGTACAATTATGATTGACTTTCCTTGATCATGTGAATTGATTTGAGATTTCTTTGATTGTAGGAGAATTGCTAAGATCATGGGAATTGATTTAAGGTTCCTTGACTGCAGGAGAATTGCTAAGATCATGACAATGAATTTCTTTGACTTCACTGTCATTTTCCTTAATACACCCCCTCAAGCTGGTGTGGTAACTTGGATGAACACCTAACTTGGTTCGAAAAATCACAAAGACATCATTTGACAATGATTTGGTGAAGACATCTGTTGGTTGTGATGCAGAAGAGATG